>JAGQAX010000011.1:21955234-22555234 GCA_019142605.1 Cephalopholis sonnerati | reverse complement strand
ACAGTTGGGCAATCCCCAGCTAGCCAGCTCATGTCAACAAAACGCTTTGACAGCTTCAGTGTTTCAGGTTACATAATCATACATATCTGCAAACAGTATCATGCAAAATAAATATAAATATTTAAGTCTTTCTTTTTTCCCAGCAGAGCCAAGTAGCATATTGCTATGCTGTCACTTTGTAAGTCATTTTGTACCAATGTAATAAAGGATGCACAGATAGTTATCCAGTCACACTGTAAATGGTATCAATACCAGTGTTTATACTGTTACACAACAAATTGATGAGGTCTGCTCGATAGTGGTAAACATCATAATCATTTATAAACATTTATTTTTGGCCAATATTGAGATAACGATTACTAACTTAGAAGTTTGGAAACATTACATATTTATTGAATTTTTTTGTCTTTTTTTCCACTGTGGATTTTCTTGAATTTCAGATAATTGAACTGAACAACAAATAAAATTGTGATCATCATTGCGAAACTGAACACAGCAGATCACTTTATTTCAGTTTTTTTTTTTTTTTTATAATCAATGGAAGCCAAAATCATGAATGAAGACAAAATTAGATGAATAGCCCAGCCCTGAAATTAATCATGTTCATCATTAGTTATACAGCAAATTGGTCAAGTTTACTTACTTAACATTAGTTTAACATTAACAGATGTTGGTATTTAAATACAGAGATATTTTCTTTATTGTCCTTTTGGTTCTTTATATTTTGGAAATAAACATAATGTTGATCAATGAGGTTTAATTCTGAACTTTGATCATTTGACTGGCTCAACAGTGGCAAATATGAACTTGAATATTACCTCCCTGAGAGGATTTTCATTTAATTTTCTATGAATATTCTTATTCAAATTAATGTTAAGGTGTGTTTCAACAATGTTTTGCTTTCCTCTGCTTCACATCCCTCTCCACTTGATATTACGTAGCACCACTTAACAAGCGAGGCGTCAGGTCAGAGGGGAGTGGAAGATTTTTAAAAGGAGCCGTTCTTGGCCTCACTGCAGATAAACTCTATAAAAGTACTCAACAATAAAATCACAGTTTGTTTATATCAACTGAGATTACGACCCCATGACATGCATGCTGGGTATTAAGCACGATTTAAGTCTACATCATTGTTCGCTCGTACCCTTGGCCCTCAGACAGGTCGCTCTCACAGGACTCCACTTGAGTTTTCACAGCATTGTAAGTTAAGGAGAGCTTGTTAAACCACTAAAACAACCATGGCTTATGTTTTAAGTGACCCCCTGAGCTTTTCCCTACTGCAGCTATCAGGCAAAAAGTTCCACTTGAACACAAGAAATATCAAAGTCTAATAGGCATATTGCATAAAATTTACTCATCAAATTAATGCTCCCCAAAGTAAAATCTCTTTCCATTTTGCATATAACTTGAACATTCTTTAATTGCTGCCTTTGGTCAATAGTGCTCTGAATGTTTGGCCACACTACTGGGCAAGCTGTAAGAATAGCAATATTATTGGTATATCATTATTTTGCATGGTTGGACTCTCGTAATATCAAACGATCACACAAAAATCTTTGGATCACGAGAGCACATAAAAATCCATCTTGTCAGGCTTCGAGTAATATGCTGGTGTCCAAACCACCAGTGGTTCAGATCAATGAGCATCCTGTGAGGATCTGCTAGCCGAGCAGGCGTGGCTTAGGAGTTTCTGACAACACAGAGAGGCGACTGTTCATTCAAAACACAGGCAGCTCCTAAACAGGTTAGCGTAGATGCTGCAATAGCATCAGTAATATCAGAAAAGTTATTTCGTCATGAAAGAAGAGTAAAGAACGGCACTGAAGGCTTTTCTCGATGGAAAAGATGTTTTTGCTCTTTGGTGACAGTGACAATCACCTACCAAGTATGTTTTTTTAAACTGCCTGCCTTGTTTCAAAAAGTTTCCAGTTTGGTATATTGTACATTTCATTCAACACGTTCATACTCTTCAAGTCATACAGGGTTTCTATTTGACTGTGTCAAACAACAAAGTGAAATAACTGCCAATCAACTTTCAGTGCCTTGAAGCTTTGTGGTGCCAATTCAAAAAGTAATATAGAAGCAAATTTAAATGTCTAACATATCCTTATATGACTGGTTAGAATTAAATATTTTATAACTTCAGTTTTAGGCTGCAGGACGCTCCCATCTTCTCACAGGCCTGAGTGAGGTTGTTCAGGCTGAATGACTGAGTGCATTAAAGAGGTAGTTCACTGCTAGAAAGATAGGTCCTACCATAAAACTGGACAGTCTGTGCAGTAATAAGATGTAAATACTCTTGAAATTGGTGCCACATGACCAGAAAAAGATGGGAGACAAATGGGACATAATGGGAGCTTGTCTGTTGTGATTATAGACAGTATAAAAAAGATGGCCGAAATGATAACTCTCAAAAGTGAAGCCAAAACATTGTGATCATCCTCTGGTGGCTGGCTGCTGTATTGGTCATAAACCCCACTCCCTGCCATGTTAGTGGATGGGACATGGACCAAAGTAAAAAAATCACAGTACACGCCAAGTAAATTTTTCTGAAAGATGGTGTCTGTCATTTTAGGTATTTCTTATCACTTTAATGTATGTTCAAGTGTTAATTTTTCTGATAACTTTGTTTTTAATTAGTTATTTGATGCTATAAAAAGGGGGTGCTGACATCCTCACTGACAGCTGTGTGAGCCAATCGGTGTGCTTGTGATCAATGGCGCTGCTCGTGATTGGCGGATAGGTGTTTGGACAGGAACTGGGGAACACCACTGGGACTGCTACTGCGCAGACTCTGGGTCCAAATCACGTCACCAGTGCAAGTTGGTCGCAGCGTTATCCATATTTTTGGCTTTTTGTACAGTGGGGGGAAATGGAGACATGTTGTCTATTTTCAGTCTATTGCTGTGATACAGGAGCAATATGGCGGCTGACAATCTCGAATGACATTTAAACAGTGCACTAAAATATGTTTCTGAAGACATTTTAGGAGAAGTAGGCAACGGAATCAGTAGTAATAGAATCTTGGTTTATATTTGATCAGTGCTGCCTAGTTTTACAGTCTGATCTGAGTTTGAGAAAGAGGGGGCTGGGGGCTCTCACTCTCGATTTGCTTCTATGATCTTTGTGTCCCTGGTGGCGCACACACAAAAATGCGGAAGTACAATCTATAGTTCAAGCAACAGCCCTAAAGCCAGCCAAACGTTTCATCCAGCAGGACTGAGCTGGGGAAATGAGCAGGGAGATCTGAGTGCTGGTAAGATGGGAGGAAGGAGACCAGAAATGTAAGCACCTACCATAATGTTGCTTAATTTTTTTTGAAGCTTTAATTTAATTTACTGTTAAGAGAAACAATAGTAAAGAACAGATCATTGTGAGGAAGCAATAATGGCATCTAAATTCAGGGAGTGGAGCACAGACAGGTGAATAGAGTTTTGATAAGGTGGTCTCGTTCAGAGAAGAGTGATGACAGTCTTTTATCGTCCGTGGCTTCTGTGCTTCCAGTGAATGATTAATGTGATATAATAAAGGCATTCATGCTTCCAGCATCTGAGCAATGCAGGTGAGTAGTGACTGCACTAACTGCATGCTAAGTAGCTATGATACTTAACACCGTTCACAATTCTCCATAATTAAAACAGTCACTTAGAGGCTTCCCTTGGCACTCAACAGACAGCATGCCATATGGTGCTGACCAGTCCAGTGCTGGTCCTTGATGTGTATTGGCGTTGCCTGAAAATCTCAGTGGGCCTTATATTTACAGACAGATTAGTATCATGTCAGCGAGGCTACCTCCTCTGCTGTCCCACCGATTCAACAGAAACCCAGAGGATCAAACAAAACTTCATACAGAAAACAAACAAGCAGAGACAGAAATCGAGCAGGGCCTTGTATCAGAGTGGTTTCCTTTACACAAAAAGAAATGAAAGGAAGAAGTGCCACATGCTCTTAGCTCACATTTAAAACGGAGAGTTAGCCACAGCTGTCTTGACAGATCCCCTGCTTGATCAACTGAATGGGAAGAGATCAAGCAGCATATTTCATCATCACTACAATTACTTGGCCAAAGTTTCTGATACTGCTTTTCTGCAGAATACCAATGAGAAAACACATTCAAGTCATGTATTCCTCCAAAAAACAAGCTTCAAAGATCATTGCGCACGACATATCATATTATGGATACTCAGGCTCAATGTATGACCGCTATAAAATTCCATCTAGAGGCAGCTGCTGTCGTAAAATGGTGATCCACAATGCCTGTATTCTCCATTACCTATCAGTGCAGAGGTGGGGTGGATGGAGGCTGGTGAGATTAAAGTCCGAAGAGGGAGAAGGAAGCAATTGTTGATGCTGTTCACATTAGGTCATTAGGATGAGGAATGGTCTTGATATTTAACAACGCTGCAACGTGTCACGCATATGAGAGTGGGGGTGGGTTATCTGCCCAACAATATGAGTGAGAGCCCAAGAAGAAGAAAATTATTTCTTCACAGTGCAGCTGTTGCAGGGTGGATCTACACATTTTCCTACCAGAGAAAATGACTGCAGTGTTATCACGCTAAAAAGATTGTTACTTTGCAATTTCACACCTGGGGATAAGCAAATTAAAACATATTATTTGGGAAGGTGGAGTGCAACAAGACAAGAAATAGGATCACTTTCACTGCACGAAACAATGATTTCAGTGAGATTGATATGGTTAGTGAATCCAATGAATCTCTCTGGTTGACAAGCAGATAAGGCTAAATGAACAAATCTGACTAGCTTGAGTCAAAGGCCAACAGAGATGGAGGGTAGACAGATAATCTGGCTTCGTGCCACTGTAAACGTTTGGGGCAGTGGGCAGATCATAGTTGAACAGAATTAGACAAGGTTGCCAAAACTCTATGTGGGTGCAAATGGGATTATACCCCTAATCCCCTTGATCTTCATACACCGATAAGCATCCATAATCCCTCACCTCACCAGGATTAAAAAAGAGGATGAAAAGTGCAGCGGCTAATTCAAAAGGACACCACAATACCTAACTGTATTTCTCAATGGGGAAAAAGAGGGCTGCTTCCTACTGGTGCTGCGAAAGGAGCTGGTGTTTGTGTTTTAAGCAGGTAGCTACAGGCAACCTGTGCTAAGCTCTTTGAAGCTTTGTTAGAATGAGCACAGAGCGAATAAATAGGGCAAAAAAATGCAGTGCGGAAAATGTCAGATGGGTATACAAAACAACCCAGAGTGAAGAATGTGTTTGCCTTTTTTTAACCAGTGAAAAGGAGGTGCCAGGCATGAGACCACATTGTCACCAGCGTGCCTGTTGTGTAACTTTTTGGGTGCTAATCACTGGATTCCTCAGGTCTCCCAGTGGTACACAGTGAACATTGTCACAACCTCAATGAATGACAATATTCCTGTTATTTTATGGGAATTCTGTTCACTCTTATGTAATAATGAACACCTAATATGAAATGCTATTAAATTTCAAATGCACTCCTTTGTAGTATTGATGTAATGAGACCTGTTGTTGACGTTGTGATTACATAAATTACAGCACAGGCTTTAATCGCTATAACAATGTTTGATTTATTGTGATTCCAAATAAATGAGGCATTCATCGACCACCTGCAAGCCAACAATTGCTTGTTTTGATAGAGAAAGAGAGGATTAGGAGAAGTTGTCAATCAGACAGAAACTTTCTCTCTCTGTCTAAAGGCAAAAACTACTCAAAGTCATGACAGCGAGTTCAATTCTTTTCTTGTGCTCTCTCCTGCCAGCAAGAAAAGCCTTCTCTAGAGGACAGAACGAGCCCATTTCAATTCCCCCCCTGGCAAGAACAGAATATCCCTCTCTATCAGAGACCAAAAGCGATGCCAAATTCTCTTTGTTAATACAGCATTACACATATAATGTATTTCATCCCATTTTCCCACTCTGGGTGCTTGACATTAAATCTCAGCTGATTCTCCTCTCCTGTATCCCCGCTATGTCACAAGGCCGAGACACCTCTGGCCCTCTCACCTGGTGCTGGGCGGCGAGTAATGAAATTCATACCATGTTACACCGTGCTGCCCTGACCTCCTCTGTGGCGGTTACTGCTGACTATAGATTGCAATCTGCTTGCCGACAGATCGTTTTCAGCTGCTGAATAGATTAACAACATGGGAGTGTTAAAGTGGGGCAGCAGAGCGCTCGTTCAGAGGCTCTCGGGGTGCTTTCTCACCTTTCCAGACGATGACAGAAATTAGCACTGTCTGTCTGCTCTAACTGCAAAACAAATCAGCTCAGCTTATCTGCAGAGTAAAAACCTCCGCTGCCCTTGCCTGCTCTTGCACTTGAGGTCTCCATTATTAGTGTGAAGACAAAAATCTATTGCCTTATTATCCACAGAACTTTAAAAACCAACATTAAATAAATGCTTTCTTTTCATGGCAGACAAAAGAGGAGATTTTTATATTTCATGAGACACCAGCGTCCTTGAAGAGTGATAAATGGAGAAATTCAACTGGATGCCAGAGTGAGAAGGCCAAGTGGAAGAAAACAGTTTGCTCCACGAACTGTGCAGCTGAGAGGGAAAGCTTTTTACCTCTCATGGCAGCAGTAAGGTACCTAATAAATCCCTGTTTCACCAGAAAAAAAAGGTTCTTGTAGAATCAGCACGGCTGGGGTTTTCCTCACCTAAGCAGGAGTACACATTATTAGAGAGGGACCCTTGTTAGTGTTCAGCCTTGGAGCCCAAATTGGCATTTAGCGAGGCAGCAGAATGCTCTAATTGTGTGTGATGTCCCGAAGCAGAGGATGCTGATTACTGTAAGCCGTCTCAAACACTTCACCTCCCAGTTAAGTAATATAGGAAAACGCAGGCCAAGAAACACCGCACCTGCTTCCCTCTCTCCATACAGTATCAAGAGGACTTAAGGATTTTTAGTTTCACCAAAAAATGAACTTCTCACACTCCCACTCATTATTTAAATCTGCAGAAGAGTTTTTTTTTTTCATCTCGGAGGAACTGCTGCTGAGTAGCCCCGAGTCAGTCAGCAAACTACATTAACCATCAACTTTAAAAGCACTGTGAGTCTCTGAAGTCGAGATGAGACAAGTGATGCCCTCTGCTTCAGTTTTCTTTGAGTAAACTTCTCATGAGTCATACAGCTCAGCTACTTGACTCAGTAGTTTGACATCAAGTGGGCATGACATTATAAAGATGCATTTGACCTGATTATATACAATCTGATTATTAATTCTGATTCTTGTGTGCAGGCTGTATTTTGGAATTAGGGTATGTAAAAAGATGCATCTCAAAAACAGTATTTCGTCTCAGTGCTGTAACAGTCTAACTAAGACTGTATAAAAGAAGTATGCATAGCCACTGTGATGTCACACATTGGTTTCTGCACTATGGTTTGGAGGCCTTGAGTTAGCATTTTGGTTGTCACCATCTTGTTTTTTTTGGAACCATAAGCAACCAAATTTGGATGTTGGGTGAAGGTGAAGAGGAGTGAGAGATGGATATGACTACGTATTGCTACACCTCTATTCTGATTGATAGGTCACAGTGTGAGGCCTGAAACTGGTGCAGGGTTTACGTAAAAAAAATCTGAGCCTCTCCACGTGCCCTGGAAGATTTCAATGTCCTAAACAAAAGGGAGAAATCCTGAGAAAATACTATCCGTGTTTACTGAACTTAAAAACAACTGATAGTACAGTTAGGTCATGTTCACAAACCACGATCTTATCAGCTGTGTGCTTGAGATCAGGCTGTCTTGCTATCTCTCCACGTTTGTACTTTTTAAACAGGAAATGCACGCTTTATATTGTGATATTTACTGGAAATTACATACAGTACAATACAGCTGGCAGCAAGTTGTAATTTGGCGTTGTTATTAGCGATGATCAATCACCAGAAACTTTTAGCTCCCTGGTGACGTCCCTCCAGCCAGCTGCAACCTTACTTTGTTTTTTCCAGCAATATCCTTATGAATTTTCAGATACCTTATAAGAACTGGGAAGCAACTTTGTTGAACTTTGTCCAGAAGAATATAGAAAGCACACAAATTATTGTTGGAGTCTTCCCTTGCATGACAGACATTTTAAAGAGTACAAAATGCAAACGATATTAATAATAACAAATTATACATAATAAAATAAAATAAAATAATTAAAAAAGAGGTTCCCGTATTGTAATACTCATGTCATGCTTTCTGTGTGTGTACCTTGTATCAAACTCAAAGACATAGTTCACATGGAACATACCAGTACAACAGTTCAAATAATTCAGGCAACTGCAAAGGACTACATGTACTGTATGCCACATTCATCACAATACTACAACCAACATTCTCCATCTATTGTAAAAAAGGACTCTAAATGATTTCAAAGAGTGATTGTTTCCCTTTAATGATGTATGTCATCTTTTCCAGAGGTAGAGTTAAGTCTTTAATCCAATTAATGAACTTTGGTTTGCCGGTCTCTTTCCAAGAGAGTGAGATAACTCTTCTTGCAAGCAGTAGACAGAGACAGCATGACAGCATAACCTTTCTTGGATGCAAGATGTTTGTCAGGATGTAAACCTAAAATGAAAAACATTGGGTCCAGTGTTAACTGTATGCCCAATATATTCTCCAGAGTTTGTTTAATCTCCTGCCAGAGCTCTTTCACTTTGTGACATTCCCAAACACAGATAAAAAAGGTCCCTTTCTCCTGTCCACACCTAACAAACAGGTGTGGGATAGCTGCAATCTTACTTAGAAACGGGGTGTCTGAAAAACAATGCAATCAAACTGACCCAGACAGTTTCAAACAGACTCTGAGGCCAAGTCCATTATTTTGTACGTCTATAGGTCTGACTACTTGTTAAACGCCTCCCCCAAAAGAGACTGTCCAATCACAGCTTGGTAATAGTCACTAGCTACAGCAGGTTTGTCCAGATTTGAAGCTTTGTGCACAGGGCTGTAGCAAGACTGATACTCAGTATTTTAATAGTTAGTGTTTGCTCAGACATAAGCTGCATACAACAGCATGTCCAACTAACTAGCTTACTAGTGACAGCCCAGCATAATTGTCAAGGCAGAGAGTTATCATATCATTAACTTATTACATCAATTAATAGAGCTACAAGTTTTGTTAAAAAAAAGTAAGCCCTATTCAGAACAAGCACGAGTATGATGCTGGATACTAACAGAGTTTAGAGCAACATTAGCAGCACTCTGCTATTTATTGGATTTGGGAACATTTACCCTCCAGCAACTCCAGCCATCATTACCCAAGTGAGCATTATGTTTGCCTAACACATTGGTTAGTCCTCTTCCTAAAACCCCTTGTAAAAAAATGTTTTTTAAAACACCAACAAGTATCTGAACTAAGCAGCCAAAGACACTACAGCTGATAAAATCTGCCAGCAGCAGTTGCTTTCTGTCTACCTTTGAGTGACATCAAGGACCATTGTTTAAGAAATTACAGTGACTTTCAAAGGTAAACGTCCACTGATGGAAAAGTATAGCAACAGTAGCTAAGGCGGGCAGGGTTCAGTCAACGGTCAGTTGCAAACTTTATAGTTTCAGTGCAAAAAGAATTTTCTGAGAGACAGTGATGATATTTTTCTACTTTTTCATGACAGCACTGAGGGCAAAGTGAAGATTTTTAGCACAATGAAATCTGATCGATTGAACTATGATAAAAATCATCGTTTTTTCTTCATCATCTAATTGACTGTGAGCAGCAGAAACACGGGACACAGGAGAAAACATGAGACAACTGCAGTGTATGGACGAGAACAGCACAGTGCAGCTTACTGTATGTAATACAACGCAAGTGCAACGTAAATGTGTAAAGAGGAATATAAAAAATCACCTGAAACTGCTGCTCAAATAACCACACGCTGAATCTACATCTCTGACTCAGCGTCACAAATATGAAACATTATAGGTTTCACAGACGTAGTATTTACGGCATTGCTGTTGTGTCAGACTGTATTAAATTGCACTACTGTTGCTGTATTAAATTCTTGGTCTAAAACTTGATTATACGGAGCAAAAGGAAAACGTAGAGATATGCTGTATGAGCGCAGATACACTGTTGAAATCACGTCGAGTCCTCGGTGGGAACACAACGATGAGAGCTTGAGGGAGTATAATAAAATAATTCAAGTCTGTACTAACACTCTAAAATTGATTTAATTTTAGGCGATCTCGTGTTTCAGAGCTGAAGAACAGTTTTTTTAGATAATATCATTAAATATCATGTATCTTGTTTGGTAGAAAGATGATTCAGTCAATTAAAGCATGGTCGATCTGATGAAAGCAGAACCAGGCTTCGCTTTAAAACATCATTATCATTCATCACTCTGTTCACTGTTTATCATTCACCATCTGCACTGGTGTGAGCAGTTATCATTTCACATGTGCACCAGCCAATGTGTCAATCAAAGATTAATTATGAAAAAGGCGGAGCTGATTGTTCTGACTTCATGTTCCCTGAGGCCTTGTCACATGGATGAATGTGACAGACCTGGTTCGGAGCCATTTGGAGCTCCGCTCTACAAAAACATTGTGAAATGGACTTTTTGTTTACTTTTCTCTCAAGGCCCAGCAAAACATATTTCTTGATAGTGATTATTTAAAACAGGCGTAATTATATCGTATTATAAAAGCAGATTGGAAATTATTAATGCAGCCTGTGACACACTGGCCACGGCACTATTAACCTGCAGGTTCCCACAGCAGAGAAAACAAAAAATTAACAGCAAAGCCAAAAAAGAAAAAAAAAAAATGTTCAAATAAAACTTCTTGTGATTTTGATCAGATATTGGCACTGCTTTGACTACATCTGGCATGTGTTAATCAAATTATGTCTTGATCAAAACATGGAAAAATTTAAGAGATAATTTATCATTTTAACTGCACTTTCATCTTGTCTGTTTTTATCGTTTAATTTTTCAGCTTCACCCCTGGGCTCATTTAAATCTAATTTCTGCTTGGCCTTTGACTTTGAAGTTTTGCATTCAGAGCATCACGGTGGTGCAGGCTCTGTGGAGCTACAGAGACACGTTTCAACAGTTTATGGCGAAGGCTTAAATAAAATACAGTAATATAAAATCACACACACAAACTGATGGCATAAAATCAATATTACATCAAACTCCATGGTCCCTCCACATCCAGGGTTTATTCTAGCACGGTATGAATTATACTTGAACTACGAAACTACCACAACTACTACAAAATATCCTCTATAAATGTCATTTGTAGTTAATGTAAAGTGTAGGGTTGTGTATTGGCAAGAAACAGGTGATACAATACGCATCATGATTCAGAGGTTACAATAAAAACAACTGCAATACTGTAAGCAAGGCAAAACAGTCATAGTATAAAGAACTCTCCACCATGTACATAAAATCTGAGTAAAAAATGTTTATATATGCATCAGAGCAGTGGGATCTGCATATGTATTGACCACAGCTCCTGTGGCGATATGTTGTTTTGTTCAAGTGGAAGAGTCAAATGGCTGAAGATAGACTATAACACTGCCATATAGTGGTTTAAACACAACACAAAATGAAGCACAGCCACAAAACTTTGCATGTAAACTATTAATTAAAAATCAAGTGTTTTTGAGAATGGATACAATATCACAATGTGTAATACTGAGATGCTCAAGTGTGTTACTATTTTAACACTGCTCCCATACTGATACCAGTTTAAGAAATGCCTCTGATACTGCCTAAAAGGCTGGATCTGGTATTGATAAGTACATAAGTCTATGCACCAGTGTGTCCTAATTTGTCCTACTTATTGGTGTTTCATCTTCAAAACACAATCAGATATCTTTAAAATGAAAATTCACCCAGATCCTTTAACAGCCATCTTTGGCATAGCAGGAGAGGAAAATAAGGATCTTTCAGGATCTAAACTCAAAGTCACAAAATGTGTCACTTTATCAGCACAGAGGTTAATCCTCCTCGACTGGAAGAACCCTCATCCACTGAGATGGACGACATCTGAAACCTGAGGAACTAAGACTGACATTAAATGGCTGTTCTGACAAATTTAGGGAAATTTGGAATCCATTTTTGGTACATATAAAAGCTAGACTCTAAACCCCAACTTTATTGATGATTTCAAGTGAAATAAATCACAATTACTTATTTATTTTCATATATTTTTTTACATCTTATATGATGTATTATAATGTCATTAGACGATTATAATAGGATAGGCCCTGATAAGCATTTATCTTCAGAACCTGCCTGTTCCTTTAAGGGCTCTGTGTGTATGTTGGTATCTGTATATGTGTGTACTTGTGCATATGTAAGCTTTTGTTTCTTCTTTTGTAATGCTGTATAGCAGTTTATACAAATATGCAAAAAAAAAAAGTAGTTTCACACCCAGATAAAACAGTAGTTTTCTCAAAGAGTCGTGCTGTGCAGCCACTGGCAACTACTGTTTTAGAGCTGTGTAGAAAAACTAATTTGTGATAAAGAGTGTAACATTAGCGGTTCGCAAAACGTCAGCAACAATTTGACAAAGACTTCCACTGAAAAGTCCGACAAGATTAGAGTTTAACCTGAACCATGCCATACAACAATGACAGTAATCATTTCACATCTATACAGGGTTAGTAGTATACAGCTGTTGATTTTGTAATGGTACTGAATCAGTACTCAGTAGCAGATACCATCAGAACATCTCTAACAAATACCACCAGCTTAGTATATGTATAGAGTTGCTTTATGTTTCCTCATAACTGCAGCTGAGGACAGTAGCTGCTCTACAGTCTGCTATATAAACAAAATTGACTTCACTAGCTGACCTCTTTCATGAGCTAAAAATCACATGAAGTGCACTAGAAGGTGCTTACTTTATTTTACACTTTTCTTACTCTACTGTATATGGAGTGTTGTGGAGACAACTCAAAGACAAGGTTATTCCTTTCAAGATGGTTTGGCTCCCACAGGTGTGATACAGTTCAGATGAACCTTTGATGTGGGCTGCAGCTCTCAATCTATTCAATTCAGCATGCACGTTTCTATATGTTATTTTCTATATTTCTACCAATCCCTTTTCTCCCTTGGCTCCCATGGGTGCAGCCAACCAGCACACCCACAACAGTCATTATAATTTCACATATGGTTCATTTCCTGCTGAAGTATACAGCGGGAGGGCACAGTTACAGTAGGCTAATGGGTTTAACATGCTAATGTTGTGCTGCATTCATATGCTCTAGTGTGTGGTATAATTTACCATACCAACAGAAAAGGTTACTGCCATTTGTATAATGAACTCTATTAACTTGTTACCTATACAAACATATTATGATTCCCTCCCACAGGCTACAATCACAGCCATGAGAGCAGCCAACATGCTCTTTTCTTGTAAAAGATGACATTTACCTGCATCAGTCAGTCACTTAGCCTTACATTTCCTCAGCTACCAATAACTTTGATGCATGCTTCTCATTAAAACCAGATTATAAACAGAAAGGATCCGTGCCACTGTGTCAGTTCAGTGCTTAATGGCTCACATTCTTTCAACTGGCGTACGTTTCTGTCTTAATAAAAGCATGTGGGAAAAGCCATACATCTCATCTGACCTGTTATTTTCCCCGAGAAAAATAAGGCTGAGGAAATTTGCTCTGAAGCAAATGGCAGAACATTTGCGTTTGTCCCCATGTGTACAAATTCAGAAGTGATTGAGCCAAGCGTGAGTAACTGGTCATGTTTTTGCTCACATGAAAGGGAAAGAGAGTGGGTGTGTGTGTGTGTGTGTGTGTGTGTGTGTGTGTGTGTGTGTGTAATGTATCTTCACAATGTGGATACTAGGAATCCAGCAACATCATGAATACCATTGATTTTGTGGTTTTGTGTTAAGTCTTAGAAGCATTTAGTAGTTATGGTTAAGCCCTGCTCACACCAAAGAACTGCGACGAGGCAAACTGAAATTTTAATGCAGTGGTCTGCAGCGCTCTGAAAACCTGTCAGTTTACACCAGTGTGACTACACAAGACAGTGTATCATCTCTATAGTAGCAACTTTGTACTTCTGTTCTAACTTCCAGCTTTTCAGGTACAAGTAACGAGTGTAAGGGTGCTTTCAGACCTATAGTTCACTTCCTTCGGTCCCAATCGGGGACTAATTTTGTTACAAAGTTGCATAATTGCCTAGAGTTGGCTCGTGTTCTCACGGCAGCATTTACAAGTGGACCAGATCAAATGCCTTACGCAAGAAAGCTGCTCTTGAATGGTCAGAATTTCCATGCAGGAAAAATCCAGGAACTTGCAAGATAAATATGACACTTTCTAATGTCACAATGGAGGGACAACTACGCAGGTTGACTTTAGCGCTGCTCATCGTGGACTATATTGCTGTCATTGTTCATTTCAGTCAAACCATACAGTTTGAAAACGAGGCGCGGCTCCAACTAGAAAACAATGTTTTGATGCATTGGATGTGCCAAATGCACATATTAAGGCAGTACAGGAGGAGGCGCACATTAATAATCCTCCAGGACTGTAACATGCTCATGTTTAACCCAAACAATGTGTCATGTGACTGCAGTTGGTTCGGATAGAAGTTGGAACACGTTCTCACCACAAAAGACCCACACCAGAGTTCATTTGTAACTAGACTGAGACCTTCTTGAAAAGGGGGTTCTCGGTGGTCTGGTTGTTTTGGTGCGCACCCGAGTGCGATTGCTTTGTTCACACCTGCCCAAACGGACCGCACTTAGGGGGCAAACAAACCTTTGCTCAACTGAACCGAACCAAAGAGAGCAGGTTTGAAAGTACCCTAAGAGTACTTTGTTGTTTTTTGAGTATATACATGTGACAAGTGCAAATACAGTGAGCAGCAGCTGTGACCCACCGCCTGACATCAAAACACTGAATGAAAAGAGACCAACATTGGTGTCAACAGCTACAGGGATGTAACTGAGACAGACTCAGGCTCAGTGGGAACAGAGAGCTGTTGTGAAAGGATGCCAAATGAACGAATGAATGCCTTTATTGTCATTCCATGTTCACATATGACCAAATTTGCAGTCTCTCATAAAAGAAAGACTGTTCCATTCATTCAACATACACTCACATACCAATATATTAAAAAAGCAGGCAAGCACACCGTCTGCTGACAGTTTGTAACTGACGTGACCAGCTGACTTTATCACAAGCCGACTGGCTGTTGAAACAGGTGATGTGCCTTATGTTCTAAAAGCAGCCACTGGCGACCAGACAAGCAGAGTTGCAGGTGACACCATCAGCCTGCTCGAGTCAAACTGAGACGGGCCAGTTCACACTGCTGCAACTTTTCCCTGTAACGTTCTTAAACGGTTTGGTCTTGTTGCAAATCTTTGGTCTGAACTAGGATTCAAGGTAAGACTCAGGGAGTGATAGGAAGTGGTAGTTTACCTAGTTTCCGTAAATATGCATCCATGTTAAAGTAATTCGCATTGGCTCACACATTTTAAGGGGTCGCACAGTGGTGTTGGGGCCCATCTGTGTGGAGTTTGTACGCTGTCATCATGTCAGTGTGGATTATCTCTGGTTTCCTCCCGCAGTCCAGTTAATTGACTCTTAATTAATGAATTGAAACACACATTTTGAACGCAACGCAACAGACTCAGATGTAACATATCTGCAAACTGTTCACTGCTGCTGCAAAATGTTCATATAGAACGTATCTGCAAAATATTTTTTTGACATTAACTGTTTCTTTTGTTTTCCTACAATATCAGCTCCATACAACTAAACCATGATTTAAGTTTTATGGTTATGTTTCAGCAAAGCATACGGTAAGAGAGCAAAAGGTCATGGTATTGATTATTGAAGTACTGGAAAATTTATGAACCCATTAACCCTTGTCTCTAGTGCCATTGTTTTGTGCTTTCTTACGTCCAACCATCCACCTACACCATCTCCTAATGACTTCTGTGCAGTATAAGAATTTCACACGGGACACAAATGCAATACCCTGATTTTATTCCAGCCAGGGAATTAGGTCCCTCTCTTCTTGTGTTTCCTGACTGTCTGACTGCAGTCAAAATGCCAACTTGAGGCTTCAAAACAGGAGTCTACGAACCAATGGGCGCCATCACTGTGGCTACGCTCATTATTTTATACAGTCCATGATGCAAACATGCACATAGGCAATTACATTTCCTCCAAAATATAAAAGCAAATTTGTTGTGTACAAGCTAAGTCACATTGTGGGTACTCATCTGAGTAAAAAGGTTTGGTCAAGGTAAAAAAGCAGACAGAAGGATTAAGACTGAGATTAAGGTAGAATTACGACTGGGTTCAATTTTGGGTCAGGATTTGGGAGGTGTGGAGCAGTTGTGGTTAGCATCACCGTGAGACTAGGATAAGTCTGTAAAATGGCCTAAGTAGCAGTACACATTTGAGTATGTGCTGGTTGGAGGAGGGAGCAAAATGAAGGCAGAACTAGCGAGAGAGGGAAAGAGGGAGGTTTGGGGGAACAAAAAGAAATAGAAAACACAAAGAGGAGAAAGGGGGTCAGGCTAGAAAAAAAAAAGAGTCTGGAGGATGGAAGGAGGGAGAATAAATGAGAGATGAAGTGTGGAAAATAGGGAAAGGGCTGCTGATGTGCTTTTTAAGCAGGTCATTGGAGGCAGTGTGCCTTAGGAGGGCTTGTTTAAGCATGGCTAACAGATTTCCTCAGTCCCTGCGGGAGCCGTTCCTCAAAGCTCCGGTCCAGAGAGGCACTGTCACATCAGGACGCATGACAAGGAAATGGAGCACATAGCCATTAAACAACTTCTGAGCTATCGTCTATCACAGGAGGCGAGGAAAACTCCATTACCCATGGATGCCGTTTAGCTATTCAAACAGGACAGGGCTGAATAAAACTGAACCCTTAACTGAATGTCATTAGCAACAGGAAATCAAAAGAAACCTACTAACTGCTTTTCCTGCGTTTCTGAATTGCTAGTCCCTGACATAAAAGCTGCTCGGGCAGTTTATAGCAACACGAGTGAATGTTTTTTATAAGGGCTCATTTATTCAGATGTTAAACTGTGGGGCTGCATGACTCTGGATAAATTAAAGTCATGATATCTTTTGTAAGAACTAAGATCACGATTCTCAGCTTAAGCGTTTATTTTCTTGTAACCAAAACATATTATTGCTATTTGCATTATGTGAAAGTGTCCTTCAAAGAAACAAAGCAAGCATACTGACTTATCTTACACAACATCTAATAAAGTACCAACACTATCAACAATGTACCTCCACTTTAAAAAAAAAGTGCTATTCCTATCTATCTATCTATCTACAGCCCCATCAACCCACAGTAAATGGTTTTACAGGTAACTTGCTGTCAAGTTACAACAGTTTGCTTCAATGGTGGAATGACAAATAGGATCTCGCAAAGGGTAACTGACACCAAACGCAACCAGAACAGCTGTTCATTAAAATGTTGATGACGGTCAAGTTTAGCCGTCAACTCCAGCTCTATCTCACCTTGTCAAAGTAGAAGAAGACAAGTTTTTGCTGTAATGTATAATTACGACATGAATGTTGATTGCACAATGTAACAGCTATAGAATATAATGACATCATCAGTGTTTAGATTGGTTCACTACAAGCCTTGCTTTCACAATGCAATTCTGTCTGCCACCTGGGAAAATGAATCTCGATTTACAGCACAACGGAGGTGTCTCAACCACTGTGCAGCCAAAACAGGAAGAGGATAGGTTTGCCTGGTAGCTATCAGTAGCTATCCCTAGTTACCAAAGAGTATCAGTGTAAGTTCTGGGGCCGTATTCACAAAGCTTCCCAGTGCTAAGAGTTGCTCCTAGTGGCGAAATTCTAATACATTTCTAAGACTTATGATGCTTTCTTAGAATTTCCCCTTAAAGTTAAGACTATGTCCTTGTAAAGATGAAAGTTATTCACAGAGCATCTTAGACCTTAAAAGAGCTCCTAGGGTGAAAAACTGTTTGGAGCAGGGAGGAGCACTTTTA
Organism: Cephalopholis sonnerati; assembly: GCA_019142605.1. NCBI lineage: Eukaryota > Metazoa > Chordata > Actinopteri > Perciformes > Serranidae > Cephalopholis > Cephalopholis sonnerati. Next base: position 22,537,277 of record JAGQAX010000011.1, on the reverse strand, counting down.
AGAGGCTTAAGAGTTTCATAAGCAGAGGAGAAAATGGTTGAAAGACAAAGAGGTCAGAGAAATATTCTCCAAACGCTGACACAGAGTAAATGAAATGCTTAAGATTAGATTGTGTGGGGATAACATGTGGTTGATCTCATTAGGGGTGCACACACATTTACCACCTGATGCTATAATGCCAGAAATAAAATATTATATAATAGGCAGATATTTGGAGAACTGGAAAAATGCAACAGTGCAGCAGTGATGATTTGGGTGCTGTCTAAGCCTTCCATCAGCAGAGTGATCACAGTAACAATGACAGCACTTTCACAGTCAGCAGTTCATTTCATTTCTAATGGGTGTCCACACCTTGCAGGCTTATAAAAGGGTGGGTCTGTGACAACCAATCACATCTGTTAAAAAAAGCATCATACCTGGCAACTGGGTCAACCACACCTCAAGAAGGTTAACGTCTCTGTTCCTTCCTTGCTCAGAGTTAGGGTCTAAGAACTTTCGTACAGTAATTCATTCCTAAGCTAGGACTCCTTACTAAAAGGAGAGCTAAGTTAGTATTCTCTGAATGTTTGTGAATATGGCCCCTGGGCAGTTACTATCCTCAGCAGCGGAAATGGTGAACAGTTAATAACTGTGGTACCTGCTACGCTCTGAGGCAAAAGGAAATCGATCTGGTTGTCTTTGTGACAGCAGCGGCAACAACAAAACCGCATGCACACTATTAGAGGGGAGAAGTTGAGAAGTTGTCTGTTTCCACAACAACAACATCAAGTTTAGCCTCGGCCATTTAGTTTACTGAAGTTGTTCCCACAAAAATAACCAAAAGTGTGTTGAGCCAAACTCATTTTATTACTTAGTAAATAAATTGTTTCTGACACAACATTTTAACAAGATGACTGATAGATAATATGTTCATATCTGCAATATTTTGTTAGTTTACTGCTATCTAGTATACTTTTCTAGTCAACTAAATTATTTCCCATTTAGTGAGATTTTAACAATCTTAACTGACAACACTTTGAGAGGGCTCAGCTACTTCACTGTGGTAAATTATACTAGACAGCTCGATAGCTAACAGCCCCACCCCATGCTTTGGCTTGTCCACATTCTCTTCACATTGTCTTTTGATCACACAGCTTAGACATAATGCAAAAGCGCTTAGATGCTGCGCTTAAGCCATATAATGGCAGGGAAAACCTTGAATATCACTGGTAGAGTTACTGTACATTTACACAATTACAGTAGTGTTAGTGTTTGGTGCATGGTAGAAAAGCTATAAGTTAGGTTTGTGTCTGCCTCCCATGTAACTTCCACTTAAGACTGGACACTCTTTGCAGCGACCCAGCCTGACCTCACAGATAGCTTTGTGGCTAATTTGATTGGTTGAGTGTGAGCAAAGTGGTAGGTTCTAGAAGAGTCTATCAGTGTTGAAGTGCAGTTTTTGAGTGCCGCAGCAGGGACAAATTATCTGCATTGCTTGTAAACTGGGGTCTGTAACGACAACCATATCATCATCATCACCTTCTGCTGCAGCTAAAATTGGGTGTTGCATCAGTGCAGAGTCTCAGCGGTGATCAAGGTGCCCTGCTGAAGCTGCAGAATCAATACTTTTGTCCATCATGTCTGCCTGGGGCTCCTGAGCCTTCTGCCTGTCTCTGATGTGGGGTGTGAAGCCTAGTTTACAGCATACATGAACAGTCTCTCTTGATCCTGCTCATCCTCTTATTCAGCACTGAAGGGCACAGAGCTCTGTAATCCACCGCCACCAGTCCCTGGCAGAGTTCATGGTCGACACCAAAGCCCTGTTATTCACACAAACCCCCCACTGCCAAGGCCAGCCCCGCATCATACTTCAAATAGAAGCATCCAGGCTGCGCTTCACAGACTCACACAAAAAACACAAGCTTCGTAGTTTGTCAAACTCTTCTTCTCACTCCCAAAAAGACACATATAACTCAAAAGAGCCACACATAGGTCCGCCAGTGCTATTGGCTTCCGGGCTTCATATTTCCCAATTTACATTGAAGCAGAGTTGATAGTGCCATGTGTCTCATGCTGGCTTCAATCCGCTCTTCGTGCTAGATCGCCTCCCTAATGAGAGTAATTGCATTGAGGAAGCCCCCGGTCGTGTTCAATTACCCATTCCCATCCAAGCACACAGGTCTAATCTTGCACTGTAATGTAGGATACAGATGGCTGTAGAAGGCAGACATATTCATCACCGCCTCATCTTTGCTGCAACATGTGAGAGCCAGCAGGAGAACCATGTCACATCTGAATGGGCTGAGAGGTGGCACTGAGTTTTCATTATCTGATAATATCTGAAAAGTCGTGTTTGCAAAGGTAGAGTTGTTCTTTTCGTCTCCTTGAGATGATAAGTAAAGGAAAAACCTCTTCCTGGCTCTGAGTGGCTCTTGTTCTTAACACACGAAAAAATTAGAGCGTGAAGACACTAAAATGAACACTCACCCCAGAGGTTTTTCCAGGCGACTGGCAGGTGAGCCAACGATCTCTCCCAGCGTACAGAAGACCTGTCCCAGGAAGTCCTGCCATTGGGGGGGAGCACAAAGTGGGATGGAGAGAGATGTAGGATGGGGGCGTTCAGGTGGATCACGGGGAGTAACAAGGAGAGTCGGTGAGGAGTTAAGCATCGTTATAAGCATTGTACGGTTATAAATTAAGACATCTGAGGCAGCAACGTACGTTAAAGTCGGTTGGCTTCCGGGGTGGAGAAGGAGGAGTAGGAAGAGAGAGAGACCAGGCAGCAGCAGTGACACAACAGAGCATATCATGGAACAGAAGGCACACAACTCAAATACCAGACTGTCATCAACCAAGTGCAAGAAAGAAGAGCAAAAGTAGCTATGTGAAAGAGCAGATAGGCAGAATGGGAACAGCAGAGGGCAGAGAGCCACAGAGTCTCAGAGGGAGAGGAAAGCAAAGTGAAAGAGTGCAAGAGATGGAAAACAACAAAAGCTGAAAGAGAGTTTGTTTCCAGAGCATGCTGCACAACAGCACAACAATAAAAGCATCACAGTGACAGAAGCAATTAATGATGAACATTTTGGCAGTATGCAAACCAAGTGCTGCAAATATATTCTTTATGTATAGAATGAGTAGGAGTTTATTTATCAAAGCTTCAGCATAAATAATGACTCTAACATACATTCACCTCCATGAGTTGCTTGCTTGAATGTATGTTCTACAATTAAGTGCTGTCCTTTTCAGACAAAACTTCCTCTTAATAATTATATATTGTTCTGAAAAACTGTGCTGTCTTGGAAATGAAAATCTAAATTGCAAACGACACTACAGAGCGCGCAGGGAAATGTGTTGAAAAGCTTTGATAATGATGTGCAATGCTTCATTTCTCATTTTTAAACAACAAAGTAATGAGGGTATGCCAGATGCAAATGAAACTCTGATTATTATAGCTCTGGAGGAATAAAATACCTCATTTACACATTGAAGCAGGTGGAAGGTAAAGACATAGCAGCAATATTTTGGCAGATGAAGCATAATTTACTCATTATTCCAAAAACATATTTGAGCATTTAGATGCCACAAACTTTGGTTTGCATAAAACCTATACATTAAAGACATGCACTAATAACAATTCTGATATTTTATCCTGAAATCAGAATTCTCCCAGAAAAAAAAAAAGTTCTTCACTTACATGCTTTGCCAGATCTGGACTTTTGGAATCAATATCATACCTGAAATAACAAGGAGGACACAAATCACAGGGGCAAAACATCATGAGACCTTACAAATTACTGCAGACTCTAATAAATAATACGGGCTGCAGCGTGGACATTTTCTGCCTGTCAATCACACACCTGGGTCATTGACGGAGCAAAAGGGAACGACCAGTGAGAAAAAAAGCGTAAGCAATAATGTGACAGTTAATTAAGGAAGTCTTTCTATAGTTTATGAATGTAATTTCCGTACTATGCCGGTGGGATCGCACTGAAACAATCTACCAATGCAGAGAAAGTTTCCTGCATTTGCCAGTCAAACTTAATGTAAAAGTAATTAAACCTCAGTATGCCCCGGCTCCCACCTCTGTGATAAAAGAAAGATGTAAATGAGTAACACTAATTGTGAGGGGATGCACTCCCTCCTTTCCTGTTCCAGAGTCAAATCATGATAGCATGCCAAATGAATTCATTAAGGGTCTAAAAATCCTCAGAGACCCGCAGCTCGGTCCTGGATACATCATTGAAGTCCACTGGGGACTTCATGCTCGAAGGGAGGGAAAAAACAAAGGGATGGATTTTTGGAAGCATATCTATTCTCCCTGAGGAGGGAGGGGGGAGGGCAGAGAAAATGATCCTCACTGTTCTGGGAGATCTCAAAATGAAACCGCACCTTCCTGACCCTCTCACTAGTCTGGCCTTTTCAAGAAGAGGAATGTGAAAGAGGGGAGGACAGGGGTCTTTGTGAGTTTTATGGAACTTGGTTTCAGACATTTGCTTTGCTTTGCAGCAGGGAGATTAAGGATAAAACTTTATATGAAATATTTATCACCTTTATACCAATCTCCCTTCGAAGAATGACTACTGAGACACTGCATCCATGAATAATTCCTAGGAGAGAGCCGGGGTGGTGACAAGGGAGGGAAGAGGGAAAATGAGAGACAGGAGAGAGGGAGCAGAGATGAAGAGATATATGAGGAAGAGGGGGAGTGAATGAGGGAGAAAATGCTAAGCTTGTGGTGGAAACAAAAGGAAGAACTGGAGAACTGGGATAGCAGAGGACGGCACATCTGAAACACACACACTGAGGTGTGTGTTCTCAGAGGACCGGATCAAACGGAATAACTCACACGTCAAAGCGCAGGTTCTGCTTCTCCTCAAAGAAGTAGTCCAGGATGTACTTCCTGACAAAGTCTGGGTTTAGCGTGTTGTCTATCACCTCTGTTCTCCCAAACTAGATCAGAACCAGGACAGAAGGGGGGAAAAGACAGAAGAGGAAGAAGTGAACTCAGAGCTTTGAGAGCTGCACATCATGCAGTCACTCAGAAATTGCATCTACTGCTCTATTACCTCACCCCACCCCCACCATCCTTCCCCAGCAGCCGTGTGAATTCACGGCTTCGGATAAGCTCAGATTTGATAAACAGAAGTCAGTGATCGCACAGTGTCAGCTCTTCTTCTCCACCTCTTCACATTGTGCCGGGGATGAGCAAGCCTGAGGAAAACACTTCATGGAGTCCAATTACACTCATTTAATTAATACCACATTTACACCATTGTCACTCTCACAGCCACTTCAAAACAAGGGGCAGAGGATGAGGGGATGATGAGACAAAGGCAGAGGAAAACAGTGATTTTCACATTTTGTCTTTTCACAAAGAAACTGTCACAAATGATGGGAAGATGGCATATTATCTTCTGTTCCCTGAAATAAAAGGGACAGTTTGACCCTAAATCAAAAACATGTATTTTTCCTCTTCCGTGTAGTGCTGTTTGTCAGTCTAGATTGTTTTGCAGTGAGTTGCTGAGTGTTGAATATGTCGGCCATAGAGATGCCTGCCTTCTCTTGAATATAATGGAACTAGATGGCACTCAGCTTGTGGTGCTCAAAGCACCAAAAATAAAACTAATAAACTCAACAGCAATGTCTCTTTTCAGAAATCATGACCCAGTTACTCAAGATAATCCGTAGACCTTGTTGTGAGCAGGTTAATGTAGGAACTATTTTCTTTTTACCGAAGTACACCTGCACGAGACTCTCGACAATGAGTAGATGCATGCTTCCTTCTGTGCGGTGATGCAGTTGGTCGATGTAGTTTGGTAGAAAGAAAATAGCTCCAATATGAAACTGCTCACAACAAGGTCTGTGGATTATCTTAAGTAACCAGGTTTTTAAAGTTTTTAAAATGCTTTTTAAGGGCGCTTTGAGCACCACAAGCTGAGTGCCATCTAGCTTCATTAAACTGTATTAGAGAGAAAGCAGGCATCCTTATGGCCGATATCTCCAACACTCAACAACTCACAGCAAAACAATCTATATTGATAAATACCATGACAGGTAACAGGGAAAATATGTGTTGTTGATTTTGGAGTGAACTGTCCCTTTAAGAAGAAAAAGGGAACCTGCCAGTACAGACAGTCAAAAGAGATTAGTCAGTGTTACAAAGCCAAGACCTTCTGATGAGGTGATGCGCCGATAAACAAATCAACAGACAGAGTGCTGCACCCCCCACACACAAGCACACGCACATTAATTGTATCCAGAATGAATAATTCAAAGTCAGAGAACTGATGTTGAGCTGAATAAATAAAAGATTCCCAGTGGAAAGTGTAACCATAAAGTGACACAGTGAATTACTAATAGCAGTGTTAGGGTTTAATGACGAGATGAAACAGCAGGATTACAGGCTCACACCTTTGTGATTACATCCAGTGGGGGTATAACTCAGTGTGGGACTTAACAGGGAAAGAACACGGAGTAACGTTCCAGCAGCAGAACTACTTTTAACGGATGGACGCCTATGCTAATGCAAAGAAAGTCAAACAGGATTGTGTGTAATATAAGACAGATTGAGGGAGAGAGTTTGCTGAAGTGTAACCTGCCATCAAACATAAAAGTGTGTCTAAGCCCATAAAAGTTTAACTACTGTGTGGCAGCACCTCTCCTCTCGCTCCTCCTCTTCATCCCTGTCAGAAAGTATGAGCGCTCCCTCCCAGCACATGCAAAAAAGGTGAAATCTCCACCGAGCGAACAGCAGCCTATTTCAATGATCGGAGCTGAATGTGGCAGCAGGGGGGCAATAGCATATTCAATTTGGTCGCAGGCCAAACTCAACAGAGGAAGAAGAATCAGCACCAGAGCAAAGAACAGCCACTCGAGGAAATAACAGATCTCCCACTCCATATATTATTCCTACCTTGGCAAGTACACAGTCAGCTTGTAAAGCCACAGTTGCAAAGCACTACAATTAACTGTCAACCTCTCCAAAAAAAAAAGATTCCTACTACAGGGATAGCTGGGCACTGGCAGCGTGCACTTCTTCTCTTTCCAATAAACCTAACTAGGATAAATTGTCAGCTTCAATGTCAGAAAATACATCTTGGTGAAAAGATTAACGTCTTTTCGTTTTACCAGAAGTGGAAAGGGCAGGCTTTGCTTGAATTTAGGGAGGTTATATTGTGTCAGCTGCTCAGTTAAGTGAAAGCGGTAGCGAGAGGAAAACCTGTCATGCACTAGGAGTAATTACAGACGAGGGAGTTGAAGATTAAGATTTTTAAGTCATGTAGTAACAGAACGATGGGCTGCAGCTACAGTTTTATATATTCAGCTCCAGATGCTGGTAGAAATACAGGTCTCAAGAGGAGGTGATGAAGCAATCATCCTGGAATCAAAACGCTATTTATCCGTATTTGTTTTTATATTCTTTATTTTGATGGATGCATGTGAATAACTCGCAACCGATGGGGGAGTGTGTCCTACAGAGGAGTAATTGGATTACAGTCGGTTGGTGGCACAGTGAAAGGTGCTCCGACCAACCATGTCTACTCTGGGGAGAACAAAAACGCATTAAATGACAGAGGGGCAAAAGAGGCGCTTAGCTTTATCAATACTGCACAGCTTGACTGTGCTGCTCACAAAGCCAGCTGTCGTCTGCACTGAAAACACGAGCCTGTATCTCTTTCAGGGAGAGACGTTCAGGCTGCACCTACAGTTTGTAAGCTCGAAGCGGGGCGGTGTAGCCAGAGGTGACAGGTGTAGGAGGCTCTTCCCGCCTGAACACTGCACTTGATGCTTGTCTACATTTGCATGTTAATCAGTAAAACTACTCTCTGGCTTTACTAAAAGAATATCACTGTGTTGCAGGGTACAAAATAAGCACCATCCATGAGCCAAATGCAGATACAATATGCAAGTGGCAGGTAAATTTGCCTCAACTCACCAGCCAGAAAAAACAAAATGGTAATTTTTTAAAGATACAGTTGGTAACTGTCATGAAAATAACTTTGTGTCATATTTGCTGTAACACGTGTCCCTTCTCACCTCCTACTGCTTCCGATGGCATTTGCTAGAATCAGATCACAGCACGGTCAGCAACCGTGGAGTCTCTAACACAGCTGTCAATCATATCAATAACTAGGGTACCCAGTAACTCAATACAGAGGCATTGTCCTTGCTGCAGCAGCCACGGGTTCAATTCCAGCCTACAGCCCTTTGCTGCATGTCAGCCCCCCTCTCTCCCCCTTTTACATTTAATCTGTCCTTTCAAACAAACGCAAAAGCCAAAAAAAAATCTTAAAAAATCATGTAGATCACTGCTCATGAAGTGCTGATCAAATATAAATCAAGACTCAGCTACTGCATTGCCTATTTCTCGCCTCAAATGTTTTCAGTAACATGTTCTAGCTTGTGTTTAGCTTTAAAATGAGAGAGTTTAACTCTATCCAACATGGCGTCCGCGTCACAAACTTTCTGATTTTACAGCAAACAGTCTCTTAAATTAAGATTCAGAACATTTGAGGCAAGAAACAGGCAATGCAGTGACATAACCTAGGTTCACATTTGATCAGTTGGGCCTAGTTTGACCACAGTTCATGTGCAGTGATTGACAGCTGCGTTAGAGACTCCTCAGCTCTGATTGGTTGTTTTCTTTCACATGTGGTAAGGCTATTAGAAAAACAACAAGGCAACAGAGTATGATTTTTCTCACAAATTATCTGTGTCGTATGGATAAAGTGACAGTTTCAGCAAATATGAACAAAGTTATTTTATATAAAGGTAACCAACTACAGCTTTAAGTGGCTGTTAATCTGTAAACATTAACTAGCCATTTGGCAGGAGGTCAAAAAAGTTATTTTGCACCCTGCTGTCTTGCTAACAGCACCGAGGTTTGATTTACTGTGAGCTAAGGCCAGCTGACCACTCTGGAAAGACACGCCAGCAAAAATTATAATCAGGCAACAAGTTCAAGTGTTATTCACTCTGATTAAAGTAAAGCAGTGAAACACTCAGCTCAGTCGGTTAATCAGCAAATCAATTAAACAATTGATCAAACATCCACCAATCCATCATTCAGTCAATCACTCATGTTAATTGTCCCTGCTGGGAGATTTATTATGCAGTCAGGTGTGAAGTAATGACAATCACAGACACATAACACACACACAAGACGTGACAAAACAGACAAGTAACCACCATACACACACACACACACACACACACAAACACACACACGGATGAACCCAAATACTTTAAAAAATGATTAATTTGACATCAATTCTCATCAGGAGTGTAAAAGTTAGCAACTCTCTTGTGAACCCAGTCATTATTTTAGTTTAAATGTGATACAGTTTCTGTTTAAACTTGAAGACGAAAAATAGTTCAACACACGACCTTCGAAAAAACACGACTCGACATTTCTGCGCTTCAGTTTTTGTACGTTTGAAACAAACAAAATCTAACACATTACTAAGTGCAGTGTTTCTCAAAGAACTTGATTCTGTCCGTGCCGAGGGTGGTGGGGGGTTGGATAACAAAAGACGCAGATGTGTTGGTTGTTAATGGGTGTGTTCTTAAATCCAATCTGAAGCTCTACACTAAAATGAAAGCGCTGTTAATTGCAGAAATGGAGCGCTGTTTCTACATGAATTAAAGAATGGTTAAGTTAAAGACATTCACTGTGCATGGGGCTCTGCTTGCTCTGAGAATTTCATGCTAAATATCCAAATGGTGTATACGTACAGCGATCAGGCCACAACATTAAAACCACTGACTGACTGGTTTCTGTACATTTTGGTATACTAAATGTCAGCAGTGTGAAGTCCTAAATGCTTGGTGAAGTGAATAACACTGATCATCTTGTTGCACTGCAATATCCTGCTGGGAAATCTTGGGTCCTGGCATTCATGTTAATGCCACTTGACACGCGCCCAAACATGGTTACAGACCAAGTACGCTCCCTCATGGTAATGACATCAACCTGGCATCCAAATATTCTAGATCTCAATGGGATGGAGAATCTGTGGGACGTGCTGATACCCAGAGCCAAGTCTGATCTATGGTGGAGCTTCCTTGGATCAGACGTTGCTCTGAGCCATGGAGGCATGGACAGAAGACCTCTAGGGCTGTCCTGTGGTGTCTGGCACCAGGGCTTTGGCAGCATTTCTTATGAGCCCTGTGGGTTGTGAGGTCGGCTACCAGCACGTCCCACAGATGTTCGATTGGATTAGGGTCTGGGGAATTTGGAGGCCAGGTTGACGCCTTAAGCTCTTTGTCTCGTGCCTTGGGGCCAGTCCTGAGCAGTTTTTGGGGTGTGGCATTATCCCATTGCCACTGGGGAGTGCCGTTCCACATGAATGCCAGGACCTAAGGTTTCCCAGCATAACATTGCATTGTAACAAGATGATCAATGTTATTCACTTTACCTGTCAGTAATTTTAATGTTGTGGCTGATTGTCGTAAATTCCAACAGCTCTCCAAAATAGGAACAGTCCATTTTGTGCCAGAGTACATTCTAGCACTTGGAGTGACTATTTATGAACGTGCCCAATATGTTTGTGAGAAAGAGAGAGTGAGAGGTGGGTGCCCAGCTCCAAAAATAGAAAATAAACATATATGCCAGGCGATGTTGATATTGTGGTGGGCCATCACAAATAAATTAATGTGTGGGAAACCCTGGAGTGAGCTTTAGAGGTGCTGGTGGGGAGATATTTTTAGCTGTGAACAGAGCTAGGCTCAGTGTTTCAGCCCTGCTGGCAGTCATTTTGCTAAGTTCAGATACATAATCTCCTGGCAGTAACCTCATATTTATCGTACAGACATGAAAGTGGTATCAATTTTCTCCTTTAAGCCTCGGCAAAGAAGGCGAATAAACGTGCTTCCCAAAATGTTCCTTTCAGACTTTGTTTCAGGGTTAGGTTTTATAAAAAGCTTTTGGTTAAGGCTATGGTTCCGGTTAAGTTCAGACAATACATCATGTCAGTGACGGTCCCTATGAGTATAGTAGTCGAACATAAGTGTGTGTGTTGTTGTTTCATGTAAAGGTGAGATTTAGTGTCTCTCGTCTATGCTGAAATCCATGTTATCAACTGGCGCTGTACCCGCTTTAAATTTCCTCCCTTTTCAGAAGCCCACCACCGCCCAAACAGATTCTGACTGAAACCTTTATATCTTGGAGCAGAGCGTTTCCAACTTTTTAATCTGTTGTGTCACACCACTGCGCACCACCATGACACCAAGGTCTCTGTGGAGTCAATAAACATAGCAGTCCTATTCAGTCAAAAGGATCGGAGCGTGAAAGCAGAGGCAAAATATTTTGAGCTCTCAAAGTATCGGTCTTCTTGTTCCGCAGCATGTATACACAGTATTGATTTGTTGTATATTTCTGACTCTGCTGGCTTTTAGCTTTTGTAAAAAGTGATTCATGTTCACAAAGAATGGTTGGCTGCCTTGGACCAAAAGAATATCAGAGTGTAAAAAAAATCTTGAAATAACAAGTATTCCCATTTGAGATGTAATTTAAATTGCCATTTCTCTGTGTGTCAATCTACTGAGATTGCAGAGACAAATAATCCCAAAGGGATCCGCTGTAGTGCCACAATCTCTGCCCTCCTCTACTTTGCTTGCCTCTCTGGTCTAATTAAGGCCCAGTGGCCAACAGCCAGGGGAGTCTGTGACGCAGAGGCAAATCTTTATCGATACAAGTAGCCGCCACCTTAATCAGCCAATCAGTCACAGCTAACACACTGCTGACCAGCGCACGGATATTCGCAGGGTCAATCAATGGCAAATGATTGGCACTCACAGCATTTACCTTGAGGGAGAGGAGGGCAGGAAGGGGAGGAGGGGGTTGTAAACAGAGAGTGGGCTGTCATGGAGAGGAGACAGGCTGATTGAGTTGTGTTGACAGAGGGACGGCTGTGATCTCTTACCTCTCTCCACTGCTTGGACTCGACACCCTGCGTGTACAACACCACCACTGAGAAGAGAGGAGGAGGAGGGGAAGGGAAAAAGAGAGAGCAGCGAAATAAATTGTCACTGTACAATCTCAATCGAGCATCCTGCTTCATTACATAGTGTTTGTTTTGCGCTTTCTTTGCTGACATTCATCATTAATTATCCTGCCACGCCCTGACAGCATAATGAAGTGCCAAGCTTGATGATGCTGCACTGCATCAAATTCTGGGTATGATGTCCACAAGCAAGGAGCAAAGCTGTAAAGCTGAAAGCTCCTGGAGCACGATTTAAGCCATGCAATCAAAACGCAATTTCTTAACGGTAGGATTCTCCTGATTCCTATTCGATTTTGCGACTTCAAATGAAGCTCAGGTTGGCGCACATGACGTGACCTGTCATATATCCCAGGGTTCATCTTCAGGCAAATACAAAAAAGGGCGAGTGTGATATTTTCCGCATAGCTTATTTACACAAAGGGCTTGAACCTCCTCCCTATTATTATAAATGTCTCCTCCATTCTCTATCCTTTGGGGAGTATCAAAGAAAATGCCTTTATGGCGGTTCTCCATGTGTCTCACCAAAAGATACCCATTTGTATTCAAAGGCTGGCGTTTATACCCTGCATGCATTAAGGTACTTTCTGTAGCTCTCGGTGAGGAAAGGTTGTCACATTACTGTGCAAATGATATGCAGTTATTGAAGGAACACTTTGAAATAGCAGAGTAAACTGAATCAAAGTTAAGCTCAGCAAAAGTAAAAAGTAAGGCTTCGCGAAAGGAGAGGAGGTGTCACTGAACCATATTCTGAGCAAGGAAAAGTTAAGCTGCAATTAGCATCGTGAAGGGCTGAGAACTTACATGGGTCGGATTTGGAGAAAGTGTCTCGGTCCAGGAGATTCCTGTAAGAGAAGGAAACAGTTGCACATTGAAATTAGGGTCCAGCACATGTTTGTGTCTAATTAATTTCACTGAATTTTAGGACTGTGGAAGTGTTGGGAAATTCCTTCTTATTTTGTACACGTACTGTATGTAGATGTCTCCTCTCTTAATTAAAAAATCCTATATGCAGAGAGCTAAGAGATAATTGGATGGTAATTCACAACCACACTTAACGTCACATAAACCATACTGTCCTTGAGTTTTCATTTCCAAGTAAGCAGTACAATAAGCACATTAAAGCTCAGTTAGAGGACACAGAGGAGCAGGTACAAGTGAAAACTTGGGCACTACATATGAAAACGGTTTGCCACTACAAAGCATTCAGTGTGTGCATACTTTCGCCAAGGCTGCACAATGCTCTGCATTAATTCTAATAAGAGAGATTTCAATAAAAACATAAAAAAAAGATGATCATGGCATGCATATGTCAGACTTTTTTAATTCCAGTACGTACATTAAAGTACGTGTTTGAAGCTTCATTCATAACACTGACGTTCAAATGCTGCGCAGCCTCTTTTTTTATTATAGTCTATTCACTGCTTCAAACCTAGCATAATATTAAATGCAACATATTAACCGTGACAATTTTTGTTTATCTATGATAACATTTTGATTTTGTTATTTTATGATTACATCGTCAGCTACAATGTTTACATACGTTTACTTAAAGATAAAATTCAGTTTGAAAGTCCACAGCACAGGAAAGCAGTCCAAAAAAACATCCAAGGCACTCTGACTGTAGTTAAAAATCCTTTATTAATACATCAATAACCATTGCGTTTGAACAAGAAAGTCGTCATCAGGGTGTAAAATGCATTGGAAACAGGTGTGCAATTTAAGAGCTCATATGGGGGTCATGTGACACAGGTCACATGATATATTGGTTAGCGAGATTGCAAATGAAAATAACATAAATGTATACTATGAATAATTAACATATATGGCAACAAGAAAAAATATTCAATGCCAAATAAATAAACAGGAAACCACAGTGAAATAAAATAAGAATTGTTATATATTGTGACAAACCTTTTACAACTAACTACACACAGCCTTAACCAAGTGCAGCACTCCCTATTTTTTTCCTTGTTTATATAAGGTTGTTGAATTGTGCTATCCATGTTGTATTTTTATAAGCAATTTATTTAATTATATTAGTAATATCGATCCTGTATTTGATGTCCCAAAATTCAGCAGTTAATTGTGTGCAGTTCTATAATGATGGGAAGGTCAGCCTGGGACCACTGTTGTTCTTTTTCCACGTCAGGAACCTTCAGTGCCCCCTCCTCCACTTTGAGGTGCCCTGTGTAAGCTTTTTGTTTTATTGCTTTGTATCCATCTTCTTGCTAAAACCAACTGCCCTTCGGGGACACACAGAAGTTAAAAGTTGAAGTTATACTAAAATATCTGAAGAATCATATTTCACTGTTGGCTGCGTGTTTTCAACTTGTGTGACTGAAACATACCCAATAACTCGGAGCATTGTAATATCCAAAAGTCAAAATTTATTGAAAAAAGATTGATGTAAACATTTCCAAATTTGACAGCATGTTTATATCTAATGAAATATTCTGCTCCAATTCATATTTGTTGGCGTGTAGCCTTTCAAAAACAACATTTTCACCGGCAGTAGAAAACAGTTTCTGCTGGAGGCATACACCTATATTAAAGGGGCGGTCTAGCAGCAAGTTGATTTAATATTTTAAAACCAAAGGCTGATGAAATTTTGCAGGCCGCTGCTTGTCAAATGTGAAGATTTTCTGTCTTGTATGATAGTGATCTCGATAGTGGATATATCTGCTTTCTGAACTGCTGGTCTGAATAAACACATTATTTGAATTTTGGCTAATTCTACAGATAACACAAGTAATCTAGAAAGTAATCAGCATATCAATTGACTAGAAAATAATTGTTAGTTGCGAATGTGATATGGGTCAAAAATCTTATCGGTGTACCACCAGGTGAACAACTTTATCCAAACAGGGTCTCTTGGAGTTTCCATAACATGTCCCTGACAACACAGGAAAGCGTAACATTCAACACCGAATCATTTCCCTCATAGCTCAGTACTAATGCAGAGAAGTATTCATTTTAAGGTCGAGATAAGGATGAGCTAAAAATTGATCTTTGAAAATAAAACCTATGACAAATGTATGTTTTGTTTTCACTGACATGACAAGACAGGATTAAAATGTTAGTGGTGGGCTACCAGACATTCAAAATGCATGATATTTCCACCCTGTTGTGCATCTAGTTTGTATTCTGTCTAAATATAATTAATGTCTGTGGCTGAATTAGTTGAGCGATGTGTGCATATTCCCAAATCCCAGCCACACAGGTGACAATGTCCAAAACCAACAGCAAAACGTGATAGCTTTGACTCAGAAAGGGTTTTGTCAGAAAAAAAGGATAACTCTGTGGACACACTATTTGTAAAGCAACAGATTGAAAATCACGATGCACAGACAGCACAGCAGCATCAATGACAGGATCTAGACTAAAGATATCCAGCTAAGGTAAATAATCCAGATATAACACAAGTAAGCATTATGTTGCATTATGAATTTCAACACTTGATACAACCTGTCACTTTGATTCCAACTTCCGATACCTGTATTAGCTTGACTGAATCAGTTTAAAGACAGAAAACAAACTAAAAGTTATCAAAAGTGTAATGACTTTTTGTTGACTAAAGGAGAAAAATGACTAAAACATGACATACAGTAATAAGCATTGTCATCTAAAGACTTATGGCCGAAATACATGACTTCTGCCACAGTATTCCTGCAGCAGTGTTCATTACAATCAACTGGCACTGCTACACTGACCATGGTTTCCACTTGCACCCACGCGGGCATCGCGCTGCTCATCTCTGTTTTCACACAACTGGTCTTTTTTTTTCCTCTTTGGCAGCTCTGCGGCCCTTCAACAGGTAAAAACTACATAGAACTGTGTAAAAAATGAGTACAGTCGGTTTAAAATGAAAAGAAGTCGGTTAAAATTATAAAGATGAATACCTCACTGATTGTACCAGAGGCAACGCAACACAGCAGAGTGACCTTGTGGGTGTTTTTACATTTCACATTAAAATAAATCTGTCAAATTATCTATTTTGTTGTTAAAATGATCCAGTTAATTAATTCAGCAGCAGTTAATATGGCCTATTTACGTCCAAGCCCTGCATAACCAACTGCACTACCACTTGGAAGAACTCAATATGCACACAGTGAAGCTGGCGCAACCACACGCTACAAAGATGGAGTCTGTGTAGCATGTAAAAAAACCTTGCACCGCCTGCCTACGTGACGCAACGCATCTGCGCCCCATGAATTTCAGCTGTAAGATTAAATCTAAAATCGTTGCCAAATTTAACACTGCTGCAGAGTGAAGGCATGGAGTCTAGCTGTTTTTGCCCTGGTGACTCTGGCCTCAGGGCAGACAGCAGCACAGAGTACATATGAAGATTTATTTCAACATTCACAGCATGTAGCTTTCAATACATTGAACAGGTCCATCAGTATTCATCCATCAGCTACAGGTTAGATTCAAAGTCGGATCCAGTCCTCATACAGCATGGGTATGTAAGTCACACTCAGCTCCCTCAGTTTGAACCACCATCAAAGAAAACAGGGTACAAATGCATGTCACGATGACTACAACAGCATTTCCCAAACCCTAAATCCTCTAAACCCTAAAATAAAGGACAGCCTTGCTTGCCATGAAGGAGCTATCTAGTTCCCTGACACTGATCATCATCCAACACCTTTTCAAGCAGCCAGACGCTCTGATTGGCTCATTGACTCCTTCAAGGTAAGTGCTGCAATCAGCATTAATATTATTTATTCAACCTTTATTTTTAGCCTCTTCCAGACTGGATTTGTGTGTTTTTTGGGGGGGAGTCAGAGGGAAGTTTCCCCAACAGCTCAAGTCATTCCCTTCAGTATTTCCTTCTGTCGCCGTGCAAGATCTAATAAAGCAGACATTACCTTTAAAGCATGTGATGGTGCCATAAATAAGTCAATCAATCACTTAATGCAACATTTTAGATGAGAGACATTTTCCAGATGGTTTCAATTAACTCATTAGCATATCAGTATAATGCAAAGGCCTATAAATATGTCTTGTTTCCGCTTCCTGGTCGTGAGCAATGTCAATAAATAACTTGCGTGCAGTTCAGAGCCATCCTCATCCCTTTAGGGTACAGCAGGATTCCAATGAATATAGATGAGATTTCAGGACTGAATCCAAGGAACGGGGCATCATTCATGTAAACGTAATGCTGCATTCCTGGACACAAAATCTTCTGTCACAGTGATACGTGGGGGGATAATAGATGCAGCTTCGTTGGGTATTAGCCTTGAGCTGACCTGACTACAGTTGGAACATTGTCAGTGTAATTATCATTGGAGATAGCAAAGCCATCCGTGACTAACTGCTTCTTTGTATCCCACCTGTAACCGTCTGGCATTCATTTACCTCCTACAATTAGCTTGTCCATCACCACATCCCATCTCACAGTGCAGCGGAGAACGTGCCACGTGGAATAAGGAAAGCAGGAAAACAACACATCCTTATGCACATTTACACAGTGTTGAAAACAAGCCTTAATTTGAGTTGCTGAATGCCACTTTGCTCTTGCAGAACATTTCTATTCTGAAAAGAAATGATTAGTATACAGATTTATACACCAATGCAAATTAATCCACCATCTTACGGTGCACATGGCCAGAGAACACAACGCTGCCGCAGGATGAGTATTAACATCTCAGATAATCCGTCTGCTTTCACTGAAGTAACGCTGCCTATTTCAAAAGTTAACTCCTTCTCACTACAAATCTCAGTGGGATAAGAGAAGATCATTATCCCGGAAAGCTGATGTAGAACAAGTTTGTTGATGAAGATAAAGTTCATTGAAAGTAGGACAAAAGTAATTAGATCCAGCTACTTTTCATCCACACCACATTTCATCTGTCTTTCATACTGCAGCAGTTTTGTGATGGCTTTGACCATCTCATTTGAAAAAGATGTGAATCAAGATGGCAAACATGACTTTTCCTATTCCTCTTGATCTCACCACCTTCATTAAAACTCGTGTAATAATCAAGTGTAATAATCTCTTGTAGTCACTGGAGCATTTAATATTTAATCACATGTGAAGTAGGAGTCTGAAGTGCATTATTAGATGTAGAACAAACAAAACAACAAGAAATGAAATTTAATTTCACGTGAGAAAAAAAAGGAATTTTCATTTTAATAGCTTTTTGTGTCTGTCTAATCATTCCTGACAAAGTAATGTGTTCATTCGTCAGTGAACTGCAGTTATTGGTTGTGCACACTTTAATTAATAAGTAAGGCAGTACCAGGAAAATCTGCACAAAGTGAATTCGTGTCATCCAATCTGCAAACTTTCACTGGGTGTTTAAATGTGTCAAAAAAGACTTTGGTTTGGCTAAAATATTGAGAAATGTTTCCACTACAGGGCAAAAGTAAATGAAATTTGACCTCTAAAACATGGCTTGCTGCTAAACTCCAATTTAAAAGAATATATTAAGAACACACGCTCCCTCTCGGTCAGATCCCTGGAGATGTTTTAGCAGCTCCTTGGTCCATGTGGCTGATTATTAAACTAAGAAATGTGAGAATTAATTCCTGCACCCGCAGTGCCTTATTGTCAGCAGTCCCCTAATTCTCCTCTACTTTCTTAGAGTTGTCGAAATCATAATTGGCACCTCCGAGAAATAGCATCTAATTCAGTGGAAAGTGGTTTTAAACAGTCTGAAATCTGGCTGGCCAATTCCGGTATGAGCTGCTGCCTCATTGCTTTTTAAAAGATAGGACAAATGCAACCTTGAAAGTCAAGTTTCTGACCGGGTTAGAGGAAGGAAAGCTTCTATATTACATTAGAGACAATGGGGGATGGCTGGGAGGAGAAAGTGAAGGATGGTTTGCATTTTCAACTCTTCTCCTCTGCAGCTTCACTTTCCCTGCTGCCCTATGACCCTCTCTTTTTTGATTGAGGACAGAGATTTTCTTTCCACTCACACACCATGAGGTTAGGAGGTCTGCTTTTTGCCTAATATGCCCTTAAGCAGCTTCTCAGGGATCAAAGGGTCAGAGAACCAAACAGAGGAGGTCTATGCTGCTGCAGAGGTCGACTGACCCTTAAAAAACAGGAGGAATCCTATTATTTAGACTTAAATATTCAGTGTCATTAAGGGTGTTTTTGTAATTCATAAAATGAAATATCTCCAATATATTATGCAGGAAAGATTATCAGATAAAATTCAAATCCATTAAAATCCAAAATGTTGCCACACTAGTGCAGTTTTAGTTTTCTCTGCCATGTCTCGTCACCCCAAAAAAACACGAATTTTCTATTTAAAAAAGCACATGCACATCCTTCCTCTCCCACCTCTGCTGAAATTGTATCTGGTTCACATTGCCAGCGTTGTGTCAAAATCTGTTTTTTGTCAGACAGTTTTTTTCCTGCTGTCAAAATGTGTAGCGCCTCAGCTTTGCAGTAAATTGCGCACGTCCTGTCAGACATTAGTGGCTCCGTTAGTTTGTTGTCAAATTGCTTATTACTAATGCAATACAAGCTGGATTAAGCACTGATGCCCTCCACACAGGTTGCTGATGTCGACTACTTTTTAATTTGCAGTAAATGTGTCGTAATGACAAACGCCAGTTCAGCTAGTTTGTATAAAATCAAATGGTTTAAGCCCGTACACCAGACCGCACCGTCAAAACCAGAAATTGACCCAACTCCATTAAAGAGCACTAACTCTGAAATTAAAACAAACAAATAAAACAAGTGATACAATCTCATGCACTCCTGCATTTCATTACTGGTAATGATCTCTGCCTGCACTGCATAACAGAATCCTCCTAATAGTGACAGATGATGATCCACAGTAATGTTGCTTTTGTCTGGATCTCAAAACCTCCCCTCCATTTCATTCAACGTGCAATCTGGTCCCTTTATTAGTGACAGACCCATCTGCTGACCTTCACTGTGATGGCACCAGGTGTCTTCTCCTCCTCCATCTGTTTAATTATTCAGTTTCTGTTCAACCTGGGATCTCTGCAGGTCGACAATACCTGCAGCAGAGCACTCCCTGGGCGGCCGTCCCGCGGGCAGTGACAGAATCTCAGTCATAAAACTGCTAGTTTAATAAATGAGAATGCACGTACGCTGTGACTCCCTGTTTCGGAGTGGCTTTTGGTGTGTGACTAATGTCCGACCAGGGAATAATATCACTGCTAATTGCATAGTGTGACAGCTCGGGGTTTGTGCAGAGAAAGGTCTTCTTTTTTTGAGAGTAGCTGAGGGAGATGCGCACAGTGATACTATATGGCTGTTATAACCCTGGCAGAGCACTTTCCTTTTAGTGAATTCACGCCAATTTCCCTTCATCTCTCTGTTCCATCTGAAAAACCCCAAGCAGCAAATATCTTTGCAGGCACACACTTACCATATACTTCACAGACTGGTGACGTAAACCACGTTAAATCATACACTAGGAACCAAATTGGGCACAGTAAAGCATTTCTAAGCTCATACATATTTTGGCTTTGAAAGACAGTAACTGATCATTAAATCAAGACAGAGAAAGGAAGCTCTGCGTGGATTCAGTCAAGTGTGGAGTGGTGAGAGCAGGGTCAATGTGTCCGTGATAATAAAGCATACAAAGAAACTCTCTCTGAGGATAACACTAATTGATGTTAGTGAGGGATGAGAGAGCTACGTGCACTGTGCCATAACTGGGTGGAAACAGAGAAATGCAGCTGTCTATATGGTGGCAGACTCGTGTTGAGCCTCAGTGGTTGAGAGCAGCACACAGCAGATAAGGTGGTGGAAAACCGTAATGAGCACGAACTGACGAACACCAACTAGCACTGTAAGTATTCAAAAGTATGACCTCACACACATACTCACTCAAACACACACACATTAATTCACCTGAGATGTGAACGCTGGGCTGGAAATAAATGTTCTATGCAGTTTCAAAACAGAAAGCCTGGTAATTAGACTGAATTGCCATTTCATTTGACGTCACAGCATGGAAGCTGCAGTAGTTGTTCCTAGATGCACGAATGAGGTTTTGCATTGGTCAAAAAGTCAGCTTACAACAACTTGTACAATGGTACAGCATGTTTGCTTAGGCGCAGCCTGGAGAAACTAGAATAAGGAAAAACTAAAATAATTCCAGCTTAACTGGGAGAAACGACGACAACCACTGAGCACAACACAAGACCTGTTTAAATCTGAACACATTAGAGAGGTGGGTGGTGATTCAGAGGTCTGGAGCCAGGCTACAACACATCTAACAGAACATTCCTGCCATAAGGCTCATAAGGAGAGATGAACCAACCAGCTCAGAGACAACATTTGAACATTTGGACCAGAGTTTGATGTCAGTGGGTTGTTACCATCTCTAGATATTTTCGGACCAGAGGAAATTTTTCATAATTCTAACAACCCCCCTTTTAGTTGTGTCTGCACCAAAAGAACTAAGAACAAATGTAGTTCTTAAAGCGCCATTCTCAGGGACTTTTTAGCTCCTATTTCGTAGTAGGTATTCTCCCAGCACAAGAGGAACTGTGAGTGACGTAAGTGTGCATTGATTATTCCAGACATACGTCTACCGTGATCTGTGTGTGGTCGAACACAGCCAATTCAGCACTGGCAACTGCCATCTTTAATAGCCCCTTAGCTTGTTACAGAAAAAACTGAAGAAAACATGGACAAATGGAGCAACAGAGGAGTCCAATTTATACTGAGCTTGTATGCAATGGAGGAAACACAACGTGATTTTGACTCATCAAAGCAAAAGTGACGTTGCTATACCACCCGCCGGTCAGATTACAGTACGTCATTTCAACGTTCCTATTGGTGGTGTGAAGACAAACAGAAAAACCCTTAAAGGTACGTAGCTCCCAGGGGAGCTCCTCTGTGGGCAGCTCCTCTGAGAGAATCCCCACAACTGTTTGTGCTGTGTTGCTATCAACCTATTACAACTAATAAAATGCAAAGGTTTAGAGTTTAACCAACAAAATACAAGAAATAAGGGTTCTGTTGCTCACATACTGTCACATACTGTACACAAACTCTCATGTGCTGCTAAGAAGATGCATGAAACTGGCAGTTCTTATGCGTGAATGGCAAAAATTGGATTGGACTGAAGGGAAACAAGGGAGAGGAGGGGCTGCAAGGCAACTTGGTTGGGAGTGTTTGCCTCTGCTTCCCTAGCAGTGGGAGAGATGTGCGGTGATCATCATCTGTGCGCTGCATCGCTTTGGACCATCATGCACACTTGAAGATAGAGTCGCATCAAAGGCTGCAGCCTGCTGTGCTGACCGTGTCGTGCAGAGCCAACGACAGGCTCTTCAAATAACAAAAGGAAGAGAAGAAGAAGTGGTGTGAGAAAACATGAAAGCTCCTAGCTTGTGATAAATGTTTTTTTTTTGTTTTTGTTTTTTAATTCTTACAATGGAAATTCGAGTTTTTCATTGGGGTCAGGCCTAAAAGTGCTGTCGTGGTTCGAGCTTGGGTTATGGCAGAGACGATGCCGTGTTCGTGTAGGGTCAAGCCTGATTTTTTTAACCCCATCATCAGTTTACTGTTGAACTCTTACTAAACTCATACTACAATGTTTGTATTTTCAGGGGCTTTGAGACAGTAAGTCACAACAGTTAAAATACAATTCGGTTTTTTACATGGCTTGTTTATTTCCTTTGATCTAGCTAACTGTGCACCATCAGAGCAGTCAACATCTCCATGGTAACACTGACGTCAATGATGGGTAGAATGTTTGTAGTACTTGGGAGCAGTTTCATTCTTTGGTTGTGTCCGAAATCACACTTTCATTCACTCATTCACTACTGCCTATATAACAGTCACTTAATAGTTTACTCAGGAGTCACACAATGGTAATTTACACATCTGTAACATAGACTCACTGTATTTCTGACATCATGGTATTCTGGCCACTTGACCTTTTGACGCAAATTATTCAAATACATACTCCAGGGTCAAGAATCAAATATATATCTGTGTCATCATTTTTCCCTCATTTCTGTCTTTTGACCATCCAAGAAGCATCTACTTTTTTTATTAGAGATAAATCAGGGTGAGTTTCCAGCATTCGCCTGCAGCTACACGAACATGCCAAGTGGGGAGGATTCTGTGATCAGCAGCTCCCATGTGGGGAGAGCCTGTGTGTTATTTTAATCACAGTAAAGCTCAGTAAATATAGAAAACGTTTAAATGGTAATTAAATGTTTAGGTCTCACATTTTATGAAGTAACTCCACCTTAAATTATAAAATGTACGAGTTCGGAAGTAACGTTACTCTGCCAGACATGACAGATTGCTGTCAGAAAATGAAAAATAATTACATGACACATGACACAAATAACTGGCAGTTATACTGTATTCAATATGATTTGATTTTTTAAAAAATATAATGCTTGAAGAGCATTAGAAATGCCTACTGTCCAGGATATTGTGAGTTGAAAATGGCACGTCGGTGAGTGTTCACTGTAGTCTGGACACCATGTGTCTTGGTAGTTTTTCCAGGATTTCTCTCGAATGATTGGTCCAAAAAGCGTTAGTCAATCTTGTTATGACTCATAAGACCATTTTCCAATTACAAGTCTAGCAATCGAGCTAGTGTGTGCATGTATTAAGATCCTGTGTCCACCAAAGCATTTTTTCCCGGCTGAAAATGCCAGGTGCTCCTAGGGATATGCCCAGCTGAGAGCATTTGAGAGTGCTTAGGAGGAGCAGAGTTTTTTTTTTTTTTTTAGCAAAAAATAGGAATATCCTTGAAAGTAAACATGTTGGAACATGGTAAATTATTTGTTTTGGATGAGGGGAAGGCTGAAGCATGCAGGAAGAGAAGACAGACATGCCGGTCTATGTGGGTTCATGAGAGAAAACACAATATATACTGTATATACAGTATATACACAGTATATTAACAGATTTCTCTGTCATTGTTGTTGTTGTTGTTGTTGTTGTTGTTGTTGTTGTTGTTGTTGTTGTTGATGAGCACTTGTACATATAAGATGTGTCGGTTTGTCTTTGTGGTATTTGTCCCTCCTCCACTGTGACTAAACAACTGAAGTGACGAAGATGAGTGAAAAAAAACGCCCTACTGGCAGCACTCAGCAAAGAATAAACGCCCAGCGCCACCTTGCCCCGCTGGCATTTGTAGCACAGCATAAATACAAAAATATGCTGGCCTCTGAAAGAAAAAAACTCTCCAGTGAACACTGCCCCTAAAGCAGCAAAGTGAATTTACTGCAGCAAATGTCAGAAACACAGTGAGTCTATGTTGCATTGTGGGATTGTTAGCAGAAAGCAGAGTACATGTAAGGACACTACTTTTTCAGTCCAGTGTGGAATTTTCAAGGCCACTATTTTACAGTGCATACATCTACACACAGAATTCAGACTCTCAATAAAAAAGTGCTGAGGGTCAATATAGTGCATTATAGGAAGTGACTTTGGACACAGCTTGACTGCCTGTATGGGGTAGATTTTCACAGTGCCTCCCCATTGATCTCCTGTGTGTGATCGATGAAGGCTTTCAGTCGAAAACATGTTGGTGTCAGCTATGTAACATTTAAAGCCCTTTATTATACTGAGGACTCAGAGTGCCTTGTATTTGTTTCCTCTTGTTTGCGTTGTCATGGCCCTTTACTCCAAAGAGCATCTTTGTTCACTGAGTGGGATTAAGACAAAGAAAATTTACTTTGTATTATCCAACGATGCACTCAAGCTTTTTCCCTCTTATTTCAGTCTGTTTCCACTGATGTGATATTCATGACTTTGTTAATGAAATCTTTCTGAAAACTGTGATGTGGGCGTGTTGTTGTTTTTTTTTACTTTGAATTTCTTTGTTTTCGACCTCTTGTTCCTAGCATGACCTCAAAGTGCTGAAAACACAATCTCACTGTCTAATTTTGAAAACAAACAACTGCTAACAGCTGTTCTTCAAGACTTAAACCACTTAAACACCAAACATATCATGTACTTGACGTCCCACATCAAAAACAAAAAACATCCTCGCATGTTCAATTTTAAAAACATCTAAACAGCAAATAAGAAACAAACTTAAAGAGACAATTCACCCCAAAATCAAAAACACATATTTTCTCCTTGCCTGTGTCTACTTATCAGTCTAGACTGCTTTGGTGTGAGTTGCCAAGTGTAGGAGATATAGGCTGTAGAGATGCCTGCCTTCTCTCAAATATAACAGAACTAGATGGCACTCAGTTTGTGGTGTTAAAAAAAATACATTTAAAAAGCTCAGCAGCAATGTCTCTTTCCAGAAATCATGACCTGGATACTCAAGATAATCCACAGACCTTGTCGTGAGCAGTTTCATGTAGAAACTAGTTTTCTACCAAGCTACACCCACCAAGAGTACCATCACGCAGAACTAAGTGTGCATCTACTCATCTACTGTAGCACCACCGGAAAAATATGAATTTTTGATTTTGGGGTGAGCTGTCCCTTTAACACAAACTTGAAATTAGACTAATCTGCAGCTTCTACAGAAGCCTATAATTATTTCACAGTTTTATAGCTTGTGGTAAAGTTTATCTTGTACTGCTCACACATTTTCACTGATAATCCATTTCCCTACAGAGAAAATTAAATTGTATTTACACTTATCAAATGTTTCAACCACATACACAGCTTTCTGGCAAAAGCACACACACACATTCTCACCCACACAGCCAAAAATGTCCCTCTGGGCTACTATGTAACGTATCCACTTTAATGTATCTATCAGAAAAATTACTATCTCAGATAAGTCTGCAGAAATGACAAAAACCTGACAATGAGTAGCTTGTTTAGGCCTGTAGCTAAGACTGTCAGCGAGACACAGACCTTCAACATATGCAACATAATGTGGTGAAATCTTCACAGAGCAACTTGTCACACTTTGTAGAAATCTGCCACCAGCTCGCACATTTCCCAGACAAGCTGTGATGTTAGGTCAAATATCCCTCGACACAGAAATCCACTAACATACTCCGCTGACCCTTAAGGTTCTCTGAAAATAGTGACAAACGCAGCTTGAGACATCTGAGCCAAGAGGGACTACTTTGATTTCTTATTGCTGCACCACCCTCTTGACTTCTCCTGTCATTCCAATCAACACTTTCAGATGACATAGGCAACATGCAGAGCGTTGGCATGGCACCACAACTGTGTATCCATGGGATCCCCCTCTGCTGCCACATATCCCAAATGAGAATATATTAATAACACTGACACCACCACAAGCCAAGTGTCTGGGATCCAAACTCATTTTCACTGTGTGTCAGGGGTTCATGCATAATCATCCGCTTCATCGACCTGTGAGACTCGCCTGCTGCAATCTTTAACATCCCCAAATTGGAATAAAAAAAAAAAAAATTCTGCCTCCTCTTGGCACCCTCGTGTCTCTCAGCCTCGATCCCCAAAACAGATGCGACACATCACTCTCACACACACACACACACAAGCCATCCTGCGAGATAAAAGCTGCAAGCTAGCCCCAGGTCAGTCTTAACCCAGAACACGATATGAAAAGAGCGGCACAGTAAAAACACTGCAAATTGAAATTTCTCTCTTACTCAAAGAGATGTTTTATTAATATTTTATGCTCCTGCACAATGCAAACTAGTTCAATTCAAACTTGCTTTCTGCCAGAGAAAAACAAAAAGACGCTTCAAACAGAAAAGCAGGTCACAGGGTTTGATTGAATGGGTAACGAAGACTAAATGAGATCAACAGCTACAACAGCTATTAACACAACAACGACAGCAGCAGCAGCAGAGTTACAGGCCATAACAACGCATTCAAATAAACAAAAGGTTTTCACACAGCTTGAATCCCAATTGCTCAGCTCAGGCAATTGTTTTTGACAGATCGAGCGGCGACGCCGACACACATCCTAATCGTCCTGATGATTTCATTAGGCTTCCCCCCTCTGCTGCAATGATTGCCTCAGGAAGAGTTCAGATCAAGAAGCATGCCACATGTTTTAGGACTGACCCCTGGGAGCAGCAATCAGTGGCCTTGTGCGCCAGGAATCCTCTCCTGTGAGCATTTGTCACGGGACGCCAGCAGTGGTGTGACCTCTTGTGTGTTTCAGCAGGTAATGAATCCCTCTGGAGCGGAGTGGCCTGGTTGAGTTAGATCCTCCCAGCGATGGAGTGCATTGATTGGATGCAGTGCTACTCTAACCAATCTATCGCAGTAAATGAATGGTTACAGCCAGATCCAAAGCAGCAGCAGAGAACAGGAGGAGATGGACAAGGTGCATTGTCTTTGTCCTGATGAAATGGGCAGCGGGGGCTGATAAAGTCTGATGTTCAAGCTGTCAGATGGGAGGCTCGACGCAGTGGAAGGGAGGGTGGCTTTGTCAGCTGATTTCACTTTTAACAGCATACCTGTGGCGTGTTTTGACACGTTGCAAAGGACCAATAAATTTTTATAATATGCCCCCGTTGATGTGTTTTCAAATGGGGGGGGAATAAAAATCAAGCTACGTCCTTGAGCCTGGTGATTTCGTTGGATTACAGTGTGTATCGTGCACTCACAATGACACATCGTCGAAATCTGAGTTTTTGATCAAGTCATTCTGTTTTTTCTCTTCCTTAAATCTCTCTGGATGGTAAGAATCTAACAAATGAGATGCCAAAAACTAATCTTTCAGGAGCAAGAAAGTCTTTTTTCCTCGCTCCATTCTGATAAGGGTTGTAAACCTTTGTGAAAGTTGTCAAGCTTATCAACTCTGCTCCCTGGTCCTGGTCACAGAGGCGCATACAGTAAACAGTGCATTTACAAATCATTACTGACATCCTGTCCATGGATCCGTCCTGTGATGAAACACAGCAAAAAAAAATCTATTCATTAAATGAAGATCCATGTGTCAAGCCTGTAGGGGCTTTGTGATTTTCGTCTGTGTGCACATTTTTTCCGACATTCATTACCACAAGAGTGCTTCACAGTGGAACCGCAGAGCTGTAGCCCCAGTTTCCCTTAAGTCATTGTACATGGGAACTCTGAGACGGTCTGGTAAGCTGAGATATAGAAAGGGCACATTTTACAATCCAGCAGGATTCACATTTACTACTTTGCTCATAATTAAAGCATGATGTAGCAAACCGCACAGACAACTTGTGAAATATTCATCAGAGCTGCTTCAATATTTACTAATGAACACACTCATTACTGGCACGTAAGAGGTGGGATCAATCCCGTAAAACCACCAGGGGACCACTGGCCTTAACCCACTGAACTGTATTGGCTGGCATGCAATCGGTAAAGCAGATGTAGGAATAGAGGCCACTTGAGTTTGAAGAGCTATCTTATCGCTGAGTTGGAGTATAGCCCTTGCTGCTAAGAAGCAGATGCTCTGGGCTCGGCTCACTGGCTGACCTGTGAGCAAAACCAATCAGAGACAGAGAGACCATAGACTGGGAACAATGTGCTATCACAGCGATATGCACTTGTTTTGATAAGGGGTTGTCTGCTTCAGTCCCTCCAGTTTGTCAGGGGGCTTGCTGTAATATTGGCAGAGGGTTATGAGAATGCCTGTAGGGCTGCACGCCGCAATTCAATTCCATGTGCGCTGCAATCTCAGAGCTTTCAGGCTTACTAAATCAATTACACAGAGTTGTGGAGCCTCTGCCTCTCACCCACATAACACCCATTGTTTCTGTTTGCTTCTATTGGACGGACCAAATACACACTTGCTAATAAGTGGGAGGACTGGCTTCATGCATGGCTGTTTATTTCATATCTGTTCAACTTTTGAGCTGTCCATTGTTTGATCTTTGAAGCAGTCCACAGAGGTCAGACATGAGCTACTGTAGCAAGTCACAGAGTACAACAGACAGGACCTGGAGTCTTCTTTGCATCTAAAGCAGACACTGTTTCAAGGCCCAATGAAAGCAAGAATAATTTTTTTCTTCTTTATCAAACTGTGTCCTGCAGCAAGTCTTTGTTTGGAGAGACATTAATGACAGACAAGGGAGCTGCAGATCGACAGAGCCCGGGGGCATCAACACAGATCTCGGCTTAAAGTATGAATGTCTGAGGGAAGAAATAACATAAGTGTGTACCAAGAGGGAAACAGTACGAGTCCAGCTGCTACTAACAACACATGCTCTACAATGGATAACCATACACACATAGGCCAATAACAATAACTACTTTCATTGAACGGTATATTGTGCCAGATGTAACTGCGATAAATTATGTTATTGTCATTTTAAGACCACTTTATGCCACTAATTTCATGATAACGGCATAATATTGCAAGTACACCATTTCAAGAAGCAATGAACTTCTAATTCAACCTGAAACGACAGCAAAACATGCCTACGCATAGTTTTTTCTGTTCAATCGGCTTAGGCACTGTGAAAAATCATTTAGGTGCTGCATTCAAATCTTAAAATGGTCGGGAAATCCCTGCTGTTTATTCTGGCATCATGTTGGCTAAAATA
Organism: Cephalopholis sonnerati; assembly: GCA_019142605.1. Taxonomy (NCBI): domain Eukaryota; kingdom Metazoa; phylum Chordata; class Actinopteri; order Perciformes; family Serranidae; genus Cephalopholis; species Cephalopholis sonnerati. The sequence goes on along the minus strand of JAGQAX010000011.1, from coordinate 22,507,893 downwards.
TTAGTGACATTTATATGTAAACAAACACGAATGTAATCACAACAAAATATATGGTATGATAAATGGACGTGAACTCATTTTTGCTGACCTTGATAAATCGGTAACGCAATTTCCGTGATAGTCCTACACACAGACACCTAAGCTCCATATGGAAAACCTTACACACACACTCACTTCACACACAATGAAAATTTTGGTTACATAAACACAGTATGCTACAGTAGCCCTGTGTAGGGTTTAATGCTGTTCATCTTCTTTACCAGCCCCCCTCTCCACCTGTCAACTCTATAAAGGTTAACAGATTCCTTCTGAAACGTGACTAATTAATTCATACCCAAAATGGGTTATAAGGTTATAAGCAATGTTGGGTTTGTTGAACAACTTTGGGATTTCAAAATGGATGACACAGCAGCAGTTTTCAACAACAAAGACAATCAATTAGTTTCCCCTCCAGATAACTGAGTGAATGCAGATTTCAGGAAGAAGTCAGATGAGAGAAAGCGGGAGGAAAACAATGACAGCAGAGTGTCTGGAGGATAAATCTCTCGCCTATGGCTTAACATACATTAATATCTGAAATCTCTATGGGATCCTTTGAAACAGCATGGGAGCGCATCATTTACATGCATATAATACTGATGCAGCCAGGAGCTACAAAGAGCTAAACACTGTGGATTATGGCAAAATGACGCACAGCCCAGGAGGCCAAGGAAACACAAATTAAAAACAACTTCCACAAGAGACATTAATTAAAACTGTACCAAACCGTACACGTCGACCTACACGAAGCCACTACATGTTGCAGCAGCTTACTGTTTACAGTGACTCTACCTGCAGCCAGCGCTGCCCCACCCTATCCAGCCGAGGTGGTATATTTGGAGGAGCGACCAGAGATCCAGTAAAAGCGTAAATGGACAACGGGGGCTACAGTATTAGGCTCTAATTGTTGTTTCCACGTTTCTGTAACAAACTGGTGTCGTGTCTGTAGCATGTACAGTGGGTTACACAGCACCACACACGACAAGTTGCCTCAGGGGAAACCTCTCAGGCACGCCAACAAACTCTACGACGGTCGATATCTCCCGTGGCACGCGACTTGACGCGCGCAAAACACAAACACTCAGTGGCATAAACCCAAGAGACACTCTGGTAGGGATAGGGATGATCCAAATATACATCAAAACGCAAATCTTATAAACAGGACAAACCAACAAAAGCGTAAAAGTTTAGACACGTTGTTAAATCAACTGACGGTGATTGCTACAATAAGTGGGCATTACTGCAGTGCTTGATATGTGCTGTGTGATTTTGTTTTTTAAATCTTCCGAAAAGTCTCTAAAATGCTTAAATATTCCATCTTGTATGTTCTTGTATGTCTGTTGGTCTTAACAGTGCAGCAGTGTTATCTGAGAGGATTTTACCTACATGGCGTTGTCATTTTACCTTTTGTAAAGTTTTTTTTTATTTTTCAAAATATTTAACGTGTTTTTCATGACTAAATGACACATCATATTCAGCACAAATGTGCTGAATTGGCAAGTCACTTATTTTAGACAATGTCCTTTTCTGTTGTAACAATACGCGCCGAAGACGCGCGGAGCTCCCCAAACCCTGACGCAGACACAGCAGCATCAGCACCGGAGTGCACTCACCTGCAGGACACGGTGATCTCTACTTTGGTGGCGGGGATGCTCCCACTGATTGGGTCGAAGTCACGGACCGGCGCCGTGGCCTCCACTTTGTCCATAACGTCTCCCTCCATGTGTGCAGGAGACCCAGGCCAGCTCCCCGAGCCGCGCGAGTCCCTCTGAACCTGGAGAGCCGACGGTGGAGAGCCGGAGCGCAGCGTACAAGCGAGCGAGCGGGGGCAGATAGGGTCCAGACAAACCTCCTAAGTGCTGTCCATTGGACGGGCAACAGCATGGAAAGTTTAATGGGAGGCTGCAGCAGCGAGGCGATTGATTTGACTAAAGTGGGATCACATGCCAGGACGCATCAGCGCCAACTCCGCTGTTTACCAGGCAAAGAATGAGCTCTTCTGCCAGAGCTGCGTTTGAAAAGTAAAAGCTGTGAACTCCACCCCTCCTGTCTGCATTCTCCTACACGCGGGGCTGCGACTGACAACTCGTTGCAGATTCAGGCTATCGCTTTATGGATGGACGGATCGTTATTTCGCTCCAAATTGGTTTCAAGAGCCTTAAACAGAAAATAAATAAGCACCGAGGGGCGTGAATGCAGCCGTGGGTTGCATTTTATCTCTTATTAAAGCAGAAAAGATGGATAAAGGTGAAATATTTAAACAAACTGAACCGGAAGAGTGAAATATCTTTTCTTGCTGTTTTGGTTTATGAAAGGGAATGGGGAGTGGGGGGGTGGTGAGGATGGAGCAGTGCCTCGCAGCATTAAATTATCGCCTCGAATTAACGACAAAATAAAATGTTCAAGCTGAACCTTCAGGTCACACGCAGCGGATGAATAGTTTATTTTCACCTCGTGTGAAGATTACATCAGTTCCCTCAGAGCCACCAGCTCTTATTACTAATTGAAAGGCTGCATGGAGCTCTTTCAGCATCTGGACAGCTCCTCAAACTCCTACAGATTCAGTCACAGCCTCCTTCCTCGTTTATCCTGACAGCAAAAAGTGACGTTTGTTTTGCCTCCACACCTACTGTATATTCATCTCTGGGAGCCTGTATGGGAGGCAATGTTCTCCCAGGGGAGCTCCATTTCTGTTTCATCGTTTTCCTGATTGAACAACCTGGTAAGATGAGGAGAAATTCAGCCTGTCAAATATAATTCATGGGTAAACTGCTTTGCCTTAGATTCTGTGGACATTCCTGCAGTGGATTTATATTTGTGTGTGTGCGTGTGTGTGTGCGTGCGTGCAACTCCCATCAGTCACAGCGACAAACTACCGGGAAATCTCTAAGGAGAGGATCACTACACAGATTGATTGCTTCTCTCTTGCAAAACGTTTTTTTAAGAAATCACTTTAAATCACTCCTCGTGTCCCCTGAAGCCATTCACACAGTTATCAGAGGCAAAAGGGCAAAAAGCAAATAAACCCTCTCCCAATCACCAATTTATACAAAGGCATTTAAAGCTGCCTCAATATTTGATATATGGAAATCACACTCTATGTACGCTACAAACTGAAACACCAATGTTCACATATTAATCACACAGCCACAGAAACTGAATGAGATCCATGCTACAGGCTATCCATCACTCTCCAAGCCTCATTTCTGAAGCATGCATTGTGGAAGGTCTATTCACAGCGGTAACGCACTGCTATAGTTACACCTCTGCACCTGAGAGCGGGCCCTGGGCTGACGAGAGCCACATATTTCGGACACAGCGCCACCAGAGTGCAGCTTCATCATTAGTCACGTTCACTCTGTAATTAGGCCTCGTGGTGGCCCTCGGTTGGTTGATTTTGAGCTCCCACTCTGTGCTCTGTTCCCCCTACTGCCTGCTGTGAGGCCCTCCACTCTTCCCACCCGCAGCCGCCCCACTCCCTATAGCTGTGGCAGGAGTGTAATTACGGCTGTATGGACCCTCTCTGCAGGGAGTCTATGTGTGTGTGTGTGTACTGGTACCATCCAGACCTGCTCAGCATCAACAGAGGGAGGAAGCCAGATGACGGGGTACAACTTCCAACATCACTGGTGTTGCACAGTGCTGAGTAGCCTATAGCAACAAGAGCAGAGGCTGAAAGTGTTGAGTACAGTATTTTCAGGAAGTGCATTATTTCATTTCACTTGGTGTGACTTTGTTGTACTGCACAACATTTTAAAATAAAATATTGAACTTGCTACATTTGTAAGACAGCATTAATGACAATAACCAGTGATGTAGTGGAGGGTATATGCAGGTATATACCCACCTCTTTTTCTGTCTGTTTGCAGTATATCCACCTGTCAGCCAAAAAGCCATTGGAATATATAGGAGAGTATACCCACTTCCTCCTTGGAAACCTACACATATAAATAGTAGTAAGCCCGGTATACACTGTGATTTTACCAAAACATGATCATCGTGAAAGAAACATGGCAGTATCTTTGGGCGTGGCCCTTAAACGGTGGTCCTGTGACACACAGTGAGAAAGGCTCAAGGACAGCTGCTGTCATGATCTTGCGATCAAAGACAGCCTGGGATAAAATTCTGACAGTGTCAGAAATTTGGGATGATCATCTACAGTGTGACTGCTGTTACGACCTACGTCTACTAACCAACCAATAGAAATGAAACATGAAATGACACACTGGCGCTAAACCCAAACAAACAGACAGATGCAGCTCGCCATGGAGGCAAAGCCAAAAGAAATGTGTGGGATTCCAGCAAAGAGGAAAACCTTGTCAAGTCGTGGCAGCAGAAGCCTTGCCTGTATGATGTGTCCTCCAGCTCTAATCATGCTCACATATGCATGGAAAGAAATAGCAGCGGAGCTGCAGCTGCCAGGTGAGCAACCTAGCAGCTAGCATGGACACACTGCAGTATACAGTGCCCACAAAACTTAAGGTTATTTAATAATGTGACCGTCTATGTTGTGCTCCACAGCTGAGAAGTAAGTAAGCTGTGCACACTCATTACGGGAAGCTATTGTATCACACGTAGTAACTTGCAATCAGTAGGCGCTGTCAATTTACAGTCTACATACATCAAACTTGATGTCGTACCCAAGCTTATAAGATCTATGTCGCACAGTGTAGCTGCACTAAACTTATAAGATTGCTGAGATCTCACAGTCTGTAGGAGGCTGTACACCCACCTCAACAATTACTACTACAGCTCTGATAATAACATATGATGTGTTAGTATATATGCAAATACAGTATGTGAATTATTTTAAACTAGAAGGGCACTCAAAGAGCACAGACCTCCGCCAAGGCCAAATACCTGATCTCGTAATGTTAACAAAGTTAAAAAAGATTGTGTATCCACCCCTTGTTTAGGATCCATTCCAAAACAGGCTCTTCCTTGGGCCCATGCTACACCCTACCACCAAGTTTCAGCAAAATTTGTCCTGTAGTTTTTCCATAATCCTGCTGAAAATCAGTAAAACCAAACTGAAAACATGACCTCCTTTAATTAATTAGTTAATTAGCAGCCTACCACTTGGACCAGTTAAATAATATTCTGGACTTTGTGAAACACACTCGCTTTCTTGACGAGAGTAAGATGAAATGTAAAAACCACTCTATGCCTGTAAGATAATATATAACGATACAGCCAGCAGCCAGTTAGCTAAGCACAAAAAGTGAAAAGACAGGGAAACTGGCAACCTTACAGTGACAACAGTGACTTGACTACAGGTTCTGATATATGAGTTTTACTCATAATGCGATACTTGTGGTGATGTTACTTCTACTTAAAGCTCATCATTTAAATTTCAGCCACCAGGGGCAGAAAAACATCCAAACAATCAAACAGATACACAGCCACCACCATATTACAGACAAGGTGACTGTATGCCAAAACAAACTTGTTCGGACACGTGTTGTCCAACCATGTCTGAGGGTAAAAGTTTTCATTCTGCACACTTGCAGGTGGGGTGAAAGCCCCGCCATCACAGAGGAGGGTGAGACCCAATAATCAACCAAACTGTGATGGCAGCTCAAAGTTCTGGACAGTTTCTGCTGAGGCTTTCATGCTGTCGCACTCACCTGCAGGCTACAAATGAAAGTGACAGAAGTAGTTGTGTGAAGAATGAAACAAGGAGAGCTCAAACACAAGTTCAAGTGCTTCTTACTTTCTTACCTCCACACACCTGTCTGTCTCCACCTGTCATTCAGACATTAGAACAGTCTGTCGTGCATGGGGATTTCTGATGCTTTTGACCATCCAACACACACTTCATTGTAGCATATTGCAGGCCTCGTTCAGATTAAGCACTGCATGTGTTTGACACCTTGAATCATGATACTGAAGCAGGTGCCAAATACTTTCAATCACTGCAAACACAGCAAAAGAACTGTATTAGTTATTCACTATTGTGACTGTTCTACCATCAGACTGGTATACATTCATCACCATGTAGTCTCTGTACTGTCCTCACATCATAAACAGCAATGTGGAATGAACCAGTAAAACAAATATGAAACTGGCTTCCCATTCAATAACCAGTGGTGGAAAGAAAAAGAGTACAAATTTGTGGTACTTGAAATTTATTCCCATTTAATGCTACTTTATGCATTTAATGCTACTTTTGGGGGGTGGCACGGTGGTGAAGTGGTTAGCACTGTCACCTCACAGCAAGAGGGTTCAAACCCCAGGTGGGGGAGCCCTTCCGTGCAGAGTTTGCATGTTCCCTCCATGTCAGCGTGGCTTTACTCCTGTTACTCCGGCTTCCTCCCACAGTCCAAAGACATGCAGGTGTCTCTATGTGTCAGCCCTGTGATAGTCAGGCGGCCTGCCTCTCGCCCAATGTCAGCTGGGATAGGCTTTATCTACCTGAGGCAGACTATATTTTGATAGTAATACTACTTAGCTAATTAGCTAAGTAACATTTTGAGTAGAGGACTTATACTTGTCACATGCCATTTTTACATTGTGTTACATCCTAAACCTTCTTCCACCACTGACCAAAATACTTTCTACGTCATCTGCTCTCCATAGCTCCAAGCATGTCAACAAAATCAACAAAACACATCAACAAAATTATCATACAAGACAGGCCTACATTAAGCAACAGAGCCAGCCAGTATGGTAGAAATGCAGTTAACTTAGCAACCTAATATTATAAAACACACACAAAAAAAAACGCACGTAGCATTTTTTCACTTTCTTACCTGAAATAGCAACAGAACAGTCGTAGACAGGACTTGTATTTCTCTGTTAAGTGTTGTGACTGTTGATTTTAGACCGTTGTGATACAGACTAGTTTAATTAGCTCCTTAAGGATTAGTGTCACTTACTGACATTACAGAGCCGCTACCGCCATCTACTGGTCAAAACTGGTATCGCACCAGAGATGTTTTACATGAGTGGTTGTTTGACAGCGACTTAGAAGTAATACAATGTATTTTAAGTTCTTATTTAAAATTATAATAAGGGTCAGAGTCCGTCATAATTATCATGCAACCTAATCCACGAATAAATTACACTCACGGACAACTTTTTGTTGTTTAACGCCACTGTGCACTGCGGAAGTAAACAAACGTTTAAACGTTGTATGTTGAATTTGTTGCGCAGGTCGGGCCGCCGGGGTGGCGTCAGGCTCTATTACATCAGACAAACATGACGTCTTTACATCTGCGGGATCAAAACACTGAAATAGAAACACGTGCATTTTGCGATTCAACCCAAGTACCCCTGACTGCGGCCGACGGATTGTGGGCGGGGCGCAACGACGTTGAGCTGGGCGCCATCTGGTGGCGAAAACTATGTACTACAGTCACAGTGACCTAAAGTAGACCTATTATATTAAACAATTATATTATACAGTGTGTGTGTGTGCGTGTGTGTTTGTGTTTAGGGAAAAAAATACATTTGACAAGTTAAAAAATAATAATGTCTATCAAATGCATCTGTTTTAATAAGGTCAATATTAAATTCACTATATAGATATACAGTACACGTATAGGAACTAAGTTTTTATATCATAGCTTTGTGTGACATATGTTGAATTTAAATTCACTATATAGATATACAGTACAGTGGTGGAAAGAGTACTGAAAATTTGTATTCAAGTACAAGTACTGTTACATTGCTAAAATATTACTCAATTACAAGTAAAAGTACTGGTGTTAGAAAAATACTCAAGTAAAAGTACAAAGTATTCCTCAAAAAAAAACTATGTACTACTAGTATTAATTACTTTGAACAGATGATGTCACCGTCACCTCTCCAGACAAGGGCTCTAAATTTTGTGTTTTGCTTTAGTAGTTACACTTGACGTCATGACCTGTCCCTTTAGGTTTGACTCGGAAACCCCTACGACCAGAATCATGGCACTGTTTATATACAGAGTACCGACGTCACAAAATGGCGGTTCTGTGCATTAAATTAGTCACAGGCTCATCCATCTATTTTACTCAAACTGGACTTGACTCACCTTTACCTGAAGCATCAGGATAGGGCAGGACAATACATTCAGATTATCAGAATCAGAATCAGAAATACTTTATTGATCCCCAAGGGGAAATTGGTAAGTTGGTATATTAATATTATGATATGAGACTATATCATCTTAGATTTTAGATAAGGTAATATCTAAGTCTTGACTTTTCCTGATTTAAGGCTGCTTTACAGTAAAGTGATGTCATTTTCTGAACTTACCAGACTGTTCTACCTGTTATTTGCCTTTACCCACTTCGTCATTATATCCACATTGCTGATGATTATGTAGCCTATCACAAAATCTCATCGTGTAAATCTTTTTGTGAAAGCTTTATTCAACCCTACAATATCATTGCAATATCGATATAGAGGTATTTAGTCAGACATATTGAGATATTTGATTTTCTCCATATCGCCCAGCCCTACTTCAGCACACCCCCTTGTGTTTTTCAACTGTCATTGTTGGTCTGCTCATGAAGCTGTTGTGGCTAACCTGCTGGCAAACTGCTACAAATCCAGTAGACACAGAGCAACATTAGCATTCATTTGGAGTAGTGTTCCTGGCCACCGGACAAATTAACGTCCAATATTTACTTTGCGTCTTAGCTCTGGTCTGCACCAACTTCAGAGACAGGGTAGTGCAGATAAAGTTTAGTGGGTTTATCAGAGCATTTTTGTTGTTGAATGTGGCTGCCTGTTGCTGCGGGAAATGGCAGCAGATGAGACTCAATTGCTGTATATTTAAACATACAGTAAATGTGTCATAAAACCAAACCGTGAGCTAACCAGACTAGAAAGCTGCCTATAGCTGCAGCAACTCTCTGTGGGATAATCATTACAGTGAACCTCTTTCACATGATTACACACTTTAATTTTATTAATTCCAATATAACAAACACTGCTCTAAGCACATTTTTGCATCTTTTATGAAAAAGGTTTAAAAAAGACCAGGCACAGTAGAAAGTGGAATCTCATCATCTATTTAATGAGCAGTCTGAAAGCATGCATCTACTTTGAAATGAACATCTGTGAAGCAACATACTGTAAATGTAGCGTGGAAGAAATATTGGATTTGAATTTCCTTGATGATTGTTGCTAATAGGGGATTTTTTGTTTGTTTTAGTTTCATGTTTTGTTTCAGTTTTTCACAAGTATGCCATCTGTGGCAAAGTTTGTTGTGTTCCAGTGCACAAAACTACTGACTACTGACAGATTGAACTTAGTATTTTGTTTTCTTTCCCACTGAGAGTAAACAGTATCACACTGTCCAGAGACAAAGTGTAGGCTAATAGTTGAAGGCAGGAAAAGTTCGCACTGAAAATACTGACTGTGGAACTTCTTGCAATTAAGATCTGTTTGCATAAGGCTCTGTTTGTGCTAAAAATGCCTCGATGCATATCATTGACTTTGACCATAGTTTGTACTTTTTAACTTTTTATATCAACTTTTCCTTTGTCTGACATTTCTAGTGATTCACTGTGTAACTTGCTTCTTTTTCTCCTTTTCTGTCTATGAAACATGTCGGCAGTTTCAGCCTAACTTTAAAAAGTCCAGCGTTGATGGACAAAGAACCTTTTGAGGACTTCAGGAACTTTACCAACTGCAGGAACCAAGGGCAAATGTAGTTCCTCTGCAATAATTTCAGGTGTGAAAAAAGTCACTGCTCGGGGTGTAGTACTTATCACCATCACAGCAGAGTCTGCAGGGCTGACCATCATGGATTGGTCAAACACAGGCCCTGCAGCAGCTACAGCTTGTGTGCCTCTTCAGTCACCAAACAGGGGAGAAATTCAGAAAAACAAGACAGGCAAAGTCAAGACAGCAACAGCATGGAAACCTCTAGCAAAAGATAAGGAATAAGATGAAAACGCTACAGTAATATTAACATGTTTTTATCTGAGGTCATCAAACACTGATGCCTTCTTGTGCCTTTGGTGTGTGATATTGATGTTAAAGCACCCTTTGGCATTTGAGATGCAAGATGAAAGTTGTTGAAGTCTTGTGTATAGGTTTAGGCAACAAAACTATTCGGTTGGGTTTCAAAAAAATTTAATTAAATATGTAACATGGCACGGTGGTGTGGTGGTTAGCACAGTCGCCTCACACCAAGAGGGTTTCTGGTTCAATCCTGGGTGCGGGAGCCCTTCTGTGCTGAGTTTGCATGTTCTCCCCATATCATGAGTTTTCTCTGAGTACTCCAGCTTCCTCCCACAGTCCAAAGATTGGGGATAGGTTAATTGTTGACTCTAAATTGTCCGTATGAATGGTTGTCTGTCTTTATGTGTCAGCCCTGTGATAGTCTGGTGACCTATCCAGGGTGTACCCCGCCTCTCACCCAATGTCAGCTGGGATAGGCTCCAGCTCAAGTGGTAAGAAAACGTCATGTGAGTGACGTCAGTACACGATGGATGGATGTACGTAATAACATTTTGATCTAGTTTGAATTTTGCCATGAATTACTCAAATGATTTTTGTCAATCTAAAAGAGAATTTTGCAAGTCAAGAAAGTCACACTTTGACAAATACATAATTGGAGTAACTACACAAATCAAAGAGAGATGATTGGTTGCTCTGTATATACAAACGTAGATCAAATCCTGTGTCAGGTGCTCGTGTAGAGCGGGAAACAACAGAATACACAGGAAGGCAATCCAGTATCCTGGTCTCCATGAGGATATAGACTTAAAGTTTTTTGTGATTTGCCATTATTCCCTACAAGCTTTGCCATATTTTTCTCACAGCCTATGGGTAAAAATAGGTGTGTATATATTTAAATGTATTTTTCTCGGGTTGTCTTATCTCACGTCACTCTGTATTCTGTTCGTTATTGTCTATTTGTTTCACCTGCCATGCCATTATATGGGTCATGTGATGGCCTCTGATTGGTTCCTGCCACTACATAGGTGTGGCCATACCTGTGTTGTATGTTTCCTTCCTTGTTTTTATATATTTTTGGAGTGTCTGGATTTGTTTCCTGTGTATGACATCATACCCCTTTCTCTTGCTGAAGCTACAATGCATGTGTGTTTCGTACTAGAATGTTCTTTCGCTTCTCAGCTGATGAACAGACGAGGAGTCACTGGACAAAATACATCAGGTGAGCTAACGTTACATTTGAGCATGAATCATTGCTAAGTTAACTAGCTAGCCATGTAGCTGGTGTGAGTGAGGCGTATTGTGCAAGACAAGAGATGGATTTCACTGAGCGGTGACAAACTACTATGAAAAACTACGACTTTCTTGACTTGAGAAATTATGTTTAAAGCAGACAAACATCATACGTGTAATTCATGGCTCAATTTAAACAGGATCAGAAAGCAGTATGTCTCTCGCCCTTGACTGCTGTACATATTTTATATTTTATAGTATCCTAAACATGAAGCTTTAAGTGGATGATTTTCTTTTGCAAGACTAACGGCTCCACTCTCATTCCTTCCGTGTCATAAAGTCATAAATCAACAACGCCACTGATGCCAGGCTGCAAACACATTTGTCATTCTCCTTTTCAGATGATCCAATCACTTTGTCAGCGTTATGGTTCCTCTGAAGAGAAGAAAACAGGAAGCATTAAATCCCTCCAGCACGGTGATGTTCATGTCATAACAACGGGAGGAGTGTGTGGATCTACAGTCAAACCAGAGAGTAAGAGAGAACTGAACTCAACAGAAAGGTGGTGTTTAGTCCATCTCTGCTCCAATGCACTGTCCAATTGAGCTGCACTGATGTGAGGTGGATGGAGCCTCACTGAGCATGCACAGAGGAAGAGTGTGAGATTTCAGCTCATTTATCTTGTGTGACAAAGAAATGGTGAGACATGAGGGCATGAGAGGACAAGGCTTCTTTATATGGGAATGTGTGTATACGCATGACAGTAAGGCATGCATACATGTGTGTCTCAGCATCACTGTGTGTAGCAGAGACTCATCCGTTACACTGATTGAGCACCAGGAAATGTGATGTTGGCAGCCGCTCCGCCACCATCACTAAAAACACTGGAGCGTAGCTGTTTTCAGTGGTGGTGACAGGAAACGGCCGTGTTTTACTGTGGTGAAGCTCTGCCACTTCCTTGTCAGGGAGTTCATTATGTTGAGAAAGAGATTCACAGCCCCGTAAAGTGGAGGCATTTCTTGTTATAGAGTACAGTGGCGATATTTCAGACTGTCATTTGTATATGTTTTGGCTGAAACCTCCTGCAGATTTCACACATAAAATCTTTTTGTGGTGTGAATCTCTTATAACAGGCTGAGAATTACAGTCACAGGTAGAGCTGCAGTTATGTAAGTATGCTCTGAAAAGCACAGGATCACAGATTTGGCTCTGTGGCTTTGCTTTGAAATTCTGCACACGTAACACGGGTAATTCATTCAAATCATTTTCCCTCAAAAAGGAAAAAAAAACCAGAAAGAAGTCATTGGATTTATTGAGAGCTGTCATGCATACAGGAGTCATATAACCTTCATGATTCCCAAGTGTGATTGGAAGTGGTAGGAAAAAAAGCTTGCACATTTTAATAAAAGAAAATAATACTGGGGGCTTTTCTCATATCCTTTGACAGATCTGTTGGTTAGGCATCTGTGACAGCAGGGAGGGCTCTGCTGTGTGGCAGGCTGGCTGCAACAGACAGGTCCTTTCTCATCTGACTCATACCCAAAGCAAACTTACACTATGAACTCTGTGTGTTGGGCCATTTGTATTACTAATGCTGATAATGTGAGCCAGAGTCATTTGTTGGTAACAAAACTACGAGCTGTGCAATTTGTCTGTTGTAATGATCCTGGAGAGAGAAGTGATCGTGGAACAACTTAAAGCATCATTAACAATCCTCGCTGTGATACCTAACACAAGACAGCTGAATTCTTGCCTTTATATTTCTGACTATTCCTCACTTATTCTTGTTCTCGGGTTTGCATATATTCTCTCTTCAAACTACAACAAAGTAAGACTATCTCTGGGCTGCCGCAACATATGACATCACTTCACCATCTTTGTAGAAACATCAGTTTCACATTCTGTTTGCAGAGTGAGTAGATGGACCAATCAATGCATCCAGTTGCTCTATTTAAATGCCAAGCTGTAACAGAGGAAAATGATCCCCAGAGAAGTCATTTAGGGCTCCTCAGCTGGATGAGACCGCCTCCCTCTGAATGCCAAGAGCCCATAAACTTGTTAGGAGATATAATGTGGAAAAGTCAAGGTCCCTCACATCTGCGTGCCTCTCGTGGGTGTTTCTGAATAGCGTGGTGTTGCCGCACGTCTCCTTGCCTCACTTCACAGGCAACTCATCATCCACTAGCAGCCTGACCTAGATCCAGCCATCCCTGTGCTCACATCATATACATATTCATTGGGCTCTCTTAATCATAAGACAGCCCCTCGAGCAGAAGAGAAAACTCTCTAATTAGTTGCTATCATCTGATGGCAGAGCGTCGGGCTGTTTGTCCTGCCTGCCACATGTTTTTGTCTCTGCGTTCAGCTGCAGTTGTTGTCACGCAGGTTCAAGGCTGGCTGTCGTCTGCCATACCTGTGGTCACTTGTAAAATAAAAGTTGTGATGAGTTTCCTGAGACTTTATTGCGCTACATTATGTGCGGCAAAGTAAACGTGATTGAAGCTGCCTGCTTTGAAACAACACCTCATGATCACAACTGAAGTTTACAGCTGCTGACTCTCAGAGAAATAAATCAGGAGTGTGCTTGCCTTCTTCAGATTGTCTTACTGGTGTCCCCTGAGTCCAGATACTTGCTAGTCTTCCATTTCTGTTTAAAGTTTGTTGTCTCGCAGCCAAGGCCGACATAGCGGCGTGATGCAACTTCAGTAATATTCACAAAGCTCCATGCAGAGCCACACAGGACATGATACAGCTGTTCAGCTCCTAAAAATTACATCCACATTGGATGATTCTACCGCACATAATTTACATCCGATATCCTATCATTGACCTTCCCAAAGTGTAGATATCGTAGCAAAGCGAGAGTTGTAAATAGGCTGGCATTCAGCATTTAAAAAATAACATTTTAGAAACTAGACAAGTGCTTTCAGTAGAGTGCAGATCGGCTGATCAGCCACTCTAGATAATTCTTGTAATTTCAGCAGAAGCTCTCAGAAGTTAGAAAAATGCACACCTTGTCTATTTTTTGACGGAGCTGCAGCATGTTGCACAGAGCAGATCAACTTTTCTTGCTAACATGTATGTGAAATATAGGAACAAGATAATTATGAGGATGAATGAAGGCTACTTTTAATAACTGACACACAGCCATAAACCTTTGATCCATGTCGTACATAACTGGACTTTACAAGCCAATAACTATGTCTGTAGGCTACAGCACATGAAACTAGAAAAAAAACATGGGATTACTTCATCCTCTATGATGCCTAACTTTGGTGGACCATAACACGTCTGGTGTAGAATTAATCGGCAGATGCTGCAGCTCAAAATAAGACCAGGATGTCCAGCTTTTGAACAACAACAAAGGCTAAAATGTGGCATGCAATAGACTATGTACAGCCAGGTAAAGACAGATGCACACACTCTCACACATTCACTCACGCACACACACGACTATAAGCTTCATACCACTTAAAAAAAGAACACTGTCATTGACTGTAATCTGGGGTTTGCAGAAAGGTCCAATATCGACATTCTTGTCTGGAGATAGGGCTGAGTATTCCCTATCACTGGTAAATTTACTTTGACATGCAAAATTGGTGAAGTGCCTGTTTAAATTGCAGGTTATTTTCAGCAGCTTTAGTGAGGTCAAGTCTCCTCTTCAATCTGAAGTTAATTCACAAGTATGAAATCCTCCCCAGTAAGCTTTGGGCTCAGAGATCAGACTTTATGAGTTGTGACGCTCTGGCACCTCAGTGGTTCGACAGCTCTGAAGAGGATGGAGACAATCCCTAAAAATGTGATTATGTACAACAGTCAAAACACTCAGAAACAATCTACAAGCTGAGAAAGAGCCACACTTTCTCTGCAAAATTAGATGCAAAATTAAAGAGAGCTGCTCTTCCTCCAGTGGAAAGTTTGGCAGAACGAGACGTGTCGGAGGGTTTAATGAAAAAAAAAGTCTTAATATCTTCAAAGGCTGAAAATGTAAAAATGTCAGCAAGACAAACAAAAGCAACGCAAAGTTGACAGGTTTTCCCTGTGTTCTCCAGAGGGAATCCAAAAAGAAATTAATTATTATTAACACACACTTTTGTTCTTCTATACTTGTGAGGACACCTTCACTCTCTCCTGGTGATGAAGCCCACAGAGAATTATCACTCAACTCTTCAATTATCTTCAGGTCTTTATTATTTTATGTTAGTTATTTATTTAAAAAGGGACCATATACAGTTCAAGACGTAAATGTTACCATTTGATGCACCGTATCAAATTATAGCTTAGAGCTAATTTGCATCTGCAGTCCCACGGCAGGTCAGAACAAAGACACAGCCCAATGACATAATAAAAAGTTGTACAAAAAAATGCGCACACACAGAGACAAACAATATAATGCAAAGCTACACACAATGGCTTCTGAGCTTTATTGTCTTTCAGCTTATTGTTTTGGTTCTATGGCCCTCAACTTTGCTTTTTTGGTTTACTCTCACTGTTTTCATCAATGTTGTATTTAGCCAGGTCAACCTCTAAAAACGCCACTGTAATACTTTGGACTCAGCAGACAGACAAAGTTAACCATTAGTTGGTGAACATAGTCTCCCTTTTGAAAATAACTCAAATAAAGTTACAGTTTTTTTTTTCCATATCATAGATATGCAAATATACATGGTATGATAACTCAGTTTTCGTACTTTAGTATACATTGAAGCTGGTGTACCACTGCAACCTCACTGCTGACAAGTTCACCAGATCAAATTCCATCCATCCATTCATCCATCCATCCTTCCATCCATGTCATCCACTTATCCGGGGCCAGGTCGCAGGGGCAGCAGGCCAAACAAAGCACCCCAGACGTCCCTCTCCTCAGCAACACTTTCCAACTCCTCCTGGGGGACCCCAAGGCGTTCCCAGGCCGCTTGAAATATGTCATCCCTCCAGTGTGTTCTGGGTCTGCCCCAGGGCCTCCTACCAGTGGGATGTGCCTGGAACACTGTGAGAGGCGCCCAGGAGGCATCCTGATCAGATGTCCGAACCACCTCAACTGACCCCTTTCGATGCTAAGGAGCAGCAGCTCTACACCGAGCTCTCTCTGGGTGTCCAAGCTCCTTGCACTAACTAACTGAGCCCAACCTCCCAACAGAGGAAACTCATTTTGGCCGCTTGAATCCAGTGATCTCATTATTTCGGGCATTAGCCAAAGCTCATGACCATAGGTGAGAGTTCGGACGTAGATGGACACCAGCTC
Source organism: Cephalopholis sonnerati (assembly GCA_019142605.1). Lineage (NCBI taxonomy): Eukaryota > Metazoa > Chordata > Actinopteri > Perciformes > Serranidae > Cephalopholis > Cephalopholis sonnerati. The sequence goes on along the minus strand of JAGQAX010000011.1, from coordinate 22,491,479 downwards.
CCTCTTCACCACGACGGTCCAGCATAGCGCACAGATCACTGCAGAAGCTGCACCAAACCAGATCAACTTAGAATGTGATAGTATATCCATGTTGTATTCACAGCTTCTTTTTGCAGTTACTGCAAGTTTGACCTAATCCTAATCTAATCGTAACCCTAAAACTAATCCTCATTTTAAAGAAGACCTGAAAAATGTTTCCACCTGTCAACATTTAAATCTAATTTATCCTCACAAAGATAGATGTACAATGTTTGTATTACTTGTATCAACACCATCATCATCATCATCACAACTATGTGATTAACCTGAAAACCAAGCTAGCCCTCAAATATACCCTGGAAACAGTGAGCAGTGGTTACAGTCTCTTCTATTTGCAAACATGTTGTCACTCCAAAAATGGTTCTCAATGGGGGTAGGAGAACAATAAAACCCACACACTTATGCTTGTGACTACTTGGCAGCTTCCACAGCTACAATTTATTTTTAGGAGCCAAATTGCAAGAAATTCCTTCATTATCGCTGCCCGCTTGCGTGAACCGCAAACGTTAAGGTTTCCAGTGTCAATCAATAAAAGAAAATGAATTGAATTACCTCAGAGGCAGGGAGCCCGAGAGAAATGTATCATCTGTTCATCCACTGAAACTCAGGCCACAGCATCATCTAAATTTTCCATTTCGGCTTCTTCATGCAACAGCAACACGCTCACTAATCATTCTACCTCAGGATGCTAACTGAAGCAATTTAGTTTGTGCTGTCTGAAACTCAGCGGCCACACTGCTTATCTCAAATGGAATAAGAATGATTTAGATGCTTAATAAAAACCATAGTGAGTGGCATCACCACCATGGGTGAGGCTGACGGACAACTTCTGGGGACAAAAGAAGATGCGAGCCCTTCTCAGAGGACTTTGACCTCATCTATTTGTTCAACAAGCAGTGGGTCTAATCTTGAGTGCCGCACCCCTGCAGCGTCCTGCCCCTGTGATGCCTGGAGGCAGGGAGGCATCTCCCTCCTACCCCCGATCAGAGTTTGCTCACCAGCGTAGGCGGGAGGGACTTTCATCACAGTGTTTTCTCAAAGCTATATCCATGCAAATCATTGCCTTTATCCCCTGTGCACTTTGTGCAGTTTGGGTGGAAATGAATACACAGCCAGCGATATGTGAACATTGCATGATAAGACTCACAGCAGGCACAGTGCACCACTGATGGCTCACTGAGGAGAAATAGCAGGATTCCTCCCACACAGAGATCAGATGCAGGTGCAGGGGAGCACCGCTGAGCCGGAACTGCAAAGGAGGACAACCATTACAGCACACATCCCCAAATATTATCTAAGGGGACCTGCCAGCAAGGTAGAAGAATATAGTCCTGTGGTATGTGCTTAAATACCACTGTGGTTGAGTGGTGGTTGTCATCCTCGGAGTATGAGCATGTGAGGGCGTGAACTCCTGTCTCGGGAGTGGACCTGTACATATGTGACAGTATGATTAATGTGACTCCACACCCCCTGCATTATTCGACCCTCGTGGCGCTCATATCTAGATAATGAGGAAAGGCTGTTTGCCAGCTGAAGCACCCCGCTCTCTGCGCACACGCCCTCTGGTGCAGCCATCACAGCCAAAGGATGCTCCGAGCAGGATTTGCCATTATGGTTTTACTCATTACAGGAGCAGCGTGATTTTGGGAGTTGATGGGCTTCACATGTTCACAGAGGCCCGGGGATGTCATCACTGTCTGGGAAAAAAAACTCATCAGTGGGAAGTGCGGGTAGCCGTACAGGCCTGCTGTGGTGTCGTTAAAGCCAGCAGTCTTTAACCCCTTGAGCTATTCGTTACCAGCCCACCACCAACGGCTGCCACTTGACAATTTCCGTAGAAAATGACAGTTGGCACACCTCCATTATACTCCACAATCAAACCAGTCGACAGGTCATGAAGAGAAGGGACTCATTGCATATTGTGAACACTTTTCTGCAATCACACGTTTACAGTTTGTCCTTCATGAGCAGAGCTTACACAGTCTAACCTCTACACTCCCTTTATGAAAAACAGACATGTTTTTATGAGCAACCTGTAGGCATGATGACAGAATGACAGACAACCTGGCTGCACACATTTAGATTGTTGGTTTGTGATTGGAAAAATAACAGACAAGTTGAACAGTGAGGGCTTGTACTGGGTCAGCACATGCCTAATAAAGTTCTTAGATCTCCATTCATGCTGTCCAGTATTTAGCCGCGGCCACTGCTTTATGTGATGGAGCACCTCTCCTCTCCATTGTGGGTAAAAGAGAAGCAGTTAATGGCTAAACGGCCGGCGGTGTGAAGTGATTTAAAACTGAGCTGGTTTTTCTAGGCTCTTTTTTTACCAGTGCCTCCATTACTGTGATAAATCAACTCACAAAGCTAATACAAACTGTAATTCCAGGGCAAGGAAATATCTAGTAGAGACAAAATACACTGAGGGAAAGACAGCAGCAGCAACCGTTACTCATCTGAAATGTTGAGAGAAGAGAATAGAAATGTCTTTTCATATCCAGATACTACCTTTGAAGCTCCATCCAGTTACTCATCCCTGTTTACAGTGAGTTTACATGAACTGGCATCATCACCAGTCTCTGTTTCATCAGTGTTTGATGCAAATAGTGTTTGTTTGGCTACTGTTCATCTCAGCAGCCTTCTTCAAAAAGTGTGTGAAGAAGAGAGAGAAAGACACAGAGGCTGTACGCCATTAATGCCAACAGGGTTTTGAATATGTGTATACGCCGAGTATATCAGTATACCCTCTAAATTCACTTCACTTTTAAGTGTGCTGTTGACGGCCCTTTTGTCCCACAGTGCAGTGCACAAAGGACATGGAGGAGCGGCACACAGCTGCGGCACATTAAAACAAGTTGCAGATGGCGGCGAGGCCGCTCTAATAAGACCACAAAAAAACAACATAAATTAAGTATTAAATTTAAGGGCCTGTGTCCACCTAGCGTTTTTTTTTCTAAGCACCAGTGTCTCTTTTCAAGTGGAGGGAGTGTATTCGGCCATGCACAGCTGCCCACAGTAAAAGTGTCATGCCCAGCGCTCTGACTTTTTTTTTTGGCGATTCCGAGCGCTTGTAGTTGAAAATCTGTGAACTTTTCAGAACGCCGCTGGTATTATCACTGACGCTCCTTTAGCTGTACCAAGGGTCAGCAGCCTCTACTATCGAAAGAGCTATTTTTGGCCAAAAAAGAAAATTAAATCTGTCTGGAGCCAAAAAAAAAAAAACATATTTAAGCTTCATAATAAAGGTGACACAGCCCTTTAAGTCAGATTGAGCCAACCAACATCACAAACAGATCTAGATGAGCATTCATTAGTATGTTTTAGCACAAGGTGGCTACTCTGCAGTGGGCTATTTTTGATTATCTGGTACTTTAACTTTGCAGCATCGCAGATGAAAGCAATCAAATTTGTCCGCGCACTATTATATTATCTAATTTCCCCCTGAGACTTTGCCCATTTTGGGTTTGGAATCCACGGCTAGCCTAGCCAATAGGACTTAAGACTACTGTAGCTATCGCTAGTGATGTTTTAGAGGAAGAGGCGCCAGGCCAGACGTAGGACGGACATTTTAGTTGATGAAATGTTAAATATTTTTATTTAATTGGTGTATAAGCTATGCATTTTTTACAGCTGAAGAATGTAAGAATCACTTCAGGTCTACAACAATGAATGGAAATTAAAATGTAAAATAAATTATTAAATAAAAATAACAGTAATTCATTTCCATATAATTTTCTGTCAAAGCCACAGGGAGCCACTGCAGAGAGAATATTCTTACCCTAACCTTAACCAGTCCCACCAACAAATGTAACAAGCACTAGCCAATCACAGTGAGAGTAGGGCAGGTCATTTCTTCACTATTCTAGGAGTTGAAAATTTGCATCCTGAGCTGTATGATTTGTTAGTCAGAAACTATCACGACAAAGACAGAAGAGCCCATCTGTGAGAGCAGATCAGCCGCACACTGAACAGTGCTAGTAAGTGTTGTTTGTTTATCACCGTACATGTTGTAAGCTTGTTCTCAACTGTGTAGTCAGCCCTCTGTGACTGTAGCATTAGCTAACCATCTAACATTAATGTCAAGATAATGTTGTCATAATAATAAATCCCACACAAATCCCAGAGATTCAGACAAAAATGCTCCTGGCAGCATTTTTTATGGGATGCTGGGATGAAGTGTTGCCCTGCCACCACTTTTCTCCCCAAGAAAAATGCCATGTGGACACACACCGTAACTAAAGCAGTTTACTTCCTTTTTAAAAGGCTAGTCCAACATGCTTTATGACATAGGCTGATTCACTTTTTTGAGAGAAACAGATGATGAGATCAGTATCTTTCTCATGTTTATACACAAATCCAGGGGAGTACTAGAATTAAGTCACCTTAACTGTGGCAGCATCTACTTATAATATGCACACAGTTGAATGCAAGCTCTCTCAAGAATTGTACAGCTTTCGACTTTTACCTTTACTTTCTCCATAATGTTACTTTTGACAACAATGACTGAGATCTTGGGTGAACATGTGCAGTTCTCAGCTGCAACAACAGCAATGGCAAACTTCAACTGTAAAAAAAAAAAAAGCTAAAATGTAAATTAGTAAGCTAAATTTGTTGGGCTAAGGCCATGGCTAAGACTGTCAAGGGGCTGTGGTGGTCTGACGCTGACCACAAAGTAAACATTATTTGGTCACCATCACCAACAGTACATATACAGTGGTGTCTGGTTTTATGGTGTAATGAGTAACTGTGTTCACTGGTGAGCCTCAGCTGGATGTGTTGTGGTTGCTTGTTTTAATGGCAGCTGTTAAAAACACAAACACATCATGTAGGTGTCCTCATTAAAGCCTTCACTTTTACTTTAATCTGTTTTAAAATAAATACTCGTCTGTTTTTATGATGTGCCTCAACCATCTGTGTGAGTTAGCACAGTCTCTCCTTAAACTGCAGATACTGAGTCACTACGACTTGCCACCACCATAATGGCGGCACCTCTGGATGGTGGAACACATATCTATATGATAAATATGAGGCTGGAACCAGCAGCTGCTTAGTACAGAAGCAGAAAATGGCCATGCTTACAATATGTTGTTTTTTTTTAAATGCCATTATCTTGAGATTAAAAGTGAATTCAGACAACATTTTGTTTTCTCATTATGACAGGTTATCTCATTATCTGACGATGACAAAGCTTGTTTATTAAAGATGAAGTAATTAACTCATGAGTTTGAGACAACGACTTTAAAAAAAAGCATGGCAATTTCTCAGCTTTCATTCTAACCAGCTGCTGTTTAGCTCAGTTTAGGGACTGTGAGTTACTTATGTGGGGGGAGAGGGTGGTGCAAAAAAGGGGAGGTATGTCAATTTTTTAAGCACAGGGGAGAGACTTATGTTTTTATTTTGGTGTGGGGGAGGGACATACAACTTGAAATGGCTGTATTTTGTATTTATTTTACCGGCAATTTTTAAAGAAAACATACCTTTTTAAACCCGTATGTTTCGCTGGTTTGGTTAGGATGTTTCTGAAGGGCATGTTTCTTCTTTTCATCTTTTAAAGAAAACATGAATTCCAAACTCGTGGGTGGGTTTGGGAGGCGTGTTTTCTTTAAAAACTGCCAAAATTTTAATTTGATTTTAATTTAAAGTAACCATAAAAGTAAACCATGTGCACTAACTAACCAGCATGCACAACAAGAATAAAAAATAAGGCTTTCATTCACCTTCAACTTTTTAACTTTCAAACATCCATCCATTGCATAGCCGCTTATCCTCTTAAGGGTCGCAGGGTGGCTGGAGCCAGCTGACAATGGGCGAAAGGCGGGGTACACCCTGGACAGGTCGCCAGACTATCACAGGGCTGACACATAGAGACAGACAACAGTTCACACTCGCATTCACACCTACGGGCAATTTAAAGTCACAAATTAACCTATTCCCAACCTGCATGTCTTTGGACTGTGGAGGGAGGGTCATGTATTTTCAGCCAGTCACTCAGGCACATGTTGGTGAAGGTTCTCTGTCATCTAGGTCATGATAATCCTGAGTGCTATATTGTTGGAAACTGGACTTGCGTGAATTTCTTGAAACATCTTCAAGAAACTCACGCAAGTCCACGATATAGATGTGATAACAACATAGCACTTAGAGTCACTCGGGGAGGCTCAAGGAAAAATATTTGTAGCTTTTAGATGAGTCAAAAAAGAATTAAAAAACGAAGTTACACTCCAGCCACCGCCCTCCTCTGATGAGTAAAGAACAGTCCCTTACCATAAAGACTGAAGGCGATTCATTGGAATATGACCAAACCTTTATTTGGGCTAAACAACTCAAATCATACAAAAAGTGTCTGAAATCAACAGAAGGGGCCCAAAAACATTTTCACTAGCTCAGTGACATAAAATGTAACCCAATCTGTCAGCACTGGCAGGAAACAGCTAGCCTGTCTTTGTTCAAAGGCAACAAAATCTGCCTTGCAGCACCTTAAATTTTACTGGAACACATTCTGGAGTGTCCACTGGTTGCCTGGCAACAAGACTCAAGGAAGTCACTGTCCCCAATAAATAGTCCAGCACCTCCCGTAACACCACAACTTAACATTTTTTACACAAATTAAACAAACAAGACATTAAGTCTTTTTTATTACTTTGAACCGAGCCAGACTGCAGCTGTTTCCTTGTTTCCTGTCTGTATGCTTTATGATAACGGTCTGCTAGCTAAGCGTCATATTTAGCGCACAGACATGAGAGTGTTATTGATCTTTTCATCTAACTCTGAGACAGAAAAGGAGAATAAGCGTATTCCTTTGGAGCAGCTTCCCAAAGTGGCAGTTTGCTTGACGTCTGTCAGTGCATGTCTCATGTATCATTCACAGTTACAGAACAGTAAACTACACTGATTGCTTGCATGGTAACAGCAAATGCTTTATATCACAAATATTTTGTCGCCCATGCTGAATACAATTATAGACTTGGGGAGAGAAGAACAGAGAGAGAAATAGAGGACAAGCTGTAAACTAATACCCTTTATACAATCCATGGTGTGAACTTGCAGAGGAAGAAGAGTGACATGGAGAGTGGGCTGAATCTGCAGTAGGAATTCTTCACAGTCCAATTAACAGCAAGAATTTCCCCACAGCTCTCATAGCACCGCCTCGCCAAATTTTACTGTCGAAGAGGGGGGGGTCCTTCTTCCTATCACTTCTGCTACAAGGTTATATAACTGCTGGAGCATCACTTACACACAGAACTCAAGACACTCTCACAGACACATGCAGTGACAATCTGAAAGTGAACACATGACAAACCACACAAAACCTAAATGAGCACCTACAAGAATAGAGGGAAGATAGACTGCTGTGTGGCAGCTGCCCTCGCCTCTGTTTCAGGGCATTTGACTGACGTATTGATGGCGACATTTCAAAAGGGCACCGCACATCATGATTGAAATTATAGGTGTGTTTTCTTTAATCATTGGAGGGCCTCTGATATTATACATGTGAGAGAATACACATGCAATCAAAGTTCACTGCCTCGGGTCTTAGGAGGCTGAAAAGGAAAGAATAATGATGAGATTCACCCCCTGAGATAAATATGCCTCCTTGCCACGCGTGCCCTTGCATAACTGCACCCCTACCTGATATCTCATGCAGCGTGTACACAGCTCAGAGATGGAGCTGGTGTCGTCGCACCGATAGCAGCTGTGTTGTGAGAAGCAGCGGCAGTGTTTTCACAGGGATTCAGTCTGTCAGGAGGACTGAATGATGACCCCATCTCACACTTGATATCATGTTAACACACACACACAGACACACATTGGGCTCCAATCCCAGAGTTTGCAAGACGTCCAGGGAATAAACATGATGATTCACAAATCCAAACGAGGAAGAAATGACTTTTGAAGGAAGTGTTTGAATATGAAAATCAATGTGATTAAAGACTTTGTGTATTAATACAATCAGTCTGGAGGATTCAGAAGCTTCTTCAAAGAACATCACATCACAAAGGATTTATGTAAAATACTCTCAGGGTCCTTTTCAACATCAAAAGATAACACAGGCATACCATGCAAGACAAAAAAACTCTCATAGGACATATTTAATATTGATTTTTTTGAAAAACCTCCCTGTCTATTGCAAGTGACTGTGTACACACTGTATGCAAATACACATGTATGAAGAAGAAGGACAGTCTGCTCCTCATCTGGGTGTTTTAGTGGAAGTATGGGAGGAGCACACTCTTAATCTATCCTCTGTGCATACATGCTAATAAGTGACCCAGCTCAATACACCTAATGGCATACTGCCCCCTCTTGGACGATCTTGGCTAATAAAAGATATTTCTCATCAGTACAGAGAGAGAGGAAAAGGCATTTAAGGCATTTTCTGTATTTTATTTTTTTTGCACCAAAGCGGAGCATCTGTGGCGACAAAAAAATCTCATTAGTGTGACACCAAACACACGTTCCAAGGGTTGTAATCACTGCAGATGCCTCAGTTATCCCAAATACAGAGGTGCTGGGTCGCTGAGGGTCTGAAAGCCCATTGTGCACTTTCCTCTGAAATAACAAGAAGCGTCTGGCTGAGCTCTGGATCAGCTCCTGCTATTTCCTGCCAAACCCCGCCAATTCTAAAAAGGAGATGGGATGAAATAAAACTGGCCTTAGAGCCGGCTGGACAAACATCTATGAAGCTGCGGTGCTGTAATGAAGGGGAGACGACGTTAGTGCGTGGTCAGGCATCAGGGAGGGTGAGGATGAGGATGGGGCTTGGGTTGTTGCTCTGAGCGGAGCACAAAAATGTGGATGCTCATCTCTTTTCCTGGGAAGAGCCGCTGCAGCCATTACAACACCTGCACTAAGCTCACAGAGCTCATTATCTTCAAACATTGTTGCTGCGGGGAATCAAAGCCACAGTACAGCTGAGGGTGAAGGTTACTGATGCAACACAAGGGTGTGTTTAGAAGGATATTACAGTACGCAGAAAGCCAGAGAGATTAAAACTGTAGAAATGAAGGGATACTACAGATACACTGACAGTTTGCCCTGCTGCAACAACCCTCCTGCATACTGATTGAAGGGGTTTATTAAACTGAATACTAAGTAGAGAAGACTAACTAATATTATCATTCTCCTCAAACCAGCACCAACGGGCAGCACGCTCCTGTGGGACAATCATAAAAGAAATCAGACCCGGAGTTTAAAAGACAGTTAATATTTAGATGAAATGCCTCTTCATCTCTAATTGGCACTGGCATCTAAATCTGCTTGTGAGCATGTTTGTTATAAATCCAAGACCTAAAAAAACGCCTTCTCCCAGACACTTTGGCACGAGGGAAGATGAGTCACATAACATTAAGCAATAATATAGCTAAAAAACATATGATGATGATAGAATATCTGTCACATTCCCAGGAAAACATTATGATGTACTCTGCTCTCCGTCTCAGCAGCAGACCTTAATCACATCACGGAATAAGCATGTCGCTCGTTTGATGAAAGTTGGCCATAAATGTAATAAAGCTGCCAAGGTTATTAGAAGTGCCACGGGCCATTTTACAACAGCTCACACACCTCGTATTGGATTATGGAAAGAAATATGATGAACCAAGGAAGTAGAACTCGCCCATTTACAAAAGGACCAGGGGATGTTTAATGGCTTGTGACTGAATCCATTCATACACATTAATTCCTACAGCAGTGACAATCTGCAGAGGTTTGTCTCCGTTGGTGGAAACTCAAAGACATCCTTTTAAGGAGTGCTGCAATTAAATAGCCTGTGTGCATCCTGCCACAACATATAGTTTACCCTCCACCATAGCTTTGATCACAGGTTACATCCAGCAGTTAATAAGTGTACAGCTGTAGGGGGTATTTCAGCTTCACAAACTTGTTTGTCCACTCAGAGTTGATACAGCTTTGGACTGGCCAATAACAACATCTAGAGCTGTTTATTTAGCTCAGATCAGGAGAGACTTGGCTGGATCTTTACAGTTGGATTAACACTGAAAACTAATTACCTCCATGGTCACTGATCAATTGATTCAATGCTTTGCATATAAATGCTTTCTTTTGATGTCATTTTGTTTGGGGAACAATAATAATAGTATACCTGTGTTGTTTACTAGAGCCTGACTGAATATTATGAGCCTGTCACAGGTATATTGGTTTTAGTCACAAACTGCATCACAGAAACACCAAACACATCTTTGAGCTAATTAAGAAACAGTGAGTCCACACCATTACCACACCAGCGTATGCCTGTGATACAGCAAGTAGGTGGAGTCTTGCAGACCATTTGATAGTGATTGTAGCTGACAGCCGGATTACATTTACGTTTAGGGTGATGTTTCAGCACCGCGATCACATGGCCCAAACGAACTAGGGCTGCAACTAACAATTATTTTCATTATCAATTAATCTGACAGCTCTTTCTATGAATAATCAGTTAATCGTTAAGTTTATAAACAACAACAAAAAAAATCACAATTTTCCAGACCCTAAAATGTCGTCTTCATGTTACTTCTTTTGTCCACCAACAGTCCAAAACCCAAAGACGCTTTATTTACTATCATAAACAACAAAGAAAAGTAGCTAATTCTCATATTTTAGAAGCTTGAAGCAGCAAATGTTTGACATTTTTGCTTAATCATTTTCTTTTGATTGACTAATCGATTAAGCCCTAATACACACACAAACAAGTCAAAGGTTACTTGTTGACAAAACAGAGAACTGATGTCATTCAGGCTTAAACAAAATCATACTGTGAACATTATTGTCCATAAAGGAAATTATTTGTCAACTAGGAAAGCTACCATGGCTTTTGCCATGTAGATAGACACAGTTGTTTGTACATGGTTGCTGCTGGCTGACAGATTACACTACAATTAAACAGTTTTCCCGACCACTGCCGTTACATGTGAAGCGGTGCACCAGCAAACTCACTGTTGCATTTACATAACTTGTCCATCAGATAGCACTGATAAGTTTATAAGAGTTATGATGACTTTTTTACTGAAACAGCTGCTGGCTGAAGCTGAAAACACCGATAAGAGCCGTGAGACTGAACCAAAACATTGATGCTGTGAACCAGAAAACCAAAACAATGAGCTGAAAGACACTGAAATACTCCACTGCTGAGGGGAGCCAAAGTTGGATGCTTAATTCGTGGTGGTTTCATCACTAGTAGAACAATCATTTCAAGTTTTACGCCTAGTAACAAAATCATTTAAGAGCTACTGTGATACTAAGACATCAGAAGAAGAAAGAAAATAATGTCCACAAGGTTTGTCCAACTCAAAAAAGTCCTCCTTAATGACTGCATAATCCAACCAAAAAGTCCCAAAAACAAAAATGAAAAATATGTCCTCCCTTTAAAAAATACAAATCAAACTCAGCAGATGTGAAATTGGGAAATGGTAATCTGACCTTGGCTTGATTTCCAGCCCTCTGATCAATAGTTATGGTCCCTTAATCCACTGATTTCCTTGTTCACCTCAGATGGACGAGGCACAAACATAAAAGGGAGTTTAATTATTTTCCCCCTCTCCACTCAGGGCTGACTAGCTCCCACTTTTCTCCTCCATTTACCTCCAAAAGACATTTCCTGTCTCACTACCTCAAACAGTTCTCTTCCCTTTGTTTCTCAGGCCACGCCCCTTTATACCTGTGATCCTGGAGTCACAGGTCACCTGGGTCAGATCACCTGACCAGTGTTGTGTGTGGTTAAGCATGCCAAACAAAATAAAGCACGGGCAGCGTGGATGTAGTCCACCAGAGGTTTGACCTTTCAAAGGTTTTCAGTATTAAATCATCAAATTGTTATATATGGCTCTCCCCACACGTTTGTGGTGGTGTCACACTATGATGGACTGTTTTACCTTTAGGGCTGCACATAAAGGTTGTTTTCATTACTTATTAATCTGCTGATTATTTTATCGATTTAATGGATCGATTTTTTCGTCTATAATTTAAAAATGTCCATCCCATGCTCTCTGAGTCCTGGGTGATGATGTTATCGATTTTTTTTTTTCCAGTTTTGTGTCTGAGAAACAGACCAAAGCCTGGAGATATTCACTTTACAATGATAAAAAAGCATCACTTTGTGTTCTGTGATCTGTCGTCCAGAGAGCCAGATGAAAAATATTCACTTACTTGTACCCCTCCTCGCTCTTCTCACGCTTGTATATTTTCTGCACAGGAAACCAGACTGGCAGATCGTTTTAACAGTGTATCTGAACTGCAGTGAGGCACAGGAATTATTGAACAAACAGATAAACAAACCTGACTCCCCGAGGTATAAGAATGACACGGCAGAAGAGCTCAGCTATCAGGTTTACTTAGAAATTCACTCATCCGCGGTAAAGAAGCCTAATGTATGCTCAACCCTCTAAGTCCTCCACAGTAAGTGTAAATATGTCTGTGGCTCCATTCAGTGTGTAGAGAGCAGATCCTGAGGTTGTTCATGATGCAACAATTAAATTTGTCTCATTCCAACACTGATTAAATATTTCTTTTTCACTTTCAGGACACAAAAGTACAGATAATTACCAAAAAACAAAGACATTTTTTGGGTGTCCTGGTGGCTCAGGGGTCTAAGACAATGACCATGTGAGTGCAGCATTCCTGATTTAAATCAAGCTGGTTTACTTTCATGTATGTCTTCCCTTCTCTTTCGTCTTTCATTTCCTGTCACATCTCCACTATTTACTATTCATAAGGCTAAAAATACACACACTGTCTGTCTGTCAGGCTTTCTGAAGACAGGAATTTGGGTTGATTTTCTGCCAGTTTTCTGTCAGCTGGTTGCACTCAGGAAATCCACATTCGGGCAACAGGATAGAGCCTGGATGAGGTGAAGGCTAGGACGGATTCCCAAACAGGCAGAGAAACTGTCTACGAGCCCCCGGGGCCCCCAGGGGAGCCTAAAACCTCAGATTCACTTCAGTTGGTTTGTGGTTATCTAATTGCAGCTCCTTTGTTATCTGGTGGCTCTTACTTGAAGAAAAACCAAAGTGTAGATTTGTAAATGTCTTTATTGTTTCAGTTTAAATTGTTTATAAATATTCCCAAAACAATTTTAGATTTAATTTAATAACCACAGACTACAGTCTCACAGTGCTGCTGAAGGCAAATTATAATTAAGATGCTGTGTTTATTCTACTGTTTGACAGTGTAGGAGGAAGTATTCACATCCTTTACTGAAGTAAAAGCAGCAATGCTGTGGTGTAAAATACACCATCACAAGCAAATTGTACTTTAAAGGTCCAGTGTGAATGATTTGGTGGTATCCAGCAGTGAGGTTGCAGATTGCAGCCATGTGCCAAGTGTGTAGGAGAGCTATGGTGGCCGATGTGAACACGCAAATGGCCTTATCTAGAGCCAATGTTTGATGTCTTGGCTACTGTAGAGACAACATGGTGGACCGTGTGGCAGAGGCAGGGGCATGAAGATAGACAGTGCAGGCAGTGCGGTTGCACTTGGGCCCATGGGGTGGGGACAGTGGAGAGAGTGTTTAGAAGGCCTGCTCTCTCTGGAGCAGAGAACGGGCCCTTGCGAGCGATTCAACTTGCCACCTCAGAAATATGTCATGTCAATATGTCCAAATCATAGCATGTAAAATGCAATATGCCAAAAATACCAGGATGTTCTACTACATCCAGTCCGATTTGGCAGTATGCAAGCCGACCCACAATCCTCTGCGCAGTGGACAATGCGTTACATCAACTGAGCTGCAAACAGATGACAGCTTGCCAGTTGATTAACAGCTGTTAAAAGTCGCAATGATGGATGATGCATTCAAGTATGTGATGACCAGTCAAATAGTAATAATAGGAATATTATTTGTTTAAGCAAAGAATATAATCATAAATATTTCAAACAACAGGACATAACTATAAAAATGACAGAGAAATGTTGATGTAACTCCACTGTCACATTTATAATATGTTAGAATCTACAGTCTGTGCAGTTATAACTTAAAAATTAAACTACATACATTGCAAAGTAACAACAGCAGAGCTCTCCAGGTTGATCTCCGTGTATGGAGAACCCGGTAAGTGGTATTTTTCAATCATCTCCAAGCTTACAGATATAAAAGCAAGAGGATCAAAGTTCAAGGCGTAATATAAGAAAGCAGTATGTCTGCATGGTGTGCATACAGCATGCAACAGTTCATACTTTTCAAGGGCAGCTGCCGTAAATACTCCAACGAACCCTGACTGAAAACAAACATGACACAAGGAAGAGGCAAAGCCAAAACCCTGCCATCCTCATGGTGGCTGCTGATTGGAAAAGACTGGCCATCAGTCTTTTTTACACGTCTTACCGTCAACTTCAGTTAAATCTGAAATTGAATGGATGGCTCTGTGGCCCATAGATAAATTATTTAACACAAACAAACAAAAAGACAATTCTGCTTTCTTCATTGTTTGAAAATGTTAAATCCTTATGGAGTGACAGACGGTGGAATGATTGCAAAGCCAATGCAAACAAAGTTTCATTCTCCTCATTAAAGCGACAGACAGACGCTACTTCAATTTATATTCAGGAGACAGTGGTACCTCTAAAATCAAACCTACGAGCAATAAAGTGGGAAACACAGTTAAACACCTTTAACATCAGATCCTGTCTGTGATGGGAAAAGTGTTGTAAAATCAAAATGGATTTAGAGAGGTTTTATTAGCCACCTTGTTTTAACAGCTACAATTCATCCAGCCCGTCGGCCTGTAAGTTAGACATCACATTTCATCTTCATTTGGGAGCTAAAACACAGCAGCTCTGCTCTGGGTCAAAAACAACTGGACACAATTTATCTTTTAATTCATAACCAGGAGCTTTGAGTGCAGTGTAAGTGGATTTTTGGATTTCACTAATTCCCTCATATCACTACAGGCTTTTATTATGTTGACTGTAAAACAAGCCTGGAACAAGGCTGTATGTCAGAAAACAAATAAAAAGGTTAATCCTCCTAAAAGTGGGAAGTATATCTGTGTGTGTGTGCAGGAAGCCTTGACGCACTGTCCGTCTTCTGCCAACCGAGATGCTTGCACCACATCTCCTCTTCAAGGCGTCTCTGAAGAAACAGCAGGCTTGATGAAATCTTGACGAGACCGTCAGAGCCTGTCACATGTATCAGGGATTACGCCTCATTAGAGCGGCTCTCAAAAGCAGCTCCCCCACATTTTTCCTCCACAGACTGAGTTTGATTAGTCTTTTATCTAAGCTGTGACGTCTCCTCTCCAGCTCACCCCCCCTCTCTCCCTGTCTTTAGGCACAGCTCATGTTTCCCTCTCTGCTACCCCCCACTGGCAGCTGATTGTCCCTCCTGAGCTGCAGGGAGCCGTCAGGGAGCCTGTGGGGACACGCAGGACAACTGCTCATCTCTGAATTCTTTCCTCTGCACATGGCACACTGTCACGTAGGAGGCCCTCAAGCTCCTTGTTATGAGCACTGACTGGAGGATGAAGGGTACAGATGGTGGCATGCTCTGTCCGGCTGCCCCCTGTCAGCCTCGGGCCTGGGTTGTCACCCCGCACTGACTGTGGCACAAAACCAACATGTGCAAGGAGTGAAACCATATGTGTGTTGTAATTTCAAAGAGACAGTTAGTGTTACTAAAACATTTACATAAAAACACCAGTCATTTAGAGTGATTAATTATAAAGTGGGGCTGCAGCAAATGAGATTCACTGTTCTTGCCCAAAATTCAATTCTGGTATTGAATATAATCACTTATCAGCCCACAGAGGAGCAATTAAAATTGAAGGAAACGGTCTCCTGAACAGCAGTGACTGAGAGATAGATCTCTGCTTTGGTATCAAACGGCACAGACCAGCTGCTTTTGGCAAACACAAGTGTGCTGTGTGATTTGAAGCTGCCCACACGTATCAGATTTTTCACATCTGTGCCATTTCTGAGCCACTACAGACTCAGACTGCTGAACTCCCAACACCCTCTGCCACAAAATTTATCAAAATAAAATCCTTATTGTGTTCCTGTAAGTCTCCAGATAAGCTGCTCTTCAATAAGAAGATTCAGCTGGAGCAATATTGAATTTTGATATCAGCAAGCCTTTATTTTAAGCTTCCTGTGCATCAGCCATAAACCTCAGCAAACTGTCAGGCAGAATCCACTAAATATCACATTATGACATTTAAAACCACTGAAATAAGGAGGAGTTGGCGCTAAATTAAAATCCCAGAACAATGCAGGGAAGCTGCGGTAAGAATTTAAAAATAAACCCTTGGAAGTCTGAAGTGAAAGTAACACACTGTTTGTGTTTGTTTTAAGGAAACACCAGCCATGTCCAAAGTCTAAACAGCCCTCTGCTTGTCTCTCAAAATATACTATATGATTAACATGATGCTGGCTAATCAAGCAAGATCACTTTGCATTTTTTCATTCAGCTTACAATGGCAGAACTAGCAAAAGTATGTAGTCATGCCCCAAGTAGGAACTACACAGGCAGAAATTATGTGGTAAAAAGGCAAATGAGCAGTTTTCTAACATCAGATATTTCCTGCTAGGCAGCAGACAAGGCCACAGCAAGGAAGTTTAAAGTCAAGAGCGAGGGCTGCTGCTTTCAGGGGCGTAGGAAAGTTGAATATTTTACCATGTTAAGATGAAACACTTGTGTCTGTGTCATTTGTGAGAAGCTGCTGCCCCCCTAGGCTTTTTCACAGTATCTGATCTGGCACTCATTCAAAAAAGTTTGGACACCCCTGGGCTAAACTTTCCAAGAGGCAAGATGTACTTTCACAAAATTGTAGTTTAAATTAAATTGTGTTAGTTCAGGCAGGACACGGTGTCAAGCTCAGCTCACATCCCAGCTACATCAGCTGATCTCAAACAGCCAGTCAACTGATGGAGCAGCTGATAGATCACATGATTCCTTTCTATGCAACCAATTGGCGAATCTCATTCAGAGCGCCCTATTTAAACTGGTCTGACCTGCCTACTGTTGCTGCTTACTCTGTAAGCTACTTTGAAACCTGCCTCCAGCTCCTCCTTTTCATGCTGTGTCTGACTTATCAATGTCATTTCTGTTTGTCATTGATGCTGCTCTGTTCTGTTCCAGGGGGTCTTTGCTGCTGCTCTCCCTGCCTTAGGCTTTCCATGTAAGCACGCAGAAGGGCGGAGAGGTGTGCTCTCTCCAGGTAAAGGGGCCTCAGAACAGAGCCATACCGCCAAATATAATACTGCAAATGGAAATAAAGTTTTCTTTGACAAAAGTGTTCCTGACTGAACTACAGTTTGCTGTAGTTTGGTGGCAGTTCAATTACAGTTTCAATTAGTGAACCACTTTGGGTCATGTAGTTTATTTTCTTCATTACAAACTACATATTCATAGTATTCTAATGGTGGTTTTTGACTAATCTCACCTCTGATTTACAACCAAGATGTCTGCAAGAAGAAGTCTGAGGAAGAGCTGTGGGCTTGAAAGGTCACTCTGCATTAAAATCCTTCTAAAAGGAGCTGCTAGGTGTGTGGATTTATTTGTTTTCCACTTTGCCATACGTTTTTTGGTCCAGCACCCGCTCTATTGGACATTGCAATGTGCGTGTCTTTTGTACTATTTTTGCAATCGAATACTTTGAATTCCCCAAAGAGTTTAGCATTTTCTGGACTCTACCCAAACAACTGCTCCTAATCCTCTCCTTAAAACACATCCTCAGGCTGCCCGTGAGGACTCGTCTGCCCTGGTCCCTAAATCAAACACACCTACAGTACACTTTTTACTGTGAGATCAGTTTTACCTCTGTGTAACAATGCGAGACTCCAGATTGTGGTCATTTCCTGTGATGTGGTTTGAATGTAGTCAAACCACCTCTTGAAATTAGTTTTACTTTGACAAGCCACATTTTTTAAAAGCAGTTAAGATGTAATTTAACTTCTTTTCATTGTGAAGCTGGTAAACTACAGTTTTAATGTAGTTTCCCCAACACTGATTGAAGGTTGGGCGGCACGGTGGAGTAGTGGTTAGCACTGTCGCCTGGTTCAATCCCAGGAGGGAGCCCTACTGTGCAGAGTTTGCATGTTCTCCCTGTGTCAGCGTGGGTTTTCTCCGGGTACTCCAGCTTCCTCCCACAGTCCAAAGACATGCAGGTTGACTGGTGACTAAATTGTCCGTAGGTGTGAATGTGAGTGTGAATGGTTGTCTGTCTCCATGTGTCAGCCCTGCGATAGTCTGGCGACCTGTCCAGGGTGTACCCTGCCTCTCGCCCAGTGTCAGCTGGGATAGGCTCCAGGCAAAGATGCTCCATTATCAGTCCCTGCATATAACAGTGCAGTCCTCATAAATTTGGAGCTCTTTGAATATTTCATAGCATCCATATATTCATCTTAACTACAAAAATAAACAGGTTATTTTCACCTCTGTGTGTGGTATTTAGTAAGTAAAAATAACAGATTCATAATAAAATAAGTAATAAAAGTATTGACTTACTTTTGCTTGCAAGACAGCTGTCAATCTCTGACGTCAGAGCCACGTCATTAATTAGAGATGTGTGGGTGCTGTCCAGGGTGCTGAATCCCGAGCCAAGTCAGTCACTGCAAAGCAGCCACAGCAGCAACATGTGTGTGTCTGTGTGTGTCGTGGTGAGTTTAAAGACTCACATGTAATATTTAGGACATATTTAAGAAGAGCTCGTGAACATGGATCTGCTTCCAGCCCAGGAGGCTGCTAAAATCTACCACACCAACTATGTGAGAAACTCTCGAGCCATCGGCGTGATGTGGGCCGTGTTCACCATCTGCTTCGTCATCATCACCGTGGTGGTCTTCATCCAGCCCTACTGGATCGGGGACAGCGTCAACACCCCTCAGGCCGGGTACTTCGGCCTCTTCCACTACTGCATCGGCAACGCGCTCACCTCGGAGCTCACCTGTAAGGGCAGCGTGCTGGACTTCAGCTCCATCCCCTCACCGGCCTTCAGGACCGCCATGTTCTTCGTGGGGACCTCCATGCTGCTGATCGTGGGCACTATGGTCTGCTTCAGCCTGTTCTTCTTCTGCAACGCAGGGAACGTGTATAAGATCTGCGCCTGGATGCAGCTGGCCTCAGGTGAGGAAGAGTGTGGTCTTTACTTCATACTTCTACTGCACCACAGCTCAGAGGTTAATTTACTCTGAAGGAAATATTTAAATCATTTACTTCAGTAAATGTCGTGACACCACAAAGGTAGGGGGGGGGGGGCTCTCCCAGCTGACATTGGGCAAGAGGCAGGTAGTGAGACTAGGGAGAACATGCAAACACACCCTGGGATTCCAACCCTCCACCCTGGGCTCACACCAGGAACCATGAGGCAAAAGCGTTAACAACTACTGCTACTACCCCCCTGCATTTATTTGTTAAAACAAGTTAATTAAAACGAGTGCTACTGCACAATATTGGCTAAGGTTAAAGGTCACACAGTCTGTGGAGAAACACTAAGGGGTAATTGACTCCACTATTTACTCCACTTATTAAAACCTCCTTCAGTGTCTGTATCTAATCATCAAAAAAAAAACTTTTTACATTTTGTCAGTTAAGTACACATTCATCAAAACCTTTTAAATCTTAACCAAAGTTCAGCTCCTGAATATCAAAATTGCGACGAAGCTGCATGTCTGAAGGATGAGTGAGGCGTCTCTTATGAACTGTAAACTGAGTGTGAGGTGATAAACTCATCTTCTCACCTCTCAGTTTTCAGGCGAGGTGTGTGTTTGTACTGGATGTGTTGTTCTTCACTGTGGAAGCCAATAAGGATCCAGTTTCAGCCCAGACTCTGACACCTCTGATGGTGGATCGCTTACACGTAACAATATCAGGTGTTATTGTGTTGTTAGCTGATCTGAACTCACACCTGAAACACACCAGGGCTGAGGAAATGAGCCGGATGATGGTAGCCTATGTAACAACTGGTGGAAGACGTACTCAGATCCTTTTCTTATGTTAGAGTACATACATACGTACTAAAAGTACTCGTCCTGCAGTAAAATGTCTCCTATGACTGATATATTATCAGATATACATTATTAAATTTACAGTACAGATGCAGTGTGTTAGCAGCATTTAGACACAATAAGGTAGTTCTGTTTAATTTTACAATGGTTTCCAAGCTAGGGGTCGGGCCCCTCAAACAGGCCGCCAGAAAAATCTGAGGTCGTGAGATGATTAATGGGAGACAGCAAAACAAAGAAGTGCAATTTCACAATAGCTGCAGCCATGTACGCACACAGACCCACGCATTCACACACACAACATCACAAGCACTTGTCACCAGTCCAATGATGCCTCTCTGCGACAACCAGTTGATAAGTTATTAAAAGGGACATGGCGAAATGGTGTGTGTGTCTGTGTGTGTGTGTCCATCTGTGTGTGTGTGTCTCTTTGTAAAGTTTAGTCATGTTATGTGAATCAGTAGAAGTCAGTACTTATCTGTCGCCCTGTGGTGTCTGGCTGCAGTATATTTCATAAAGCTCGCCCCCTCCATGTTAGTGGACGGGACATGAGCCAAACTGAAACTCAAAGGACATGTCAAATACTTGTTTACCAAAGATGGTTTCTGTCACTGTAGGTAGTTTTTATCATGCTGCTGTATGTTCAAGTGTTTGTTTTTCTGACAAGTTTGGTTTCAGTTACAGAGGAGTATAAAAGGGAGGTTGATGTCATGTCTGACAGGTGTGCCCCACCCCACCCAAACCCCACCCCCCTCACCTTTAGCCACTGGTCATGAACACAAACAAAAGTTCTGACACATTATTATTTTGTATTTAATTATTTACTTTTCTTTCTAAAAGCATATTTGTGAAACAATGGATAAAGTGTCCTCTTCGAACCTTGAACATTTATTTAAATGAAACCATCTGAGAGGTTTAGGGGTTAAATGTCTCTTTGATTTAACTGCCAGCATCTCGTAGACATCTGAAACTTGACATGGAGCCCAAAACAAACACTATTGTTTTACTAATATGTATAATTAGCATTGCATTAGCATTGTTGCATCACAGTAAGAGGGTTCCTGGTTCCAACCCCAGAGTGGGGGAGCCCTACTGTGCAGAGTTTGCATCTCAGCCCTGTGATAGTCTGGCAACCTGTCCAGGGTGTACCCTGCCTCTCGCCCAGTGTCAGCTGGGATAGGCTGACAATAACAAACTTGCAGCTCCAACAGGATTAGAGGTTACGGAAAATGAATGAATGAATGAATGAATGAATGAATGAATGACTGTAACCATATATTTTAAGTAGGCAAAATATAGTGAAATAAAAAGTAGAATGTTTTCAGTAAATTATGTTTATAGGTATACAATAACATAAAATGTAAATACTCAAGTAAAGTACAAGTATGTTACCTTAAAATTTCGTGTACAGTGCCATTCTAGAATAAATCTACCTATTTACTTGTTATAGTTCTGTATGTTTTCTCAGCTTTTATTTAGTTTTTAATGTTTGTTTCATTCAGTTTAGTTTAAAATACTAAATGAAACAAAATGCAAACACTTATTTAGGCAGTTAACTCACAGTCATGTAGACATCCCAGTCTCAATAAACATATGCACCAGTGCCTCCTCATGTTTGTTGTGTTGACAAATGTAAAATATTTATTAATCTTATTTTTTAAAATATTTTAATTTTACTTTATCTAGTTTTGTAAGTACACCATATCATTCAAGCTACTCATCTAGTTTTTTAAAGTCTAGTTTATTTTGTTTCAGTTAAAATGTTTTTTCCACACCTAGTTTTAGTTTTTAGTTTTAGTTAACTATAACAACCTTGCTCTCCACCATTGTATTTCCTTGAGATGCTCATATCTACAAAATCCAGATTTGTAACTTATTTTTTTCACAGTCGCTGTGGCGAAAACCCAGAGGCCACTTCACCAGATGAAGAGTGTTTAACATTTAACAACTTTAATAACAGTACATCATACAAACAGCCCCACTGAGCATCTTCTGCTCCGCTGTGCCATAAATAAATGAACCTTTGGTACTTTATGGGGGTACATCGTGCCTTATCCTGCACTGGGGGCTCAGAAGAACCTCCCTAATAATTATTTATCAGAGTAAGAGCACACACAAGGGGTAATTATTGCAAGGCTCCATCATGTCAGTGACCCTCTCCTTCCCCCGCAGCTGCGTTGATGGTGATGGGCTGCATGATCTACCCAGACGGCTGGGACTCTCCGGAGGTGAAGAGGATGTGTGGCCAGAGGACGGATAAGTACAGCCTGGGGAACTGCACGGTGCGCTGGGCCTACATCCTGGCCATCATCAGCATCCTGGACGCCCTGCTCCTGTCACTCCTGTCCTTCACCCTCGGCAACCGGCAGGACAAACTGCTTCCAGATGACTTCGAGGTGGAGGGAGGAGGAGGTAATGCAAACAGATGAAGGCTGTGGGTGTGGACCAAAGCAGGGAAAGTAATCATGTCCGCTGTTGAGCTTTGTTTAGGGAGTCTGAATGCTGGTTGTAGGCCTTTTGCCACTGCAGACATTTTGAAAGCATAGTTTCCTGTTCCCAGTAAGCCATGGCAGCATGACAATGAGCCAGCTTCCCAGGACCCTAGCTTCCCAGGACCTCAACCCTACACGAAGAATCCAAAAACTGAGAAACTTCTTGATGAATCAAAGTCATTGGGGGCCACATTTAACATCCATTTACAAACTCTCATACAAATTGTGCATTATAATTCAGGTCTAATTTATCCAGCCATATGCTCAGTGCTTCACAGACAGCCCTTTCCACCAGGAAACTGATCTATGCTCTCTCTGAAGTTGGACTCTGCTGACAAAAACGGTTGAAAATTTTTTAGTTTTTGTGTAAGTTCAGTGTTTTAAAGGGTTATTTCACCAAAGTGACATAATGACACTAAAGTAATTAAGACATCGCAGCAGTGATTTACCAGCAGCTCTTGTGTTCAGCAAAGTAAAAATCTTATTTGTTGTTTTTGTCAGTAGAGTCTAGCTTTGGAAAAAGCATCAATAAATTGTACTTTCAGTTCAGTTCCCTGTTGCAAAGGGCTGTCTGTTTGGGAAGTACTGAGCGTACAACTGAATAAATGAGATTCGGATTATACTGCACATGTTGTGTGAGAGTTTGTTGACGAATGTTTTGATATAGTTTTGCTGTTGTTAAACATGGCCCCCTATGAAATCAATGCATCAAGAATTTTTTGGATTCTTCACACAGCAGAGGCATGTGAGAAGAACAGTTTTCTTTAAAAATGAATGTACAAATGGTCATCTGGGGGCTGAAGTGTTCCTTTAATGCATGCCGAGTTGTAAACAACAGATTTGTCAGTAATTATTGCTCTTGCTGATGACGTCAAGGTCTCAGAAAATGTATCAAATATGATACAGATGATGTTTAAAGTTATAAATCTAGGTTTCTCCCTTTACTGCTTTAGTTTGTGTCTACGAACCAGTATTACCTGGCAAGAGCTTAGAAAGGTGTTCACAGAGGTGCAAACTCATCAGGGGTGAAAAGGTGACAGATGTGTAGCCTGTCCATTCTTAATTGATCACAAGTTACTTGTTCCTAACAGCAACTGCTATTTGGTCAATTAAAGACAGAGCTTTCATAAGAGCACTTTTCCTCTTTTACAGAAAACTGATCAACGCTGACCTCCAAGACCACAGTGTGATGCTGATGTACTTCGAGGGCGATGAGCATACATTTAGGTCAAACTGATTAGCTGTAGTGACTTAGTGCAGTCTTTCACTGTTTCATGAACCAGGCACCTGATGTCAAAACACCTAATAAAGCCAGAGAAACAAGCTGGATACAGTCACTTTGTATTGTATGAACATCTGTTTTTATTGTATGGTGTGTTGTACAGTTTTGTAAGTTGACAGCTTACAGTACGTCTATGCTCTTGAATCTGACACTGATGTGAATTTTGTTTTTACCTAGGCTCAATAGATACATAGGTTACTTTGATATGATCAATTTGGGACACCATTACATAACATCGGATCTCACCATTTCGATGGTAAAAACAGTGACATTATTGAACAGTTGGCCATACATACAACGGAGCTCGAACACATCTTCCATACGCTTTATTAAAACACAGCTACCCAGCTAAATAAGTTTAGCTAAGATATAAGATCTGTTAAAAACTGTACATAACTGTAATATACATAAAGGCAAACTCTTTGGTACAGATATATACAGTTTATTTTCACTTTTTTTTCCTTTAAATTGGGCTTCTTAACATGTCTTCTTGCTGAAACCTTTAGAACACTATATTCCTGAATTGTAATAGTTGTATGAGAATACCAGCCTCCCATGAGAATGAAAGATCTCGTTTATTATAATTAACTAACCACACTAAGTACCAGGTGACAACGGATTTGTTATGGCTAAATAATATGACCTACGTTATCAGACAGTGGAAACTCTGTCTGGAAAAATGCTGTGAACATTACCACAGTCAGTGTAAATGTCAGCCCAGTGTGCAACTTCCTAAGCCTACTTTACAAATACAAAATGTATACCTTACATGTGTAATATAAGATAAAATAATTCTTAAAAAAAAAACAACACAGCACTAATGAAAATGCACGAGAAAAGAAGTGATAGCGAATCCTTTTAAAGGGGACAAAAATGACCAAGAAAGGCTACATATCCTTGATTTGTTTGGGTTTTAGTGCAGGAGTGTAACAAACAAGGATGAGTCACTAGCAGTACAATAACAGGTTTGCTTAGTTGGGTGGGTGAACGGAGCACAGCAGGTTGGAACCAACATGACCACAAAGTAATATAATCCACTGGATTCCTGACGTCGTCACACCGAGAGAAGAACCAACAAACACAAAGCAAACGTACACAGAAGCATTAGTTCAATAACAAGAACATAAGAAATCCAAAACAAAAAAGAGAAATAAATATTCATCTGATATGCCCAAACTGGAAAGTGATCTGTTGCAGTCTCTGGAGAGAGTGAGAGGGAGAGGGAGGTGCAATGGCTGGAGGTCTCCACTAGAGGGTGAGCCAGGGGTGACGCAAGCACTCTGCGGCCGTGGCTCTCTTCTCTGGGATCAACTCCAGCATGGGAAGCAGGAAGTCAGTGAAGCACTCGGCTTCTTCGCGGGGCCACTCGTACTTGTCAATCAGCACCTCCAGCAGGCCCCACGGCTTCAGCTTGGTGATGTGTTTCAAATCACCTGCAGACAAACAGACAGCGCTGCATCAGAGAGCCATGCAGGAATATACCACTATTTCCTACATGTAAATTTACCATGAGCTGGTTTAGTCTGTGAAAACATGTTCAAATATCTAAATATAACATACTTTAAATATTTTACTTTATTACTGACAGCGTTTTCCAGGACAGGCAATAGTAATATCTAATGATAGGAAGGTTTCAACAGTAAAAGTTTACACATTTTAAAAACTTCACACAAAGATGTGTGAAAATATAAGTAGCTCTATGCAATTATCTTAACGACAGGCAGAAAGCCATCTCTCATCTTGACACTGATGCTTCTTTGTTTTACCTTTCTTGGTGAAAAAATCCTTGGAATATTTGCCGCTCATAATGAGTTTGCGTGGGACACTCCCCAGCAGCTCAATGATCAGCGCTATATGGTCTACACAGCAGCCGATTCCAAGAGGAGAGGGACAAGACAGACAAGACAGACAACAGATTCGTCAGACAGTGTCCCAGTCACAGGCCCACTCCGGGTGTGTGGGTGGAGGGCTGAGGAAGGTCAGGCTGACAGCACACATACATATACGGGCCAGATTGTTGCAGAGGCTTGGGTGCACAGACCTACAGTTAGAAATCACGTCATCAAACAAAGCCACCAGACATTACAAGTGCTGTAAGGTTCTTTAACTGTTTCCAGCTCCGCTCCGGCTACAACCAGAGGGGAATAAATACTCTTTCTCTGTGTATGCAACCTTTACCTGATATGCCTTCCCTTCATTCTCAAAGGAAACACCTTCAGTAGCTTATATTAAGTGATAGCAGTGTTTTTATCACATTTACACATCTGTTTATACCAGTTGAAGCCTCATCCTCATTTTTGGGTGATAACACGGAGGTCTCAATATTTTTCTCAGGCTTTAAACACTTCACTATATCAACAAATAACATGCGAAATCAGCAGTGTTAGGGTTGTTACTCAAAAATGTAATGTATCACACATCACTCTTCGTAATGCATTTCTTTACTATTTTACTCCCTGTAGAGAGTAATTAATTTCCTTACTTGTTACATTACTTTTGCAGTACTCCACAACACTGCCTGAGATACAATGTCAAGTTAATGCCAATTAAATGTATAGTGTTGAACCTTATATGTGCCCACAAATCAGCACAAATCCCTATCTTGCCTTGTAATAAATCTATGAATTAAATAAGAGACTAACCTCTCTAACATTATCAGATACTGAGGACAGGTTTAAGAGGAAAAAACACCTTTAAATGGCACATGCAGTGCATTTAACGAGCCAAACACACTCAAGTCGATCGCTCACCAAACAATGCTTTATAGTAGACTAGTCCTGCATATTTGACGTGTTTATCACTAAAGCAGCGACTATACCTCATGAGGAGTCTCTCATATTGTCTGTTGGACAACCTGTTCCTCCTTGAGTCAGTACCAGACTGCCCAGCCCTGCCTTAGGCAGAAAATTGAATAACCTATGTCACGCAAGTAACAATATAATTGTTTGATTGGTAACTGTAATGTGGTTACTGAATTTACGAACAGTAACACATTACATTACTGCATTAGACACATGTAATAAGATTACAGTACGGAAATCAGCGCACTAAATAATTACAAAGGTTACCTTATCAAGCCTCTGTGCCATAGTGAAGGCAGCACAGGGTTTAACAGCATAGAGACTAGGATTCAGGTTCAAGCCCAGAAACAGGCATCTGCCCTGCAGAAGTGCTCTTGAACACGTCTGCCAGCTCCACAGGGGCCATCTGGAGCACAAAGGTTCTCAGACTAGAGATCTCTGATAGATATTATTCCAAGACCCCTTCTTGGTTATCACAGTGTTACACACACTTATAAACACTTTTGATGCCATTTCATTTTCTGAAACTGATATCATACACACTTCTGTAATTAAAAGAAACACTGCAAGTTAAAAGGAGTTGACTACCCCATGGAGGAAAAAGTAATGAGAATTCCCCCTACAGGGATCAATACAGCACTGCCAGCCAAGTCATCTGGCTACAACTAAGAAGGTAGTGAGTGTACCTCTGCCAGGCAATCTTTGGCACAACTACTGACACCTGAATCAATGTCTGATGGCACTGTTCAAAGTAAGATACATTTATTGGGCTGTATTCATTATTTTGCCCACTGGCCTGCACACACCAACAACTTTGGTAGATCTGAATGTGCCGACTTTCCCCCTTTGCCTCCCGTCCACCGTCCCCAGAGCGAGCCACAGACAGAGGGGTGGCGTACCTCTCTTGGTGAAGTATTCCTGTGAGTATTTCCCACTCAGAGCATAGTGGCGAGGAATTTTACCGAGTAACTCAATCATGAGAGCAAGATGGTCTGGAAATGAGGCACATCCGAGGAGGAGAGACAGAAAGTCAGAGGGTAACAGTTTGGAGAGAGGAGAGGGGATGGGAGAGAGATGGCAAACAGTTACGTGGAACAGCTAGGGCTGGGCGATATGGAGAAAATCAAGTATCAGGATACTTTGACCAAATGACTCGATGTCATCGATATATTGCGACGATATTGTAGGGTTGACTATCATTACTTTCACAGATACACAATGAGATATTTGATACCTAATCATTATTAATGTGGATAAATGGGGTCGCTTTTCAAATTTATCACTGTAATGTTTCTTTAAAGCTTTTTAAAATAGTTTTCAGATACTTTTCAAAGCCCACATGAACCACTATTCACATCACAGTGAAGTAAATCCACCACACAGCACTTATTTAAAAATAAAATGTGTCACTTCTAAGCTTATTCACCTGTAACTCCTGTTATTACCTTCTTTGAAAACAGCAGCGAAGAACACCGGGAGCAGATACCAGTTGAGTTTTCATTCAAACAATTATGACGAGTGTGTTACCTGCGTGCCAAATTATTCGGAGCACAAAAGGCCAAAGTGCGTCACAAATTACCATGACTGGTGGCTGGCAAGGAATGTAGCATTCAAAGGCTTTTCTTTTTTTTTTTTTAAATAGAGTCCATCACAGTGCTCACACCACATAAAAAGCACCGCCAGGGTAACATTATATCACTCCTAGCAAACTTCACAGAGAACATGAGGGCAAAACAACATCACCAATCTGCTTTGACTGAAAGCTCTCTGGTATAGCTCAGCTAAAAACACAAAACACTGTATCTGTCACTCAGCACGTAAGCGTGTTGATTACTACTGAGCCTGTTTGTAACCAGTCCCGACAACGTTACCTTTACTTCAGCTTTTCAACTGACTGTGCTCTGCTGCAGTTTATTGCTACATGAATGAATATAGGGGAAACGCTAGACTGGATATAAGGCATTATCTAAATATATTTTATAATTGTTTTTGCCCTGGCAGGGGTTCCCATTGGCCTGGCAGCACACCACGCCGTACGACTGTCGGGGAAACACTGTCCTCTCATATCACAATATTGATATCTTGCCCAGCCCTAGTAACAATGTATTAGGAACAATGGATGATGACAGCCTACAGCTTATGACAAGACGCACAACTATAGGACATCTATATTATTTACATCAAAAACTACAAACATATGAACACATATAAGCCATTCACTTTCATTTATGAAAACAATGTATGAAAATGAAACCAGACTGACAGTATGGCTTAAAGCACAGCCAAAGCCACTAAAACTTGTCCAGCAGATACTGAAACATGATGAGTGATTAGTAAAAAAAACTGTTACACAACAGAGCAAGTTGTAGAATCATAATAAGCAACAGCATCATGAGTTCATGTATTGTTGGTGAGAGGAAGCCGATTCACAGCTGCGGGGCATGTGCCAATAAAATCAATCTTAGCACATACCTGACATGCCGCAGCAGAATCATGTCAGTACAGAAACCTCAAGCTGAGCAGCAAGCCAACATTAACATAAAGAAAGCATAAGGATGAGAACAATGAAACGTGACCAAGACTGAGTGAGGAGGTGAAGATAAGATGAGCGAGGAAATGAGAGATGGCCCCGTCTCCAGTGCAGTCAGAGTGTGGTTTGAGGTGTTAGAGAGGAAATAAACACAGGAATGCTGGTACTCGTCATCACATGATTCACACCTTAATTTCCTCTAACTTTGAGACCATTTGAAATCACTGTAATGGAGTACCCCATTTAAGTGTTAGCACAGTGGAAAATTAAAGTGCACAGGAGCTTGTTATAAAAACTGCAGAATGTGGAGTGAAGGTCACAACTTGCCATGCTTACTGTGAAACTCTTAATTGATGTGTGGATATTTTAAATTATTCATAATAGCAATAAAACACCAATAAAAAACACCATGAAGCTTTTCACAGTAGCAATAACTCTTCAGAGTTGTCACCAATGCTAAATGCCTCTTAACAGTAAAGCATACATTTAAAAAATACTGCTAAATATAGCCCCAAGGATTAATGCTGTGCAGTTATAACTGGATAAACCAGAGAATAGGCAGGAAGAGGAAGCCCCAGCAATACCTTCATCCCTGGAATAATCTTCTCCAGAATGTGGTTCAAACAAGTAGTCTCCTGTGGCGAGCTCAAAGGCCTGAGGAGACAACACAATCATCATAAACACAGGAAAAGACACCGCATGAAAGAATATCTTTACTCCCACACACCAGCTGCTACACACTCATAACACTTCAAGGTACATTGGACTGTGATTTTTTTTCTTAGGTTTTGACACAATGCATTGATTGTCAGTGCAGCTTCTCACCATGCACGCTGTGCTCCATATATCGGCTGGTGTGCTGTATCCAGCACCAATGAGCACCTCTAAGGACCTGTACTGCCGTGTCTGGATGTCTTCTGTAAAGTGCTTGTGCTGAAAGAAAGAGAGCGAGAGACAGAGGGGGAGAGACAAATCATGAAAAAAAAAAAAAAGATTTCAAAATGTGTGACAAAGCTGACAACTAGAGGAGTTTGAGAACTGAATCTGACTTTATCTACCATTTTATTTCAAAGCTTAGATCAGTTCAACACATTAAACAAAGGGCTGAAAGATTAAAGTATTTCTATTTTGGTAGCTAGATGACACTGCATGTGTCCCAAGCTGGAGGCTTCATCCCTAATCAGGAAATCCCTCAGGTCATTAGCGGGCTACTCACCACCCAGCAGGCGTTTCCCAAGTCTGCAATCTTGACCTTGATCTTGTCTGAATTGAGTGGCTCAAGAGGGTTAACTAGCAGGGATCCTGCTGTTAGCTTGCCTATGTGAGAGCAGAGAGAGAGACGAAGAGATAAGAATGGACTAAATATCTAATAAAAGAAGAGCCTAACGATCAATATTCCAAAGTTCACATGACTGCGCCTTTATTACTTCAAAAGCAGCCCTGCCAGAGCAAACAGCTACCAAAAAAAAACTCTTTGTAGTTAGAAGATGTACTGATTTGGGCTGACTGACCATTCAGTCTTTCGTGTCCTCCCTCACCCTCCT
Organism: Cephalopholis sonnerati; assembly: GCA_019142605.1. Taxonomy (NCBI): domain Eukaryota; kingdom Metazoa; phylum Chordata; class Actinopteri; order Perciformes; family Serranidae; genus Cephalopholis; species Cephalopholis sonnerati. Next base: position 22,460,859 of record JAGQAX010000011.1, on the reverse strand, counting down.
CCTCCAAAATGCTTTGCTGCAGCTCTCCCTCCTCCTGCCCAGCAGGATGGTGTCTCTCAGTTATTCCACTACGAGCACCCCTGCCTTCAGTCTCAGTGTCCAGCTCAGTAAGATCTGCAGAGTCCACACCGTTGCACATGAGGTGAACAGGGGACTCCTCATGCTGCTCCTCCTGACTGGCGCATTTCTCTGTGGGCTCTGCGTTGCCATTGTGTTGGTCTTCGTCCCTCCACTGGGACTGCCTCTGGTCTGACTCCACATGGCCATTACAGTTCACCTCTGACAGTCCCTCTGGTCCCATCCTTATGAGATCTGCATTCACACTGCACTCTGAAAATATCCAGAAAAGGTGGATGACATTTCTTTACACTCATGACTCATACCAGGGATTTTATTACTCTCTCACAGCTGTGACAGAACTTTAACCAACAGCAATAAAAAATTAAAAGGCACATATTCCGTCTGTGACAGTTGCCTCTTACCCTCTGTCTCCTCGTTTCCTAGCTCCTGCATTGACACCTGTCTGAGCGGAGCACAGGCCCTTCCCTTTGGAGACTGTGGGTCCTCATCTTCGTCCTCTTCATCTTCTCGTGTCTCTGTGGTCTTCTCCATCTCCTCCAGGTCCAGGATGCACTTTTCCAGCAGCTCCGCCTGACGCTTCTGCTTCTTTTTTAACTTCTTCTTCTTATTTTTGGACATTTTTACCGTCTGTCAGAGATGAACATAAAAAAAAAAAAAAAACATACGAAGAGTTGCACATTTATGGGACTGCTTTTAATGTGTGTTATACTGAAAACATGGGAGGCTGATGTAATATGCAAAAAGTAAATAATAAAAGGTTGTACCTGTTTTGGAGCAGGCGCTGTGCTTACTGAAAAGAGAATATCAGATGAGTACAACCTGTGACCAAACTGAGCTCATGAATGTACAAATGAACAAATGTTTGTCTCATACTTGCTGAACCGGAGGGAGGAGGAGCCCCAGCCCTCTGCCACTCTGTGGCTTCAGCTGCGAGCTTCCGTACATAAGGCTCATCGACACTCATCAGGATATTCTCCGGCTTGATGTCTGTGTGGATGATCTGACACTTTGTGTGCAAGTAGTCCAGGCCTTGAAGTACCTGGAAAATGAATAAATGGAGATTTTAAAGGTTTAATTGTATATTTGAAATGAAATGAAAACACTTCTTTAAAGAATATGCTCTTCTTTGTGTCTCTCTTAGTTTTCCAAACAGTTAAAATACATTAAATAACAGGTGGATACACACGTGTCTCCACATAAATAAAGGCAATCTGAGCAAACTAAAAAAAAATTAATACTTTATGATGTAAAATCAATAATCCAAGCAAAAACAAAGAGCAAAACCTAGATGCAGTGTATATATACTGTATCAATACTTATGGATCAGTTACTTTTTCCATTATGACAAAAGCTCCTTGGCTGAAAAAAATGCAAACATACAATGCTCCGCCCTGACTTGTTTCCACCCGTCACACAGCCTGGAGACTGCCTAGCCCTTTTAACTACTGAAAGCTACAACTGAACCTCCATCAGGAGAAACCAGCATACAAAAGGTGTGACACTGTGGGGCTAACATTACCTGTTTTATAATGCTCTTCACACATGGCAGGGGCAGCCCCTGGTAATTGGACTTTATTATCCACTTTAATAAGTGATGCCCCAACACCTCAAACACCATGCAGACATCTGAAGATCACAACAGTTAAGGTCATGCAAGTAAAGCCAAACTGACAACAATTAACTTAACATGTTAAGGCTCTACGGTCAACTCACCTACATGACAATTATAAACATTATTGGGTGGGTCATAGTAGTGCAAACACTACAGTGTTGTTAGGGAGTGTCATATTACAGCTCCAGCTCTCCTTGTGGCATTCAGTGGATCTTACTCAGCCAAAGTGTTGTGATAGGTGGAAGTCTGTTTGGGACACACAAGGTTCCAGCTATTGTACCCATCACCTGTTGTTTATAGTGTTACTGGCATACTGCTTTCACAGCTAAATTTGACACCAAGGGAAAGACTGAGCCTCTTCTGGTCGAAGTGTTTTTCTAAGAATTAACAGGCTTTGGTCTCCCAATAGGAGCCAATTAAACAGATCAAATCTGAATAAGATCAGGAAGCATTAAGAATATCTGGCTCTAAAGGATACGGGTTCCGTTAATACCAGAGATCTTGAAGTCATCTAACATCTGGACCACCATCTCCCTGTTGGGGTCATTGGTGTCTGAGTTTCTGACCTGGGAACAAAGAAAGAGAACAACACAATCAAAACATTTGGGATTTACACTTAACAGTGTTAGACCTGACCAATACAGGATCAACATGTCTTTATCTGTAGTCATGTAATGCTGTTTGAACATACATGTCTGACATGCCGAATGTTGTAACACAGAACTGCATGGGAAGTCACAGATTATGTAAAGTCTGTAATGGGCTGGGCAATTTATTGATATCATGATATGAGACTAGATAGGGTCTTGGATTTTGGATATGGTTACATCATGAGTGTTGTCTTTTCCTGGTTTTAAAGGCTGTGTTACAGTAAAGTGATGTCATTTTCTGAACTTACCAGACTGTTCTAGCTGTTCTATTATTAATCTTTACCCAGTTTGTCATTATATCCACATTACTAATGATTATTAATCAAAAATCTCATTGTGTAAATATTTGGTGAAAGCACCAACAGTCAACCCTACAATATTGTCCCAATATCTTTATCGAGGTGTTTGGTCAAAAATTTCTTGGTATCTGATTTTCTCCATATCACCAAGCCCTAGTTTTTATTGTCAGAACATCTTTCTGTCCTTGTGTTATATTTGTTATCATGAACCGTAATCAGTGTGTTTGCATTAATGTCATCAGTACATATTTGTGTGCATTTACTGCACTTCCTGATTTCAGCTCACAAAATCTTCTGTGTGCAATTAACTCATCTACTCACGGATCTGAGGAGTTTGATCTCATCCACTGCTGTCTCTGTGTAGTGCTCCGCACTCTTCACCACCTTCATTGCAACAAACCTCTTAACCCTGCAACCACAGAGCAAGTAACGTTCGCTAACAGGAAGCACCGTATAAGGTCCTACCACAACAGTCTCAGAGTCAGCTGTAAGTGAATCTGTATCCAACTTCAGGCCTCAAAAACAAAATAGTGCAGTAAGAAAATGGTTTTTCGTACTGGATGTCCCAGGCGAGCCACACGGTGGAGAAGTGTCCCCAGCCCAGTTTCCGGATCACATGGTATTTTCCATTGTAAAGGTCTCCTACTTTCACATGGTGATAGCCACCTACAAGAGGAGAAAATACAGGTTGACTAAACAGTTCAGACAGCCAGTCAACAGCCCAATAAAGGCAACACTTTTTAAAGCTGTCATAAAATACCCTGAAAGGGTCGTCTAAAATTAAGGTAATAAACTGGCATAACTCAGTTACAGTGGAAGTTTATTTACTGTAAACCACAGCAACGCTTTAATCAAATGTTTAAATCTGGTTATTTACAGTAACTGGCTTATAGCATGTAGGTTAACATACTGAATAAGACAGGACTCACCTTTGCAGTAGTCATTAGGGTCTTCCTGCTCCTCATCATCAGAGCCCAGGATCTCCTCAGGTTCCTCGGGTTCCTGTGGCGAGGCTTCTTGCTGGGGATGCTGTCGAGCTCTTGGATTGACTGGCTGCCTGATGGACAAACACATGCACACAAACCATCATAGACTTCAGTAGGAACAGAGTCCCTGACATATTCTTTCCCGCCTGAGAATAGAAGTTTTTTAAGTTTTTGTCTTCACAGCACTTGCTACCAATTACCTGTCATTTAATTATATAAATGCACTCCTCTTTAACAACTGTTTAACAAGGGTCACACAAATGTTCTACATCTTTTACAGAGTTTGTTAACAGTAACTGTCATTAGCCTCCACCCCATGAATTAAACCACACCTAAATCCTGCTTAATGCATCACAGCTAATTGTTCCCAAGACAAAACAATAGAGCAGCAGTTGGCTTTATTCCCACAGGACAGCTGCACTGGCCAGACACCAGACCTTTAAACCTTGGACAGGTTGTTAATTTGCATCACGTCACCTGGAAGTTACGTTGTGATCTTTTGTGTAACTGCCTTTATGTGTTTTTGGTTTGACATTATCTGCCCTGATCTAACCAACAGAATTTAGTAACACTTTTAATTAAAATTAATGTAAAACAACATTAAAAATAATCTACAATTTGAAAGACTTTGAACTTTAGCAGCAGCTTAAACAAACAGAAAAGGGCATCCAAAGCTGATCTGCAAGATTGGTGCTGAAACCAATTTTAATTTATCTCTATTTGCTAGAAGCAAAATATTCCCGAACAAATACACAGCAGCTTGCACAATGACAGAGACTGTAAGCAAGCAAAGATAACTTAAGTTATAAAAACATCTTTCAGGTGGACCACGCCTGTGAACTGCTGCTGATGATTGCAAACAGCATTGGAACTTCTAGATTTTATTCCTTCTGGAGATAAAGAGCGGCTGTCAAAATCTCATCAAACCCTTCCTGCCACAACACATCCACACTGACACTCCTCCTTCCACAGATATCACACACAAAATGTAGGAAACACTGAACGAAATCTGTGCTGCTATGCAGCTGTCAACGCGTGTCTGAATATGAATGGTTTTACTTATCTTAATGCAGTCCTATTTTGGGTTAGGTGTGCACTGTGCAACTATGATATGTAGGAAAATATAACACACTGTTCAGTCAGGACTCCAGTACTCAGTATTGGGAGACACTGTATTACAATTAAATAGTATCACAGTAAAAAAAAAAAAAACAAAACTGGCAGCTGCATTAGAAAAGAAAAAATAAACGCATCATCTTACACAAAAGAAAAGATTTGGGTGTAAGGCTGTGTGTCACTGGGGTCCCACAGTTACAAAAAGCTCAATTATTTTGTCATTATGTCGGGCTGTCAGATGGAAAGACAAAGTACATGTAGAGCAAGCCATAAAAGACTGAACAAAAATTAAGATATTATGAAAAGAGCATTAGGAAAATGAAATGGTTTTGTAGATTACTACAGGAAAATATCATGAGTCATTGCACTATAAGTCAAGAACCAGAAAAATGGACATCTAAGTGTCCGCACATAATTAATGACTGACATTTAACACAAGCAGAAAGGGCATGTGGGAAAGTCTGTTCATATTAAACATTTTGATTTTTTTTTTTACTGGTGTTTTAACCATAACTGCAGCTAACAATATATCAAAGCAGGCATCAATGGCCTGGGCTAAGTAACTATATATGAATACATAACGCCCTTCTTAGGGGGGTATACCTGCTTTATAGGGGGAATGCACCTAGATCTTTTATGAGAATAATCCTGTAATCTTCTGAGGTTTCATTAATTTAGTCAAACAACTCTTTAAATGAGAAATTAATATATATCTGTTCTGGCATTTCAACCAAGCATGTTTGACAGCTGCTAATGTGTAGGAAAAAGGAAGTGGCTCTACAGCTTAGGATATTTCTAATCACAGAACACTATATTCCATCATTTTATATAGTGTGAAAATCACAGTGGCATGTGAGCACTTTGTGTATGTGTGTGCAACATCCTATATCTGTGTTTGCCAACAGTTCAGTTCCTAATATTAACTTGAAAGCCCAGCAGCCTGATGTTACTTCCTCCACAGAGCAGATTAAGGCTGCTCATCACCACGGGAGCCAAGAGAGCTGAGATCACATTCAAATAAATTCCCAAACTGGTCTGTAGTGTCTCACAAATGAGCTGCTGGTTTCCACATAATCTGCAACCTACTTATTCATGCCTGACACGCTTATTTGAAGCAGCGAGGTTTTTAAGGCATGTTTGTGCACCAGAACAAACTGCTGCAATTAATTACTAAATCATTTGAACTGAATTTTGACTTTTTAATGAATGTGAAATGCATTTGCTACTCTTGTACTCTTTCTTGTAATTAATAACACATTTGTAGGAAGCAATCAGATTTGGTGATAATTAATCCTCTCATTTCTCATACTCAGTCACAGCTCTTCACTGACAATCAAAGAATGACGACAGGGTGGAATCAAAGTAGTATCATTACTTAAATGTGGAGACACACACACACACACACTCCAATTAGCCAGATTTTCATGAAAAGAAAATACTGGCTGCTCTAATTTTGGGTGGGTGCACCTCTTTCTTGGTGGTGCTTATTAGTGTGGATGAAGGCAACTTTGTGTCTAATATTTAAATTGCTCTGATGTATATTTTCCCTGAGAGGCTTGATTTAAACTGATATTCATTCTGACAAATGATTCAGAGCTACAGCTCCTACGTCCGCTATGTCCTTCACTACAAGTGCCACTGCTCCTCTGTACACATGGTGCTAAGCATGGAAGCATCACTGTGGCATGCAATGGTCTAATTAGCTTCTTAGTATCATATGATTTTTCTGCCCGATAAAGATGAATGTTTCAGCTGTGAGGATAACACTATCAGGAGGTGAGTATCTGCAGTAGTGCCGTTTTCAGTGAAATGCCATGCTTCGGTGGGCTGATGTGGGCTTCTTCATTCTCTGGTTTTAAATATAGCTCAGGCTGTTATGTAACACTCCGGAGGATGCCACTGATGGCATGATTAGTAAATAGTTAGGTACACCAAAACAATCAGTATTGGAGATCAGCACTTGAGTGGTCTATTTTGAGCTGTAAATGTTGCATTCTTAATGCAATCATTCATAAACTATTTTTATAGTAGGACATAGTCTTCCGGTGGTTTATTTCAGGCAATGCATACTGCACATTCTATACGGGTAGCGTACAATTTATATCTCATTAAAATAACTGTCCAAATGAATATGCCCTTACTTGAACCTCCATGCAAAAATGGAAAGCTATGGAAACTAACCCAGAGTGCTCTTCTGAGATATGTTACCCAGGCTTACACTTCTTTATCTTTGGATCATGCACAGACCAAAATAAAGTGCAAGCATGCAGTCAAGGACCTTGTGTTAGTTTCACACCTAAACGTCTGGACCGTGCACAGACAGTACATGTGTCAGACTGCAACAATCAACCACCTCTGACTGAAGGGACCAAATGCATGCTTTAGGTTGTCATGTACAAAATGAACAGACAACGGAGTTAAACTAGGGGTTAAAATACTCACTTTTTGCTGGTCTTCTTTGCTTTCCCCCTCTTCTTCCGCGCCTGGAGTGCCAGAACTGTCAAAAGAAACCAGTGACCAGTTATCTTGCCATTGTCTGGATGCCGTTTGTTGTCTACTTGACACTCAAGACAAAAAGGATGACACCGTCCGAGGCAAATGGTACAACTACCTCATCGTATCCGGTCATTATCAACTGTATTATCCCACATTTGTAATTACCAAAATCTAAATCACAATTACGGTGTATCTGTCGGGCTGCCAGTCACCCGGTTTGATACTGGAAGCCGTCTAACGTTAAGTTAAGCTACATCAGTAAGCTACCTACCCAGGTAACCGTTCCTGTAAACGACTGTAACGACAGTGTGACATAAAGTAATTTCACTCTGGTGGCTATGTGGTCTGTTAACACAATAACGGCTGGTTAATGTTGTCGGTGTTTAAGGTTTTTGGGGTTACACGGACAGAGCTAGAGAGCTAAACGCAGCTACATAATCCTGACATGTCCCATTGAAGCTAAAGCTAATGTCTAGAGAGCTAACGTAGCTCGCTCCAGCTCAACAGTGCGTGACAGACGCGTTCAATTAAACCACCCTCTCAACGCGTGCGGCTCGGCTACATTTTACATTTGTGACCGCGGAGGAACATCAACTGCACTGTCAACACACACACGGGCTATCATTGCTCAGACGGTGTGCGGTGTGTCGGTGTGAAGATTTACCTTTCCTCTCCATGTTGGCTGGATTCGTAGCTTAGCCGTTAGCTACACCACCAGTGATCGAATGTTCCACGCATGCGCACTGGTTCGTTTTGCTCAAGGGGGAGCTTCCCCAGTGATGTCTCCACCTGAGCACCACACCATCTTTCATGATTTTTACTCCACCGGAGCTGCAGGGCAACACATAGAGTGAACAGCCTGCTATGAAGAAGTGTCTTTTATGGTAGTACTGATAGCATTGCCAGCTCATTTTTTAATTTTTATTTATTTTTAATGTAAGACAATGGCTGCACTGTATTGCCTTAAAGCAGGGGTGTCCATACCTTTTTTTTTTAAATAGGGCCAGAGAAGATGATGTGAAAACACCTGAGGACCAGCTATCTCTATCATTGAATGGTTTATTTTAAAAAAAATCACAAACAAATAAAACAACTTGTTTCATCTTTCAATGAAAATATATTCAGCTTTCCCCTGCTGTGGCCATGTCTGCTCCCTAGCAGGACATTTCTGCTGTTAGGGAACTGTTCGCTTTGCTTGTTTATGAGCAAAAAGTGCAAATAGTTTTTCACTTTTAAATGCATGGCCCCAGTAGTCACTGTATGTTTTTATTCTTGTATGTTGTATATTGTAACATAAAATCAAGTAAGATTGGAAGGAAGAGTTGCAGCAGCATGAAGCATAAACAGATAGTAAAAGCATAAAAAGAAAGAGTGTCAGAGAAAAAGTCAGAGCTAGTTAAAGGCTAGAGTGAACAGATACATTTTTGGCTTCTGATTATGAAAACACATTTGTTCCGCCTGCGTAGTTCCTTCTTAACGCACATCTACAAACTGTACAATAGTACCAACATTGTGTTGTGGGCCACATATAGTGTATTTTTAAAGGCAAGTCGAGGGTCGTTTTAAATTGGTATGCGAGCCACAACTGCAGACATGCCTGTCTTTAAGTTTGTCTACAGTGTTAAATAATCTACCTGATGGAGGATGGGGTGACGACACTGTTTATCTGTGGCCTGTGTTAAATTTTAATTCAAACCACAAACCAACAGTCTGATGTTTAAAAAAATATCTACTTTAGTGACTGAAACTTAGTGGTGTGCAGAGAAATGCCCCACACCCACACTACCACCAACAGCAGCATTAGCACTTGCAGGGTCATATATGGGGTGCATTTTACAACCTAATACAGCCATTATTAATTCTTTAAATCCAATTGTCCAATCTTGTTTTTCTGACATAAGTCAAAAGATAGTTATTCAACATTACTGATTATTCATCAGCATTAATTATTTTTCATTATTCCCAGACAGGAATACTTTAACTGTTACCCCAACCTGCTCTCATCTGACATCAGTTATCAGCAGTCTAGCACAACTGAAACTGGGACAGGTTGACCACACATGACAGGATAACAGATACACTAGCAAGATCTCAAAGATGTCAAGTGTCTGGAACAGTTTTAAAATTTGCAAAGATGACCCCCAAAGTTGAGTGCTAGATACGCCAAAGGAAATGGTGGGTCACAAATCGACGGTGAGATTGGCAAATCTCCTGAAAAATATAAGTAACAGCTTAACCATCTTGCAAAGTATTATTTTTTAGCTATAATGTCTGATGTCCTATTTTTACATTACCATAAAACCAAAACTTTGGCTTTTCTGCACTGAAAGTTCATGTTACTCTTTGGAAAACGTGTTAAGTTACCTGGTGATATCAGGGCTTTGGTCTATAAACCAGGACAGGGTATAATATCAGCATTATTTTGTCAGCATCGTATATATTATAAAATCATGGCTTAATTGGCATTTAACACAAAAGAGACGTACTGTAGACAGATACTGATTTACCTTTTTTTTTAAAAAAGAAAAAGCCCTGCTGAACCAGACAAAAATGCAGCTGTCATCCCTCCTCCTGCGCACCTCTGATTCACAGTGCACTAAAGACTTCTTTAAAGAGCAAATCCTTCTATAAAAGCTTTTTTTTATGTTTGTGATGAACAGCCAAAGATTTTTTATTTTTAAGTTCTTCTGTTAATCAATGTGTTTTGGTCAAGAACACTTAATCTGGGCAGATGCAACACTTCTTTGTAGGTACTTAAGGGAAAATCAAAATACACATTAGGGGTGAAGCAATACACTGATACTGACAATAACTGTGATTTATAAAAATTAAATATCAATATCATGGTAATAATACACATTAATGTAATCCAGCCCATCTCAGATCATTTCTGTTTCTTTATGTTCTCAGTTTGTCTCCTCTCAGCGTCATCTGGTTGCCTTTTCACTATCCTATTTCACACAATAAATAAAGTTAAAGATGACTGATAGTATCTTTTTTCAGTTTTCTACAGATATCTTGTTACCATCATGAACACTTTTGGCCACAATAATAATGTACTGAAAATCTGATACTTTGCCAGCTCTAATATGCATTCAGTAAACGCGGTGACATATTAGGAATTTTTAAATGCAAAAATCAATGTGCAGGTCACTGTCCTCTTGGTGACATCATCCATATCAGTTCATTTATTAATTATCAAGTGCCTCCTGTGCAGAGTTTGCATGTTCTCCCTGTGTCAGCGTGGGTTTTCTCTGGGTACTCCAGCTTCCTCCCACAGTCCAAAGACGTGCAGGTTAATTGGTGACTCTAAACTGGCCGTAGCTGTGAATGTGAGTGTGAATGGTTGTCTGTCTCTATGTGTCAGCCCTGTGATAGTCTGGCTACCTGTCCAGGGTGTACCCCGCCTCTCGCCCAGTGTCAGCTGGGATAGGCTCCAGCATCCCCATGATCCCCAACAGGATAAGCGGTTACAGAAAATGAATGAATGATTTAATTAGTTATCAGGTGAAATCACTGAGGACTGGTGCTGCTGATAAAAATGTCTTTGGAAAATGGAATTTAAAAAATGAAAACAACTTAGGTCTCTTAAAAATAAGTCTTTATTTTGTTAAACAAAGGACTGATGATAGTAGTTACTCTGCTGGACTGAAAATAGTTTAAGGGATCTTTCGATTGTTGTTTATAAATACCACCTCCACACAGTATAAATACATCTGAAATCCCTCTTTTACACATTTAAGCAGTATTTCTATTAGAGGTTTTAGCATGACACTTAAAATTCCTGTAAACCAACAACACACTCTCACAAACGCACACACAAGTCTTTAACTGATGTACATACTAAAAGTGATTGCTTTATAACATGAGCACAATAAGTCAGAGATTTAAAAAACAACGCACAGATATTTACATATTTTTGAATAGAGCATGTACCCATTATGAATATTTTTATTCCTCCTCGGGTGTCTTGTTGAATCGCACTGTCTCTCAAACAGCAGAGGCTCAGATTTTTCTGTGTAGCCAAAATATGACTCACAGAGCATCTAAACTATCAAAATAACCATTAAAATGTGAGATATTCAGTTGGTGCGCACTGAAGGTCAGTGACTACACAGAACAGGCACATTCTCAAATTGTCAAATACCTAAAAACATCAAATCTACTTCTGTCACAGATATGAAACCCTTCAGAATCATCTCTTTTTAAATACAGGAACAATATAACTGAATCATTTAACAAATACATGTGACCCAGTGCTATGTGTGACAGCTTGGCAGGGCGAGTGGTAGACTAGCATATTCCTTTTCCAATTGATGGAAGCTTATTCATAAGTTACTCAACAGAAATTTAAAAACACAAAATAGCACAGCTATAGGTCCAGGTGTTTCAGCATCTCAGTGTCACAGTGACGAGTCATCAAAGTCTAAATTTAAAAAAATCTGAAGAATATAAAATGATTTCAGCTATTGGCAAGAAGTGACATTTCCCAGCAACAGACCTTCAACATTAGTGGTTCATAAATAAGAATAATGATAACTGGTCGAGCTCTTCCTTTCCCTGCGCTGGTAATGACCTCCTAACAAGAGCTAATGGTGGACAATGTTTTCTCGGTTAATACAGACTGACAAAGGCTGGCAGGCACTCTGATACAAATGTGTCTTAGAGTTTAACACTAATGCACATGTTTGAGGTTGTTACAAATTGTCGGCGGCTGGGGTCGATGTGGGAAGCACGTCTCGTCACTCCATGTCGTCCTCATCAAAGATAGGTGGCTCAAAACTACACAACTCCTCGTAGGTTAATCCTGCAAGAAATGAGAAATTGTTCAAATAGATATCAGGGTTTTCAGACTGTCAGTACAGCAGAGCCAGCATATTTGTTCTCTGTGGAGGACATGACACTGAGGCTTTTATCTCAAACACCTTTCGTGCAGTTTAAGTCCTAATGTACTGTGAGAAGCACATCCTGGGCTTTCCTGTGCAAACATGAGGGTGTGACTGAGAGAACAAATCTTCTGTCTTTTAAAAAAGTGAGATTGAAGCAAACACATTTTATGGCAGTAAAGGTGATAAATGATCACATTTATAAATATATTCTGTTCTCCATGAGGATGTTTTTATTTATGAGAGTCTTAACTACATCATATAAAGATTTAAGTTGTGTAAGTTCATTTTAAGCCTTTCAAAATTCGCATTTTAACTCATGTCCTTTGTTGGGTAAAGTGAGCCTGTTTACAGCTGACATAAACATGTGTTTCAGGTAATCCGATCACAAGAGGACAGCTCTATGTCTGTGTGTTCACACCTGGCATTAGATCGTCCCATGCGTCTCGAGTGACCACTTGTGATCGGATCTCACTTTCCCGCTTTTTATACAAACGAACATGTGAATCACTTCCATTAGCAAAGACCAAATGTGTTGCTTTAAAGCAGTGTGAGGTTTGTTGTGCTTTGTGCAATAGGTTATTTAAAATGGGGAAAATCTACGCATTTCATTGTAGACCTGCGTGCAGCCCGCTGATTTGCTCACCCCCCCTCACTCTGCTCTCTCTGTTTATCATGAGACAAGTGCCACCTTGGCCCACGAGCTCGACAGGACCCGTGGAAATCCGACAGGTCGGGCCGTGTTCGGATAACAAATCCTAAATTTTCCTCGGGTTCAGTTTGGGTTCAGTCCACTTGACATGCTGCTGTGTTGTGCTATGGCCTATTCAAGTGCTGGAATTTATTATTTACGTGACAATCCCTGAACGCAACACAGGCCAATAGTTACATTTCAGGCAGGCAGGGGGTAAATATTCAGACTGAACGAATGAAAATGGAGGACGCTGGACAAAAGTTGCTATCAGGAAAGTTTGAAACTGCCGAAAACCAAGCAGGTAACCATGTCAGGTAACAAACTGCGTCGGGCTCAGGTTGGGTTCAGACTTAAACATCAGAAAGTCTGTCAGTATCAGGCCAGGCTCAGTTATAACTGTCTCGGACTCAGGTGGGCTTTGTGGAAAAGACTGTCCCACTGCCCACTATGAGTGACGTGTCAGAAAACATTAATAACATTTTCGGGAAAGAAACCTTTATATTTTGTTTCTTGGGTACCAATCACAAAATTAAAACCTATAGAATAATGACATACGTTTCCACTCTTCTATCTCCAGCTCGCGGCTCTCAAAGCTCTGGTCATAGGGCTCGGCCTCTGGCTCATCGTCTGGGTCGTGATACTGGGCGAAGTAGGGGTGAGCCAAAGCCTCGGCTGCTGTTATCCGCTTGTCTGTGTCCAGAACCAGCATTTTCTCCAGAAGGTCCACAGCTTTGAAAACATGTCAACACATAAACACAGCTAAATATCAACTAGTCTATGATTTGAGAGTTTTGACCAAAGTTTAGTTTAAACCACTAAAACCAAAAAGGAAAGATGAATTGCAGTTAGCAGGGCAGTGTCACCACAACATGATAAAGCAGATGTCTGGTGTTACCTAGTGGGTTGGCACCAATGAACACATCAGCAAAGTTCCTCTTGGGCATCTGTGCCAAGGAGCTGATGTAGTTCCTGGCCTGTGAAAATACACACAGTAAATCAAATGTCAGCTCCCACCAGCAGCAACATGTCGCCCACATTCAGCACCGTCTGTTTCATAATGCTCACATATTTTCATGCTACCGATTCTGTTCAATGCAGCCACCTGCACAGAATTATTACAGCTCACTTATCACTATCTACAGATCTGACTACACTGTATCACATAACCCTGAATGTACATAAATACTACAGAGTATATATGGTTAAAGCTCGCTCTGCTGTACACTGGAGGCTCACCGTTTTTTACAGATCTTCACTGAAGAATAATTACTTTCACCCTTATTTTTATGTCCCAACGCACCAAAGGTAGTTGTGTCTCCTCGTGAATGATGACGCTGATCAGTGCAGTTTACAGTAAACAATGTCCTCCTTTTACAATGAATAGCCCTTTTTACTGTCTGCCCACGGCATAAAATACAGCTACTTAAACTGAAGAAATCCACTTTTTTTGGGAGTAGTTTCAGGTAAGTTTTTAGCACCGTGGGCTTTCTGACTGCTGAAGTGAGACACAGGCAGTCAAAAACACATACGCAGCAGCTGTTGATAGCTTTGCGATGTAGCTTGCGGCAAACATGTGATCGACAGCCCTGACATGTTGCCTCACGACAGCAAGACGCAGAGGAAAAACATTGTGATGTGGCTCTCTTTGTCTGTGTCCAGTTAAAACAGTTTCAGTGTTTTAGCAGCAAATACTATTTTAATATACAATTTTCATCACGTTTTTTAAGTTCTATTTTAATATCTTTACAATAATCAAACTAAATAAATGTAGTTCTTTTTCTTATAAATTGAAAAATGAAAACAGCAGACCTCAAATATCCTGTAAAAAAGAAAATACCCTGCAACACCGATGACAAATCATCAAACAGATCCTAATTTTCCTGACACTAAATCTCACGGTATAAAAGAAAATTTTAGATTGCAGGCTGGCAAGTATTTTATCATTTTGAAAATTACACAATAACATGTTAAGAGAAGCAAGAGGCCAAGTATGCAGAACCACAAACAGAAAGAAAACCACAGAATAAAGCATCTTTCACACAAAAAGTGCTGTTAGTAACTACTGTATTACCAATACAAAGCCTCGCTACAGCTCACAGGGTACATGTTTTACTCTGAGGAGGCATTTTAAAACCACCCAGTGAAATGACAAGCTGACAAGCGTGGCTCTGAAATCGTGTGGTAAAGGCATTTGGCCTTCACCACACGAGTTCAGAGCCACGTCTAACAGTCATTGTTACAATCTCATGCAGCAAGCGTGTCAAGAGAACACACAATTACTATGATTAAACTAGAAAATTTAAATCTTACAACCCTGGTAGTGGCCCCTACAGGCCACACTGTTCCTCACACACCACTTGACCAAAGTACTTTGAGTCAACTGAGTGATGCTCTTACAGTGTGGCCATTAACACCTTCATAGCCTTATCACTTAAAGGGATAGTTCGTATTATTATGACTTTTGAAGTGGGGTTGTATGAGGTACTTATCCACAGTCAGAGTATTGCCTACAGTAGATGGCAGTCAGCACAAAATAAATATAAGTTTAAATGTACTCTATATTTAGCATATTTCCACCACTTGTCATCAGACAGCTCTTTCTGACGAGGAGCTGAAGCCATTACATTGCTGCCTTTAAAGCCACCAGACTCCTTTGACAAAAACACTCATTTTACCTTACATGACATGCTGGTCTACCGCTGCCTCGATTGGTAATTTAGCTTGAGTCATTGTGTGACTTTGGGGTTTATAAGGGTTAGTTTAGATTCACCAAACTCACCCAGTAACACAAACTAACTAACTGATCGTGGCAGAGGTAGATCAGCAGCTCCCTTGTTCTGCGAGCTAAAACTACTGCTTTTGCCAAGAGTCTGGTGCCTTTGAAGAGAACATAGATGAGTTGAAGTTTCAGATCCCGTTCAGAAAAGGCCGTCTGACAGCTTTTTTTTTTTTTTGGCTGGCAAAAATAGCTGCCCCCTGTCCACAGCAGTGTGCTGACAGCCATCTACTGTAGGTATTAACACTAACTATGGATAACACGGCGTTCCATTTACCTCCGAAGTTGGAGGTCAGAGCTGGGAATGACAACACACCCTAGTTGACACCATTCCGGTACGACAAGCCGGAAAACAAAGATGTTGTTAATAGAACCAGTTCTAGACAGGTGTGCCATTCTTAGTTATGAGTTGATAACAATACATTACACTGTATTTTGCTCATACAAACACTATAGCAATATGTCCATAGATAGAAGTTGGGCAGGACTGTGTGTGCAACAGATTTAATAAGACAAAAATGAAACAAAAGTGCTAATAAACAGTATATTACTTGAGTTTCAACTACTGTTTGACTCTGACTTTGGGTGCGTTCAAGGTGAAATTTCTGACTGGGAGCTCAACGCAAGTACCTCATACAACCCCACTTAGAAGGTAAGACAATTAAAGTTAAATAAAGATTAACACAGTTCAATCTTGGCATCAAATGCTGCTATTATTATTCTATATATGTTAGAATGGAACCACCTTGGGTTAACACTATCAGGATAAATATAGGACACTAAGCCAAGAGCTGCATTGCTTTAAAAGCAAAGCAAAGCAAAGCAAAGGTTACAGCAGGTCTGACTGTCCTCCCGCTGCGGTCTACTGTCTGGTCTAAAGAAAGTAACTGTGGATCCTGCTCACCTCATGGCTGGGCATCCTGTTTATTAGAGATGCTGGGGGCGTTCCTGTTAGACGCATTATCTGCTGAAGCTGGTTTATGTCTATGAAGCTTGTGTCAAGGGGAGTATAGCGACAGAGCACAGTTGGCTAAGAAGCTGCTTGTCAATCCAACACTGCGGCTACAGACAACATGTGCTACAATGTTATATTGAAAAGCAAACTTCAAGCTCTGAAGCAGAATGTGACAAAAAACAGTTAAGACTGAGAAGAATTACAGTCAATCAGTGAAAGCCAGAGCTCAATCACCTGTGTCATAATCACACATCATGACAAATGTAAATTAATTCACCCAGTTAAAGAGGCAGGAAGCAAGTCTGAAACCAACAACGCTGAAGGCTGGAAAACATGCTGTCAGTTAGGTAGCAGATACACCGAGTTATTAAAAGAGTAGCAAGATTAGGGCAGAAAACTGGTTAGAGAAAAACCTTGCACATCTTATGAACTCACAGACTCTGAAGATATTTTCATCAAGAGCTCAGGCCCGGGTGTTCCGACGAGCATCATGATTAGCTTCAACTGATCAATGTCTACCGGCACACGGTAAAGGAAGACCAGAGGCTGGACAAGGGAGAACTTGTAATCTGTCTTCATCCTCCTTGTAAAACTCAGGTCACTTAAAAACCATCTGCGATACTAAATTTCACTGCATTTACTTTATATTTCACACGAGAGATGCAAGAAAAGAAAAAGCCTACGCACATATCTCCACAGAGCAAAGAAAGTATGTGAAATGTAACCTGTGGACAGCTTACAACACAATAAAGGTGGAGGCAGTGGACAGCCCTGTGGTACACTTAACTTACAAGCACAGCTGTAAGTCTGAAAACATTGGCAGAGGGAGAGAAAGATAAACAAAATCTTGAGAACAGACAGTGCAGATTGATAGGCCCATACAAAGACTGGCAGTGGTGCAGGCAGAAAGTGGACCCGAGCCAACGATGCATACTGACGGTGTAGGAAGAGTTGGAGCACGTCAGTGGAAACATTACAGTGAAGGGCATGTGTCAAGCCAGAGGGGAGCGTGGAAACAGGTACTATCTGTGTTACATTTTTAATATTGAAATACACCTCAGGCTGCGTTGTGTTGGAAGAGAAAGCAGAAAAGCAGGTTTTCATGAAAGGACACAGAAAAGAGGCATCGCAGATCAGTGTCTGCTACTGTGCGAGGACAAAACATGTTAAATCAGCACTTCCGCAACAACATCAATGTGAGTTTACCCCGTTTGATTTGTTATGCAAATGATGTCTCTCCAGCTATGGGAGCTGTGTACTCTCAAATGAAAAAGGATACGGTCAGATCCAGGAAAAAGAGTTTTTCCAGTAAGGAGTTCTGCCATTATACAGCCCACTGACCAAATATCCACTGAAACACAGAAGCACAAACATTAATATTCACTCATCAAACAGCTCTTCTGTCATCATGCATAGGTGCAGAAGTCACTGGGGGTGATCTTTTAAATTTAATTTACAATATTTAATTTGTCATGGTCATCCTTGGGCTTATGAGTTGTTATTTTAATTAAACAATTGGTCGTTGATTTTCCACATCAGGTTACTGTGTGATATTCAGGGGGGGCAAAATTTTGATCATATATAAAAGAAAAATAGTCTGTCGTGGATATAAGGTATAAGCATAAAGAATAGCTACAGTGTAGAACGTTATGTGAAGTATAATTTAAACAAAAGACAAAGACACCCATGTGCACAGTTACACTCAGGAACATTACCATTAGTTCTGGAGGCCAACAGGTTTTAACGTCACTCTAGAGGAGGATAGACTTTAGTGCGTGAGCCAGGTGAAATTGAGAATGAGGTTCATGTGGTGTTTTACTGTCCTGTTTACAAGGACATGAGAAATGTGCTTTTTAGTAAAATGACCTCCATTTATGTCGATTTCATTTGGCTGGATGACCATGAAAAACTTAGGACTTTATTTGCAAAGCTTGGGAGAGAAGACAGTATACTTTGTTTTATTTAAGACTGAGCTGTAAAATAACTCGTAGTCTCGTAACGTGATGAAATGTTTGACCACTGAAACTGTCTTGTAAAATGAGGGTTGGGCACTTCATATGCATGTCACAAAAACAGGAAAATATCGATCAATCAAAAATCTACCTGTCATGTTGTAATGCATCCAGTTCAGCATGATCTCTGGGGCACGGTACCAGCGGGTGGCCACGTAGCCGGTCATCTCATCGTCAGTGTGCCGCGCCAAACCAAAGTCCAAAATCTGGGAGAGATTAAAGTGCAAAAAAAATGCTGTTTGTAAAATATTCACATGTGGACTCAGGATAAACTGATATTTTAACGAGAGCAGCGGTTCACAGACCTTCAGCTCGCAGTCTTCATTCACCGCCAGATTACTGGGTTTCAAATCCTGTGGAAAGGAAGGTCATGAATGTGAATTAGTGTAATTTAAGTTCAGCAGATGAGTATAAAATTGGAGGGACAGCACATCTGAAATCTTGATCTGGAGAACAATTCATATTTTCATGATTGAAAACATATCTGTCCCTTTGTTGTCAACATTAAAATAGAAGCATGACA
Organism: Cephalopholis sonnerati; assembly: GCA_019142605.1. NCBI lineage: Eukaryota > Metazoa > Chordata > Actinopteri > Perciformes > Serranidae > Cephalopholis > Cephalopholis sonnerati. The sequence continues at coordinate 22,441,773 of JAGQAX010000011.1, read as the reverse complement.
TCATCAACACCATGTAAAAGTAAAGGTCCTGTTTACGACTTCTCTTCAGTGTTTGCACAAGGCACAGGCCGGACTCTGCCAAGTGGAAGATGTCATAAACCCTGACACACTTTTTTTTTTTTAAAAACCCAATCGGGGTCAAAGACAAAGTCTGACAGTTGTCAGCCAAAAAACAAACACGGCACTTACTCTGTGAATGATGTCTGCTGAGTGGATATACTGCAGAGAGATGGAGGAGAACATGAGCATTAAATTACATTATCAGTTTAAACATATATTGATTAAACACTACAGGTGATTCCAGTACATTGTAGGAACACTGATCCATCTAACATTTTGGAAAATGAGATAACTCTTGCTGAGACTTAGATGAGACACTGGTAGAACTCTAATATCTGTTTGCTCATAACAGACATGAGGCAGTTAGCTGATTATAAAGACTAGAAGCAGGGGGAAGCTTGGCTCTGTTCGAATGTAAAAAACTTCTGGAGCTCACTTATTAACAAGTAAAACCTGTACAAAAGAGAACAAACTAAAAGTGGTGGTTTTAAGGGAGGTTGTGTGCTGGCCTACTTTGTAGCCGTGTGCAGAGACTACCTGTGATCTTATCATCACTGTAAGGATGTTAAGCAACCAGCAGAGACTTCAGGGCTCTGGTGTTTATGCTGAGCTAGGCAAATGTGAGAGTGGCATCGATCTTCTCATCTTAGGCTACATCCACACTGAGACATTGTCGTTTTAAACCGCATAACTATTGCTGCGTTTATGCCGCACTACTTCAGTGTTTTTGAACTCCTAAAACAGAGAATTTTGAAAACACAACAACCTCATTTTAGTTTGAAAACTGCAGGGTTTCATTTTAGTCTTGACAGGTGGATATGATGACACCTACGTTCGCGAACTGATTGAGCCCCATCAGTCCCGACGACTCAAGCGAAAACATTATAGCTAGGTCTACATATCTATTGTGTTGTTAACTTCACTCCCTTCCCACTGTCATGGCTTCCTAAAGCAATGGATAATGCTCACTGTACCACTTTAGTATGTCGCAGTATTTGCTTTCCAACGTCCCCTGTCTGTTTTAGCAGCTTTGACCGCCTTATACTCGTGTTGATTTTATTAACAGTCGTTGGTGAAAGCCAAGAAATCTCTGGTCTTACTTTTCCTCCGTAGTATTTTCTGTAACTACGCAACCAGGCTCAACAATGGGGATTGCTCGGGGCAAGTAAAATGCCATGTCGGGCCAGTAAATCTAGCAACTCCCTTGATCATGAAAGTGTTAAAAATAAAGAATAAAACCATTGTTTTTTCTGGAGCTGATGATTGATGTTGCTGAGCAGTGAGCCACTCATACTCAGGACCAATTAGGCACTCGCACAAAAATGGCAGTGGGTAAAGAAAAAAGTTTATGAGCTGAAGCGCAAGCAAGAATTTCAATTATCCTGGAAACAGGAGTTTAGTCAGAAGGATGTGGGTAAAAACTTGTTTGCTGCAAGTCTGAGGTCAAGGTAAATAAAATAAGGCCATTTTTTATGACAGTTAACTTAAGTCTTTGTTATTATTTACTAAATGCTAATAAACTAAAACAATGTGTATAAGGGCAAGTTAAAAAATGACTTTTGGCAAGTAGATTTCAGATCCCCTTGCCCGAACAGGCAAGTAAAAAAAGAACGTTGACATTAAATCTTGAGTAAGCAATGTGCTTCCTGTTTACACTAGTATGCATCAGTCTCTTAGGAAGTGAGTCAGGCTTTGAAGCCAATTTTCATAGTGAGCAAACAGTGAAATTACAACTTTCAGGCCCACCATGTAATGCTATTGGGCCCAAAAAGACTTTTCCCCATAGACTTACATTGTAAAGGAGACGTCTGTAAATCAGTGCATACATTTTTGTCAGCATCACAACCTCCCGCTAAATTAGACGTTTCACTATGAGGATTTGATCCATTTGATCTGATAACATTTGGAAAGTCTACAAGAGGTGTAAGATTAATTATTTTATCCCCATTCAAGTAAACGGAGCGCTAAAGCGGAGGCAGCTGCCTCAGATGGCGAAGGTCTCTAGTGTGCTTGCTATACGAGCCCAATGATGCAGAAGCAGTGCCGCTCATCTGGGTAACTTGTTGCCACTGAGCAACTTTCATAGGAATGAACAGGGTTTAGCCTCAAAAGCCGTATCCAGGTCTCTTTATATATCCATCTTGTACTTAAAGTCATGTGATGTGTGTTTTCAAGCATGGTTAGTACAGACAGAGATTATTTCTGCAACGGTGCTGAGCTAAAATGCATGTGCGTTCGATGATCATTTTTTGTTTTACAACACAGTTTGAAATGAAAACATATTAGTGTGGATGTAGCCTAATTCTTAGCAAGAAAACAAATGAGCGTGTTTTCCAAAATGTTGACCTGTTTCTCTAAAACCTCACCTTTAACCCTCTGAGGATCTGGTATATGAGGAACTGCACGTGGTCATCTGTGAGTTTCTGACATTTCACTATGTTGTTGAGATCTGCTCCCATTAAATGAGTCACGAGATACCTGCCAATCATAAAAGTTCAAACAGACACAAACATCAGAGAACATGTCAACATTTTTTCGCTCCATAAAAAGCCAGAAGGATATACATAAATATATTTGCACTCCCAACATTTTTTTCCGCAGTTGTTTGCAGTGAAACTAATTTCCCATATGGCTATGTGAGCTTAAACCGGTTTAGCTGCTACTTCTTTTCACTCTCACTTCTCTCCAGAGGCACCGAAAGGCCAAGCCCTTCACAAATGGAACGTCATTTAACAGCGCACCCAGATAAATGGGCTTAATGGGACTGCATCAGTGGATAATTCAAATCTAATCCCAGAGCTGTTTAAAATGCCCAAACAGCACTTGTGGAAGAAGGCGAGAGCAGGATGTTACAGCCAAAATACACAGAGCCATGTGCTGCTTCGTCAGTCTGCTGCTCAACAAATACCCTCTTCATGAATACTCTTCTATTCTCACACAGCACAGAGAGCGAGGCCTTAAAATAGCACCTGGTTACGCTTGAACTTGTTCTGAGCAGCACACGGGGACGCAGACACACTCCAAAGTTCACCCGCCTTGGAAAAAAAAAGGATATAAATAGTGACCTCTGTTTTCCTCTCCTATAGAAACAGGAGCATGGCTGGAGGAGCCTTACCACAGCGTTATGACTCAGCCTGTATTTTTAGAGCCAGGGGAACCATAGTTACAGCACCTGCATATCTGGGATTTTTTCTGGATATCATAATGCACTCAGAACATTTCCAATGTTCCAGCAGATGTGCAGATAAGAGAGCAGTATTTCTTTCGGACAACCTGTGACTCAGCATTTATTCTTTATGTAGTGTAAGAGAAGCTCCACACACCCGCCTATTCTCTCCCTCCTCTCCTTTCTTTCTATTCTTCCTTTCTCTCAGGAGACCAGTCTCACACACAAGCTACATGTGTGATCTTGTATAGCCTTCAGTCTTACATGACATACTTATCTGCATTTGAACGGCAAACTCATCCGCCACTGCTCAAAATGTGAGGATGATGTATGTTTCTATGCAAAGTATTGTTCCAATTTGATATGTAGCCTATTTCTATTCCGCAAAAATGCACATTAGTACAGAACTTCACCGAGTTAGCATAGCACTGCTGCACTGTTGGACTCAGAACAGACAGTTGGTATCAAAAGGACCAAAACTGATGCATCAGAGCCACACACATCATTTTTTCTATTCCATGCATTCTCATCTAAAGCTGACGCCTACATTACCCACAATGCAATTCAACTTCCAACAACTAAGTCAGAGATTCAAGTGTGTTATGCTAGTAGCAGCTAGGCCAGCCTCAAGTCGCTAGCCTCAAGCAGAGATGAGGAGCAGGCTACAGACGTCTGGTAAGATCACTTCTTTGTAACTTCGCACATTTTCCTTTTAAACCTGTAGTCTTCCGCCTCAACTGATGCTAATTCACGTGACATCATTTGGGACAATTTATCAGATTTTAAGCAGCTTCTATGCTCGCTGCAGTAGTTGGTGTTACTGGTGTTACACAGTGTTGGAGCATACACCGGCCCAACACTGATTTCAATAGCTGCATCATCACCCCACTATTGTTTTGCTTTTTCTTGAAATAAAACTCATTTAGTTCTGACTTGAGTATCAGTGCCCACATTCTTAAAATTAAAAAAAACCAAACTATAATTTCTAAAATTCCAAATGTGTTATCAATAATTGGTCAGACAACAGATGCTACAGCTGAAATAAACTGAGAGTGTCTGCTCTGTGCAGCAGCAGCAGAGTCACAGCTCAGAGCTCCAACTCCAAAGTGTGGATGGCGTGACCGCAGTGAGCTCTGCCAGAATCAAACATGTGCCAGGCAACATTCATGGACTCGTGCTACCAGGGGTGACAACAACCCGAAGGAGTCCAAGAAGATGAGAGAGGAAGAGGCAGTGATCTTTGGGTGGAGAGCAAACCCTGTGGGAGAAGAGGGAGCTGCTGCCAAGACCGAGCCCAAAAGAAAAAAAAAACTTTAGCAGGTTTGTTAAAAAGAAAAGTACTCGCTGCTACACCAACACTAACAGTTTCTGTTTTGTTTTGCCTTGTTCAAAGCAAGAGGAAGCGCTCAAGATCTAAAGATCAAAGTAAGAGCACCTCTTCTTGTAAAATGTCCAGGTCTTATCAGTAACAGCGGTGATGTAATGAGAAAATTTCCTTAACATCACGTCCCTAGCAGCTCCCTGCCCCAAAATAAGTTTTTCACACTAGCAGGAGCACTCCTCAAGACCTATAAATAGACTGATGAATGAATCTGTGGAGTTTCGCTTTAAAAAACTTGATTCACAAAGATATCAATTCTTACAATGGACAATTTGTGAAATATGAAAATGCCATGCAGACACGCTGCATGAGAGAGATGCTATTTGGAGACATGACTGAGGGGGAAAAAGGCAGACTGTAGCACAGTACTCTACATCAGCCCAAGCTGTCAGTGTAGGGAGCCTTTTTCACATTTTGAATTAAAATGTATCTTGAATGATCTGACAGTGAACAGCTCTCAGTGCAGGCATGACTGCACCTGAAACACAACCTGTTCTGAGCAGTCAGGGAGGCTTGAGACAGCCTAGGTAGTGCTGCATGCATAAGGGTTTTATGGCAGAGGTATTAAAATACTAGATGGCTGCCAGAGACATTGTATAATACCTGGGATGTACACGTATGTGCGCACATGTTCATCTGTAGTGGTCAGGAAGAATGAAATAAAGCATTAACCTTTATGGGGAAAGAGCAGGGGCGCTATTCAGATAGCAAATGCCACACAGTATATTAGAGTGTGGAAACTGTGCATTGCAAGTATATCCCTGACAGCGTTCTCAGACAGCCTTTATGTGACACAAATGTGAGTATAGTTGATTTGCATATGGTAAACTACTTGGAAAAGGCTTACTTATTACTCATGGCGAAGCTCAAACATGCAGCATTTTCTGTTTAGCAGTGACTGCAGTTTCCCCTGGTTAAAAATCAAGGAGCACTGTCTCCAAGTTCCTGTCTTCTGGTAGTGAGAGTTGACGTATTCTCCCAGTATTTCAGTGGGTTTCCTCCCACACAAATGACATGCATGTTAGGTATTAGAAATAATCCTGCCAATGCTGCTGACCAAGGCCTCAGACATGAGGTGGGTCCCCCGGGTGCTGCTCTGCCCTCTCCCAAACTGCTCCAAAATAGTCAGGATGAGTCAAATCTTGAGGAATAATTTTCCATTAGGGGATGCTTAAAGTATGAAATCAAAAATGAACGAGGAGGAGAAATCTGACCCTAGGCATGTAGTTGAGACACATTCTTATGTCGGGTGTCGACTGAAATCCGTCACTATTAGATCTTAATACAAGTCGCTCAGTGTGTAGAAGAGAGAAAAGAGGCATTCCACACAGGACGGGGGAGGCAGCACGCTCGTCTGAGGATTGAGTCACAGTCTAGATGTCCACTTCCCTGTTCTAACGACTTCTAACATCAACAAACAATAACTACCTGTTTTCCAGCAAAGCACATATGTTTCACAAAGCCAGAAAGCAGGAAACAAAGAGAAGGAAGCTGGTGGTGAAATAACTCTCGTAGCAGTCTGCAAATGAATAACTAACATAGTGAACAGCCTAAGAAATGTTCCAGTGTATTTAGTCAGCTGGCCTGTGTCCAGGTGTTTCCCAGCCACAGCTAGCATTGTCTGCTGCAAAACTAAAGGCTGCAGTGTGCTGAACACTGATCATGCACCAGTGTCGCTGAGGTAAACTTGGCATGGAGGTTATTATTCTAAACAAAGACAGTCAACTTACACATCAGTGAATTCCTTCAGACTCGTAGCAGGGCTGAAGACATCTAGGAGGCCAATCACCTGCAAAAATATGAAAACCAATGTAGAGTTAACAACACACACAACAATGGGCCGCAAAACAAATATGCAAACACATGGTGAGGAACTGCATAAGGAAACAACTTACATGACTGTTCACCATCAAACAGAATAAAAAGGAACAGAAACAAGTTGACTTACATTTTCATGTTTCATGTGCTTCAGCAGCCGCAGCTCTCTGTATGTTCTCTTGGCGTGGATGATGGACTGAAATGGCCGAGAGAGCTTCTTCACAGCTACCTTCAACCTCATCTTCATATCATGTGCAGAACTGTTAAAAAAGTGGTGTAAGTATAAGCTTAAATGTCATCAGTAATAGCACACTTGTTTCTGTAACCCCACTTACATGCAACATTTTTTGTCAGCATGACCTGATTTAAAGAATAAAACCTACTGTGTGATTAAAATCAACACTCTGAACTGGAAATTAATTTGACATGAAAAGCAGGCTTGTCATTTTTAGGCAGATGAGAAAAATGAGCTGAGTTTGCTCTCAAAACCAAATGAGGTGCAGTAAGAGCTGCTGAAGGCTGTGGAAAAGGACGACATCAGCAGAAAATGTCATCTCTCAGCAGATTGGGAGCAGCGCTGCCTGCAATATGTCCTGCACTCTGAAGGCTCGCTGTCTCTAAGCCAAACCCAACACTTCCTCCTGCTCAGCTTACCTAACCATAGTCACAGCCAGTGGACAGCCACTGGTGACCACTGCTGGGACTCAGAAACCAGTGTGAACAGGGATGCACCAACACCACAAACTGTTGAAGCTGAAATATAAATATTTTTCATGCATTTCAACCTATACCAAGATCTTTTTCCTCATAATGCATTTGTAGGTGCACATGTGTCAAGCTATTAAAGCATGCATATGTTTATCAAAAAAAAAAACATCTATAAAAATAGCAAATCCACAACAACCAATTAGGCTAAATATGGATAGTAATTTCTAAAAAAGAACAAAAAATATGCATTTCAGAGAGAGAAACTGCTCGACCTCATGGAGATAAGTCAGTTATCAAAGCAGATAAAGGGGCTTCCAAAAGCCTGTTCTGGCATTTGCCTTTGCCCACTTAGTCATTATACCCACATTACTGATGACTATTTATCAAAAATATCTTTGTGTAAACATTTGCTTTCATCATAACACCCAGGGTTTTCTCCGGGTATTCCAGCTTCCTCCCACAGTCCAAAGACATGCAGGTTGACTGGTGACTAAATTGCCTGTAGGTGTGAATGTGAGTGTGAATGGTTGTCTGTCTCTATGTGTCAGCCCTGTGATAGCCTCACTACCTGTCCGGGGTGTACCCTGCCTCTCGCCCAATGTCAGCTGGGATAGGCTCCAGCCCCCCCCCGTGACCCCTAATGAGATAAGTGGGTACGGAAAATGAATGAATGAATAACACCCCAGCCCTGAATTAATATCCATAATATTGTGGCTCAATAATATATAAAGCAGGCTGTCAGTTAATCACAAGGTCAGTGGTTCTCCTCCTGTCTACATGTTCACTCTGAACCCCACATTGTTCCCAGTGGTCAGGCCGGTGCCTTCAATTGTAGCTTGCTGCTATCAGTGTGTGAGCGTGTGTGTGAAAAAGAGACAAACTGGAGAGCACTTTGGATAAAGTCACTGCATGACTGCAGTCCATTTACAATTAATGCTGATGTATGAGTCACTTTCTGATTAGGACAACTTGATATTATTATCAATGTTTTCTATAAACTGTAAAATTTTTAAGGTGTGCCGTCTCAATATTGACGCAGTGCAGTTTCAGTACAAATAAACTGGTGAGAAATTCACAGTACACTTAGTCTATCATGTAAACACTGACAATATAAGCCAGTGAACTGCTTGGAAAAAAAACAATGCCAGCCAATGCACTGGTGAGCTGACAGTAATCTGACCAGCAACAGATTATCCTATTGCCCAGCAACAGCACAGCTGTCCGCTTCCATTTGCAAAACAAACATCTGCCCACTAAATCAAGTGTACCACAACAATGTTGTGTCCTAGATAGTATCAACACAGCCTATTTAATCACCAGGCCAATGCAAAGGGTCTATCCCATGAAAGCTTACACTTTTCCCCAGCGCAGCATTACAGAAATCCACCTCACAAAATAATCTCAGGCACGATCCCATGTGCACAGTATATGCAAACAGTTCTGTGCTGCAAATCTGTCTGTCATTAACCAACACATTAATTGCAGAGCTTCCTAAAAGAGATGTTTTCATTAAAGCTGTAAAATAGCATACTGAAATGGTCTGTTATTTGGGATTTATCTAGACTAGGACTGCAACAATTAATTGCACAACTAATCAGTGTTTTTTTTTAATAATTAACAGAATTATCATTTAGTGTATGCAATATTAGAAAACTAGCCAATAAGTATGAACACTTAATTTTCAGTTGAATTTAACAGAAAAACAACAAATACTCACATTAATAGCGCTGAGATCATCTATTTTCTCTATTAAATGATGACTGATCATTGAAATTGTGTACGCATTTTTGTCAATCGAGATCATATCAAGTTATATTAAATACTGAAATGAAACAGGAATATAGTCCCACAATCAATATGAGGGTAGAGTCAAAAACATCTGCTCTCGAGATCTTTCTAACACACATTAGCAACACCCAACAATATCTGCTAACCTCATCTCTACTTACTCAGATTACATCACCTGTTGGTGGGATCTTGCACTAATTATGTAAATTAAATCTCTTTTTCCAAGTAAAAGTAAAGTAGCCTCTAAAAACATGACCTGCAGCTACAGTGTGCGATCACAAATACTGATCGATTAGTCATTTCTGGCATTATAACACAGATCAGATAAAGACTCACGTACTTTTCCAACAGTTGAACATTATTGTTAGTGAGCAGCTTCCTGCAGTGCGGCTTGTGTGAGTATATGTGCACCTAGATATGTTTAATACAAGTTTTACAAGTGGCTAACACGACATAAATAACAAGTCAACATGTTTTCTTGTTCAAAAGCACATCGTGGCTCCACCTTGCTAGCCAACAATCGGGACCAGCTAACCTAACTTTAGCATCTGCAGCACAGGCCTCGTCTAAATGAATGGAGGTTAAGTTAGGTGAGTAGGCTACACTAACGTTCACTAACTAACATATAAAGTGTCTTACCAAACGGATCCGTAGGCGCCAGAGCCGACCGGGGACAGGTTTTGGTACCGCTCCGGGACTTCCCATATCGTCTTGTTGACCTCCTGCCGATAAAACTTGGGTCTCTCTTTCTGCGACATTCCTGCAGAACCAACTGCCGACCACCGACCTGACTTTCTGCTCCGAGGTGGGTACTCCGAGCCGTGCAGAGTTTAACTTCCCCCAAGTTACGAAAATGAAGGCCAACTTAAACGTTTTTAGTTGATAGAGCGCTTTAAATAATCGAAAGTCACGGTGCTTCCTTATTGCGAAATGTTGCAGAATCACCGTCTGCTAAATGCACGTTTTTAAATCTTCACGCTATTTGTTCCTTCAGACAGCTCCCGAGATTTCACCCTGCTTGCAACACGTCGCAAACTCTCGCGAGAGAAAACAACATGGGACAGCCGAACGCAGCCGAGCAGAGCCGAACAGAGCCGAGCAGAGCCGAGGACAGAGAGAAACTAAAACCAGTGCTGCTTTCAGGTCTTACCGGGAAAAATAAAATAAACATAACTCCTCTTGCAAACAGTTGTCGAAATCATGGAGTCAGAAAACGCCACTCAGCGGTGGAAAGATTATTAAGATCATTTAATTAGAGAAGTGGCTTAAAAACATGTAAAAACAAATCAAATGTATTCACAAACTTACCTATCAACAAATCCATTATCTACTAAATGTACTTGAAGAATCAAAAGTAAAAAAAATATTCATAATGTAGCAGAATGGCTCGTCAGGGTTACATCATTTTACAGTATGCTATTGGATCATTATTACTGATGCATTAACAGCATTTTAATGTTTCAGATGGTCGGGGGGAGTTTACTTAACAATTTTATATACTTGTTGGTATTTAATTTAAAACAATACACATTTTATATCTTACTGAGACCCCATGTCCTCATATACTCATACTTCATTCTACTTAACCTGTTGTCCTCGTTCGTGGACACTTTTTTGTGCCATGTAGTGGTAGTAAGACCTCAATACACTAATCCATGTAAAAACAAGATGGCAGCCATCTCTGCCAAGTAGATCTGCAGCTGATCCTGACACAGGTCCAAAACCTGAACAAATTTTATGGTTGAAACTTGTTTATGATTAATAACATTTGTAGTTTGATATGGCAACACATTTGGCCAATTTTATGTCTCATTTGAGGATATTGGGACTTTATTATCATTAACATTATTTAGTTTTTTTTTTTTTTTGATCCCAAATAGCTAGGAGAAATTTTAAAAAATGCATATCACACAAAAGTCTCAGGAGGATATGATGACAATGCTGATGCTGTTGCTTGTTGCTTTGCATGGCTCGTGTTCAGTCTTGGGACTTCCTGTTTGTTGTAGTTAATGCTGTCTCTATGGTTTCCTGTTGTCTTCTGCGAATTTTATCTTTTTTATTGGTGTCAGAACATCTTGCACAATTACAATTATGATGATTAATGTACATTGTCTTTATAAATAAAATATATGAAATGAAATGAGAATAAAGTATGGTAAGAAAAATCTTAATCTGCAAAGTAACTAATAGTGGTCAAATAAATACAAAATGAGTAAAAAGTACAATGTTTCACTCTGTATTGTAGTGAAGTGGTTGTATGACTGCAGTAAATGGAGGTACTTAATGTTTGTAGTTACGTTGCACTACTGCATATAATGATACTTTAGTATCATTATGATATTTCAGATATGTGTCATTTTGATCAATATTTTGTATTTCTGTTTCTCCCTGTTAACTCAGGGATCATGACACACAGATTTTCTTTGGTTAAATATTTAAAACATCTATTACATGTGCATGTAAGTTACAATTTAAGCTTTCTATTTTTAACGAAACCAACAACCACAGAAGAAATACTTTTTATATAAAGCTATATTTTGTTTCAATCCAAGGCACATGACAACACACATGAACAAACATAAAATTAAAGTATTATATGATGTATGTAATGTGAAGTGATTTATTAAGAATTGTTTATGCTTTGGAGTATGGTCTTAAGGCAGCATAAAAGGTTATCAAAAGCTGTAGAAAATACAATTCACATGTTGCCAAATAACTTTGTAAGACTGAAGTGGTTGGTTGGGCTAATAAAAAAAACAGGATAGCCTAAAAAATAAAATACAAAAAAATGAAATACACACTCACAATCATGTAAAATGTACACAGTCTAACACATCTACAAAAACTGTAACTTTATCCACAGTTTGGTTCTCATATAAGTTTGAAATACACAATTTGGCTTTGAAAATACAGAATATCCCCAATATGGAGACTTTCTATTGCAATATTAGGTTTGGCAGCCTAATATGTGACAAATAATACTCAATAAAACTGTCACTCTCTTCATTATTTTAAAACTCCCTCAGTAAGTGTATTTCTTTTGTAATAAATAAAATGCATTTAACAGGACATCTGTTTTCTGTGACTCCGTCTGTTGGCTCTGTTTGTCTAAAGTTTAACACTTCATCTGCAACTTGATAGAAGAATCTGTTCATCCTCTGAATTAGGCATCATCAGAGTCTTCCTCCAACAGTTGATGGTGTGACGATGACGATTTGAGCGGAACCGAGTCAAATCCATCTGATGTCCTCTGAAAACACATAGATAAAAACATTAAGTATGAGATGTTGCCTTATTTGTAGCTCAGTGTGTGTGAGTGAAGGGGTCACTGACCTCTCGTGAGAAGGACTTAATTTTGGTGAAGAAGGACTTCTTGGTGAGGTCCATGAGGTCGTCCTCTGCGTCCTCTCCCTCCATTATTGCACAGCTGTCTGCAGTGGGCAGCTCACACTCTTTACCCCCGGAGCTCATCATCAGCTTGGAGTACTTATACTGCAACCTGTGGAGTTTGAGGGAGTTTTTATATTATGCTTTAACCTTATTTACTAATTTGACGTATCAGTGCTTTAGAAAACACCAAAAGAAATGTTAAGCTCCGTAGTCTCACTTGCGTGTCTTCTTCCAGAAATAGCAGCTGACACTGATGAGCAGCACAGCAGCGATCGTTCCCGTGGAAACACCAAACTTGAGCCAGAAATCAAGAGTCACACAGGCACTGACTTTTTGTGGTGGGAGTGACTCTCCTCCGAAACACTGCAATGGCTGCTGCCACACATAGGTGGTTCTCTGAAACACACACACAGATAGTTAGATGTGCCTCAGTTAGGGCTGGGTGACATGGACAAAAATGCATATCTCAGTATGTTTAGGATGGCGACACATGATACATATTGTGGTGTTTTCTACGAAATGGGCTACATGTTTTCAGTTGCAAGTCAAAGTCACAGTCGAGATGTCACAAGCACTTTTAAAAAAACAGACTGTGGTCAAAATAAAATGCAAAGACTGGGATTTTATTCCCTGTTTGAAAATAAACAGCTGCACAACATGTAAATACAAAATGATAGAAAATGAATAGCAGGGCTGTTCATTAACGTTTTTGCACACAGCACTGGAGCTACAGAGGTTTAAAGGTTTGTAGCACAGGCCACAAAACTATAACATGACTATAAAAGGATCAAGTAGGCCTAAAGCCATTGTAGCCTGAAACAATTAAAAATCTTTGTGGAGGGAATCAATAAGTCATTTTCCATGGCCTTTCAAATGAATCTAGTGCTGGAAAATGATTAAACTGTATTTATTTATTTATTTATTTAGGCTATTAATCTTATTTATGCACAGAGCATCAGCAGTGAAGCCGAGGGAGGGAAGGAGCAAATGACTCTTTGCCTGTGTTATATGCATCTTGTATATAAAATGTCTGTGTTGTCGCTGCATTTTTTAAAACACATCTGTCGCCTGCATCTAGGCGCAGCTCTGTTTCTGATGTAATGTTTCAATATTAACCTTAGAGAAAAAATTAGCTTTAGAGGTGCTGATGCGCAGGTTTTGTTACCACATGACAAAGCCAGTGTAGCTGTTTCCCCCTTGTTTCCAGTCTTTGTGCTAAGCTAAGCTAACCAGCTGCTGATTGTAGCCTTATATTTAATGGACAGACATCAATCTTCTCATAATCTCTATAAACAGATTCTGCATATGTATGCAGGTGACAAGATTTTGGAATTGGAAGTGTTCGGGTTTGTGTTCGCAGTCTGAGTAGTAATGACCAAGCACATTTGAACAGCAGGTAAACAGTCTGTGTGGAGAGGCGGAGAGCTATGTTACCTTTTTTTGTAATCTGTTTGTAATATCTGTTTATAGAGATAAGACTAAATCACTGGTGCATAGAATAGGATGTGTTGGTCTGGATATCTACTGGCTACATCAGATCAGCCCAAAATATTGGCCCTCGCCCCCAGAGGCTTATCAACATCAGACCGATAGCCAATGTGTGCCAAGATTGATCCTTTCATCTCTGCCAGAAAGTGAGTAAGTGTATTTCTCAAAATGTCAAACTGCTCCTTTAAATGACCCCATAAAAGACATATAAACACTGTATATCTGTGTGCTCTGGTGCTTCACTGTGTCTGCATCATGTTTATAGTACCTTAAAGGAAAACACCCCCTAAATCAAAATTTCAATATGTTACTTCCATGGCCTAGGAAAGTTCAATCAGTGTCAGAAACAAGAGACGTAATCAATAGGAGACTGATTTTGTGGAACCACAGTTCTTGTTTGTTTTCTTTTTTTATACCCAAATGAGTTTTATACTGTTGTAATGTTCTCAGGCCTGAAACAGAAAATGTACCCATATACTGAACATTTCCCTGGGTGCTCTCAGTGGCATCTAGAACAGTGGTTCTCAAATGTTGTGCCGCAGCAGACACACTGGTGTGCCGTGCAATTTTGTGATAACCACACATTATTATTGCAATGTTCAACTGGGCCTATACAAAAAGTGATGAATCAATTTTTAATTGACTGTATCAGTACGCTGTGTGCACCCACTTCCTAATAAAGAGGCAAACTCGAGCTAAAAAATGTAATTTAACTTAATTTAATTAAAAAAAAAAAATCTTCAGAGAACCTATTTGTCGCCATTCACGAGTGGGAATTAGAAGTGTGTGACACATCAAAAGCCCTGATTGGCAGCTACTGTGAGGGATGATAACATTTAAAAGAAGAAAGTCGTGAGTGGGACAATGGATCGCTTTATTGTACGGAGCAAATTACAACAAAGCACCAGCGAAGACGACCTAACACTGAAAGAAAAGAGTCAGTAGACAGTATCACAAAAGCTCTTATTTCTTTTCTTTCTTTTTTTTATGTCTTGTCATAATAAGAGTGATAACACACGTTATAGAAGCTATTGTGCACAGATATAAATACAGGTAAGCTTAAAAATTTTGGCTTTCCCTTTGGTGTGTCTTGGGTACAAAACATTTGACAACCACTGGTCTAGAACATCTTTCTCCATTCATTATCTCTGGAGCAGCTCCAGACTTTATACCTAATTACATCTTTGAGGGATTTAGCACTCTAGTTTTTGGATTTGGGAGAGAGTTGTTCATTTTTACCAATATTTTTGGACTGTCTTGGACCATAATATTCCTGTGTATGAATGTTGGCAAGCTTCCTCTTTAAAGAAATGCAAGACGGCCGTCTTTGGGCATTACATTTAAATATTTCTCTCCACACAACACAAGCTTGTGATGGATCTGTGATGGGTTTGTGGGGTTGAGGAGGTGAAATTATTTATGTCAGTATGACCGTGCCTGTGCAGCTCTACCTGTATTCCTTGGACGCAAGCGCTGACAATCTCTCTGTAGTGGTCTTTGGTGCAGAGTGGACATGCATGCTGGCTCTGCCACAGAAAGTGGAAAGAACAACCATCACACGTCCCCTCTGAACAGTTACTGTGGAGGGAAACACAGATAAGAGGGATGATTACAACCTCTTCGTGAAGAAAAAAATCTCAGAGGAGTCTCTTTGTTCACGGTTCAGATTCTCAGAGCTCAGTGTGACTGATGTAATACAGTATGTGTGTAATATCAAAAGCTGTCTGAACAATTCTCGTTGGGTCAAAAGTTGAGCTCAGTCACAGTGAAAGATACCTTGGCAGCGTGATGTGGTCTTTAGCAGTCACTGTGGGGTTACATCTCAGCCTTACAGTGGTCGACCTGCCTTGTTTACAGGCCTGAGTCGTCTCACTGGACCTGGAAACATCACAAACATAAAGATCTTAACTTCCACTATGTGATATATTTTACTGTTTTTGATTCTGTATTTCACCTCATAGTTTAACAAAAGATAAAACCTCCAGCATCAAATATTGACTCTTGAAAATATGTATGAGAAAACATCACGATGGATGAATGAAACTAAATAAATGATAACTTGTGATCTTATTAACTTGTAATAGAAGATGACATCTGGCAGGCCGGACGCAGCAGGAAACAGCCACTCTGGAGATGAGATGCTGCCCAGGGCCGTGTCTGTGGTCACACCTTCAGAATAAGACGACATGTTATATAGTTATCTGATCAATGACATGCACACAATGTAAACCATCGGTTCTGTCATCACAGGCTCCATATAAGTATAAATCTAAGATGCCATTTTCCCTTCTTTGTCGAATCATTTTTAAAGGGCCGAGGAGGTAAAACTCCACTGTAAGGTATGAAACTACACAGTAAACAGACAACAAGTCTGCAGCCACACTAATGGCTTTAGAGGCTGTACTGTGTAAGGGCGGGGGACAAAAATCTATTGTTAAATGCATCAGGATTGTCTTTTGAGAGATTTTCTCTTGAAGCAAAAAGACGAAAATCAGAAATTCAACCCCCAAAACTCCAAATTATGATCACTTATAGCAGTTTTAATTAGACCAGGCTGTATGTTCCTTACAGTTGAACATATTAGACAGTGAAACATAATGGTTGTAAACATGTACGTCATGTTTACGTTCTAACTTACCAGTATTGTATTAATAAAAGATAACGGTGGTGAATTCATCTGTTTATTTTAATTATGTATCATTACGACTAAGCAGTGGTGGAATGTAACTGGAAGTACATTTACTCAAGTACTGTATTTTACTTGAGTATTTAATTTTTTGCTGCCACACACTGCTACTCCACTGGAAGCCAATATTGTACATTTTACTCCACTACATTTATTTTACTCCATTAGTTACTAGTTACTTTCCAGATTCAGATTATTAATATGAATATAATCAACAAATAAATTACGATGTATTACATAGATAAAGATTAAACTTGATTGATCCCTTGGTAAAAAGTCAAGCTACCCAAAAGTGTGAAAAAAATTAGCCTGATCTTTACTAGCTAGAAAATCAGAGTGATGTTTACATCAGTTTATCAATAATTATAATTCAATCATACAATAGTCCATATAATATTATGCTAATATTTTTGTTCTTTTATTTAGCACAAGTGCAAAGTTCCACTGACGCTGAGGGGATGACATTGGTTGGTCATAAACTAACGTGCTTGCTCACGTTAGTGCAAGTCATTAAGATCATTAAGATTCATCCTGTAGGAACCATGAATGTCTGTAGAAAATTTTAAAGCAATCTATCCAATGGTTGTTGAGACGTTTTAGTCCACTCAGTGCTGAAAA
The DNA here is from genome assembly GCA_019142605.1 of Cephalopholis sonnerati. Taxonomy (NCBI): domain Eukaryota; kingdom Metazoa; phylum Chordata; class Actinopteri; order Perciformes; family Serranidae; genus Cephalopholis; species Cephalopholis sonnerati. Next base: position 22,424,670 of record JAGQAX010000011.1, on the reverse strand, counting down.
GGAAATTTTCAGTCACAGTTTAGATATGATCCTACATCCCAGCTGACTAAACCATATGTAACATAAATAGTAAATTGTGTCCTCTTAATTAAAGTCAGGACATTTTAACACATTTTACTGCAAATTTGGGGGAATCCTAAATATTTTCTCCTCTACAGTAATAGATGGCTGCAGCGTTCAGTCCATACCAACAAGTGAGTCACCGATGACGAACGGCTGGGTGGACACCACGCTCTGACTCCTGATTTCAGAAGGAACCACAGTGGACCGACAGACGTAACCTTTGACCTCTTTCCCACTCGCAGTCACATTGTCCACGCAGGTAGCCGGTACTCGGCCCTGTGAGAGAAACACAGCAGCTTTAACATCAAGCTAAAATTTGACAAAAAAACAAAGTCATCAGGATCACAGCTTCTCACCTCTTTCCCACACAGACCAAAATTAAAGCGATGGAAATATCTCAGGCCTTTGTTGGTGAAGCGGGGGCTGCTGTGGAAGCCGCTGACGTTGGACAGAGGAGAGAAGTCATAGTGTAGCAGCGCGCCTTCGCTCGTCTGCACATCCAAGGTACAGTCACTGAGACAAGCTGTGTAGGCCTGGAGGATGGAGAGGAACATACTGTGTTTGCAGTGGGTGGAATAATCTCATGTACCGACTGTGGGAAACCCAAAGAAGACAACCGGGAAATGCCTACATCATGTGGAATATAAAGCTACGTTAACACCTTATTCTGTCCGCTGTTACAGCACAGAGTGTCCTATCAGTGAATATTTGCTTTGTGTTCTTAGTTCTATGTGTTTTTGTTTTGTCTAGAATTACATTAGTAAACGCTTCATGATGTGGGTCGATACATATTTGGTAAACGTTATAAAAGGAGGCAAGAAGGAGATACATAATGAACAAACATTAATTCTGCTATATTAAAAGAATACTTCACCGACAAAATGACCATTTGTGTATCAATTATTCACCAAGTGTTATCTTGAATTGATGAAGATAACGTTTTTCTCACACAGTGAACACAGAAGCAAAATAGGGCAAACATTCTTCATGATTTGAAGTTAACAGCGACTGTGCCTGAACAACAGCAAAAATTAATATGAGAAAAAAGTTCACAAACTCTCACAGAACTCGTACAATCCATGTATCATGTGTCCAGTGGCTCAGAGCTTCCCAAACACATGCACTCTATCTAAAACATTACAATATAACACACTTATAGTCTGAGCAGCTGGATACATAAGAAATGGATTATATGAGCTGTGTGAGAGTTTGTAAAAGGATGTTTTCATATAGTTTTGGTGTTGTTTATTCACAAATTCATTATAACATGGGTTGAATAATTGATACACAAATGGTAATTTTGCAGGTTAAATATTCCTTCAACTAAATTCAAAATCAAATGTGGCATAAAATAGTGTCAACATGATTACATTTCTCACTTTTGGATAAGAAATGAAACTGGGATATTGTGTAATGAAAGAGATGACATTTTAAGCTCTGTACAATAGATACAGACACATTCAGGACCATAGCCAGGGCTTTAGAAATGCTGAGGTCATGAATCAAAATCCCCCATTTCTGACCAGCCACCAGAAAGTTTGTAAATTTTTCAGATGTTTTTTCACATTTTTAAATTCATTTTACTGTCCAATTGTATTGTCTGTACATGTTAATTCCCCCAGTGTTGGTTTTTAAAGCCCTCTTCACACCCTCTGTTATTTTATCTCTGTTATGTTACTTTATTATCTTATGGGGTTGTTTTTTTAAACTAAAAACAGTTATTCTGAGAGAGATAAAGTCTTAGAAGAGTGAAAATCAGCCTTTAACATCCTCCACTGTGTATAATTTGTGAGTATTTGTGGAAAGTAAACTCCTTTCAAAGACATAACCTCTGTGTCCTCAACAGTCATGCAGACATTTGTGCCATAATCACTTTAGTAAGAAATTTGTACTAAGAGTTTTGTAGTGGTCAGGATTTTGTTCCCATCACCTGGTTTCTCTGTGTGTTTGGTCCACACTGAACACAAGCAGCCTCTCCGACAGGCTGACCGGCCTTGACGAAGGCGTTCGGTGGGCAGCTCTCACACACTCCTGTCTCGCTGACCATGTAGTGTCCCGGTGGGCAGGGAACACAGGCGGAGTCAGTCATAGCAGAGGTAAGGGCGCAGCGGCGACACTCAGTGGCCACACCTCCCATCACATTGGTGATGTGGATGGAGAAGATCTTTGCAGAATCAGAGCTGTATTTCCGCTCCTGAGGGAAGAGAAGGAAGCTTTATTCACCAGCTGAGTCACTCTACACACAGTGTAGACGTCTGTCCTTTTTAGGATTTTTTTTTTTTTTACGTCTATTCATGATTTCCTCTCAGCTCTCAGCTTGTCTATGTGCAAAGGTAATTGTAATTTTTTCAATGTGGACACACAGCTCCAGACTGCCCTCTAGAGTTTAGTGCAACAACAGGGGGAAACTCACTCAGTGCAGAATAACTCCACAAGTCAGAAAAAGCAAACCTGATGCCACAGCAGTCAGACATAACAAAGTCTAATGATAATCTGAAACATTTTAAGACATAATTTGTAAATAAATTCACCGTATTTATTGTTAAATTTGGTGCCTCATCTTCTTGTACTCTGGCAAATCTAATGGAGTGTCAGGCTTCCTCTTTCATGTACCTGTTCTCACATTTACTATCAGAGATGACTGGCAAGTTTTTTCACATTCACTTCAGAAAAAAATGCCCTGTTTTTCTGAATTATTAACATTATTATCTCATTAATACAGAAAAAAAGAGCAGGTTTTTTCACAAATGAATTCATAACTTCTCTGTAAACTTTCCATCTCGTGAAGCAAACTGTTGGCAACAACACACAGAGGGAACTCAGAGGTCCATCTAAGGCTGAGGGAGTGAAGCTGTACGAAGGTCATAGATGAAGAGTGATATTGGGGATGTGTGACTGCGTCTCACCACGTTACGTTCCTCTGTTCTGCGAAACGTCCAGGTGAAGCTGGTGGTGCTGTTGCTCTGGATTACGTAGGAGTACGACTGTTTCATGTTGCTGCCTGTCCAGTGCTCCACCACATCGTTACTCCACTGATTGTAACCCTGCAGAGAACACTCACATTATGCGTCCATATCATACTGATGTCAGGCTTTAATCCTATATGTTTGAACATTTCTCCTCACCGCCAGGAAGTAGAACTTGCAGTCAGCTGTACACGTGGTCTTAAAGACGAAGGTGATGCGAGAAAGTTCATTTGTCTCGCTGTCTTTGGCCACGGACTGAGGCAGCCTGTGGACACAAGGGACATTTCATTCAGCATCTCCAACATGGATATAGTCTATGTTTAATTCCTTTAAGAGGCACATTTGACTTCACCTGTATCCAGGGACATCGAGCGTGAGCATCAGATAGTCTGTGTCCTGATCACCGGGGGCAGTGTAGATGTACTCTCCAGCCACCTCCCATGCTGTCAATACAAATATAATAATATTTAAAAAACTAAAATAGTTAATTTCTAACCTTGAAAATAGCAGTTTGACAAAATAATCTAATTAGCAAGTTTTATGTGGTTTATATTTTTTTGTCTGTCTGCAGAATGAGCGTTCCTTGCCTTCACGCCATCCTTCAACCTCTGACTGTGTTCGGTTACCGTTCTTTAGGGGTTTCTTTCCTGACTGTAATGATTTCATTTAACTGCTGTGATGTCTGCCCTCTCCCTCTGCACTGTATTGCCTAAATATTACGTGTCTCACCTGTGTTGTGCTCAGCTTCGCCAAACTCTCGGCGGAAGACGGTGCTCTTCATGTTGCTCGGCATCGTGTTCCACCACTTGTACTCGTAACCCACCACTGGCTCTGTTCCAACAGGGCACTCAGTGCAGGCTGTGAGTAAATAATGTTATTATGTCAGAGTATGCATGTACTAAAAAACTGGAAAATAAAACAGGAAACTTCAGAGTCAAGAACTTTTGACTCTTTGATAGTTTTACGTGCTTATTTACATGCATCCATTCTAGAGATCTTTATAGTGCCGCTGTGGGACTCTTTATAGCACAAAGGCTGCAAATCAGCATTTATCTAATATATTTAGTATCAAATGTCAAGATCTTTGTTAAGTACACATGGGTGGAAGTCTGACATGCATATAAGATACAGTACAAGGAGTGTAGTGATTCTGCACCTGTGCCGTTTGAGTAGAAACTTTGGTTGCAGGGTTCACAGATAGAAGAGTTGGTGACAAAGAAACCCGGGTTGCACGGAGGACAGGTTTGCTTTTCTCCTGATGCAGGCAGCTTCACAGCTTCTTTAACAGTCTCACTGCAGATCTTAGGCTCGATCCACTTGTACATTAGCTGAGTCTGAGACGCACAGAAAGCCAGACATGAATACATGAAAGACGCCACCAGATGCTCCGTGGCACACACAATCAGCCCAGACAATCCATATTTACAGAAACCTAATAGTTACACCAGATGGCTGCTAGTTTTTTTCAAGGTGAAATCTGTGTGTGTGTGTTTGTGTGTGTGTGTTCACCTCCACTGAACCTACATTACCTTTCCTTCAGAGTCACAGGGTGTGTGGGTGTAGAAGTAGTCACTGTTTGTACACGCAGGTCTCTGTTTGCAGCTCCCTGAGCCAGCCTCTGGAAAAATATAAACCCAACCGGACGAAGGAAAACACACAGCTCACATTAAGATCCAGAGATAAGAAAAACCTCACACACTTAAGCAATAAATGCAGTATTTGCATGCAGACTACCTTGCATGTGAGTGTGACAATATGCAAATACGTAACGGTTGTAAGTTCAGACATATCTATGAGTTAAAGCGTACGGTGGTCAATGATACGACTGGTGTTTGTGCACAGAGCATCAGAAATGCAAACCTGCGTATTTGTCTTTTTCACACTGATGGCAAACGGTGGCACCCTTGTTGGAGTAGGTGTCAGCAGGGCAGGGGGTGCAGCGGGCAGATCCTGCTTTTGCACTGTGGGTGCCGGGTTTACAGTGGAAACACTCTGAGGTGTACGGACACTCCTGGAGAAAAAAACGCAAATCAGCTTGTAATCATTAACAGGAAAGAGCTGAGGAGTGAACAAATGTTTACAATTGCTGCACACGATACACTACAGAGATAACCTACCTGAGATGGCGATGTTTTTTAACAGCACAGGTTTGATAGCGCTGCCCTCCAGAGTGTACGCAGTGGTTCTCCAGTACAACACATTGTTGCCACTCTTAAGCTCAACCTGCACAGAGTGAGTGAGAAAATGAGAAGGAGCAAAAGACATTGAAAGCTCTTACTATCTGAATTCTCTGGAAATGAAAACCAGATGCCAGCAGGTGTGATGAAGAGCAACAGTGAGACAAACCACGTGTTTGCTGAAGTGGCTGTCAGAGATCTTCATCCAGCGGCTCTCAGAGTCTGTAGACTGACACTGGTCATTCTGAACCTGCAGGAGAAACGAGCCAGAGGTGACCAAACATCCCCCCTGAAGAGAGCCGTCTTTGTCAACATCAACAGTCATTTTAAAGCACTTACAAAGAACTCAAAGTAAATGTTGCTGTCCGGGTAGAAGTATTCAAAGGTCACAGTTCCAGGTTGCTTCAGGCTCACAGCGTACGACAGCGTTGCAGTGCACTCGTCTGTGTTTGAGGCTATGTGATCACCCTTTGGTGTCCAGGTTGAGCTGGAGAAACAGCAACAGCAGAGACAGTTTGATGAGCTTCTTGAAACTAAGGCTCGGACGATATGGAGAAAATCAAACATCACTATATTTTTTACCAAACACCTCGATATTGATATCGCAGTGAAATTGTAGTGGTGCTTTCACAAAATATTTACACAATAAAATTTCTGATAAACACTTTACTGCAGCCTTTAAAACCAGGAAAAGGCAACACTTACAATATTACGATATCCAAAATCTAGGACAATATTTAGTCTCATGTCACAGTATCAAAATAATACAGATTGTCCAGCACTACTTGAAACTAAGAAACAGTGAGAGCTTTGACTGATCAGTAAGCCTGCTTTTAAAATAATATTACAACTGAGGTATATACTGACTTGGAGCAGTCGGTGTGGGAATCCCCGCCGTTCCCGGTCACCCCGTGGGTGACAAAGCCAGACGGCAGGCTGTCCCACTCATCAAAGGCCACGCCGGTGCCCAGCGAGTAGGTGCCTGCAGCACACTTCTGGCACTGCTGCGACTGCATGTCGAGGAACTCCCCCTCACTACAGGAGAAGGCTGTGAGAGGACAAGAAAGGAAGAGGCCACAGTGGAAAAGTATTATGAAGATGTGAACAACATGGCAAAGAACAGAGAGATATTTACACATTAAAGGTCTAGTGTGTGGGATTTAGTGGCCTCTAGAGGTGAGATTGCAGAACTGAAACTTCTCCCATGTGCCAAGCCTGTAGGTGAACTACGGTGGAGACTCAAAAACACGAATGACCCTGTCTAGAGCCATGTGTGTTTGGTTTGTCTGTGCTGGGTCCTGTAGAAACAACATGGCAGACTCCATGGAAGAGGACCTGCTCTGTAGAGACTCATTCTATGATTCTTATTGTCAGGTGATTATAAACTAATGAAAACATAGTTATGATCATATACAATTTCTGCCAATAGACACTGGACCTTTAAAGCTGTGGCACAGATTGAGGGTGTGCATACAATGAGATATAAGAGTCGGACACTTACTGCACTGAGTGCCTTTGACTGGATCAGGGAGGCCTGTGCATATGTCGGCTTTGTTTGGAACCGCCACTCTCCATCGTGACCCGAGTACGTCACACTCTGTGTACTCAAAGTGATAATCTGACTGCAGAGACAAAACACAGGTGTTAGTTTCACACAGCTGGACTAAAAACACACTATATGCACATCAGTACATACTCGAGGTGCATGAAACAGATTTAACTGATACACAAAGATGCAGGTCAGTATGTACTAAAGGGCTGCCAGATATTAGGGAAATATGTGACTCTCTAATATTGAACTGTTTATGAACTGTCTCAACAACCATTACATAGATTGCCGTTACACTCTGTGCAGACATTCATGGCTCCTGGAGGATTAATCCTAATAATTTTGGTAATCTTCTGACTTGTCCACTTGTACCAGTATAAGAAAACACTTAGGTTGATGACAGGGCTGCACGATAGGTGGGAAATATGCGCTAACGTTGAATATTGCAATAACAATTTTACTTGTAATAAATAAACAGATATTAAGGTGTACTCAGTACTGTCTTTCTGCTGCTTTCAGTATACTGCTAAAATACAACAAAGTGCTTGTTTAGTTAGAAAATTGAAATTAAATTATTATTTTATTGAACAAAGTTTAGCTTTCTACTGATACTCTTTTAACTAAATATATATATTTTTTAAAAACACTGAGTGGAATATTGCAGTCTTTCGTAATGTGTTCTTTCGCAGTTGACATCGCAATGACAATGAAAAAAAGGACATGTTGCGCAGCCCAACATGCTGGTGCTATCAAATATATCGATTTCTCAATACATATCAATTCCGAAAATCTAAAATGATTTCAATATATATCGATGCACCAATATCAACAGTGCTCTCTTGTCCTTTCTTTAATTAAAACATTTTATTGAGAGGTGTCAGTATACAAATAAAGAAATTATTGATTAATATACAAATGCAATATGGGGATAATTAGTACATTTACAAAACTAATACAGAAACTGTTCTCTTTTAAATTCATGAAAAAAAACACAATAAAAAAAGGAGAGAGATAAAGCACTGGAACCACCCAACCTACACACCCAAAACAAAATCAAAGGATCCTACATTCAACTGGTAACAAGAATCTACAAATGGCATTACAGCGTTATCTTCTCCAGATATTCAATAAAAGGCTGCCAGATGGCGTCAAATGAATTCACCTGCTCATTTCTAATATATCTGATCCTCTCCCCCTCAAGAGTGCTGACAACATCATCAAGCCACATATTCACATCAGAGATATTTTTACCCTTCCACAACATCAGTGAGCATTTCTTAGCTGACATAAGGGAATAGCTGATGAGTCATATGTGAGCTGAGTGAGGTTGTTGAATGTCTCTGAAATATTAATAACAATAGTTTGTGGTTCAGCCTCAATTCTTGAATCAAGAATCATTGAAATTGTGAGGAAAATGTTGCACCAGTACTTCTGAATCTTAGGACACATTACATAACAGTGACATTAAAAGAGCATCCATTAATCTGTTTTAAACTATGACTCCATTTTTCCTCTGCAGTCTGGATATTTAAATATTTTTTCCATTTCTCTTTTATAGGAGAAGTGTCCACCTTTTGATCCTGCAGAGCTGCATACAGGATACATACCAAGCCAGGAGCGAATGGTGGGAGCTTGGCAAGGGATCAAACTGTGGAGTCAGTTATAGTCTCATAAGATGGTTTGAACTTCCGAGCATTGTCTCTTATCTGAAGGTATCGGAAAAATGTAAATATAGGTGATTTAAATTTGCCAGCCAGTTGTTGGAATGAGGCAAAGTCTTTGTTATTGCAATGATGATTAAAAAAAGAACATGTTATGCAGCCCAACATGCTAGTGTTGCCAAAAATACTGATTTATTGATACATATCGATTCTGAACATCTAAAATTATTTGAATAGTAATTTTTTTTTTTTGCAAAATGGATGCACCAGTATCAGCAGCGCTCCCTTGCTCTCTCTTATTGTTGGTGTCTACTACAGTCATTCTGCTGTTCTCTGCTACTAACCAAGAAGAGTCATCAGTGTCATGTTATGGCCTTGGTATATTTATGTTTTGTAAACATATGTTTATTGATTTTAAACATTTAACAAGGTAAACATATACAATCCTTCCTCTCCATGCCATGTGCCATATGTTAGAACATATGGCATTATATATAAAAAAGAAATAATGGTTAATAAAATAAAAATCCTAATAATAATTATTAAAAAAATACATACACAAAATAAATAATAATAATAATAACGCAATAAAACAAAAAATATATAACATTTTATAAGAAATATATAATAAAACAAAAATGATAATTTACTTTGCGTCCTTTATCTAAGCCTTACATCTTCAAAGCATCTTCATTGTCACCATTTTTTACAAAGTCCAAAAACATTTCCCAAATATCAATGAACTCAGAAAGCCCTATTTCTCACTACAAGGTGAGTTTTTCAAGAGCAAAACTCGCTATTAAATCCTTCAACCACCAGCCAAGAGAGGGGCAACACACATTCTTCAAGTAGAGTGACACTGAACGCCTCGCCTGTAACAAACATAATTCAATCATCATTTTCTTTGCTAGGCAGGATAAAACTGTCTGGAAACATGCCTAACAAGTAGAGCCCAGGACTTAAAGGTAATAGGGGATGAGGTCATCCGAGACACAAACTGCAGCACCGACCTGCAGAATGGGTCCCTTGATGTGTATTGCACTAAAAGTTTTCACCAAAAAATTATTTTATGCCCTCAAAAATAGGACTGACTATCGATACTCTTCCATGTATTGTATCGGAGTTAAAAATTCCAGTAGTGTGGCATCACTGCTACTTGCATGTGAACAGCAAATAGAGCTGCTATTAAATTAGGCCACCAGATTGTTTTATACGTCTGGAATTTCTGTTCCCAAACCAGACAAGCCTCTTTTCCAAATAAAAGTCTCGGCTAATATTTGCCCAGGAGGCCGTCTCAACTCTTTGTTTTAATCTCACTCATCAAGGATGTGCTGCGGCCCTGCACCGGTTTAACTCCCTCCAGGGTTTATTTACTCAGCCAGGGGGGACAAATGCTGATTCGTCCGATCCTTTTGTAAACATGTAATTTTCAGAGTTGTCGCAGGACAGCTCAGGTAAAAGCTTTTGCTGTATTTGTCTGTCATGCTTTGACGCCTCCTGGAGATACTGACAGTGGGTGACTGACAAACACTGCTCCACCCGCAGTGATGTAATTTGGGATGTAACATTATGTTATCATGTGGGTCTGACATCTTCTGAAACAAGGTGAGAGCAGACACACAGAGTAATCTTGGTCAACAGCAGGCTGTTATATTCCAAGGAAAATCAGACTAATCTGAGCCCACACTCAGCCCTGTGGGATTAATAGTTAACAGAAACAGAGCAGCAGCAGCAGCTCCTCTGGGTCTGTGTTTTCTATTAGAGCCACCACATTAGCTGTAGTTAGGGTGTCAGGTGATGAACGTGTGTTTGGGTGGAGGATGTTAAAATGCATCAAACAGGGGATGTGCTGTCGCTGAATCGCCTCCTTTAAACAAACATGAGGAAACCAAGGCAACAGGACATAATGACCACTGAGCCTCGTGGTCAGTGGACTGGCATAGAAACAAACTCACCTCCCTCCCCAAATCACCATCACCTATGAGCACCACAGACTCAAATTACAAGACCACACATCCCTTGTGCTAACTTTTCCCCTCTCTGATATCTCAACTCTACAAACAGTGTGGTAATGTTCAACATATGCTGATAAAAAAGAAATGTTTTAAGTGTTATCAAACTGTACTGGTGTTAAGCAAATGGAAACATAGCCTATATAAGGGCGAGGAGCAGAAGACGTAACATATGGAAGTTCTAGTAAAACAAGTGTCTCATAACCACAACAACACTGCAGCGAGCACTTCAAGCAGTTGTTAGTAACATATGTTCAATTCCTACTCACAGTATGTGAAGTAGGCCAACATAAGTCTTACTAAAATCAACACTGTTGGATTGTGCCAATTCAAATGTCCCAACAGAAAATGTTTCATGTCTATTTTCTTTATTGTGTAATCAGTTTCAAAGCCTAAAGTCAAACAAAGCACCTGAAGAGGGTTTCTTACATATTCAAACATGTGTTAACTGGGTGACACCGGTCAGCCATGTTTTAAAATGTTCACACCTGAGAGCAACTTATTTCATATTCTGCTGGATTTAAATGTACTCTATCAACTCCTCCATAAGAAATGAAACCTTAATAAGGACATTTAATTGACATAGCTGGATCAACTGACACCTGTGAGTAAAGTTAGCTGTGGATGGGCTGGTGTTCATGATGTAAATATGGCTAACAAATAAAAATAATATGAATCTCCTCACCTCTTTGCACATGGGCAGTTCCGCAGAGGCTTGTGCGAAAAGCAGCCACAGTAAAAGGTGTCTCAGGTGTCTCAGGCCTCGCTGCATCGTCGCCTCCTGTCAGTGCTGAAGTGATGGGGACGGAGGAGCAGAGGGGTGACCTGCGCCCTCAGGTGCTGCCCGCCCGGCGGCTGGGGGCGGGGCTTCACTCTGAGGGGAGGTGATTGGCTGTTTCTACTCTGAGTCATCTATTAACGTCTGACTGTTGAGTCACAATAGGCTGAGGTGTATTTTACCTGCCTTCTGCTGCCATTATGGACATTTACTGTAGATGTGAGTCGTTTCCGGTAGGCTATTACTCAGCATGGTAACACGTATTTTAGCGACTGATGGCTAAAGTTTAAAAAAAAAAAAAAAAAAGTATTTCAAAGTAGCAAGCGGCCATTTAGACATGTTTACAAAAATATATAGCAGTTACATGTCTGCGAATAATTTGTAAACACTTTTGACCCACGGCAAATGGTAGGAAGGAAACATCCGCCAACAATCGTTTTCTTTTGAAAGGTTTAACCGGAAGTTTGTGGTCGCCTAGAAACCAGGCTGTGACCAATCTAGTAGGGTTCTTCGTTAGCCACAACAGAGGCTAACAACTGCAACTAAATTATGTTTTTCGTCTCCAGAGCTTCGTGTTGTCAGTAAATATGTCAAGCCGCGATCCTTTCCCCTCCAAAAAGTTTGAGACGACTTCACTCTGAGCGGCTTCAGGCCGCAGCAGGTGGGTTTAATGATAACAACTTAATATCTGTTACCGTGTTAGTAGCTAAACAAAACACGAGCTAAAGGCTAAAGCAAATGTTAATGTGCTGAGATTTATTTTAAAATACACGTCTGATACAAATATGTTGATACTGGTCAAAAGGCACTTTTCACAGTTCAATTTCAATTCAAATAGCTTTATTGGCATGAACAAAAACATGTAATTGCCAAAGTTATTATTATTTTCTCTATGTGTAAGTTATATTCTCTCAATTTAAACAGTCTACAACGGTCAGATTTCCAACATACTGTAAACCAGTGATACTCAACTTGCTGGTCCTACAGGCCAAATCTGGCCCCCAGTAGGCTGCTGGTTGGCCCTCCAACCATTTTCTAATTCACAATGCAAATAAAATGATTCACACCTGGGATTTTATTTTATTTTATTTCATTTTATCATATACTTTTCATATAAAAACACATCAAAATAGAGCTTGTTTATCAAAAAAGTGCCAAGAGAGGATCCCACAGACCCCCGACAGAGGTCTGTTCCATGCACTGAATGTCCTCAGTTCCTAGAGACGCCCCTGCAGTCACCTGACCTGTGCGGGACTGCTGTGACTGGCCCCTGGCCTCCTGTCATTTTGCAAAAGTGGCCCCAGGGCAAAGCAAGTTGAGTATCTATGCTGTAAACTCCTGTTACTTTTGATGAACATCATTAAGTTACTTAATTCTGTGTTTTTTCTTTCCAGTTTAATACTGGTTATTAGTTACATGGCCTTATTAACCTGCAGGCAAAAATATGCTGATGAGCTCCAGTTAACCCCCTGCTGAAATGTGACATGGCCCATGGTTAACTGTGTGATAATTTGCTTTAACACAAATCAGTTTAGAAACATAACATGTAAGCACAAAACTGAAATAATGAAGGTTTTAAAACTGCATCTTGCAACAGGGTCCCACTTCAAAACAGGGCCTTAAAAATACTTCAGCCACATAATGATCGTTTGTGTATCAGTTAGTCATGCCTTTTTACCCTGAATTCATCAAGAGAACTTTGGGGGTTTTTTGCATGCCTCCATGGAAAATGGTGAACATGTTGATTTATTTATTGATTGGGGACTGTATTTAACCACAGCAAAACTAAATGAAAACATCTGTTTGCAAACTGTCACACAACTGGTGCAGTGTAATCCAAGTCTCATTTATCAAGTCATCTGTTCAGGACTACCTAAAACACATGCATTTTACTTGAAACATCACTATGAAACATCAACATTTCAAGTGTTTTGTTCACTAAAGGTGATAGCTAAAGCAACATGCTTGTTTTGCATGTTTGAGCTCAGTCATTGTTTTGTTTGTCAGGGTCTTCAAATCATTTGTACTGTCATTATCATCAAAATAGGTATGATTTATTTGTAAACTTGTTATTATATTTGTAATTTTTTCCCATTCTGCAGAGGAAAACATACAATAAACCAACTCATCTTGCCCAATCAGAGGAACCCTGGAGTCGCCTCCATGACACAGCCACTTTGTCCAGCACTCGGCGGAGTGTTATGCACTATGAGCATCAGGTAAAATTAATTACTGTGGCCTTTACTTATGAAACCAGAAAGATATTTCAAGGTCAGTACTTTGAATGCACCACTCTTTTTTCAACCTCAGGCTCCAAACGACAGCCTCGACTTCCATCTTAAGTCTGTGTATGATCACCACAAGGACTTCTTCTGGGGCAAGAACCAGATTTTGTGCCAGAGGGAGACGGTCTCTGAGGACCACAGGTGGGTGTTTGTGGATTTAGGTTTGTGGCAACAACTACGCTGTGTTTGTAGTGGCATCTCAGGAGTCTAATTCAACCGTGTTAATCATTTTAAACGTGAACTTACAGGAAGGAGGAAAACTCAAAGCAGGACATGCTGGAAAAGGAACAAGAGACAGACATCAGAGTGTGGGTCGATCCACAGAGGCGCTCCATTCACAGCATTAAGTAAAGCACAGGTGCAGTTCAGTTGCATTATAATCCATAATCACTGTGGGTGTGAAAATATGAAAAATAATATAATATGAAAAAACCCTAACGTCTGATTTAAGTGCCAGAATCTGACTCCAACCTAAACTCACTCATTTTGGGGAGAATATGGGTATGGGTGGAGCAAAATGGGTCCCAAATAACAATGCCCTTTCTCCTCTCCACAGGGCTTGACCAGGGAGAACGACGGCAGCTTCTAGTCAACATGAAGCCTCCAGCACTACTATCTCTGCTACCAACATGAGAGCTCTGTAAATAAAGGAGTTCTTTCAGTGAATTTTTGTCCTGCTTTTGTTAACAAAAATGCCATGTAAAGCAAATACTGTAAAAAGAGATCCCTTTACAGTGATGGTGTCAAAAATACAAATGAGGGTCAGATGTGAATATTCTAAATAAAATATCCATTTAGCACAGAAACAGCAGTATATTTTATTAAAATATAAAAACATTAACAGTTGATGAGGAGATGAAACATTTGCACATACAGTATTTTGTTTTATCAAAAGTGTCAACATGTTGCTGCATAGATAGAAAAATATGCAAATAAGAAAACAACAAACACTCAATGCATTTTTTGTGTCTGAACACAGTTTTATAAACGTCTACCGTATTTGGAAATAGTGTGGGGCTTGTCAAAGACCTTTGTACCGAACAGTATTAAAATCTTGTCTTTCCAAGGTCCATACAGAATATTCTAAAATAAAACAGCTGAACAGAAAATATTTATGATAAATGATCGGCAGTTTAATTTTTACAGTTGCATAACTTTAACTTGTTGAATTGGAAACTAATGTGCTCAGGTCGGACAGTACGTTCAAGCCCTGGCTTTTCTTCTGAGACACCGTTTGATGAAAGCCATCTCGTCCCATTCGTTGGGAGGAAGCATTTGGCCACCGTTGTGGACACAGAGGACAGTCATCTCCTCAGCGTACTTGAGATTCTGCAGCAACTGAAGAAAAATACGGCAGGAGCAAAAGTTAAGAAAAGTTGAGGGATGACATTATAATACAGCAGATAAACAGATTCACACCAAACATATTAAACCAGCAGTCAGAGATTATTTTAACCACTCAGGGACTGCAGAAACAAGCTGAGAAAACAAGACTGACATATCATCACCTTTTAAATGTATGAATACGTATATAGCAAACAGCTGCTTAAATACACATTCAGCAGAACCAGACTTGGCATTAGCATGTATATGGAGTCATGTTTCTGCCCACTTGATGACTGTAAGTCAATGCCTGAGAGATATATCTGACTCTTTAGCTGCTAAATGCTCTGCTATATTCACCAGCTAGACGCTAACTTTGTTCCTTGGTGCGGAGTAGATGGGTTACACTGGGGTTTTAGACCTTTTAGAACAGCTGGAAATGTTGAGAACAAGAGGTCATTAGCTGAGGGGACCTGGAGAGTTTGGTGACAATTTTCTGTCTCATGACAATGAGCAACATCTTTCACATACAAGCAGCCATGTGATCCATTGTTCATTTTAAAGCCACTTAAGCAGAATACACAACAGATGTACACAAACACACTCAGTGAGATCATCAGAAGGTACAAACACTTACTTTGGGAGTTATGAAGAAGTACTGGGATGTCGTCTCTTTGCAGGCCGTGCGGACCACAATGTCAAAGACTCTTCTCTCATTTACAGGATCCATTCCCTACACATAAGACAGAAATAGTCTCAGTCACATCCACATACGCCAGCAGGCGACAACTAAGTAAGTAAATTATTATTTACACATTCAGTTACAATTTAGTTATACATGTTTTTGTTCAAATATTAAAACCCTTAAACACAGGAGGAGTATATCAACTCCACCTGTCTGTGGTAATGTTTTGTGTATGTATAGAACCAACAACTTACATTAGTGAAGAGAAGGGTTAATTTGTTAAATCATTTACAAACATGCAAAAGGACAGAACAAATGGATATGAAACATGATTCATGCATTTTTCCCACATATCTCGACACCTTTACACCTTTTTATGCAAGTAATTCACAAGTCAATAAACTGTTTTTGTCATGAATAGTCTCACACAGAATGTGAATATTACGTGGCACAAAAGCAACAGAATTCTTTCCAGAACAATGTATTGCTGCCGATTTGAATAGTTTTGACTTGAAATATTATCAGGCGAGTATTTTGCATTTTTGTGTTGTTAATTCGTCACACCCCCGGTGTTTAAACGCGAATGGTGATGGTGAATGGTGAATGTTCGATCCTGGGTTGAGGATCCAGTGATTAATTGTTGATGTGGTTTGGACCTTAGAGCACCATGTCAAGGGCAATAATAAAGCATTTACAATTTGGCACATGAATCCTAAAATGTGAGACAAAGAACCCTTTTTCCTGGACTCACCGCAAGTCTCGTTTCTTCTGTACCTCTTTGAATTTTTGGCAGCTCTATTTTAAAGTTCATATTCTCAGAAAAGTGAAGCTGTTGCGACTGTGTGTGTGTGTTTAAGTGTGTGTGTTAGTGTGACTACCTGGTTGATCTCGTCCACCACTCTGAAGGGGCAGCGGTTGAGCTCCTGCAGGGCCATGAGGTAGAGCATTGTGGAGACGCTGCGTTCTCCGCCGCTCTGATGGTGGGCCGTCAGCTCGTGGAGCTGAGTGCTGCTGTGGAATTTCACTCGAATTCGGATCCCATATTTGTCATACTCCTCCTGCAATGACAGACAGCATTTAATCTAATTGTTACAATACCAACATCTTATGTGAATGATTAATTATGAGCAGCACTCATAAGCTTACATAAAATAAAGGAAACGACCACTGAAATTGCACTTTGTCTCTCAGACGTCAGTGTGTGTTTTGCTCCCTGTGTGTGAGCATTTACCTCATTCTCTGAGTGCAGATCGACCTCTCCTGCACACTGCATGGAGCGGAAGAAATCACTGAACTTGTCATTGATCTGTTCCACCAGCTGCTTCAGCGGGTTCAGCCAGCGCTCCTTCGCCTGTGAGACACACACACACACAGAAATCAGTACATCAAGGATAGCCTGCTGTCATAAAAGAAATCACAGAAAGAACCACATTTCTTTAAAAAAATAAAAATAAAAAAAAATCGCTGAAGCATCACTGCAGTGATAAATCATGTACCTCTGATATGTTCTGTCGGTAAGCATTTAGGGCATTGTTCTTCTCTTCCAGCTCTTTCTCCAGATGTTTAATCTCCTGCTCTCTCCTGTTGTACTCCTCGACAACCTTCAGAGAGAAGACGAGAATTAATGAAGGTACAAGATGTATTCATAAACCAACAATAAATACACAACACAATAAATCAATAAAATGTAATATAACGCACTGAATGGTCTGATCACACTTTCCTGTAAAAAGCTGTTTCTAATGAGCTCCAGTATAAATAAAAGGACAACAGATGCTCTGATGATAAAGAAATAACTTCAGCTGATTCTCATGTGCTCTTACACTGTCACTGAGGCCAGTGAAGCACTCAGCTCTGGACCGCTCCTCATTCAGCATGGCGTCGACCTCGTCCAGCGTGTCAGGCAGTTTGCTGAAAGCCTGCGTCCATGGAAAATAAGAACCGTGAACATTTGATTAATTAATATTATTGATATTTTGTGTTCAAAAACCTCCACAGCAACAACTGGACCACATGAGACAGTGACAAGACTAATTTTATCTAGCAACATAATAAACAGTGATAAAGACTAACATTACGCAGGTCTTCAGGTAAGGACTCATCAGCTTGCATCCTGCAGATCGTTTTTGCTCTCTTCAGCAGGCCTTTGCATTCTTCTGTCAGCTGGATCTTCCTCTGCTCCAGACGGCTACATTTTTGCTGCAAAAACATATGTGATGCAGAATGAGGAGTCAATCATGACGTGCAGGAGTTATATCCGGAACAGTCCATCAGGATAGATGCATAAAAAGATGTGAATGAGAAGCTTACATCAAGGGTCTTGAGTTCAGAGGCACCTTCTCTACAGTCATTCTCCAGCTTGGCCTTCTCAGCTGTCAACCCCACCGTCTCCAAAGCCAGGTGCACCTTCTCCATGGTCAGCTTGGCTCTCAGCTTCAGACGATAGAGACAAGGGAAATGGAGGGCACATGGAAAGTCAGCAAAACAGCAAAGAAAGATTACATTTTAAAAAAAATTTCCTCAGGATGAAACGGACGGAGGGACAGACAGATAGACAGACAAACTCAAAGTCTACTCTATATGTCATCCTACCACAAATCCAAAGCACTGATGCAGTTCAAAGTCTTCATATATCCGTACCTTCATCTGGGCCATGAACGCTGTAACTATGGACACCTTCTGGGCATTAACAGCTGCAATTTTTTCTTTAGTGTCCTCTTCAATCTTCCTCAGGTCAATAACACTCTGCTCCATCTGCCTCAGACTAAACACATGGGAGGAGGAAGTTAGACTAATTAAGATATATTTGCATTAATCAAACTTACACATCTCTACAGAGACAATTTACTGAGAAGTATTTCAGACAGACTTGCCTGTCCTGTTTGGTGCTGATTTTCTGCTCCAGTTGCCTCTTTTTGCCCTTTACTTCAGAAAGGTGCTTCTTCTCTGCCAACAGTTCATTATCACGGCGATCCAGCGCAGCGCCCTCTGCCTGCAGGGCCTTCAGCCGCTCGTCAATGTCTCGTAACTTCACCTCACAGGCCTAGTCACAGGCGGGGTCAACAGTTAAACTCTCACATCAGTTGAACTCTAACATGTTAGATGTCTCAAGGTATATTCAAAGGAGTACTGCATTTATTAAACACTGGTGTTAAAAAAGGAAAGGGCTATGCTTTTAAATTAGCTCCCATGTCTCTCCCTCACCTTCATCTGCTGCTCCAGCTGCCGTTTCTCTTCAGCGTCCACGGTGATGGTGAGGTACTGGGAAGGGTGCACTGCAGAGTTACTGGTGCTGATCTTGTTGGAGTAATGAGACCTCTTCAGCGTGTACCTCTCCTCTGTTGTGTATAAAACCCTGAGGTAGGGCTCCTCAATCACCTGAGAGAAATAAAATGATAGACAAAGATCGAGGTCAGCAGAGACGCCTTTCTAATATAAACACTGAGAACTCCTCACAAGACTGTCAGATTTTAGTAATCCAACATAAAGTAAAGTAAAACTAAATCAGACAGTAGTAAAATGCATCTTTAATTGACAATGGCTGATGATGGGGTGATTATATGATTATCACGGGTGTCTGCATTTCAACCTACATCAATTCTCTTCATATTCGACCATTTAATTTACTACAGAAGTTGAATTTTAAATAAGATTTACTTCCCTACTTCTCTGTTGTTGTGTTATGAGAACTTAAATGATGTGGGAAGAGGCACGTACCGTTTTAATCATGGCTTTAGTCTGACTGTCGCCCACAGGGACGTCATGCACCTTGTACTGGTGACAGAGGAAACTCATCACCTCATCAGGGGCGTCAAACATCTCACGCAGGTAGGTGAAGAACCCAAAACGCCTACAAATAAGTCAGAAAATTAAACATAACAAAGTATGTGTAGTAAATTTAAAAGTAATAGTCACAGACACAATTACTCAAGTGAACAGACCATAAAATAAATACAGCTGATGTTGATTTTAGGTCATTATGCCTCGAGTAAAATACATTTTCTCTCACTTCAGGGACTCAATAGTTCGGGATGGCTTTCTGCCAGAACACGACTCCAGTGGAGCAGAAATGGAGTTCACTTTCAAGTTCATCTTGTCACGGACCTGCGGGTCAGGAGAGATCAAACAATATTTCTTTTTTGTGAGGGTAAAAACTGGAGGTCACACAAAGTTCAGGTTCGTCTGACAGTTTGGACAGAGAAGGATTTCCAGCCTCCACCCAGAGTCA
This sequence comes from Cephalopholis sonnerati, assembly GCA_019142605.1. Classification (NCBI taxonomy): domain Eukaryota; kingdom Metazoa; phylum Chordata; class Actinopteri; order Perciformes; family Serranidae; genus Cephalopholis; species Cephalopholis sonnerati. The sequence continues at coordinate 22,404,943 of JAGQAX010000011.1, read as the reverse complement.
ATATGACATCATAATGTGCAGCACACTGACCTCAGTCATGAACTTCTCCATGTCGTCTTTTCTCTGGAAGACAAACGCCCGCAGATCGTGGAATGAGATGTGGTTCTCCACGTACTTAGCATAGCGATGATCTTTCACATTGATCTGAGGAATGAGGAGAGGATTATCATGTGGGATATGCAACTGGTACAGAGAGCATCACAATCACGAACGCTGACTACTGTCAAATGTTTTGTGAAAGTCACTGCAACGAGAAGATTTCTCTCCAGTTTCATAAGAATAAAATCACGAAATTTGATTCCCAACCGTAAGCTTAGGACACAACTGTGTCTTTTAGCATTTATAAGCACCTTATAAACACTGAATAAATGGTTTATAACACACCGTAATGAAGTTGTATGCAGATTTAAAGACATTTTCAAGTGTTAATGAATGCATAGCGTTTGTCAACAATTATATAATTCCAACTGTGTTTTACTGTATCGTCATTAATTGTGTTTTTATACAGCGTTACATTATGGTGCCCACAGGATAGGTTATATCTACATTATAGAGTTGCAAACAATTTATTAAAGTACAGATTTTAATTACAGATTTTAAATGGGGTGGGGTTAAAATAAAGTGTTATTCACATGGTTTACTGGGACTCACCACCAGCATCATGGGCTCATGGACGTTTCCATGAAAGAGATGTTTGTGCTGTCTCAGCCACTGGAGGGCAGTGTGTGTGTCCTTGTGTCGTCCTCGCAGCTTCTCCTCTTTGGCATTCATCATGTTGTTCATGTCCCTGAGCTTCCTCTCCAACACTGGCCATTAAAATAAATACACATCATCCACATGAACCACGTTATGTGTCGTCAAACTCTAAACTGTTTGAACACTGGCACCTGAGTTATGTAAAGTGGAAATAGACAATGAATTTTTGTATCCCTGTACAGACTCCACGGGCATTTGGATTGATTCTCTATAAGCTTTGCTTTCACAATGCCAATTTTGTCTGCTACCATGTACAATCTGCTGGAAAATGAAGGCACAAAGGAAGTGCTTCAACCATTGTGCAACTGAAACAGGAAGAGGATAGTGCTTTTGTTTGTTCCCAGTAGCTGTCAGTAGCTATCCCCAGTAACCAAAGAGTATCAGTGTTAGTTCTTTGCAGTTATTTTCCCCAGTAGCAGAAATGGCGTACGGTGAAACATCTTAAGTAACTGTGGAAACTGTGGTAGTAGCCAGACTCTGAGGAAAATGGAAAGCGAATCGGGTGTCTGTGTGACAGCAGGCACCAACAATAATACCACTTGTCAATGCTATGAGGGAGAAAGTTGTGTGTCTCTGCTTTAATAAATTAGATCTTTGTTTATGTGACATGCAGAGTTTATGACAAACTCACTTCTGTACTCAGCATGGAGGTTGTCCTTCTCCCTGCGCAGATCAGCTTTCTCTCCTTCGATCTTGGCTCTCTCCTCCCGGATGTTCCTCAGCTCGACATTGATAGCATTTATCCGCGGTGTCACATCGGGTTGGTCGCCAACTTTGGCGAGCTCTGCCTTCAAGTCATCAATGTTTCGTCTGGTGTTGCTGATTCGCTTCTGGTGCTCCTCCCCTTCCGTCTGCTTTATCCTCAGCGATTGTTTGATATCTTCAATCTGTAGAGAAGAACAGGGAGAATTTTCATTCATCATAATCGACAGCTGCTGATAAAGTCGACTTTAATCTGTGGTAACGGATATTAAAAAAAGTATAAGCTAAGGGTATAAAAATATACTGATTGTGTTATTTGAATGGCAATCTCTGTTATCATCTCTTCTGACTTCATACAAAGCTGACAAAACATTACTGTTAAAATAACTGATTCATTTTTGGACTTACATACAGGAGAGCGAGCAAAATGATTAAAAGACGGATAAATCAAACTAGATTAAAAGTTTGTGGCAATAACAAATCCAGATTTAAGACTATTTAATGACTTTTAAGGCATAATATTCATAAAATTGAATTGAAGCCATTTTAGACTTTTCAAGGACGTGCAGACTGCCTGTCTCAGATAGAAGTCCATTTAAAGTTAGGTGGCATGTCCATTGTGGGCTCCGCTTTGTTACAAAATGGATTACATTTAAAGTTCTGTTCACTCACAAATATGAAAGCCCTGTTCAATAATATCTAAATAAACTATTAATAAATCCACACAGCAAATCAGCAGAAGTCTCAAATCAAAGCTGAACTTCAGTTAGCAAAAAAATTCAATTACAAGCGCAGGATATTATTTGCTTAAATCAACGGGCCTATATTTGGGGCAGGCGTCATTATGGGACAGGCCTTTAATTCCTTTCACACAAAACAGTTGCTCAGCAAAGACTGGAAGATACTATCAAGTTGTTTATTTAAACAAGTATGATTATTACTTTTATAAAAAATTAGGCTTCAGATAATACATTAATTATGAATCATTTATTTGATGTAGCTCCAACAGAGTCCATCAGAGGGAGAGAGAGTTATGGCACTAGAGGATTACGGCACCCAGCATACTAATACAACATGACTTCATCCTGTTAAAACAATTCTCACAACTTTGATTAATTTCTATGAAAAACCCTTCTGATTCTTTCGATCTGAGGAAATTCACAGACCAAAGAAATATGAGTAATTGACAGGGTAATCGGGGAATAGACACATAATTTTAAGGCAGCCAACAACCCGCTTTTATACATTAAAAGAACTTCTATAAAAAAATGTACAGCTTAGCAACCAGACCAGGTGTCTAATTGAGACAGGCCTTTATTAGTCAAAATGTGTAATCACGTCGGGCTAGTAAAAGGGACTTGGGGTTTAACGGGGACTAGGCTTTTAATCAAAGTTTTACGGTACATGATGTTTCTTTTTGTTCTTGATTTTTTATTACGACTGGAAAATCTAGAGGTTTTTTACCCATAAACGAAAGTGGCTTCAAGACATTGTCAGGTTCACCAGACGGCTTGTTACAGTAAATGTCAACAACATTGATTACCTGTTATCAGCTGTGAGGGCTGTAAGTTTTCTAACTCTTTCTGAGTCTCACCTCTTTGTTTTTTCGATCCAGCTGATCTTGTTTCTGTTTGCACTTCAGAGAGGCTTCTTTGATGGCAGCAGTCTGAAAAACAAAATGCTCACATTATCATCATGATTATATCACAAACATTACATTTCAGTATTCAGTGCACTGCCAAAAACATACTCAAAAATCCTAGCATCTCATTTTAATGACGACATTAAACCTACTTTCAAGAGGTTTATAATTGATTTTAATTACTCCTGCTTCATATTCAGTGATGTATTCTTAAGAAATAAACCCACGCTATAACATAAATAGCTGGCAGGATTCTCAAGTGTGCTGCTCAAAAACGTCTTAATATTTTTATTATGAGTTTCTGTGGGCAGCATAAAGCTCTGATTCATTTATAAGGCACTTAATTCATGTGAAATCCTCATGGATGCCTAAAGAGGCTTTTCATAAACAATTATAAGTGCATTTAAAATGATCAGCAAGAGCTAATAGCCAGACTTCTCAGCTATATAAATACACACAGATCATTAATACAAAGTCTGCTGAGAGTAAAATAAAAATATAAATCATTAATCATGTTCCTTCTTTCAGACCTAAGTGTCATACTGTAGACATATCACAGAGTATTAACATCTGCATTTTCACCTTAGCCTTTATTTGTGCATCAGTTGGCTTCATCTGGTTGTCAATCAGATGGATCTTCCTCAGCATGGGAGCCTGGGCCTGCTTCAGAGCAAAGAGCTGCCTCTTGGCCTCATCTCGCTCCTTCTTCACACCCTCTTGCTCCTTACGGGTGGTCTCGTACTCCTAGCATCAGAGGGACACAATCAAAACAGACAAAAGAATTCAGTTTTACTCTGACTGCACGCTGTGTTTATTTGTCTCTCCCCCTCATACACAGTGTGTAATTTCCACCACTCACCACCCATGGTTTCTTCTTCTCAAGCAACTCAATCACGTCCAGATGCCTCTTCTTTTCGTAGTAGCGGTTCACATCGTGTTTGTTCCTCTCATTCCTCTGCTTGGCCTTCTCCAGGAAACTGGCCTTCTCCTTCACAACATTCTGAAAAGAAACCAGTATCAACACTGGAAACCTAGAGGAGCCTGAGGTCTGAGATGCCTTTACATCTTTTAAATATAGGGGGAAAAGTTAAATAATGGATGGTGCAACTATGATATGTTTTTTTTTTTAAAAACATCTGACACAGAAGAAAGGGAAAATCCTCTTAGATGTTCACTGAAAGAGACTCTGAAAAAATCTACAGCTCTTTGGATTAAATAAACTGTATTTACCTCCAGTTCTCGTTCTCTGTTACGGAAGTTTTTGAGCTCACAGTGATACTCATACATCTCTGGTGGTCCCACTGACTTCTCAGTTGCCTCCAGCAACTCAATTTTGGACATCTTGGCAAACTCTCCCACTTTTTCCTGTAGGGACAACCCAAGCCACATCAACAGGAAATCAGAAAACAGTGAGAAAAGTATTATTGAGGATAAAATTTAAGGCAAGTTAGAAGGGTTTAAGTAAGGATTTGCATGAATAAAATGTGAGCTCCCACATCTGCCCACTGACCCACTGATGTAATACTGAACGCTACATCACTACAAATTAGATATAAATAATTCACAGAAATGATGCCTGCACTGTGTAAATATCCTACAACGTGACACACTACTTTAACAGCCTGACCTTCATGGAGCATTTCAGCAGCTTTTTTAATAATTAACACAAACATACCTGAGGCAGAAACTGGCAGAGGTTGCTGACTTGGATACGCAGAGCCTTGACTTCTTCTTCCACTGCTTTCTGGTTGCAGTGTCTTCCATTCAGCATCCACAGCGACTGATTGTTCTCCACATGGATCTCTCTGTTAATCACTACATTACCACCAACCTTGTACCTGGAATAACAACAAAGAGTTATTATTCCTAAATCATTAAAAAGCTGTAACACCTGCAGGCAAAGCAACAGTATCAACTTAGGTTGAACTGTCTGTATTTCTGAAATGCTGAGTTATGTTATCAAGTTAACTTTATCATGATTTCTAAATGGCTTCATCAGAAATTTCTGAATACATCCAAAACTAATGCATTTCACTTATCTTATAGCCTGATATTAGTAAAGTAGCTCTTTCACATACTTACAGTTCAATTTCAATAAATCCTTTAGGGCACCCACGTTTAACATACAGCCCAACCTACAGAAAAAAACAAATAGTTTCAATAATCATGATCAGAATTGCAAATAATTTATCTGTCAGCTAAAATATCTATATAGTTATTTTAAGACTGGCACTGGTTCAGGGATCTGAGAAAAAAACATTACAAGCAGGATAAGAGGACAACGAAAGACACCCAAATAATATTGCCTACGACCTATTTAATGCAGCTGCTATCAGCTGAAAACCTATTATGTATTAACCTTATATCATGCATTTTATTTACTCACTGGTCTTTTGGAAAGAAATAAAGGTCTGGCCAAGTCCAGAGTACTTCCACCAGTGCTTGTGTTTCTGTGCTGTTTACCTTATCACCTCTGCCCAGGATAGCGGTCTTGCCAGCCAGACCCAGACAGATGGCGCAAACGATGCTAGACTTGCCAGTTCCATTGGCTCCAACAATCATGTTCAGATTAGGTCCAGGATACACCACAGAGTAGTCATAGGTCCTGTGGGAGTATAAGGTAGGTATTTAAGGTTTCAGAAAATATCGTAAAAATGAAAAAGTCTTACAAATTAAAACAGAATATTCATGGAGCAGGACTGCCATTTTATACAGTTAATATCATATTAAACAAATGTGGCTATTGTTTAGGCAGCCATGTGCTGGCTAAATACATCAAGATCTGGGTGGTTTGCAATTATAAGCTTATCACGGCCATGCAAATGAGGGGTCCATTAAAAACTGTCCTGTTACAATGACGAGGGCATGTTCAGTATTTGCTTTAACTGGAAGACGGAGAGTTCAAACATTTACAACACAGACAATGCTTCAAAATTTAGCACCCAGGCAGGCCATCTGGTTGTGCTAGTTAAAGCTTTTGACACCCACCTTGCTGTGGGTGTTGGCCAAGAGGCTGTAGTTTTCGGTGCTGATGAAGTATGTTACTCCATACTAAAGGTGTTTCTGATATTTATTTAGTAGGATCGACTACTCACTTTAGTAGCTTAAATATGTATTCAGTCCACTACTCTCGTTGTTATAAAAGGGGGTGAATAATAATATAGAAGCACCTTCCAGTATAAAGCAGGTGAACAGCATCACAAACAGCCACCAAAATGACCACGAATAATCCCAACAAAAGCTGCATAACAGACTAATAAACTGGCAGTTAAACTAAAGGGAACATTACTAAAACGTTAGGCCGTTATTAAGACTTGACTTGGACTCTTAAAACCTTTAATTAGAGCTTAAACTATATCGTTTTTAGACTCGATTTGGCGACTTGCAGTGTGAATATATCAGTTTAGCATGACACTCGTGGAACAACTGACACACCCCTGGTTTCTAGCATCTGAACTCAGTGGGTTCACGACTTACTCATGTTTACAGATACAAACATCCTGAATCAGGCGCCAAGTCGCGCTAACGTGTAAGCATGTTTGCTAGCTTAGCCGCTGAGCTACCAGCAGGGTTTGTGACATTGTTCCAGGCTGGCGGCAGTTAAGTTTCGGTTTGTAGTGTCGTCCTGTGTGCAGGTGATTGACAGCTGAGCAGCGGTAACTTACAGGAAGTTTTTCATGGTGAGCCGAACTATGGATCCCTCCACAAAATTACCCTCTCCTCCGTTTCGACTGGGCTGACTGCCTGTAAACGCGTTGGCCGCGCTGTTCGCAGTCTGTGAGCCGCTGGAGACATGACTGGTTCGTCGTCTTTTGCTGGTCGAAGCCATGGTGAGGATAAAACAGTAGCCTGCTTAAAGAACTACAGGCAGGGTCGTTCACCCTCGCGCGCTTCGCATAATGGTTACTGAAAGCCGGTTGGACAAAGGAGGTCACGTGTATACACAAAGACTAGCGTCATCAACGAAGCTAACGTTTGTTATCGCGAGACTTTATCTATCTACTGGCCAATGTGTTATTCGTTTTCTAATAATATAATCGCATATGACTAAAAAAAAAACAAAAAAAAAAACATAAATGTGAACATTAAATATAAACCCTACCGACGCTGGTTGGGAGGTAATTATTATAAATCTTGTGTTTGTATTAACATAATAGAGCTTTCCCCAGATATATGCCTGAAAAAGATGTGTAGGGGAGATTTAGTTCTTTGGGATTCAAAGAAACCATTTGTCATGTGCGCCTGCTTTACATATACAAAACATCCTGGATGGACTCTTTGATTGTTGGTTTTATTAATGGGGAAAATCCATATGACTAAAAAAATCGACTGACTCCAATAACTCTGGATAGCTTTGCCAAATAACTAATTAAGAACCAAATGTAATATGTTATAGATACAGTTGCACCAGTATACCAGTTTCGAGGTATACTGTGATAGGAAAATTGGCAGATATACCATGTACGTTTGCTTATCTATACCTGATCTCCTGCACATGCAAATCCCATTTTCTCTTTAACTGCCTGTCAGACTGTATACACATACTTACATTACAAAAATGGTTTCAAGTTTCAGTTAATATAAGAGGTCTGTCGAACCAAAATTAAGCTTCTGTATTCAGTTTTATGAAGGGTGAAATGGTAAATGTGTAATACCGTATACCGTATTTTCAGAGACAGTTATTGTACTATGAAAATCTCATACCATTGCAATCCTAGTTATAAACATGGTGGTGAAGTCTTGTCTTTTGTATCATTATTACTTTATTCATTGGTTTCTTCTGTTCATGAATAGTCCCTGGTTATATCCCGGTTACCAGGCCTGATGTGATGTGTGACCACATGTTGTTTTTTATGAAAATAGAGAGGAGTAATTTTGGAGAATGTAATTTGTGATGCTGTTGAACTGTTTTACATTATACTGAGAGATGTTTTAGTATTCAGTCTACCCTGTTGATTATAAATGGAGTGAACAAATTATTAGAAAAACATCATTAAGGTAGTGTTTATTACAGAATTTTGTATTAACACTGAATTGGCCTGCCTAATAAGCTGGCAACTGAGTGTATACATAGAGCACTGTTCCCTTTATTTGAAAAAACAGATACATGGGGGGAAAGAGATCAATGAGGTTGAACAAATGAAGCCATGATTCTGCTGCTGGGACCATGAGACATGAGAACTGTAGAGGATAGGTTCATATTTTTACCAAGTCCATCTAAAAACAATAGGCTACTGACATTTCCATGTACTGTAGGCTGCATTCACAGAGAATGAAGTGATTTCTCCTGATGCCCGATGCTCTGTGCAAAACAGCACTATAAGGTTCAGCTGGAGCTAATGTGATGCTTCAGCTGTTCAGTTAGTCAAATGAGGTGGGGAGCTACAAAAATTATGTTACATTTTATATTGCTATTTAGCACAAATGCCCATCTTGTGTGTCCAGGTTATGTGTTGCTGCTCTGTGGCACAGGAATAGGAACACTGAGAGGGAGTTTGGGGCTAAAATAAAGTACATATTCAGTTTGTTTAAGTCAGACTGCAGAAGTCTCTTATGCAGTGGTGTGGGAGAGGTTTCATGAATATATACGGGGTATACCAACCTCTCTTAAGTCATCAGAATATACAGGAGAGTGTGCCAACTTCCTCCTCAGCAACATACTCATCTACCAAGTAGTACACCCACCTCATCAACCGCTACAGCACTGCTCATTTAGCTCTGACTGAACTTACATGGAAATTGCTTGAGAAATTTCTTTACAACCAGTATGGACAAGAACTGTTATGACACCCAATGATAGTTTCATAGTATATATAAGTATGTATTGTGTTAACACAGGTTTGAAGAAATGTGAACATATCCTTCAAACTGGAGCACGGGCCATCAACAATAGGGAGCCCTCAGGTAGTGAAGTAATCTCGGCGACAATGCATGTCGGGTGCAGTCAAGTAATTTGGGACTTTTTTTGGTAGATTACCAAGAAACCACATAAAACTCTGAGGACTACCCTGAGTGTTAATTTAATATCTTATTGCAGTTATTTCTTATATTTCTATGAAGAAAATATATTGCCAAATAAAATATTTTACACTTTGGACCTTCAAACATAACTTTGATGACATGTTCAGGTATTAGGGACAGCTAGTGAGGTAAAATGAGACAGTCATGTGTGTTTCAAGAGCCTTCAACTTTTCTGCCATGCTTTCAACAACATGGTGCAACATGGTCTTACAATTGACCTGTGTGAGTGTGTGTGGGGGGGGGGGGTATGTGTAACAATGGTGGCAAATTCTAGCCTTTTGTGGCTGACATGGACTCAATGCATCATCTTTAATATTTTTAACCAACAAAAATACTAAAAATGTTTTTACTGGGTTGCACACAATAGCATAATCCATTAGCCTAAAACATGCTGGTTTCACTTTAGAAAAATGTCCCCATTTCACCTTACTGCATTAAATATTCACCCAAAACCCTCCCATGCAAAATCCTTCAACCACTTGTGTTGTTATGATTGTTTTAGCTGCAGTGGCCTACTTTATTACCAAAAGAGAAACTCAACATGCCACACGGCTTTGTTGTTGTGGGACCAGTGTTTTTTAATCTTGTGTGCCCATATTAGTTATCTCAGACCAGTAAATGTTTATTTAATGTAAAGTCCATTTGTAGCAACATGTTTAAATACTGGCAGCTAAACCTTATTTATCCCATTTTACCAAATGTCCAACATTACCTGACTTCACCCTGCTGTAGGCTCATGATTTCCACTCAATTTAAACCCTTATACGACGATGGGCAGTCTTAAAGGACAGTGCTCAACTTAAAATAAATGTCTAAATGTATAGATATATCCACTTTTGTGCCCGTGTAAACGATTGACTAGCTCTAGCAAAACAGAGACAGTCCTTAAGCGACGACATCTTGTTTTACATATAAACGAACAATGAAACAACTTGAGACGAAGTGTCTCGTGAACATGTCTTTTCTATCATTAAAACCCGTCCAGACCTCCTCCTTCTTCTTCTGTTGTGGTTAGATCAGAATCGCTTCTTTACTCATTGTCCATAGTGAAGCTTGAGATGAACTCAAACTCACCCAGAACTAGTATATCTGATCAATTCATCACCTCTGACCACAACATGAAGTGTGGAGGCCCTGTAGGTTAACATCTCTGCTCATCGCCATGGAGGCTCGCGAGCGCTTTTCCTATCATCTCTGATCGGAGCAGAGCCAAACTCAGACCAGATCAAATAAGATCACTGTGTAGGTTTTTACAGAAACACACACACACTCACACACACAAGCACCGCACATTCACTCACCCAAACACTCACCAAACACTCTCACACACACGCCCCACTCAAACGCCATTCAAACTCTGAAGCAAGAGCTTCCGGGTCGGGTTTAAAGCTGCAAGCCGCAAGGAATCATGGGACTTTGAAAGCATGAAATAGTTGGGGTGTCGCCCTCATGTGGTCATTCATGGGAGTTACCTTCCCTTATCTCTCCCTTTGACTTGATATCTCTTGCATTAGCCTGAATTAAGAAAGCACGGTTTTACAGTTACAATTACAATCTTGATAAACACAATATTACAATAGTAAAAATATAATAAGAAGGCTTCACCTCGCTGAAAAATTAACACAACAATCCCTGTGCAATAACCCCCAAACACTAAGCATCCACTTTACATATTTACTAAATTATTTATTTACTAAATACTCACTGTTATTTATCATGTTAATATCATCACTATCAATATTCAAGCATTTCTGCATGCACTGTACATATATCCTGTCATATCTGCCTACCTCATGTGAGCCTATTAAAGAAGCCTGTTACACAAATATCCCATATTTATTCAAACACCCTACTGTTTATTAAGATAGATAGATAGATAGATAGATAGATAGATAGAGTACTGTTCATGATAGTTAAATGTTAAGTAGTCAGATGTTTATATTAACCTTTGTTCAGTTTTACTGTCCCTGTTTTAGCTATTTCTGTGTACGTACACAGAGAGCATAACAAAATTTGGTCAAATACCATGCATATGCACACATTTCAGGAAAGTCTTAGGGCTGCTGTAAGCTGGATGTCTTCAATAAATACACTATTTTTGCCTTGATCTCAGCCTGTGGACCTTTTTGTGGCTTTCTATCCCAGTTATACTGGTGTGCGGCTATCTCTGCCACACACTTACTTGGTCATTAAAGCCGATTCTGATTTTTAAAAATAAATCAAGTGATAAGTAATTGGGTCTATAAGAAGAAATACAAAACAGAAATAGTGTAGTAAAACAAAACAAAACAAAAAAACACTAAAAAGTGATGTCACCATTAAATTTTATAGCCTAGTATAAGTATTTTTAGCTATTGTTAACACTTTTTTGATGCCTTCACAGTTCATGCTAAAGATGGATTCAACATGTTTATTAAAAAAGGCTCTCAGTTCAATAATATTCGGCATAATTAAAAAAAAAAATCCTAAATGGAATGAGGAGGTTTATAGCATATTTGCATGAATCACATTCAAATAGCCCATATATGGTATTGGAGTGATTAATTTAAAAAAAGAAGTTACTGGACAGCTACTTTTTTCTCTGAATTTGTGTCATTATGTCCTCTAAAACTCAAAAAATTTTCAAATGATTATTTTCTGGAGACGTTAAGTCTAAATTTAGTAAAAAAAAATATATATATATATATCAACCTGCAAGATGCTCTTTGATTGATTGATAGTAAAGTCAGTGTTTTTCAGCATCATGGTCATAACTGTAAATACATAAATAAATTCCTAATGAGATCTAAATACCTTTGCATTGACAGTATACATGTACAGTATGTGTAGTTGTTTCTTCAGAACAAGACAGCACTCACAGGATAAACTGCCTTAATGAATAAATAAAAAGTAGAATCTGGCATTTGATCTACGAGCAACTAACAGTCTGTCATGTTTTTTAATAAAAGGCTCACAAGCCACCTGTATTACTGTAAAAACATAATCGGAAAGTTTTCCACACTTGGTTGAAACAGTGGCTGAAACAACAACACAAAAGAGAACATTTAATGCCTTTTGAATGAGTCAGCAGTGGTCATATACAAGCACATACACACTTACACTCACACACATACGCTTTTGCACCCACTGTTTGGTCTGTTCTGTTGTTGTATTAGTTTATTCTATTCATTTTCTATAGTTGATTTAACCCTTAAAGGCCCAACCAGCTTCATATTAGCTTCTGCTGGACAGTGAACACCCTATGTACAACACATCTGTTGCATTTCCATTACTGATTATGTACTTGTATTGTCCCATTAAATTAACATTTATACTGCCATTTAATGTCAGGCTGTAGTGGTACAAACACGGAGTGCTGCTCTGAAACCACACATCAACCAAGAGGGTCTGTTGTGAAGGTAAGTCTCCACGCAATAGGAACAAATGACCATCAAGTGAAAAATCTGACTGCCTCCCATTATATACATTATGTTGGCTTGCCTAGAAGCCTTTGTTTTTGCCACTGGTAACAGTGCCGTGTTGGTTTGGTTTTAAGCTGCATTTGTGTCTGTGGCAATTACCTAATCTAGCCTCCAATGCCCCGTGGGGGTTGTGAGGTAATCTTGAATGGCGTAATAAGATTTCAGTGTGTACTACCACTATTGACTGCTGCTAGGCGGCACATTGAGTCTGAGGAGCCCTCGTCAACAGCAATATGTTGCACTTGGATGCAGCAGAGCAGCAGACATCAGACAGACTATGTGAGGAGGTGTGATTCCTTTAACAATGGACTGAAACAGGAACACTGGTACTGGACAGAAACAGTGGACCTCCACCATCCTGCCATGGAGGGGTCAGCTGCAAAAAAAGTGAGTTGTTTTCTTTCACCTTTGCTGTTGTCTGGTGAGTGAGAGGTCATCGTCCGGTCTGGTGGCCATCTGTCACAGGTTTAGGTGACTTCTGTCAGGCTGTACGTGTCACCTCAGCGAGTTTACAGTCAGGGTTTATATTGAATTCTACATGTCTAGAGTTTTTATCTCTCCTGGACAAAAATAACACTCTGTTGGTAGAACAATCTATTTGATTATTGAATTAGATGCCCAGAAATGTTTCAGTGCATTAATGCATGAAACTGCTTTAGATCAGTTTGATATACTACACAAAGGAGCCCTTTAATATAGAGACCATCAGACTGACATGGTTGGAAGTCAACATAAGTGGAACACAAGAGCAAGCATTATGTCATATAGTGATCCTCCTATTAATAGCAAATTAGCCAGAAGCTCATTTTTGTATGCTAGGCTCTCCTTATGGAACAATCTACCCCTGCATATTAAACAAAGCCAAAGATCATTTTTAAAACAAAAGTTAAGCAGGATTCATGGGGAGGATTGATGGTTCACCTTTGAAGGTGGAAAGCTGAGCCATGGGCTGTGAGCTGCACGAGGGTTGGGCAGGCGTGTTGGCAATGATTTGCATATTTCTATGTATTGTTTGTTGTTTCCATTGAGGGCCGCTTTGGAAATAAGTCTTTTCAGTAATGTTTTTAAGTGCTATCCTCTGGGATTTTTGTCTGATAATTCTCCTTTGAGTTGATGTCCTTTTAAGTTCCTAATAAAAAACAAATCAAATCAAAAGTGCAGTCATCGACTTTATTGAAAATTATCAAACACAAAATGTATACCAGTGAGTGTCTTGTTGCTTTTTATGTTCACTTAAAAGCTCAATTGATTCTCAAATTATTCAGTGTACTTCAGAAAACTGGATGAACCCTCATGTTGCATGTAAACGTGACTTAACATCATTGTCAAATAAAAAACAAAATCTGTACATTTTAGGGAGTTTCATGTTCCACTATGTGTTAAAAACATGTTGTGTCTGAGGGTAAGATGATCTCAGAGAGTCAGCTGGTGATAATACAAGTCAGGGTGTCTGATCTGGAGAGAAAGAGGAGATTAGGTGGAGTGATTTTGCTGGACTCCGTCCCAGCCCTGCAGGCTCTGACGGGAACAATGGCTTGCATCAGGTCAGACACCCGTCAGGTTATTTGTCAGCTCAACCTCTCTGCAGGGGCCCGGGGAGGGACAGGATCTGGAGGCTTATGTCTGTGACAGGAACAGTAAAAGGCACAATCCCAAACACAGCTCTGAGCTCCAAGAATCCCAGGAGCAGAGCTCAGGGATCTTATGGTCAGCTGCAGGGCAGTTTACAACAGAAATATGCTTGAATTCTCAGACCCCTAACAACAGCATCTGCCATCTGTTACCTGCTCAATATGATCCCCTCTTCCTGGTTATCTGGTTTCAGTGGGTGTGGCAGAGAGCTATCTGTCTGATCATCTTACAGTATGTCATGCCAACTTTTCATCCTCTGTTGTACATTACTTTCCCTTTTAATCACTAGTGGAACTCTGGTCATGTTTTGCCAAAGACGATCACTGTCTGGCCAGACTTACGTCACTGACAGAGCTGTTACGTCACCTTCGTGCTACCAGAAAACACAGCTCACCTGCTTAAGTTACACAGCGGGCACTGTCCCTTCCTGCTCTTACAGTATCTAAATATACCCTCTGTCTTATCAGGTGAAGATCAGAATAAAGATGTTTTGATCCATCACTGTTAACGTGTTTGGCTCCGCTGCTGGCTGTGAAATAATGTGCATGTCAAAGTACTAACAGGGTGCTTCTTCTTTTTTATTCTTTCACATGTTTTGATTGGCAGAAACCAGGATATGGACATCACAAAAAAGGTATCTTAATGCACAAATGCTGAACAGAAAATAAAACATACTTAACTTAAAACAAGAGCAGTTGAATGATATTTGATTGATTCATCTGTTTGATCTCTCAAATAGATTAATCAAACCATTTGAATGATGGATTGATCATCAATCAAATATTTGATTAACAGTACTTTCCTGATTGTTACTCAAATTCTTGTTGTTTTTTACATTTTTTAATTGATTTACTTTGCGACTGAAATCTCACATTAACAACATTTAGTTGTTTCAAATGTTTTTGTATCAATATAGTTCAAAACGGATCAGTTAAAAGTTATAAGAAGGTCAACAGGTAGTAACACGAGTTGTTTTGTGTTGCTCAGAGACGTCTGTTGGCCGCCCATCTCTGTCCCGTCAGTCCACAGCAGACTGCAGTGGTGACGAGCTCACTCAGCCGAAGAAACTCAACGGTTCCTCAGTGGAGCCACCGAGCTACCACAACCTGCACCGGGAGCTGCTGCTCAGCCATAAACGGTACAGGAAACGCCTCCACTCTCTGATCTTAATGTGGTCAACATTATAGATTGTGTGTGTAACTGTGACTCTGACTGACCGTGCAGTGGCCTGCTGCTGGAGGAGAAACCAGAGCTGAAGCGAGTGTTGGAGCAGCGCAGACTGGAGCTGCATAAGGGAGAGGAGATGGCAAGACAGCGGCCCTCAGACCTGGAGCAGGAGCTCCGCAAGAGGCAGCAGAAGCTGCAAGAGGTACATAACAAACAGCTGGGAGACGATTAGTGGTGAATAAAGGAATGGTGAATACAAATAAATTCAAACACACAGGAGTTGTTTTCATTGTTATTACAAGGCTTTGAGCATTAAAGGGACTCTGAGGGCCAGTACCAGAAATGGAGGGTAACGCAGTACTTTTCCTCAAGTACTGCAAGAGTAAAACTCTGAGGGGAAATTTAATTGAATGCATTTTTTTTAAATTAATAATATATATTAAAGGTATAGGACATAAATCAATAAGTTAGCCTGACCAGGAGGCATCACATCTTTATACATTTGTCAGAAGGGTACAAAATTAAGGTATAAACATGTGATGCATCCTGATGAGGCTGTGTGTATATATCATTTATTTATGTATGTCATATACTTTTATTTTAATATATATATTGCCAATAAAAAAAAATCAATTCAATTTTACCTTTAAATTGTATTTAAGCACTGTATTTAAGGTACCTTCCACTAGTGACTACTGGTATTGGCCCTTGAGGTACTTTTACACTACTTGAGTATTTCCATTTTCTGTGACATTACACTTCTACTTTATCAAATTTCAGAAAGAAATGTTGTACTTAAAGGTCCACTGTGTAGGATTTAGTGGCATCTAGCATTGAGGTTGCAGAACTGAAACTTCTCCCGTGTACCAGGAGTGTAGGAGAGGTGGTTGACACAAAAACACAAAAACATTAAAGGCCCCAGGCTACTGTAGAACAACATGGCGGCCTCTGTGGAGGAGGACCCGCCCCATATGTAGATATAAATGTCTCATTCTAAGGTAACAAAAACACAAGGATTCTTATTTTCAGGTGATACACTAATGACAACATAGCTGTGAATATAATATCCACCCATCCATCCATTTTTATCCGCTTATCCGAGGCCTGGTCACGGAGGCAGCAGGCCGAGCAAAGCACCCCAAACATCCCTCAGGACCCCAAGGCATTTCCAGGCCAGATGAGATATGTAATCCCTCCAGCATGGTCTGGGTCTGCCACAGGCCCTCCTACCAGTGGGACATGCCTGAAACACCTCCAGTGCGAGACGCTCAGGAGGCATCCTGACCAGATGCCAGAACCACCTCAACTGACCCCTTTCGACGTGAATGAGCAGTGGCTCTACTCCGAGCTCCCTCTGAATGTCCAAGCTCCTTAGCCTATCTCTAAGGCTGAGCCCAGCCACCCCACAGAGGAAACTCATTTCGTCCTCTTGCATCTGTGATCTCATTCTTTTGGTCACTACCCAGAGCTCATGACCATAGGTGAGGGTTGGGACGTAGATTGACCAGTAAATCAGAAACTTCGCCTTCCGGCTCAGCTCCTTCTTCACCACGATGGTGTGGTGCAGTGCATGCATCAAATCGCCAATCCATCTCACGCTCCATCATACACTTCATCCATTATATACAGTTTTTGCCGTTAGATGCCCCTCAGTCATTCACTAAAGACCTTTAATATTTCACTATCTAACAGCTGAAGTATTGGTTAATTTTCAAATTTATATTTCTGTGATAAGCTTAAAAATACATAATACAGATACTGAATTGTTAAAGGTAAACTTTTTGGCTTTGACCCCTTAGAGAGACGTACTAAACCTTTCAGATGGTTTCATTTAAACAACAGTTCAACATCCAAAGAGGTCAAATTATTCAATATTTCATTTAAAAAGCAAAGACAAGTGAATAGTCTAAAAGATTAAAACAAATGTGTGTAGCAGAACTTTGTTTTTTCTTATTTTATACCTTTTTAATCATGGAAGACCCCTCAGATTTATCTTGTGATCCCTATACAAAAGATACGACCCCCAGGTTGGAAACCAGCAACTACCTGTGTATATAAGTAGTTAATGGCAACACCTCTAAATCTAACTGCCTTTATGCCTAAATACTATTTAAATCATGGTGACTCAAATGTTGTTGCCATGTTGTCCTTGGTCTGGATTAACTGGATGGTTTATGACACTGACTGGCTGAGAGCCGATACACTAATTTGTCCTTTGTCTTTCCCAGTACGAGCAGGAGGAGATCAGGCGGCGAGAGAGCCAGCAGAAGATTCCAGAGTTTGTCCGTGTGAAGGACAACCTGAGGCGGACACAGACGTCTGAGCAGTGAGGCCCCGAGGCTCCCATCAGCCCCTGCAGAATCTCACCATAGTGGCCCTATCTTCATGTTCACTGTCTGCTGAGTTACGCATAAGAAACACACCAGGCTCCAGCTCACTACACATCTTTTAGTACATTTAAAATTACATTTGGAAATAATCTGTGTAAGGAATCACGCGTACCAGAAAACACATATTTAGAAATTCTTAAAACGTTGTAACCGTTGTGTTTCTGATGAGGGAGTGGAAGTGCTCATTTTGTATTCACAGTTATGTGGTTGAAGGAAAGAGGATGGATATTTTTTATGTTTTTTTATGATTATTAAACTTTTTTTTTTCAACTTCTCACACCTCCTCTTGGATTAAAGAAGTATCAGACTGTTTTATTGCTTGTTTTGTGGAGAGGCCACATAAGTCCAATTCTATAAGACCACTAAAGGATTATTAGCAGAGACATTTCTCAACAGAGCTGTTGTGCATGTGCATGTTTGTGTATTTGTTTCTGTCATGACTCCTGATTTTTAGTGTATCTGCCGTGTGCTGTGGAAATAAAGGCTTCATGGTTTGCAGAGACGTGTTGTTTTGTTGGACACAATGCAAAGCACTGGGGACTGATTTGCATGCAGTTCTGCTCCCCGAGGACTCTCACGCTTCTTTCACATGGATATGGGACTTTGTTTAATTAGCTGATCTTTTCATTCCATCACGGGATGAGAGGAGAAAGCACAGGCCATCTGGAGGAGGCTTTTCAGGATATAGAGGCTAGGAATACCCAAGGGCCTGGTTAAGGCACTGGAAACATTTGGGATGGTCAGGGAAGCCACTGACTGAGGGCAAATAAAAGTAGTTGTTTCAGAATTACATTTGGAGTATTTTAGTAACTCATACACAAATTATGCACAAAGTGCTACATGTACTCAGTGGTGAAAGATGTAATCAGATCTTTAAAGTCAGTATAATCAGCAAAATAATGAATCAAAAGTAAAAACACTCAGTGATTAATGTATTATTATATACCCTCTCACATTGTTGGATTATCAGTTAACTGATACATGTAAGCAGAATTTTAATGTTGTAGCTCGTTAACTGTTAGCTCAATATGTAACAGCGCACAATATTGTCTGTCAAGAGTGTTGGTTTCATTTCAACACTGGGAGGGACACACATGAACCAGGGGGTTTGGGGGTCCTCCACCAAACAAATTGTGAGCATCAAACACTTAATTTCCTGCGGTTTGGTGAACTTTAATGCACCGATTTGTTCATTTTTCTGGACAACTTCATGGTGTAAATGTCTTAAATTTTGTCAAAATAAAAGTTTTCTACTACTTTTATGGTTTTATTTGAGGGGGAAAATGCACATGTTCTAAATATCCACCCCCGAAATCTACACCAATGTTGTCCATGCTCATAAGAGATCTGTAAATCTTAATCTGCAAATTACAAAGAAACAGTGGCTGTCAAATAAATGTAGTGGAGTAAAAAGTATGTTTCCCTCTGAAATGTGGAGGAGGATTACTTGTCAAGTAGCATAAGATAGAAATACTCATAAATGTATATCAAACTTGAACAGCAAATGTTCTTCACAACTGCACATGGTATAAAAAAAAATTAAGTAAGGCAAAAATTACAACATCAACATCAATTCTCAGCATCAAACACTTAATTTCCTGCATTCTGGTGAACTTTAAAGCACCAATCTGTGTCTTTTCTATAAAACTTCATGGTGTAAATATCTTTAATTGTGTAAATAAAAAAGTCCTCTACTACATTCGTGCTTTTATTGGAGGGGGGAAAAGCACATGTTCTAAATATTGAAGAGGACATGTCCTTTACCCACCCACCCCGAAATCTACACCAATATTGTCTATGTTCTTAAGAGATTTCTAAATCTTAATCTGCACATTAATTATTAACTAGAAACTTTCCCTCCTAAAGTTGAAGAGTAGCATAAAATAGAAATACTCATAAAAGTATACCACATTTGAACTCACATGCAGAATTTGAGCAAAGTTTCCTTTTCACTGCTGCATGTGTTTTAAAAAAATAAATAAATAAATATATGTCGAAATATTACAAGATTAAAATGAACAAATTAAACATCAAACTATGTCTATGTACCTGAACAGAAAGAAATGTTCCTATGTATGCTACCAGCAATCAAAAGTCGTTATATCTGTGTCTAAAATATAATAAGGCAATGTTTTAATGCATTTTTGGACTAGTAACTAACAGTGGCTGTCAAATAAATATAGTGAAGTAAAAGGTTTAACACTCCCCCTGAAATGTAATGGAGTGGAGGTAGCATAAAATAGAAATACTCATAAAAGTATACATTTTTATGTTGCTTGTTCTTGGATGAATGTGTGGCTCATTTTGGCCCAAACAGCACACTTCTCATCATGATGGCGGAAGGAAGAGGTGACTGTGGTCTTGTTCACCACCACCACTTACTTACTTACTCACCAGCTGTCCTGGGATTTACCAAAACCTCTCTCCCTCTGTCTGTTCTTCTTTTGTGCCTCTGCCCAAATTAAAAGCCTCTCAGTGAGTCGCGTGCTGCGGTGTCAATACGCAGAGCGTGTCTGGAGAGCAGCGTCGGACCAAACCATTTTGAAAAGAGTGTGGGGAGAACAACGGCACCATTATATGTAAGTTTCCCCATTAAAAATTTACTTTAGTGAAAACAAATAATCTGAAGAGAGTGCGTAGAGAATTTAATAAGTCTTGTAGTAGGTATAAGATGATTTTTTTAAGCAAATAAATACTTTAGCCAAAATCAATTAAGCTCTACCCCTTCACCGGGACAGTGGATTTGACTGAAACAGATGTCCCAAGCGTTACTCTCACATCTGACCAGAGAAAGTCTGAACACCTCCTGCTGCCAGAGAGGATGCTGTAGAGGAGCAGATATATTCTACAAGGTGAGTACACCAGATTTTCTGTAGGTAATAATATGATATATAAAGAGAAAACACCGGACAGGGAAGGCAGCAACATTAGTACAACCAGTTTTAAGCTAGGAAGAAGTGGGCGAGGCGAGGGATGCTGTTGTGAGTCGGTAAACTTAAGACAACCGTTAACTTTATAGGTTAGCTTAACTGGATTAGCTATTTGGGATGTATGTAACTCTTAAAAACATGTCATTAAGATAAATGTTCACTCTTTTTCAGTGTTTTAAGTACATTTACTCAAGTGCTGTGCCTAACTACAGTCATGAGGTACTTGTAATTTAATGGCTTATTTCATTTTTCTGCTACTTTCAACTTCTTCAACACTTCAAATCAGAGGGAAATATTATACTTTTCCCCACTACATTCATTGGACTATTATAGTTACCTGTCACTTAACAGATTAAAATTTTACACGCAATACATAAAAATGTGGCACATTTACTCTTGGTACTGTATGTTCCTTTTAAAGCAATACCTCTGTACTTTTATAAGTAAAATTGACATGCAGGATTTGAGGTGGAATATTTGCTCACCTTTGTTTAAGATCTGTTAAATAAAGGTATCCATGTACAAACAATCAAAACCCCTCCACATTATAACAATCAGACTAAGCAAGTATGATTAATGAAAACAAAACAGCCACTATCTGGAAGACTGTGTTGACTGTGTTGAGTCACTTGCAGTTCAATCACATGCTCTGTGTGGCACTGTGAATATGAACAGGTTGCTTTCACTGAGAAACAACTCCTCAGGATTTATGGGGCAGCAGGCTGGTTGGTGGCAGTTGTTTGTGTCCACAGGAGCAGAGTAAACACAATCTCCTGCAGTCCACATGTTGACAGGCATGCCGTGCTACTGTGGTGCTAAAGACAACACCTCAGTGTTGCTGTGCCCCCGGAGTCCCCCCGGTCTTTTGTAAACGGTGGGTAGTGTGGGTGAAAAGCTGTAACCACATCCTGCCAAGAGCTGAGATGACCATCAGTGTCCATTCAGAGGCCTCAGAAATGATGACTCAGAGGGACAAGGTGTCATGATCCCCAGTCAGCCCTTCAGCCTGTGGAGAACAATGGAGCATCTCTTCTTGCCCTGTGTATTTACGCTGTCATTGGGCTGTGACTGAGCTTATGTGTCTGGCCAGCATATGGCCTCCAGTGACTGAGAGCAGGCCGATATGGTGCTTATTACCCCTGTATTGTCTCTGCCGGAAAACTAAGACCCCAGCACTCCTTAACAATGTTGATCTGACAAAGGAAAGAGGCTGAGAGTGTTTGAGTCTTTGATACAGACTGCTCATAACCTTGTCTTTTATGTCATCACAGCCTCTTGACTGCATTTTGCTGCAGTCTGTGGAGTTTCCACACTCAGCACTGCTTCCTAAGACAAAGATCTGACTCCAGTGACGCGCTTTGTAATATAACACTTCATTTTTTTCCTCCTGCCGCTCCCCCACATTGATGCACTTCTCTTCCAGCAGCCCATATTGTGCACACAGTGGATTCATTTTGCTGAATGGATTTTGGCTTTTCATCAGACTCTGAAGTAAGGCATGCTGTAAAGTCGTTTGGTTTCTTCCATAGTATCAGCATTCAGTGGAGAGTCTTAATTACAGGGTTTGAACAGGCCTCGGTCTGGTTTCAGGCATCCCTCACTGTTTCCTCGGCGAGGCTGGTCCCCATCGGTAATTCCAGGGCCGACCACAGTGGTAATGAGCGCGGCGGTGGTGGCTGCATTCCAGGAGATCGCAGCTCCAAAGGCTCATGGGAAAGGGTGGTGGGGGAAGTCTGGGAGACAGTGAATCCACATCATGATCTCTTGTAATAAACACCCCACTTCCGTAGATGTTACTCTGTCACGGTCTGGTGAACAGCGAGGATGGGTGGGATGGTCAGCTCCCATCCCTGACACTCTCCTAGATAGTCGTCATTAGCGGTGATCACATGCGGCGCAATTAAGATGTTATGACTACATCAATCACGCTGGGTGGAGACTGTGCTATCAGCAGCTATCCCTCCAGGAAATGGACTGCTATTCCTGTTACACTCAATCAAGAAAAAGTATTGTTTTTTGGCTCTCTATAACAGTATGATTTCAACACTGCCATGTCTCCAGGTTTTTATGAAAGCTATGACAAATGGCATCAACGTCTTGGCAATAAGCTGCAACTCCTACTGAGATCTGCTGTTTTACCCGAACCCACCCACCCACCCACTCACTCAGCCTAGACCTCCGACCACAGACTCTTGTGAAAGTCTTCAGAGAGTTATGGGGTGTAAGTGGGTAAATCCCACATTACCCTGCCTGTCTCTGATTACCGGCTGGATTTTTGTTGACGTCTTTAGGTTTAGATTGCTGCAGCGTGGAGCCATGTGTCTGAGAGTACAGCAGGCCTCGACCTTGCACAGTAAAAACTCCGCACTGTTCCTCTCCCCACCTCTCACTGCAGCCTTGTCTCAATATTGGCCCAACAACGCTGCTCGGGCCTGAAGCAGAGTTGTCAGCAGATATTGCGCCCACAGCAGATTATTGAGGCCGGTTGGTGGATACAGGGCCTTTGTTGCAGTGTTGTTTTACTGACTCAAGCTGCCCTGTGCCTCATTGTACTATATGGCTGCTCATAGCTGCATCAGTTCACATGAGTTGTGGTATTGAATGGGTCAGGCCTATGGGACGCATAATAATATCCTGTCTATCTGTGTCCTCCCGGTCCATACAGGAAAGGGCCTGATACCAATCTGCAAACATAGAGGATGAGACAAGAGTTGAGGATTATACACAGCCGCCTTAGAAACACACTCATGCATGCGGTGTCTGTTTTCATCTCACCTTGCCCTCCCCTTTAACTCTGACTAACAACACATCATGTACTTCTTATATGAGCTTTGGTTGCATGATATTAATACAGAGACTGCTCTAGGAGTCATTAAGTTCATGAACTATTGGTTTATGAATGTGTGGCATTGAAGCAATAAGTGAGGCTAATAATATCCTGTAATCATGTTAGTGCCTGTAACGCTGTCTCTTGTGATCTGCTGGTGTTCTTTAAAAAAAGTCGAGGGTAGAGGCAGGCATGTGAGATCCAGAAAGAATTAATTGACCTAAAAAAATTGAAAATAAGGGCAGTAAGTTCTCTCTCTTGTCTGAAGGCGATTTCAGCAAAAACGGACACACAAAGCCTCCCATGCTGGGTTTTAAAAGCTTTGTCTTATTCCTAAATGTTATCTCCAATTTGTTGTTGTCATTGTTTTCCTCTTGTGGCTGTTGTTCCTCTCCGCATTTCGTTTTTTTGTTTATTATCAGTCAGATGTTTGGTGGACAGCAACAATGGAGCAGAGCAGGCCATAAACATGCCTGTTTGTGAAAGTGTGCTAGTGAAATGGGCAGCGTTGCACCGGAGTCAGCAGGGACCTTGTGATCTGATGCTGTGCGGACAAACCCAGCATTGAGACATTCTTCCACTTCAAAACCCCCAGAGGGTTTTCTGGACACTGGTTGAATAGGAGCTGAGGGAGGGGCTGCGTGGGGGGAACAGGTGCAGTCCATGAGTGGGGTAATTCCTGCTGCCATCTGCTTTCTTTTTCGGGGTCTGGGCTCTTTAAACGCCCTCTGACACGCCTCATGGTGACACGCTCCCCTAGCCAGCCGCACCATGCCCCGTCACCATGGCACCACGATTCGGATTAACCCCTGCACATGTGCCGAGTCAACCGTGGGGGTCTGCCTCTTTTGTGAGGGAGCATGAGAGGGAGAAAGAGGTGGAGGAGGAGGAGGAGGGAGATGGAGAGCTGCATGGATAAGTGTGTGAAAGGACACTCGCCGGTCTTTCACTTTTGTTAAGTAAAGCAGCAGGAGGGAGCGTGAATGAAGCCATGTGGCTGGAAACAACAGGAGAATCCGCATTCTTAGAAGTGATCAATCTAACATTTAATAATCAGTGTGAAATGTCCTTATTTCAACAGGTACCTCTAAAAACTTAAGAGCAGACAGTCAAGATGACGGCCATCGAGAGTAAAGAGGAGATCAGTGACACTGACAGTGGAATTATTGTGCACTCTGGTAAGAACATCACCACAAAATACAGCATCTGATTTCCATGTCAAGTATAGCTTAGGGTTGCATAATCAATATAAAACACAATGATCCTTCTGATGTGGAAACAGCAAGCTGAGGAAAATGTTGGATGTCATATTGTTATATTTATTTATTTTAACAACAAACTACCAGCTCATTTTAGGATTAATAAACATTTAAGAGGAAATCTAGAATAAACAAAATGGTCTAAATAATCAACAAATTGCAATAAATTAGTTTGCGGATGTAAATTTTGATTAACTTTATTATCCCAAAGGAAATTAAATACACAATGTAAGCACAAAAGTTAATTTTTCATGCATGTTTGTTCATAAATGTGATGCCAGATGGGAAAAAAGAATTCCTGGGTCATTTGTAGGAAGCGTATAAACTATACACAGTAGAAATGTCTATGGTTGATACAGATCCTGATGAGGTAAGCCTGATCTGATCTTCTCTGTGTGTCCACTGCAGGTCCAGACAGCCCCACATCCCCGGTGAAGGACCTGACCACCAACACCAGAGCCCTCAAACTAAAGCACCAGTCTCTGGAGGAGTGTCTGGAGCTCTGCCTGCTGGAGCTCAGGAAGCTCTGCATCAGGGAGGCAGTAAGTTATATGTAGATGATAACATGTACACACTATTAATATTTTATTTTGTGCTTTGATTAGTTAAAAGGAACTTAAATAAATAACTCCAAATGAGTTGTTGCATTTGCAGAATTGTATTTACTACCTTTTTTGTAACACTTTTATTTTGAATTCACAGGAGCTGACAGGTAAACTGCCCTCAGACTATCCTCTGATGCCCGATGAGAAGCCACCCCGCGTCAGAAGGAGGATTGGAGCCTCCTTCAAGCTCGATGAAGGTCTGATCCATCTGGATAAACAGGTGCGAGCTTCCATCAGTGTTTACCAATTTGGGGGAAAGACAGAGACTTCAACTTATCATCCAAAACTAAATGTCAGCGTTTGTTCTTGATTGTAGGATTCAGAGTTGCAAGTGCTGGAAACTGACTTAGCTCTTCAGCGGCAGATTTATGAAGCGGCCCGCAAACTCTCCCTGGAAGACAACCTCAGTAAACCACAGAAGAAGAGCCGGCTGCAGCAGTGCAAGAGGGAGGAGAAGAAAGTGAAGGAGCTGCAGGAGGCCGTGTTCCAGCACAGGATCAAGAGCGAGTGCAACTCGCCGTGCATCAGCATCTCAGCCAGCCAAAACAAAGGTGCTTGACACTGCTGCCCTCCTCAGGCCAAACTGTGCACTGCACACCTGAACACACACAGAGGGTTTGATGGACACTTTTAAAATGTTTCCTTCCTGTTTGCAGATCTGAGCATGTCCGACGACAGTTCCCTGTCCGATGTGGTGGCCCTGGATGATGGTGAGTGGGGAGAACATTCATACAAAACAAAACAAACAATAAAAAGAAGTATGAATTAGAAAGATATTCATGATATATAATGTATATTGGAGATATGTTTGATGTCGTCTGTGATCTTCCACAGATGTGGACTCTTCCAGCCCACTCTCTCCTCCAGCGCTGGGCACTTCCTACTCAGACCCTCTTCAGCTGTCAACCACGACCCTCCAGTCGTCCTTACAATCATCAAGCCAGCTCAGCGTGGAGTACGAGCGCTCTCCCATACAGAACTCTCCGTGGAAAGAGTCCAGTCTGGATCAGCCTTACCAGAAGGCCTCAAAACCTCTGTCTGCTAGCAGCAGCAGGTC
Organism: Cephalopholis sonnerati; assembly: GCA_019142605.1. Classification (NCBI taxonomy): domain Eukaryota; kingdom Metazoa; phylum Chordata; class Actinopteri; order Perciformes; family Serranidae; genus Cephalopholis; species Cephalopholis sonnerati. The sequence goes on along the minus strand of JAGQAX010000011.1, from coordinate 22,378,494 downwards.
CAGGTAAGAGTCTGAAGCGTGGTTATGACACATCGAATACACAACTGCATCGGGTAGAGTGTGTCTCAACATGAGCATTAGACTTCTGCCACTGGCTCATTTTATGAGGGTCAGCACTAGATACAATAAAGGTACCTCCTACAGGCCTATCTCACATCATCCTTACTCTTTTTGTCTTGTACAGTAGTCCAGCAGGAACCCAGGTGTCTGCAGAGACCAGCATCATTCCTCTGTCTCACTTTATAAAGAACGCAGCCCTGCGTCACAACCACTCCACCAGCGCCCCCTCCACCCCAGAGCTGCACGTACGCCGACAGTATTCCCAGTCCTTCAGGTACACAGAGAATTCAGATAGTACACTAATCCACAAAGAGTATGACTATGTCTGTGCTGTAAGTTTACATTCTCCCATGTGCGTCCCCTCAGACTTCCTAAAAGTAAGACACCTGCTGACACGGAGCGCCTCACCTCAGAGAACAATCGAGGGCGAGCCAGGCTGCCCCAGCGGCGCTGCGTGGCTGACTTCAAGGTGCGCTCTCCAGAGTACTCTCCTATGCGCCCTTACCAGTCCAGCTCAGAGGACAGCAGCTCGGAGCACTCGTCCTCCTCCTACATCGGCTCTCCTGGCAGGGACGGACCCACTGAGATTCCAAAGCTCTGCCCGCCGCCTTACGGATTCCACTTTGGTGCAAAGAAAGGGCTCTCCAGCTTCTCCAGCTCACATAAGAACACCAACCAGTCTCAGTCCAACCCTGGCTACGTCAGGGCAATGACAGAAGATGGACCCCTCTCCCCTCAAGACCTGGACATGGGAAAGTGCTTCCTCTCCTCCCCTCCTCCTGTGGCGCACAGTCCTCAGCAAAGACAGTGGCAAGAGGGAGCATCGTCTCCAAGGAGAATCCTGAAGCCCCCTCCACCGTACACCAGGCTGGTGCGAACGCCCTCACTGAAGGAGTACCCGAACCACGCCATCAGACTGATGCCCAGGGAGATCGTGTCAGAGGAGTTGAAGTCCTGGCATCAGAGGAATCAGCTGCAGAAGTTACGTCCGAGCTGCGTGGATCAGCAGAGCGCCCTGAGTGTCAAGAGCCCCACCTCCCCTCACCTGCCTCCATTTAAACAGGTTGGTGCTGTTATTGAAGACAGCAAAACAGTCCACTAACACAAGAGTTTTAATATGTATTTAGCGCTGTAGCCAGTCTGTTGATTATTGTCTCAATGAATCGATCGTTTGCTCTATTAAAGATCATAAACAATGAAAAATAATCCTAGTAATTCCCCGGTGTCACAGGTGACGTCTTCAAATGCGTGTACAAGCCTTATGAGACAAAGAAAAGCAACAAATCCTTATGTTTGAGAAGGGAATCATCAAATTGGGGGAAATTTTGTCTGAAAAATGACTGAAACAATTAATCTATAAACAAAAACATTGATGATCAATGTTCTTTTGCTCAACTAACTCCGTATACAGTAGATTCATGTACAGAATGCATAACTTGAATACTGATGTCATGACTGTTCTCACAGGGTTCGGGTAATGTGATCCTCCAGAGAGCCGCAGACGGGACTCCGGTGCAGTGGTTTATCGCAGAGGATGCTGAGATCGTGAGCCAGGTGTAACTCGAGACCTCTGCTCCTCTGCAGTATGATCAGTAGGATGTGTTTATTTATCTCTGTATTTATTAAGGCTCTCTGTGAGATTGTATGTTGACATGATGCAGAAAACGTGGAGCTATCGGCGCCCCGATGAGCACATTTCTCTCTCGTCTTTTAATTTAAAACTTGTAAGGTGGTATGCCAGGTTTATTTATTTTAAATTGTTTTCTAATAGATGTTTCTAAACCTCCTGAGGTGAATTTAGGTTCATACAAAAACAGATTTAAGATAAACTTGCTGTGGTTTCAGTAATTTCTTTGTGTCTGGCACACATTTTGCACATGAAATTAATCTGCAGTAGTTTTCAAATAAGCTTTTTCATTCCTAATATAATTATTAATGATCTACTATATTTATCTGTGAAAGTTTCTCCCTCGCAACATGAAGAATTATTACTAAAATGTTGATACACCTTTAAAAATGCATTGCTCTTTTTAATATACGCTTAGTTAAAATTTAACATCTAGCCATGACTTGAAGTGAGCTGAATTTTAACGTTTGCTATTAACTCTTAATAATTAATCACTGATGCCTTAAACGGTGGTTTGATGAATGTGTTCACTACAGTATGGTGTTTTCTTACTAACCAAGTGATTGTATCAGTTTTGATATGTTTCGTATATTTATAATAAAAAAATACAGCTGAAGGTTTGTGGCTTTGTTGCTTCAAAGGTAGACACAAAGAATTTGAAGACACATTAATGAGTGTTTCACACAATGTTTTATATTCATAAACAAAGACTGTTAACAGGTGTTTCAGCTGGTCTACACACTCACAGACTTTAGACAACGTCCTGATGACTGCATATTCATGGCTCAGGTGCTTCATCATGATGCTTCCACAAGAATAAAGTTAATGTTACGACACAGAAAAGCACAAACAGGTACACGCAGAGGAGCGCCCAGCGACAGCGGTACAACCAGTGAGCCAGAGGACGATGTCTCCACACAGACCCGCACCTGAGGAGAGCAGGCAGTCAGTCAGTGTTTGTCCAGAGGAAATATCATCACTGTTGTCCTTTAAAAACATATGTTGACTTACGCGCTCACAGAAAGCCGTTGGTAAATATTCAGACTCTTTTTATCCTTGTCTGCTTTTTTCTTTGATAGCTCAGCTTTGCCCTTGTGTCTGTGTCGCAAAGTATCCGGAAGGGAGCTGTAACAAAGACAGTTATATTTATTTTTTTCAGTACAGTATTAACTCAATGTCACAAAGGGTGGACAAAATAACAGAAACATGTCGCAGCTTATTCCCAGGTTCACAGTCCACAGAGGACAGAGAATAAAATAGATATTTACACACATTAAAAAAAGTGATCCTCATCTCACATGAAAGTGTCACGATCAATGCCAGTTAACGCCATCCTATAAATTCAGGCACGCTTAAGTCACTCATGGGTCCCCGGGGCAAAATAGACCTGTGGGTCCTACTGAGCACCACCCAACAACACCACATCAATGCATTTTGTTGAGTGCCAGAAACTAAGGAGAATAAAATCATTAAAAACATATTTGTTCAAGGAAATGCAGCACGCACATAAAGCTAACTTAAACATTTACGCCTCCCTACAGGACGGGGCCTCAACATTTTTGCTTTCAATTGTACTTTAGTGGTGCATATTACCAGGCAGATTTATAATTGATAAAATTACATGCAACAAAGTAATTGCCGCTGAGGCAGAACTGACGGATAAACTCCTACAACTGCTGAGACTACCATACAAGTTACTCAGTTTTTACCACACTCACACACCAACAGAACAATTTGAGGTACAGTATCTTGTGGACTGGATGAGCCAGGGCTTGAACTACTGATCTTCTCACTAGTGATTGACCCACTCTCCCTCCTGAGCCACAGCCCCCAAATCTTTGTGTGACTGAAGTACCAACAATTCAGAAAGCAAAAACATTTTCTGAAAAACTTACTTATAAAAATAATAAAATGTTGATGCTTGGACTTCTCATGAAACCTAAACGTTTAGTAAACCACTATATGAAACTTTTATTGTTACTCTTGCAATTAATCTTTTTTTCAGAAGAGCAGAAGAAGTGCAGGTGAAACTCATAACACTAATGCTGGCTTTTATTTAAAGGAACAGTTCACCCCAAAATAATAAAAAAGGACTACATATTTTTCCTCTTACCTGTAATGCTGTTTACTCGTCGAGATTGTTTTGGTGTGAGTTGCCAAATGTTGGAGATATCATCCGTAGAGATGTCGACCTTCTCTACAATATAATATAAATCAATGTCACTTGGCTTGTGGTGCTCAACGCACCAAAAGAGTACATTTAAGCAAAACTCAACAGCAAAGCCTCTTTCCAGAAATCATGATCAGTTACTCAAGATAATCCACAGACTTCTTGTGAGCAGTTTCATGAAGGAACTATTTTCCTCAGCCGCCAACTATATCAACCTACAGAAGAAAGCATACTCATAGACAAGAGGCTCATGTTTGTGACTGAGAGACGTCAGCTAGGACACGCAGGAGATGCACGCTTCCTTCATTCATGCTTATTTTTTTGGTGCTTTAAGCAATACAAGCCAAGTGCCATCTAGTTACATTATATTCGAGAGAAAGCAGACATCTCTACGGCTGAAATCTGAGAAAATGTTGAAAAAAATTAGGAGAAAATGTGCATTTTTGATTTTGGGGTAAACTGTGCCTTTAAGGTTATTATTTACAATATTGTCAAAGACGAGCAATAATTTCAAGAAACATAACGAGCTCCAGCAAATTAGGTTTTCACTGCAAGCTACAGTGGTGTGTGATGTTTCTGCTATTTTGTACATGACGGGGCTTTGTACTTTTTCTTGTGTATCTTTCTGGTGGCCGGTTGTTTTGATGGGAGGCACTCTGGGTCGGGGTCAGGGTTGGGGTTGGGAGGTGGAGGAGGCTCAGCAGCAGCTGGAGCTTCAGATGGAGTTTCATCTGGTTCCTCTGGCCTGAGGAAAGAAACAGAGAAAAAGGAAATCAGGTGATGCAGACTTGTTGATCATGTGGCCCAGATACAAAGCATAAACTCTGAGTCTCTAGTTGACCTGTCATCTACTGAGTAGCTGTCGTCCTTGGTAACAGCAGGGCAGCTGAACTTGGAGCTCAGGGGGACAGACGAGCAGGTGAGGAAGGACTCCTTGCTGAAGGACCGTGAAGGAGCAGCTCGCTTCTGCAAGTCTCCTTTTAGGGCCTCCTGTAGAGACAAAGGAGGAGATACTTATTTGGGTTTCTGAAACATAACATTTGTGATTTCACTAAAGAATCCTCCGTACCTGGATTTGGCTGGGAATCAGTGACATACTGACTCTGCGGCGCCCACTCTGGAAGAACTGAAATAAAAGGCAGACTGAAGTGATGAAAAGGCGGCTGCTTCTATATTAGATGGTGCACTAAGCCAGCTATCTGCATACCTGCTGAGGGTTTTTCTTTCTGCCCGCACTGTCATCTTGATCTAGAACAAGAGGTTCAGTCAAATATTGCACGTGATGGTAGAACAAGACAAACACCACGAGACAGAACAACAGAGACCTGGTGACGCTCTGCCGTCGATGATGCTCCTGCAGGAGTTCTGCTGCTGGATCGTCTTCTTGGCCTCCTCCAGCTCCACCACATCTTTCTCGTGTCGCCTCTTTAGATTCTCCACATGAGCCACCATCAGCTCCACGGCATGACTCACTCGAGCCTCCTGTCAGAGACAGAGATATCATATGTAACCAAAAGCTGTTGTTAAGAGCTTTAATGTACATGAATAATTAATATCACAATTAAGACCCTGTAACACATAAACAAAGAGAGATATACTGGTTTTTCAGGTTGGTTGCTGTGTATGTACCTTTAACCTATGAGCAGGTCATGAACAGAAACTTATAAACCGTTCATGAGAATGTCTTAAATTAGTGGTTCCTAATCTTTCAGCCAAAAAAGTGGTTTTTCCTTCTCAAGTTGTTGGGCTTTAAGAATGTGGAAATATTTAGTTTATCATGAGAAAACAGAAATAGTTAGTCTGGGACCCTTTTTTGGGCCTCAGCGTACCTGGTGCACAGCGCCAAGCACCTCTGCCGTGTTGGAGATCCGCTCCACGGTCCCAGCGAGGATGTCCAGAGACAGCTCCAGCCTCTGCAGGATCTTACTGCGCTTACTGTCCAGACACAGGCCCTTCAGCATCTGAAAACACACACAAACACACGTGCACCTGCTCTCTGGTTTGCGTCATTAAGGCTTGTTTCACATCATCCGACTTTTCACTGCACCTCCAGGGTCTCCCTGCCTCTGGTGAGCTCCAGCTGGATGTTCTCCTCAGCCAGGTTGCGGGCGTGCTCCTCCGCCTGCAGCCTCTGCTTCAGGGTGTACTGATCGCAGCGAAAGGCCATGGCGATCTGAGAGAAGGCCATCTGAGAGCGAGCACATTTATTTCCCTCAGGTTTTTAATGCACCCTTACAGCTGAGACAGAATGAATGAATGAATAGTAGGTCCTTGTGTGAACAGGTCATTTGGGATGTTGTTTTTGTTTTGTTTTTGTTTTCTTTGTGTTGCTTTTCCACATTTTGTTTTGTAAGTGCAGGTTTCTAAGAGCCAGAGAGGCATGCCGTTAAAATAAAGAAGTAAATTAATTACATATGTAGGGCAATAAAAAAGTGAAAACTAGTTTAAACAGCATGTGATGTGTGATATATCATGGTGACCTCACCTCCAAGTCTCTCTCTGACATCTCCACACTGTCAGGAAACAAGTGAAAGTTTAATGAACAGTCAGATTAAACAGTGATATACTGTGATAGCCTGTGTGACAGATAAATATTACAGTGTCACCTGTTGAGGCCAACACGCTCTATGATGGACAGCTCATTCCAGTTTATGACTGGCCGCTCCTCTTGACTGGATTCTGTCGCAAAGATACAACTCAGTTTAAATGCACAGCCATGACACTGGTTCCTGGGCCTCATTTATAACCACTGCGCACACACAAAGGGTTTGACATGTCTTTCTAAACATAAATTGGGATTTATAAAGAAAAACTTGACGAGGAAATGTTCGTACAGTTAGGGAAACTCTGACCCATGTGTACGCACATTTTGGGTCTCACCATCACATTCCCCAGAGGAGAAGATCAGGGCCAGACTGTATCCCGCTGACAGTCGTGATCGGCTGTGAAGAGCACTGTGCGTAATGATGCCAAGCTGTGGCAGGTGACGGGATTCAGGGAAGCCTGGCTTTCCTTTACACAATAATAAGTGAATATACTGAGTCATTTCACGTCGACCATGTTTACCTGAGTATCTGACAACAAACAGCATTAAATAATTGGAGACACTGAGGTACTCACCATGCACATCTTCACCACCTGCACATAGTGACTGTGTTCATTAGCAAAGATGTCAGGGAGCAACTTTTTTTTTTACCTAAAAAAAAGTCAGGTAGTGTCCTGTTTGATGAACTCATTTAATAGCAGCAGCAGCATGTTCCCACACGCTGCCTTTTCTTTGGTTTATGACCCCACTGCCCTCCAAACAACAGGCTGTGTGCTCTCTAACCTCCAGCTCACCCACAAGCACCTCAATTTCTGCCTCAGGAATATTTGTTTCTCCATGATTTACTCAGCCGGCTCCTGTCTGTGCATCAGCATTAATGAGGTGCTCTGCATTGACTATTCATGTTTGGATATGGATGTGTTGAGGGAGTTGATTTGGGATTTATAAAAGAAAATTGCGCACAGTTTTATAGCCTAAATCAGAATCATTTTTGGCGTATGCACATTTCCTCATTTGTACATAAAGCAAACATTTAGTGTGGATTCTTTGCAGAGTTTATAAATAAGGCCCCAGACTTTCTACAGACATGTTTATAGCTGTTTTACCTTCATCACTGTCCTCACTGCCCATCATGGTGGGCGGACTGTAGCTGTTTGTCTCTGCATCAGGCTGAAATAAGTGCACAAACACAGAATCACTACACATTAAGTGTACATCAGTATAAACAGCAGCAGGTAGGACAGCTGGTAGACTAATCAACTCACCTGAGCGGTCATCACTACATCAGCTGCTGTCCTCACAAGAATAATCCAAATGTCTTCTTCAGGTAAAAACCAGATTAAATCATTCAAATCCTCACAGTCTGCACTGGAGTTTTCATTGTCACTGAAAACACAAACAAGCTCCTGTCCGTGTTTGGTTCATTTCTCCCCTGGCCTTTCTCCTGTACTGAGAATAGATAATCCTATTAAGAGATCCACAGTCAGAGCAGAGCAGGACGACGGCTCCAAGAGGCTCATGGGTACCTGTGGCTGTACCTGCTGCTGTGTTTTATCTTCAGTAAATAAATCGTTGGTATTGTCCCAGGTGATAAATCAAATGTACCACTTCCCATTAACCTCAGAGGGTAACATTTGAGTCCTGACTAAACATTACACATAACCAAAACACTTAAGACGAGCACAGGGAATATTTAACCATCCTAAATTGTTTTGTGGATGCTTATAAGAGGGTTTTTAACCTTTACCATCACGAAACCTGACACAAAGGGTCATTTTACTGTCTTTTACTGATTAAAAACGCTCCTTATTGTATCCTGTAAGGCAGGATATACAAAAATAACCTAACTATAATGCAGTGGGCTATGTGTCTGCTGTTTTGCGACACCTCTCTGTCCTGGTTGCCCAAAAATGAAGCTCTGTCACATCCCGACAAGCCTCACTGGTGGCCCTTTAAACAGGTTGAGTTAGGAGTTGAGTTATTTCTTCCTTTTCCCCAAAAATATCCATTATATTAGAGCATTTTGAGTCCAAAATCAGACCTGCTTTAGGCCACCCCAGAGCACTGGGAGGTTGGCCAGTCACAGAGTTGTCACATTACTACCTTCATCCATCCCTTATCTGTAACTGCTGAATAAAATAGGATCAGTCTTATCCTGTTCAGGGTCGCAGGGGGCTGGACCTTATCCCAGCTGACATCAGGCAAACTTAACACCCTGGACAGGACATCAGACAATCACAGGACTGACACTTAGACAGAAAACCACTCATGTTCACATCCACACCTATGAGCAACTGAGAATTATCTTTACATGTCAGACCAGAGACTGTAAATAAAGATATACATGTATTAATATGCAGTCTATGCTTCAGACCTTTAGATGTCACTGAGCAGGGGATGAGCTGCTCCAGACTTTTAGGATCGATCCCAAAGAATCAATACTATGAAGTCTTGTTTCAAATACTAATACTAGAGTCAACAGGATCAGTATCAAAAATATATCCATCTCATGTTTAATGGTCTGGGCACACTGAGACTCAACTTAATGCTGCGCTATTGGCCTCTCTACTGCGGTGTGCAGCATTAATCTCGTCAGTACTTCTTTTCTCTTTTGGCCTTGAATGACCCATGTGCTTAGGGGAGAGGTTCACCTTAAGGGCTTTCTGCCAGAGAGAGGCTTCTTGGTCAAGGTAAGGGGGTTGAAATGAGTAGATTTTTGCTAGCAAGGTCCTTTAGGCCAGTGGTTCCGAACTGGTGGGTCACAGTTCCATCCTGAATTGACTGCAAGTGACTTACGAACATGGCAAGTTTGTGAAAACCACGCTGTATTTGAAGTACAGTGAATTTCTGGTGCATAGCTCTTATGTTGAAGTGCCCTTTCCTGCTGTACAGTGAATGATTGAAGGACAGCTACTTGACAGAGACAGCAAACGATTACAAATAAATCTGGACCCCTAGGCTGGACCAGTTGGGAACCACTGCTTTAGGCAGACTTGTCTTATGTGTGATGTAGGATAGCAAGGAGGGCCATCTAGTGTTTATTTCTTGGCCTTACTCATACTGTCACCATTGTTTTATAGTTTTCCTTTTTATGTATGTAAGCCTCGTTCGTCAGTGCATCTCTGTACATCCCCATTTGTCATATTAAACTGCGCAGCACTCACCTCATTAGCTCTGAGGATTCACTAAACATACTGTATGTTATTAACTATTAGGAGCTGTCCTGTATTTTAGCATAAGTAATCACAGAATATAGTCAAAACAAATGCCTTACATTTGAATTTGTTCAGCCACAATTTCAATATATTCAGAAGTAGCCTATTGATAATGCTGGCACCTCAGACATAAGGACACATTTCTCTCACCTACATTCACACAGGTTGCTTAGATTAATATATCAGCGATCAACATCACATTCTGTGGGGTTGTCTGCCTGTTCACTATCAGAATGCACCACAGCATTGATCATCTGAACACTTTTACTGATAAGAAGCAATTATCACTATTTTTATCTATAGTTTTTACACTAGAACAAAAAAAAACAGCACTTATTTCTTTTGTTATCAGTAGGCGATTTCCTTTTCTTTCCTGTTACAGGTACTGTACTGGAGGACAGATTGATGGCAGTCAACAGGAGGGACTTATTTTGGTCATTTTTGCCAAAAAAAAAATTAAAATAGAAATAGAGTCCACCCTCAAATCACTTACTGTCTATATTATTCAGCATTAGTTCAACTGTTTTACTGTACCACATAAAAATGTTAAAAGGAAATGCCATTCACTGACAGTGAAACAGAAGCCAAGTAATCCATTAGTGACTTGGAATATGATTAACATTTACACAATAAGACTGACCAAGATAATCACAATACTGGATGTTAAGCAGTATAAATCTTTTTGCCAATACCCTAAAGTCAAAAATTTCCCTGCTCATCAAGTTATATAAAGATATGAAAACCAATGTTTCAAACCGACAAAACAAAAACTCCCAGAACAGTCGACGTTGGAGCATCTCCACATTTTATTAATAGAAAAGCTGCATTTTAGTAGAGGCGCTGGGGTTTGCCCATGGTGCTCTTGACGTAGAGGGCACGCACGTTCTGCCAGTTCTTCTTCAGCAGAGACACCAGGAAGTTGACAGCCAGGTGGATGTTGTACACAAGCTCATCCTCTGTCATCTTCACGTGTCCAACAGCCACAGCCAGACAGAGCACCTACAACACAAATACCATTCATTATTCAGTCACCCAACAACCAATTTCTTCAATATAACATCAACATTTAAAGTTAAATCAGCGTAGTGCATTTTTTTGTTTGAGCGGTCTGAGCCTACCTTCTTCATCTGGAATTTGATGGTGGATTTGACCTCGTCCACCTTGGTGTTCAGGTTCTCGTTGTGGGTGAGCAGGGAGGGGAACTTGCCGGCCTTGTTCAGCCCAGGACCCAGGATACGAGGGATCTGCTTGATCAGAGACTCAGAGGCCAGGAAGGCGTCGTACTTCTTGGCTAAAAGGGGGCAGCAGAAAACAGACCAATGTTTTTAAAAAAGCCCGTCGGACTACAATCGTCACAAACCAGCATCTTGTGGGTCATGATGTCTACTTTCGTACCAAGCTTCTTGACCAGCTTCTTGTTCTTGTTGAGCTTCTTGAGAGCCTCGATGTCCATGTGTGGCAGCTCAGCGGCTTTGGCCTCGTCACAATGCTGCTGGTCTCCCAGGACGCACACGGAGAACTTTGGCCTGGGGAGAGTCTTCAGCCTGCAGATTTACAAAGCAGTTAGAGACACTGCTCATGACCCCACGTCAAACACAGCAGCATCAGTTGGATGTAAGGCAGGGTATGGTTGAGAGAAAACTTCAGTGTACCCATTATCAGAATGAATTTTCTGCATTGGCCCATGAACTTAGTCTGCATAACGGTGGTTTAAATTAAAGCTGGCAAGCGCACTTCTAATGCACACATCATGCCATATAGGCCAATAGAGTTACCTGAATGTCATTCTTGTTTACAAACTCAAATACTCTGCCATCCCCAAATGACACGTTCCTCATTTTACTGTGTAATAGAAAAGTTCTTACCCATACCGCCACCGTGGTCGGTGTCCAGCTGACCTCTTTGGTAACATAATGTAAATTGGTCGGCTTGAGGACATGAACTTACCAGCTCAACCACTCAAAGCCTCCCCTCATGTTTTAAGACCCAGGGTAGGGGTCCGTCTGCTTCACCTCCACCAGCCAAGGCTGGGTCGGCTCAGTCAGACTACCCAAAGTACTTCTCCATGTCTGCTCCTGGCCTGTCTGGACTTTTTGTTTTGCAAGATTTAAGATTTCAGATATTATGAGCCTTGTATCAGGCTGCTTTAAAACTCAGACAGGGCTGGAAGCACACAGGGAAAAGGTTGGGTGAAACAGTAAAAGGTCGAACCTGACAGTGCCGGAGAAACGCTTGTCCTTCTGGGGATCATAGTTTTTCAAGCTGATCTGCAGCTCCACAGACTCTGTGAACCTAAAGACAGACACTAAGTTACACATGGCATCCTATTCATGCATTTAATCTCAAGGAACAAGTGTCACAAGTTTAACAGCTTTCCTCAAATAAGCATCTACAGCTTGCATCATCAGCAAGACCCAAGAAGCCTCGATGACAGACATCTTACAGTACAAAATCATCCTGTCTATGCATGTTACTTTTGAAACTTAACATTTAAAAGAAAAATACACTGAATACCAAAACATCAGAGAAAATTCTTAGTACGTGAAAAACTACATGGCATTAATCAGATTTTGATGAACCTACTTCCTTGGCTTGGCCAGAGAGCCCTGCAGGACCTCCTTCACGGCTTCGTACAACGTATCCCTGGAGACCTTACTGTAACACAGATATCAGAAAACACGTTAAAGCAAACACAGAGCAGACGACCAGCTGAATATACTGGGTTACATCAGTGGATCAACGGCAGTGACGAATCACTCTGAATCGAGATAAAATTCGTAAAGATTTCTTAAAACATGATCTAGAAAAGCTAATTTCACACATCCGATGCTTGATTAATGTCTTTAACACATTTTAAATGTGTGGATGACAGTGGATTGCATCTTAAACTCAGCGTGGCTGTCATAGCTACACCGGCAGATGAACCGGCCCCGGAGGTGACATTAAACTACACCTAGTTCTACATGACCGTACAAAATGACATTACTGTCACATTAGATAACAAGATTAAAGTCTTAGAGGTGTAATACAACTCAGTGGAGACTGTGGAGACAGTTTATTTCTTGACATTTATTAGTTAAAATGTGTCTAACCTCATTTTAGCGGCTCTTCCCTCTCGTCTCGCTACGGTGAAAAAGGAAGTTCAACGGGAAGTTACGCAAAATAAAGGCGGCCTTGTGCTGACGTCATCAAAAAGCGCATACGCTCTTAATTTCTTTTTCTTTTTGTTACGACTTTAACGCACATTTATCCAAAATAAAGATATATAAATAACGACTTTGTATTACGTTGATTAACCATATCGCTAATTTAATATTTCTAATCATTATTATTTTTAATTACATCTTTTATGAAAATAAATGTTCGCTGTTGTCAACAAACTGTAAAAATTAGCTGAGGACTGTACTGACAAAATAAAAGGGTTCAAAATAAAAATATATAGTTCAATAGATCCTGTCTTTTATTCAAACTACATGAGAAAAAAGCTGTGTAGTAAAAGCCAAGCTCATATATGTTAATTTTCAGTGGCAGCAGTATGTTTTTGAGAAAAGTAAAACAACAATATCTCAGTATGAAAATACTCCCTTGCAAGTTGGGATCTTGCATTCAAAATAGCCTACTGAAAAGCACAAAAGCATAACATGAAGAATATGCTTAAAGTATTAAAACATCATGCAGCAAAACTTACCTGTTTAATATTACACACATCTATCTAAATTGTAAAAATGATAGCTTTGTATATTAAATGTGTCACTTATTTAATGTTTCTCAGACTTTTTATAAAAATACATATTTGCTGCTTGAGTAGTTTTTTGCCTATGAATGTCCACTGTGCTTATCAAAATAAGTGGTCAAAAACGAGTTGTAGACTGTATTGACTAAGCGTAAAGGCTCCAAATGAAACAAAGTTCAACAGATCCCTGTCTTTTTTATTGAAGTATAACACGAGAGCTGTGTGTTTAAAAGCCAAGCAAAATATTGTATACTTTCAGTGGTAGAAGTATTTACGTTTTGAAGAGAAGTATATGTTAAAAAATAGGAAAAAGCAAGACCTCAATAAAAAAGAAAACATTAAAAAAACAACCCACTTACAAGTTAGAGTCCTGAATTCCAAATATTAGAGAAAAGCATAGAAGCATTATCAGAAAACTGTACTTAGGTACTAAGACTAAAAGTATTCATGTGGCAGAATGGCCCTTATCATTATTATATCTATTTGTTTTTTAACATATTTAATGAGCTCTGATGAAGAAGAAAGGCTGTGATTGAAGTTTTTTATTGCCAGCGACTGTATCCCTGTAAATGTTTCTCATGTGGCAAAAAGAACTTGAAACATACAGTGTATTAAGCTGAACAGAATCTCTAACATAAGCAGGATTTTAGTGTTGCAGATGGTCGAGGTGGAGACAATTCTAATCACTTTACTGTTTGACAGTATAATCTATAACGGTGCATCACATTTTGCATGGAAAAAAGAATCGTCATTTTTAATTAGTTTCTGTGAGAACTGACTTGGAGGGAAATGCCATATCACTTTGTGTCAAACTGGTGGGAAAAAAAAGTTCCACTTTCAAGTCAAAACAATGCCAAGAAGCAAACACAGCAATAACTTATTTTAACACTTTTATTAACAGGCACTAGATCTGATGAAACTTCATGAGTGTATGATTCTTTTCAAAGCAGCTTGGAGAGACTTTTTCAGGAAGGTCTCATTTGACGTCAGGCAGCCGTGCAGGGAGTGTTTGTGTGTAGCCGTCACCTGAAAAACAGATTTACACAAACACAGAAAGATTACAGATACTGCCTAATCCACTGTTCAGCCATAATGCATCTGAATTTACAAACTTACATGGCTGCTATATTTGGTGAGGACTGTGAGCATCATTTTTGCAAACTTCACAGACTTTGTGAACTGAGGACTCTGGCTGACGAGCTGCTCTGTGAACTGTGTGAACATTTCTTCACTCAAGTCAGGCTGAAAAAAAAAAGGGATCTCAGTAACAATAAATATTATGACTAAATGGCCTTGCAGCACTTTTCCCACGAGGCAACATTCATCTTACCTTGGAGTCTAGCAAGCTGTGGATAATGGAGAGCACTGCTTCACTCCACGTTATTTTGAATGTCATTCTGGGAGGAAGACGGGTGAAGACTGAATCAACAAACAACTAATAACCCCGAGAGTCCATTATTATTTTGTGCTGCTTTGACTTGCTAAGCAGAGAACACATAATTTAAATGTTTTATCTTACTGAAGCACCAGCAGTCTGTAATGTGAGTCCAGGCAGCCTTCTATCAGTCTGTTCAGCAGCTCAGCCTGTGGGTTCCCTGAAAACACAGTTCAAAATAGAGAATCCAGATGTTCAGGCCGATAGGTGAGGAGCAAGGTCATAACATCAAGTCCTGCTTTTATGTTCATGAACCCGCACACTGAATCCATGCCAGCTGCTCTGTAACTAAC
This sequence comes from Cephalopholis sonnerati, assembly GCA_019142605.1. NCBI lineage: Eukaryota > Metazoa > Chordata > Actinopteri > Perciformes > Serranidae > Cephalopholis > Cephalopholis sonnerati. The sequence continues at coordinate 22,363,416 of JAGQAX010000011.1, read as the reverse complement.
TGACTCTGACCTTCCTGTTAACACCTGTCAACAACCCTTCCTCACCTATATTCTTTCCTCGAGAACTGGTTCGATCACAGCGTGGCACATTGGTCTGGGATAGCGGCTACACAGTGACGTCACTGCAGAGACAAGACACCTGGAGGCCGGCTCGGACAGGGACAGGACCTGCAGTAAGATGATATCCTGTCAGTATCAAACACAGCGACACATTTTGCATCCTTTGCATGTTCAGAGATGGACCTTCTGCAGCAGGAGGCTCTTGAGGAGTGTTGCTGCCGTGCTGTAGCTGAAGTCCAGAGAGGAAGCCAATATACTGCTGCACAGTTTGGGCAGAGTCTGCTCCGGTACATCAGGCAAACTCAGCATGCTGCATAACATCTCCACCTAGGCAGGAGAGGCAGAGATGTGGGATTAGTCCTTTTACCACCCGTCTGCAAGCAGAGGAATAACATGAGTGGTTGGGTTAAGCTCTCTGATTGGTCAAAACGGTAATTTCTCCTGTGCTGTGCAGCTGTGAAGCACAACCAGCTCAACTAACCAACAGTGGTGGTTTCTCTACGTTATTTCTTATACTAGATCTGCTTTACATTCAGTGACATCTGTGCAATGTAATAGCTCTGAAATCAGAGTTAGGGAAGCTACTCTGTTAGCTTGAAATTACCTCACACTGATAGAAGGTGAACTACAGCAAAGCTACTCTAGGGAGATACTACATAGTTTGGTTAGCTAAAGCTACTTAGAAAAAGTAGTTTAAAATACTTTGTTTAAGAAAAAAAAGAGATCAAATTGACAATGTCCATGCAAAAAAAAATAAATAAATAAATACTTAGGACTAATTGTGGTCAAAAGGGCGAATACTGAATGTGCGTAGCCGTACATTAAAAGATTTATCTATACATATATTCTGAAAAGAGAAGTTAAACCTTTGTGAGGGTTTGGGGCCCTTTTACCCCCCTGTTAGGGAATGTAAATGTGTCAGACGTGCTGTGAAGTGATGACAATGGGAGTCCATGAGAGGGGGGGACTTAGGGGACTACATATAAGGACTGATTTAGTCTTTGCTCTCAGTCAGATTCAGCACAGATGCCTTTTTCTTGACGTGACAAATTAATATATGAATTAAATAATAAATGGCACAAAGTCATTTTGCCGGTGATCATTTGTGGGCTGCTTTAAAGAACCTCTTGAACATCTGTGAAGATGTACACTTTCTAGGATAATGTTGCTCCCGCCTAAACTTTTATTTTTCTCTCTTTTCCGTCTTGTCTTTGCCTTTATTATATATACACACTTTTTAATTACAGTTTGTGTAAGGCATGTCTTCAAACTCTGTTTACAGAGAATAAACATTTTTTTATGTATCTATCTAGTATTTTGTTCATTCATATACAATAATGAGACAAAATAAAACATTACATACACTTTTAAATATAGTGCAGTTTACAGTAAACATTTACAGAAGTCAGCTATAAAATTTGGAGGACATACTTGACTGGGGTCGCAGTCGTTCAGCACTTTGAACACCTCCACGGAGCTCTGGTCCCACTGCGAACAGACAATGATTATAGTAATAACAAATGTCACATTAAGTTTGTGCTGGCTGGAAGAAAGAAGACAGTTCTTCTTACCTCTGTCTGACTTTCCAGTAATTCCTTTATTTGAAGAACAGAGACCTAAAAAAATACAAAAATAGAATAGACCATGTAACCAGTGTGAAAAGTCAATATAGTGGTCCAATTAGTGCACCTGATTTAATCAATCATGTGACAATTCTGTTCTTTAATGGAAAGACTTTCAGTGTCTACAGGACAGATGAAGCCCGTCTTTACCTTTATATGTTCAGGCAGAGCATCACATGAGTTGTCTGGTGCCGGCCGCAGCTCTTCAGCAGGCATCTCTGCTGCAGCATCACTTCCTAATCCTCCTGATGTCTCGTCTTTTACACTCTGCTCTTCAGCACTGACACACTCACTACCACAGATGTCCATCTTGATTCGTTTACTCAGCTGTCCTGTTTCCTCACCGTCTGAGTCCAGACTGACAACACTGCCCTTTCTTTTCCTTTGCGTCCCCAGCTCTGATAAACCAAATGCACCCTGAGTTTCAGATTCCACCGTGTGACCGCTGAAGCACTTGGCCCATCCTCCAGCCTCACCAACACCCACCAAACGCTGCGACAGCTCCGTGAGTCTCTGGCTGCACCGTGGAGTGTACAGAGGCTCCTCATTATGGGACCCCAGGGTTCTTTCCAGCTGTCTAACCAGAGCAGTGACCCAGGGGCTGGGATGAGGGTCCTGGCTGAGGCACTTGAGAAGATGGAAGACGGCGGTCCGAGGAAGAAATGAGCGGACTAGATAGATGAAGGACAGCAGGTTCTGTTTGAATAATGCTGGAAACTGGCACACCAGCGGTGTCCTAGAACAGATGAGGTAAAAATGAGTGTGAGGCATAGACATGGGCATATGACGGTTAGCATTAATGGATTTAATCTAGCTTTTATCTTATACATTGCTAAAGATTATTATTGTATTGTAATACACAGGAGTCAGTGGGCTGTATGTTGTACTTTAATCTGAGCTCCAAATGTAAAATAAACCCCCAGTATTAAAATAAAAAATGACTCCCCTTTCAATACAAGAAAGTATAACTGTATGCAATAACTAAACTGGACCATATTTATACCTATTGAATATTATCGAGGAGAAACTGAATGCTGATACAGGCCTTTCTGACTGAGGACATTTTGACTTCTCAAATACATGTGTAACAAATAACACCAAAAATGTCTGAGCACACAGCTCACTGACAGTGGTGGAGCAAGTATTTAGATCCTTTATTTGAGTAAAACTACTAATTCAGCACACAGCAGTGTACATACAGCATTTAAAATCCTTCTGAAGTTAAGTAAACACGTGTTCCTTCATGTAGTGAAGTAAAAAGTTTTTTCTGAAATGCAGAAGTAGAAAAACAGTAAAATTCTAAAGTTAAGTAAAATAATCTGACATGCCACAGTGAAACAGAGGCATCACCATTTTATTCAGGGACTGGTTGTTATTTATGAGGGAGGAGGGGGGAGGCGTGTCAAATATTTTTTTCATCACTGAGGAGGACTTGAGGGTTTTTTTTTTTTGGCTTAGGGAAAGGGAACACGAATTTAAATGCACATTTATTCACTTTACATGGAGCTACAGTTAATACTGAATTATGTTAAATGTTTGCCAAACATGTTAGTATCTCTTAATAAGTCATCAGAAATCAGAAATCATCTTTAGAAGGAGCAGATGTTTACCTTAAGCTAGCTCAGGACATGTTAAAGTTAAAGGATAAGTCCAGTATTTTGCACTTTGAGCCCCATTCCTGGTTGTTTATGATGAAATAGAGTGGTTAAGACCAAAATCTTGACGATTGCTCCTTCTCTGAGAATTTGAGAGAATTTGGCTTTCCCCTGCCTGGCTTAACAATGCTGTCTATGGCCATGTGTAAATCTGTCCTAAAACCACCTTAAACGTTCGTTTTCACAGCCATGAAACTCACCCAGTGGTCAGTGGTGTTTGTTGATGTTCCAACATAAAAATTGCAGCAAATTGTGGTTAAAATATAAAAAAAAAAAACCTTCAAATGCTACATTTGGTACATTTTAAAAGTCTAATAACTAATTTACAGTGAATGGGGGGTCATGAATTTTCTACAAGTTACTTAGGGAGCCTGGAGGGAAAATACTTGTAGCTTTGGGGACGGTCAAAAACAAAAAACTAAGTCACACCCCACCACTCACCACCTCTGATTAGTTAAGAACAGTCCCTTAATACTGACATTTGTGTGCTATGACAAGTTCAACTGCCTGCCGTGAGATATTACCTTTATAGTTATGATTCATATGGTTTAGGTTTTTTGGGAGTTTGTCATGACACAGAGCCGCAGTTTCAATGTACATTCAGGGTTTCTGTTTGCAGAAACAAACCTCACAATCCATGAAGAAATCAACCGTTGGACCTCTGCAGTGACGTCAGCCACCAATTTAACTCGTATGTAACGTGACATGAATTTTACGTGAACCCTACGTCGTGCATTTATACTTACACCGTCAGTGGCTGGGCTGCAGTACCTGGACAGGTGACCTGGTCCTGGCACAGGGTCTCTATGAATTTAGACAGCGACATTTCAGGGTCGGCTCGCTGCTGCCTGCGGAAGACCCCCACAGCTCTGTGGGCCCCGGAGGCTCCACACAGGAGCGACCGGACCAGCAGCTTCGACTGCCCGTCAAACCGACTCAGAAACAGACCAGCATCCATCCTCACGGGTGAAGTTTGACACCAACCTGCCTACAATACCCGCCGCGCCATTTGTTGATATGCCTTCTTCTTCGTTTCTGTTTTAATGGCAGTCAACAAACCAGCTTCCAGGTGCATTACCGCCACCTGCTGGAGTGGAGTGTGGAGCAGTAGATGGGCAGGGAACAAACAAACAAACAAAAAGACAGAGGCTAAATTCTCTCTATTATTCCTGTTACTCTTAAATAATTAAACAGAAGCTTATGTATATTCCTGATGTCCTTTCAAGTAGATTCCCTAATGAAATACTGCACTTTTCTTCAGTTAGTCCTGTTATTAACTGCCTTGTTTATTCTTCCCATCTGTTGCAGTCATGTTTGACTGTTTCCAGTTCGTTACAGGTTGAACATAGTCCAGTAGGATGCTTCCCTATTTTATGGAGAGTGTCATTTAATTCATTACATCCTATGATCATATCCTCCCTTGGGCTCCCCCTCTGTAACCTAACACCTACATGTTTTTAAATACTGTAAAGTTGTCTTCCTGTGTCACTTAAGTCACAATATTCGTGCCAGGTTTTGAGCATATATGCCCTTATAATACTTTTGACCTCTGATTTACTTAGTGGTACTTGCAAGTGATTACCTGTCGTTTTAATGACTGTTTAGCCAATATATCTACTTTTCAATTTCCTTCTACTCCTACATGAGCAGGAACCCAAAGAAAGGAGATATCCAGTCCGCTGCAATATAATCTGAGCAACACATGATCAGTTTCAGAAATATAATCCTGTCTGCAGGATGATGTTCCAGATTTAATGCTCAAAAAAATGTAATGCTAAAAATATTCCAATTAATTCCACGGTGTACACTGAGGTGTTGTCGACATGTCTGTGTATATTCACTTATCGTGCTCCACGCCTTCACCTCGCTGCACACTCTATAGATTCTAGCCTATCAATTTAATCTTTATTTTTAAATGAAAGCATGACACTCATTTTCAGTGAGTGAAGCAATGTTTTATTTTCTGTGTACAAGTACAACTTGTTTAAAAAAAGAATAAAAATCTTAACATTTCATGACCTTGCCAAAACTAGTTCAGGATGTCTATCACTTGAGGTAGCTTATCATTAGCAGTGGACATCAGCAACAAGTGGTACAGCATACTTTTTATCTATAGACAATTAAAACTACCATCCACACAAATCTTTAAAATATCAAAATGGTGCAAATTGCTGAGAGAGAAGTCAGAATTGAGCACTCCTGTTAATCACAAGGCAGGAGAAAATTAACTATCTGCGACAGGTTTTAAGCATTTTGGCCACAGGAGTGAATAAATGCAAAATAGTTAACCACACCACCATGAGACAGAGATTAAAGATGCATCACATCTGGGATGCTTACATCAAAACAGGGCAACAGACCATGTGCCACGTGTGCTGTCATTTCCAAACAGCAGCAGGTGATTTCACAGGTTGGTTCCTCTCTGGTTGAAGGAGGGCTGGTCAGTAAAATCACCTGCTGCAGTCTGACTGTAATTAAAAACAAAAACACACTGGGCTCTCCATGGCGCATGTTGACATCCTGAATCTTGATCATGACCACTCAAAAAGTTTCAGTACTGACAGAAGGGTCATAACGCAGCCATATGTTCTTCTGGGGCCAATTTTAGAACGAGGACCCCATTCAGTGGTCTCAGGCACTGACAAGAGGGGAAGAAAAGCTCAGACACGATAGTCCTCAGGTAGGAATATAGCAAAGCTAGAGTAATCATCTTCGTCGTCATCGTCGTCATCATCATAACCACCAAGAAGGGTCATGGCTATGAAATGACTGATCAGATCTACATCAAATTCTTCATCGTCTTCTGTAAAATACTGTTGAACAAGAAACAAATAAGAAAGTAAACACATTATGTCATGTATAGCTGTGGAGGTAAGAACTTGATAGCATATAAAAGGGTTATATTTACTGGAAATGACCCACGGCGTGGAGGTCTGTCATGCCGATAGAGGCAGTCTGTTTTGAAGGGGCAGTATCTGTAGCGCGAATAATACCTGCAGCTTTTCTTACTAGAATCATGAGAGAGAGGACAGAACACCCAATCATGACAATTCAGCAATGGCTTGAGATTTCAAGCAGTTTTGCATTTAACTTAACATAATTCTGGAAAATGGAAAAAGGCAAAGCTCTAATTAATGCAGCAGATTTGGACATTTTTTAATTCCCCACTAATGTGGCGCCTTCAGTATTAATGACAGACACTGTTTAAAATCAAATCCATCAGGTTAAGTCTTTCTGGTCCTGTGAAATGTCACATTTAATCATTATTTCCTCAATCTAATACATTTCTTGATTAAAAAAAAAACAAACAAAAAACCTGTTAAGACATTTTAACAAATTGCTTTACACCTCAACCCTGTGACACATGAAGAGACTTATTTTGGTAGCATTTTAAATTAAATGCATTGAGTTGCTATCAATGTAGTTCACATCTTGCATATTTGTTCAACAGGCATATATATCGCATTTTTTAATCGCTCCACTTGAATGTCACTACAACTTGCCAGGCAAAAATTACTTTTAAGATTTCACTTTCAGAAATTAAGTATCAGTGGAAATGGGAGTGTTAAAATGCCAACTCATTTCCAGATTGTCGGACTCATCCTGGAGCACTCTATTGTGATTGGGATCCAGCAGGACCCAACACAAATCTTTAGAGAACGGGCAGTTTGATATTTGCCATGTGTGGGAGTGAGCTGTCAAAAAAACCTGTGCTGGTCTCACAGATTGATTAACATGAAGGAAGAAGACGTCAACAAGTGAAGTGGAAGGAGCAGGATTAGGAAAACGGCCCCACACAGGGCTCTCATTCGGACCATGACATCTGTGGTAACTGCCACATGAGCGTGGTGCAGAGTGGCAGCAATTAGCTAGCCAGTGGGACATGCACACATGGCTGGCCCAACAGAGAAGGGAGAAACTTGGATTGCAGCACACACAGAGGGAGTGGGACTTGATTCTTTACTCAGGATACCATTACTTTACTCGAGGACATCTAACAGTTTCAGAGGTCAGCAGTCGTGTTAGACCTTCAGTCCAGCTGTAGGGATTAGTGTTGCCATCAAAACCCAACCTCACACCATACCTGAATTTTTCTTTGAAGGCAGCAATTACGCTTTCCTTTGCTTGTCCTTCAACCCAGTGTTTGTTGGGCACATAAAAGGCAGACCTCACTCGGCACTGGGGGCAGCTCCTGAGGAATAATCATAAACACTGATGTTAAGTTAAATCCTTTACATGAGTCATCAGCTGCAGTTAAATATTAAAATATTCCTGAAACTTACTTAACTACATCCGGCTCGAATTCTTTTGTTTTCCTCCAGGTCATGATGCATTGTAAACAGAAGGCGTGATTGCAGTTTGGCAAGATTCCAAAAACCTGGCTTCCTGGAGCCGTCTTTTCATACACCTTGTCCATGCAGATGCCACAGGTCACATTTTGACTCTGGAGGAAGGCCTTCATTTCCTCATTATCCCCCTGGGTACTAGAGGCCGCAGCAGCCGCAGCACCATCTTCTGATGTCGCGTTGGAAGAAGTCTCCTGGGTACAGAAACTTTGTGGTCAGTATAAGCCTCCTGGGTTCAATTTGTCTGATTCACTAATATGCCCGCAGAAGGATCACACTTAAAATTAAGTAAACCTGCTCATTTCTTCCATCACATGCCGACACTTGAGCTTCTGAGCTATGGACAGATTCCCAAGAGGCAGTGATAGGAGTGTCAGTATCTGTTAAAAAAAAAAAAAAGTAAGTCAGGTGTAGACAATATGCCGACCAAAGTCAGTGTCACCAATGAAAACATCCAATACCTTGTGATTGTTCCTCAGCAATATCTACTGTCAGGCGCCCACTGTTGTGTTGAGGATTTGAGATAGGAAACAACTGTGATCTGCTGCATTCCTGCTTGGACGTCACCTCAGTCTGCAGAAGAGCAGGCTCTGACCCTCTTCTGTCAGATGGAGCGTAAGCCACACTGGAGGCGGACACAGTAGGTTCTGAACCTCTTCGACCGGCAACAGCTGCGTCAACCTCAGGTTGAGGGATGTGGAGATACCTCGTGGTGGAATATATTGAACAGGCTAAGGAAATCTGGCTGCATGTCATCCTCTATCGTTTAGTCACAAACAACTGTAGACATGGAGGGAAGATAAAAAGCTTACCTGCAGCGGTCACCATACCAGCATCCACCTTTCTGAAAGTATCTGCAAATTTGCGATGGCGTAATATCTGGCCATTCATGTCGATAACTGCATCTTGAACCAAATCTGCAATATCCATTCAGGAAATGTCTGTAATGAAAAGGGAGGGGAGTAAATTCCTACCTTGAAGCATCAGATAGCATCATATAGCCAAGGCCAGGTCCATTCAACGCACTGGCACAAATATTAAATATTTAAAAGTGTGTCAATTTGGTGTCAATTTTATTGAAAACCTAGGACTTCTGCTTTCAAGTATCACATTGGTCAAGTCAGTTTGTGTGAAATTCTCAAGTCCCTGTAGATAATAATACCAAAACTGTAGAAGCAGCTGAACAAGCTGTCTAAGGGCAACATAAAAAGTAAACCAAAGGAAAAATCCTATATAAAGCCACTGCTTGTGGTACTAGCAATGACATTAGGGTAGGTAAATATAGAAGTCAGATAGTGTTTAAGTCTCAAGTCTCTCTGGTTAGTAATACCAAAACTGTAGAAGCAGCTGATTAAGTTATCTAAGGGCTACATAAAACAGCATGTATACGAATGAAAATCCTATGATAGGAACACAGTTTAGGTTATTTTATTGCTCCTGGATTTTAAGAGGGTCAAAACCTGGGACTTATGCTTTTAAGTCCCAATTCAATCAAGTCAGTTTGTGTGAAATTCTCACATCTCTCTGGTTAGTAACACCAAAACTGTAGAAGCAGTTGAACTATTTATCTAAGGACTATATAAGAAAAATATTAAGTTTATAAAGGAATGAAAAATTCCTATAATATGAGTACAGTTTAGGTTATTTTATTGCTCCTGGACTTTAAGAAGATCAAAACCTGAGACTTCTTGTTTCAAGTCTCAAGTCTGTTAAGTCGGTTTGTGTGAAATTCTCAAGTCTCTTTGGTGAGTAATACCAAAACTGTGGAAGCAGCTGCACAAGTTATCTAAGGGCAACATAAAAAACTATGTAAATGAATGAAAAAAACCCATATAAAGCAAAGGTTTGTGCACACAGCCACGACATTAGGGTAGGTAAAGACAGAACTTGTGTCAGACCTTGTGTCATGAAAACTCGCAGTTGTAATCTTTATAAGTGACTAGTATATTTAGCTAGTTACCTGAAGACTGAGACGGCTTAAACTTTTCCCACACACACGAGGATCACTCAAACTAACCTGTATGCGTTTACGTGCTGTCGGAAATCGAGAGATCCATCAGTTGCAAAAACAGTCACTAACTTAGTAATGCTGGCTAACGTTGTGTCCAGCGTTGGTATTTAATCACAGTTAAGTTTAACATTGTGAAAGCTAATAAACACCGAGGAGAGCGCACTCCAATCCCGGTAACTGATTGAATTTAACGTTAACGCTCAACACTTTCGGCCAACGCTTACATTTAATCGCTTGTTTAAGGATAAAAATTAACCTTTCTTGATACCCACGGACCCATTTAACGTTATTTACATTACACCAATACTAACAGCGTCAAACACTCACGGAAAAGCAAACTTGTCTCCTTTTGTCGTCAACAAAATTACTTTTACTTTCGCCGTAATGTCCACCTCCAAAGCAGCACGACAGCATTTGAAAGCAGCACAGATTCTCGTTAATAACGTTTCTCACCGTCACAGCAGCTATTTCCCTCATTTTGTTCACTTAAATGGTGAAATACCACACCACACTGCCGCTTACCTACAGATACTTCCATTACGGGCCGGGTCCATCCTCCGTGTGGTTTAAGCGTGCCGCCAAACACCCTCCATCTCACCATCTGGTTATCAGCTGCCAATCAGCTTAGCAACGAGCCAATAGAAACGTGACGTTGACGTTTGCTCGCTACGTCATTACGTCCACATTCCCATTCATCCATCTACTTGTCTGAACTCTCCCAGTGTCATCACAGCAGGGAACACATTAGCAAGTGAGAAGAGCTGATCAACTGCAGGCATGTGTTTTATCCTCCTGTTTGGTGTGCATTTTTATTTCTCCCAGCTATTTGGGATCAGTAGGACCCAATGAGTATAAAAAACTAAACACTGTCAATGATAATTAAGCCCCAATGTCCTCAAATGAGTACTTCCTTATTGTCTTAGCTTGTTACTGTCACTAAAATTAGTCACAGTTGTATTGCAGATCAAACTACAAACATCATTAAACAGAAATAAACAAGTTTCAACCATAAAATGTGATTGAGGTTTGGACCTTGTCCACTTTTGTATCGGCACCAGCTGCAGACTGACTTGGCAGACATGGCTGCCATCTTGTTTTTACATGGATTAGTGCAGTGGTTTCTAACAGATTTCTTGAGGGACCCATATTTTTACCATTGTACACGTTCCACACTCCTGTATCCTTGCGATACATATTTTTAAAAAAATTCTATACAAATTTATTTATTTTTTAATATATGAATAACCTTTTAATATGACCCTCAAAATATTTATTTTTGACACATAAACTAATTTAATTTTGACAACACAGTTAAATTATTACGCCCCTTAAAATCAAGGGGGCTTCGCGACCCCCCACCCAGCTCTTTAGCGCTCTCCCTAATCATGCACCCCAGGATGGGAACCACTGGACTAGTGTATTGTGCAAATTATCCTTCCGCATGTACACCAAAAGAAACCTTTTTGCAACTTTTACTTGCCCTAGAAAGTCAAGTTTGATCTTCTCAGCGCTCCGCCAGGGGCACTAGATGAGACAAAAAAGTGTCCACGAATGAGGACAACAGGTCTAAGTTCAGTGGAATGAAGTATAAGGTCAAGTAAACCCAAAATGAGATGTTCTCATGAGGGTCTCTTTACATCTGTCTCATAATAAAAACTAGCATGCCTCCATGAACCAGTCAAGTTTCAGTTTACATCCACATCTGTTCAGACTCATATGTAGCCATGACATTTGACAGCGATCAAATATTTATGCTGCTGAAAAGAAGCTATGTATCCTGCAACATGGATGCTTCACATCTTCAATCAGGCAGCACTGATCTAAACAATCAAGTTTAGAGGTGGACACACAAGATTAGTGTTACCACTTCGGTATCTAAACAGATGTCTCCTCTTCGGTTCTCAAGTTATGACACTGAATAGCCATAGAAGTGTTTATGTAGAACATTATGATGTCAAAGTGAAGCTGACCTTTAAACTTTTTTGATATGTCATCACTTAATTTTATTCTATTCGACATTTGTGTGAAATTTTCTCATTATTAGCAAATGAACTCTTGAGTTATGGCAAAAAAATGTTTTGTGAAGTCACAGTGACCTTTGACCAGCAAATTCTAATCAGTTCATCTCTGAGTCCAAGTGGACGTTTGTGCCAAATTGAGGAAAATCCCTCAATGCGTTCTTGAGATATCACGCCAGCGTAGAGGCATAAAAAAATGGAGAAAAATCAGTGTTAATATTTCTAATAAAGTTTATAAGTGAGATGTAACTAAACTAGATCTGCAGATAGGTTACATGTAGCTATAAGGACGAAATTATTTCAAGTCTCAACATGTTTTTGTGAACAAATATGTCAATCCACCACTTACACAGGCATAGAGGTAGCTTACATCAACTTTTTGGTGTTCTCTCTAGTTTTATCCATCCACACCCTTTGCTATGTTGGCACACCGCACATCAGCCAATGATATCAAATTTGCAACAATGTGTACCAATAGCAGGAATTAAGGCAAAAAATAAATGTCAGAGATCAGATGAGACAGTGGAATAATGTCACAGATCATACATTAGAGGTAGATAGGGATCAAGACAGATTAAGAGCACAAGAGGAGATTTCTGAAGGTGGACAGTGTGCACCAGTGCTGACATACTAAAGTCCATTCAGAGTACAGTGGAAAAAGAAGTCCTGCAGAATATAAGGGAAAGAAAAACAGTTGGATACGTATGAATCCTGGCTACAGTATTGTAAGGCTGTTACACTTGGTGGCTCTCCAAACATGACAAATCAGACTGTACACAAAGGGGAAGTAATCAAAGACTGGTGACATTGTGGGTGAATACAGAAACAACTTGTGATGCCAGATGCTAGATTACTAATCATCAATTTTTCCGATAATGACATCATGGGACAGTGTGCTGGTTTTCGGTAAATCCTGCTAAGGTGTGAAAATCCAAATTCCTCATCAAGGAAACATTTGTTGGTATGCTTGACGATATATTTGGTACAACCTAAATAGGCAGGCATGTCATATGAAAGAACACGTATACTTAATACATAAAACAAGATGGTAATTCATGTTTTGCCCTTACAAATATGATCAACAATTACAAATAATTAGTAACATAATTACAAAGAATAAACTAAGAAAAAAACTCAAAATGGCAAATTCATGATAATTTGCATGTCAAAAGAATAAAACAAAAACAAACATGCGGTCCCTTGTACTTCAATGGGTCATGTGTTTATAGTGTCAGCTTCAGAGACAAATCTGTGCAGCATAGTCCATTAGTTACCACTTGGGTAGATGGCTTTAAGACAAAACCTATATAACTCGGATCTCCACATTTATTGAAAAATGAAAAAGGTATTGCACAGACAGGTGCTTTGAGAGAGCTCTACACTGCTGGAGCCAGCCCAGTTTGTGTTCTATTAACCAAATGGCAAAGTAGCAATCGTTGATGATGATGAGCATGATGATGATGATGACGATGATGTAAACAAAAACCAATTTGTGCATCTTCAGCTTTACCAAAAGCCTGAGAACAATCACCCTACCAAAGACACTGGCATCATATAGAAACTCTTGCACAGTACAAACTGACGGCTCTTTTTCTGTTTCAACTATGCCATTGGTGTAAGAACGTGAAACGCTTTCCCTTCGCAGAAAAACAGAGCCGAGGTGAGTGAGGAGAAGCTCTCTCTAGACACTGCTCTGGGGTCAGCTTTGCTATTAGAATGTAACAGGAGCAGCCTCGGTGAGAAAACAAATCATGCTCTTTGTTAAGTGACCGTTGTGGGAAACTAGGACCTGCAGCAAATGATTCCAGATGCTTAACTCTCACACACTCTCACACTCACACACACATACGCACACACACAACTGTGCTGAGGGTAATGCTGACATTGAGAAGACTTTGCTGATTGTGTTAGCCCTACCACGTGACTTTGCCTCATCTGCACGTTAAATCCACGCCCGTACATGGAACAGTGCTTGTACTGAATGCAGTGTAGTATCATGAATGTGAATTCAGTCTGTAACAGTATTGCTAAAAGCAGTCTGTGCTGGAGAACACTAATACATGTCTTTGTAGATCTCCTGTAGTAGAGGGTGGAGCGAGGTCTCCGACTCAGTCTTTTTGATCTTTTGGACAAGCTGAACGTTCTCAGTAACTAGCTGACGGAGGTCAGCCATCTTCTGCAGCAGCTTGGGGAAGAGGTAGACTGAGTCAGAGTGGTTTGCTTGTAGGTGGAGGTCCAGGGCCTGGAGGATGTTGTCCTGACTCTGCTCCACCTGCTTCACGTTCATTAACCCGGGACGATCTGGGAGAACAAGAAGGGACACAAGTTACAGGAAGCAAACACACAGGGTTTCTGCAGGGCTCACTAAGTTAGATCCTCCTCCACTAAAAAAATGTGTGTCCCGTAAAATGTCCGACCTTGACCATACTGACTTGTATCTGTGCAAAGCGTCACCAGAGAGGTGTTTTCACATTCCTAGACTGAAGGGAGTGATGTCTGTGCACTTCCCTAAAATCTGCCATTCAAATGTAAGCTGAGCAAGCTAGATTAGGTACATCACTGACACGAAAACCAATCTGTTTAATATGCAAAACTGTTTGACAAGGAAACAGACTTTGACACAACACTAGCAAACAAAAAATAACGCTGTGTCAGCCCCTGCTACTTACGAGCTACCAAGCAAACAATCAACATGAACAAATAAAAGATGCTAAGTACACTTATGTTCTCATACGTCTGCTAGTCGCTGACTTTAGTGAACAACAGACTCCTTATCTGAGTCTGACTGAGACTCAAACATGTGAAGCTGAATCTCTCCAACGTTTCCTCTAACCCTAATGATAGCCATCTTGATATGCACTGCTCCTTTACAGGTCAAGCCAATTCTCATCTCCAAGCCAGACCTATCTATACAATTTGTTCTAGCTGTGCCAGTGTCTACAGCAGAAAGCAAAACCTAGAGCAAGCAGCGATGGTGGGCGGAGTGAGGGCCAGATCCAGAGTTTCTCATTAAGGGAGACAGACTAGATCTGTTTCCAGGCCCTTTTTGGAGTTTTTTTGTTTTTATTTTCTTGTTTTGTTTATGTTTTTATGTGGTAAACACGGCTAAACAAATTATCAATCGTAGCAGAGTATTTTTACATACTTTTAAACATGTCTTCAGGATTTTTGAAGACATTTTTAATGTGACACACAATGCAGTTTCTACAAGTGTTACATGTACTGACTAGGTATGTTAAAAAAAAGCATGGGCAATATGACCTAGAATTATGTATTATTATACATTTTTTAGTAGTAGCACTACATAACAACAGATTTTAATTATATGATTTAGTGAGTTAATGGAACCTGGACCCAGCATTAGCTGCATTAAACAGACAGAGAGATGGCTGGATTAATCAGCTGAAAATGAATAATTCATTAAAGTTAATGACTTTGACTTTATAATCAACAATTTGCCCACAATGAGGTGAACAGCTTCCTAGCAATGACAGCATTTGCTACAGGTTGATATCCACAGATGCAATCAGATACCAAACATTTAATGACTGACATTACTAAATGCATAAATTACTAAATAGAATTTAAGATCTTTTCAGACCTTCTAAAGCTAATTTTTTTTAGGGAACCGTTTTAGGACTTTTCAAGACCTGCATTCATCCTGAAAATAACAACAAGCAAATGTGCCATTCGTCATGCTTTACTAGAAAACCCTTCATTCTCACCTCCGCAGAGAATAATGGCAGCAACAAAGAGGGCCAGGTCGCTGTCATCCAGCTCCAGAGCATTAAACTTGACAGCAAACTCAAACTTGGGCTCCATGATCTCACTGAAGGGCTTTCTTAAGCTGCGCAGGAACTCCCTGGTCACAAAGCCTTTGCCATTGGCTACCAACAGTCCATCTTTGTTCATGAGAGAGGGCAGCATGGCAAAAATAGCCTCATGCACACCATACTTCAGCAAAGTCACCTGCAGAGAGAATTGAACATTAGTGCCTAAAATTGACAGCCACATACAAGTCGTTTTACTGTGTAGCACGCTGAGTGGACAGTAACTCACCTGGTCATTAAGGTAGAGGTCCACAAACCCCGGAATGCACTTGGCAAACTCGGTGAGCTCCCGCACAGTCTCCACCGTGGTGCATTGGCAGCGGTAGAACACATGAACCCCGATCTCTTTGGTCAGGGGCGCACCTGGAACTAACTGGCTCCATACCAAACCACTTTCTGCCTTCCAGAGTGTGTCCATATCGTAGATCACAAACGGCTAAAAGGAGGAGAAAAATAAATTCCTAGATTAACATCTGTAACTACAAAGACTAGTACAAAAAACTAAAATATATACCAGGTGTGACTTTTTATGAGGGGTAAGCAATTTAGCATTAGCATAAAACTAAGGGACAGTCTGGTAACCTGTCCAGGGTGTACAACGGTGTACAACGTCCAGCCCCCCATGACCCCTAACAGAATAAGCGGTTATGGGTATGAATGAATAAAACCAAGGGTGTTCCCATCAGGATTTTCAGGGCTGATGACTGATTGCTGGAAGCAGTATCAGCTAATACAGATCACCGGGTGTATCTGTGCAACATATTCTACTCTTGCTCTGAGAGACAACTTTAACAACCTCATAGCAACCTTAACTTTGTTACTGAGACCGGCTTAGAGCTTAAAGGAATAGTTCATCCACAAACTGATAATTTGTATAACAAGAATTAACCATGTCATCATGAATTCGTGAAGATTTTTCTTCTTGCATGCCTCCACGGTGAATGCAGAATATATAAAACATTCTTCATGAACTGACGTAAACGGGGACAAGGTTGAACAACAGCAAAACTACACTCCCAAACTCTCACACAACCCATGCAGTGTAAACCAGGTCTCATTCATCCAGTCGTATGCTCAGTACTTACAAAACATATTTATTTTCTCTAAAATGTAATGATTTTTCACTGCTGGTATAAACAGCCTCATGCACAGCTGAGTAGCGTGCCTGGGCATGCATATGCATTTACACTCTGGTCAATTGAAGCTCATGCACACGCGCATGTCCAGGCATGCTCAGGGTGCACTACTCTTTGGCATAAGTGTTTTACAGTGAAGAAGTATAGCATATAGCAAAAACGCATGTGTTTGAGAAGTACTGAGCATAGGGCTGGATAAATGTGACTTGGATTATACTGCACAAGTTGTGTGAGAGTTTGTTAGTTAACTTAATCTCTGTTTACTTCAATTCATGAGGAATGTTTGCCTTTTTCGGATTCTTCTTCACCATGGAGGCATGAGAGAAGGTAACATGCAGTGGCTAACTGATACACTGAGGGCCATTTTGCAGGTGAAGTATTCTTTTAACAAATACAGATTTCCTTTGGAGTAAAATAAATGAAATTTTATAAAATAAAATTAGAATAAAAGCTTAATGTGCACAACACACCAAGTTAGACCAATAAATTATACAGAAGCAGCTAGTGTTATTTTTGTCAGCTTATCATATACAATCAATATCATACTGTTTTTTAGTCACGTTTTGGTTGACTCAAAATCTGACATTTTAGTCTTATCTTCATCACAGAAAACTATTTTTACTTTAGTTATAGTCAGCTGACATTTCAGTCTTCAGTCATCAGATAATTTTGAACATTTTTTTCAATCTACTCCAGCCAAAAACCAATCATTTTGACATATGAGTAAAACTTATTTACATGTGACTTTATGTCATCATTATCTGATGAAAAAAACAGGTTGACTCATCACTCGCCCTGCTGCAGTTTCACATCAGCATTCCTCCCACATTTAACCAACACCAGCTGACACACACACACATTTGCTGACCACTCTGTGATATTTTGTCTGCATTTTAGAGGCGCGTAGAGAAACTGTCTTGCGCGTTTTGCGTCATCTGATCGACCACAAATAAAACTGTTTAGAACCAATATCAGCAGATAAAAATTGGTCGCTAATTGAGCAGAGTGTCTTTACATAAAATACATGAATAGATTATATATCAACGGGTACTTTATGGTTATCTTACATATTTTCAGACAACGCTTTAAACCAGAAAAAGTCAGACTGATTAAAACAATACAGTATGCTTAAACTTCTTAAGAGTTAGAATATCAGGCAACCAGTAGTTAAGGATAAATCCATATATTTATATATGTTTAAAACCAGGACTGACATGTTATAGGACTAGAACGTACCGAGGTGCTGCTGGTTTTGCCCGACAGGATTGTGCGGGCCCTCTTCTTGGTCATACTGAGGTTCTTCAGGTAGGCTGTGTTGACTAGTTTGGCCAAGGACTTCAGGTCTGAGCCACCTGGTTTGCTGAGGTTCAGCTCCTCTGCAAGCAGGCCTGCCACCAGCTTCTTTCTCTCCGCCTCAGGCATACGACCATATCGGATCGCTGAGTAAACACACACACACACACACACACACACACACACACACACACACACACACACAAGTTGGTCTTATTTTGAGTGGATATGTCACAAGTAAATCACTTTGTCAGTACCATGGTTGGATTTTAATACCTGCTTTAGTTTTAGGACCAGGTCCATAGTTAGCAAAATACCCACTTTGGAAAATAATAATAATAATAATAATAATAATAATAATAATTAAACATAAACTGTATGTTTCTAAACTGCATTGGATTGCAGAAAAATAAAATGGCTATTGTTTTGTCTTGCCAGTAACAGGGTGCATATGTGAATTTTACAGTATAAGCATTTTAAGTGCAAATTAATTAACAGTTAACACACACCCAGCTTGAACATCACTTTCTGCACCCCCAGTATGTGAAAAGATTCAAAAGGAGATTGGAAATTAACAGAAATAAATGGACAGATTTCTTTCCTCAATGTGGATTAAAAAATTCTACTACATGAAATCCTTCTTGATAACTTCCATTTCATTCAAGTCTTGGACTTGTGAAAAACTACATATTTATACTGTAGTTTAACTATTTTAAATAACATGACCTAATTTATGAAGTTCAGGTAAAATATTTTCCCCCTCACCATCATGGGACATTCCCAAAGACAGGCACTTCTGGAAGCGACAATATTGGCACTTATTACGATTCTTCTTCTGAATCTTGCAGGACCGCTCACAGCGATCATATTCCAGTTTCATCCGCACAGTTCGTCGGAAAAAGCCCTGAGTAATAAAAACACAACCAGTTCAGCAACTCGTGTCGGACAGCACAAAACTGTTATCAAACTTTATTATCTTACTTAGATAATCTGCTGTGTTACACACACTGTACTACCTTGCAACCCTCACAGGCATGCACACCATAGTGGAAGCCCGAGGCCTTGTCCCCGCAGACCTTACACTCCACGCTAATCCCAGACCCTGTGCTGTCTTCTCGGCCAAGGCGCAGCTGTTCTGACAGCGAGGGCGACGAGGTATGGGACAGGTCTGCATGAGAAAACACATGAATTATTAGTCTCTGACATCTAAATCTGTCATGCACTATTTCAAAAGACTCTCCAGGAAGCCAGTCACGGGATTTTGAGATAAAAGCCTTACCTGTATAGCTAGTTGCTGCACTGCTGTTTTGCTTACTGTGATTGTTCTCCTCCTGATCCACACTCTCTTTCTCTTTTTTCTTCTGGTCCCCTTTCAGGTCTTTAGAGGGAGGAACTACCTCCTTCTCCTCCTTGTCCTCTTCATCCTCACTTTCCCTGGTCTTTAACTCTTGCAAGTCCGTCAGCTCCGAAACACTAGTCCCCCCGCAGCTGTCCGAACCTCCAGACTCTCCCTCTGGTGGCGTCCACCTGACGTCAGCCGCGTCCTGGGGGGATTTGGGTTTGCAGTGGCCGTTCACCCTGTCGTGCTGCTCTGTAGCAGTTTGCTGAAACCATTCCATGGTTCCTGTTGAAGCTGACTCAGCGGCTCCCCTCCTGTCACGTTGCCATCATAGTTCCACTGCTGGAGAATGAAATACTTTGTTTGAAATAAGCAATATTAAAATGAATAGTCCAACACATGGATTACATACACAGCAAGAACAACCACCACATCACTGTTAACTGGCCTCAAAAGTCCACATATCATTTACCTTGCTATCAAATCCAGTGTGCGAGTGGTTAACACACCAATACCAGAGACCACTCACTGGCCAAACTGAGCGTTAAGCTTGTCATAACACGTTGCAGGGCCAAAACGCTGCCCTAAATGTCCGCTTTACATGAATGCACACTGGTAAAAATGCTATTTAGTATTAGGTCTAAGTGTATCACTTTAAACTGAATTTTGTGCATTTACTATCTTTGACAGTGTGTTTATTTAGGTGCCCTTCCCCGAGTCAGTCCATTTCTGCTTGTTGTGTTTGAGCAGCCAGGGAATGTCCTTGCTAGTAATAGGCTTATGACATGATATACGCACAGTGTGTAACAAGCTGGGATTACCCACTAGTGCAAGTGGAGCAGACAAGCAGGGGCCTCGGACCATTAAAAGTCCTCAAAGGTCCAGTGTGGAGGATATTGGTAGAAATGGAATATAATATAATGAGAATATTTTCTTTAGTGTATAATCACCTGAAAATAAGAACAACTGTATTTTAATTAACTTAGAATGTTCCATTTACATCTACATAGGAGGCAAGAGCCCTTAACGAACACCCCAATTTTTAATGAAGACAACAACTTAATAGGGGTGGGTGATATGCATAAACTCCTTCAGTTAAGGCAAATGTGATTTCTTATATTAATATATATTATGATATAGTACATTTTCTCAAAAGTGGATTGAAAAACCACTAAAATGAAAAGCAAATAGCCGGTCGCAATATTTATTGCTAATGCAGCAGATCTAATAACTGACAGATCAGGGCATTTCATTATATTGATGCAAAGATCACATAAAACTCCAATATAGCTGCAAAGCAGTCAGGCTCGTTGCTAAGCGTCGTTCCCACACGTTAAAAAGATCACTACCACCCAAGAAGAGCCGCTTTTCCACCGCAGGAACTTTTATCATTTACCCAAGATTTTTAAAAACCTTGGCGCATTTCCACTGAAATTACCTGGGGAAAAAAACTTTCCCCCTACCCCCAACTTTACTTAAAAAAAAAAAAAAAAGTACCTAGTAGGGGGGAAGGACTTTTCAGATTCCCCGCAATTCTTGAGGGGCGGGGCTGTGTGCTGCACGCCGATTGGTGGAACATACACTTGCAGCGCTCCGCACTTCCGTGCCAGGGTGGCTGCAAACTTTATTTAATTTCTACAAGCTTCGCTTCGTTTGTGTTTTGATCATTTGGAAAAAGGAGCAAAAGAAGAGAAGCTACGAGAAGTGGACAGGCGACGAGGTCCAGGCTCTTTTGAACGTATTTGCCGAGGAAGAAATTCAGCAGGACTTCGAGACAGCGACTCGAAACGACTGACTTGTTTGGCCTTCAGCTTCAGCTGATTTGAATAAATTTTCTGGAACTTTGAGGTGCGGTGGAAACGCAAACCACACAGATTACCAAGAAGTCTTTTACCCAGGTAAATAAATTCCTGGGAATAAAAATGGAAATGGAAATGGAAATGTTGGTCGAAAAGGGGCTTCTTACAAATTTCTATGAGGATAAAATTAAAACTAAAATACACAGGCCGGGAAATAAATAAGGGCCCCACTTCCATGAACACAGAGGCTCCACAACTCAGGAGTCTTGAGACAACCACAGCCTAATGTATCCTAAACATTTCATTCTGTTCTCCACTATCTTAAAAAGTAAACCTTGTCTCTAACGGAGCTGGAAGACATCTGTATTATTGTTTGCCTCAGGTCCGTGGGAGGGTGCACAGTGTACTTGGTGGGTGCTTTAAGGGGACAGGGTGCATGCACTATGTACACACTGAGCAGTGTTGATCGCTGGTGGACGGCGGTAGGGGAGAGGGCTTTGGGGGTGGGGGTTAAATATTTGCCCCGCGGCCCCCTAGCGGATTAATCCGTCCATGTATGTAGCTGTGCCATGACAAATATCCTGACACATTTACCACTGTTTCCCCGATTAATATTGTCATTACATGATGGCCCAAAGCGGGACAAAGTCTAAACGTCTTTTATATAACATTTAGGGAACAAAACAGCTCAGATCGGGACTGTTAAGACTTGTCCAGCAGACAACCTGTCACACTGGTTCTGCCAACATTTCTATGAATTGTTAGTCACTGACAGGACTGCAACTGGATTCAAGCATTTCAGAAATGAAAAGACGGATAAGTAATAAACATGGCTACCATCAAACTTTTTTTACTTCACGTGAAAACAGTATCAGAAGCGCACATGAGTAGCTTTAGCCTGTCAGCCGGCCGTCGACAGAGAGTCGGCACGGCTAGCTAACTTAGCTAGTTAGCTACTAACCTTGAATGCTGACTACTACTAGCTGTTAGCGTGGCTGACCCACATTCCCGTGTGTGCCTTTAAATAACGTTAGCGGGCTTGCCAAGTTAGCTTACCTCTCCCAATAGTGCTGCTGCTGCTTCTGGGGATTTTTACGCTACGAGAAACAGGCTAAAATAAACACGTAGAGAAAAGAGACCCGAGTCCCCGGTCCAGGATCGATCGGCTGTTGACAAGTTGTTTGAAGTCACCAGCAGGAGTTAGCTAGCAGCGGGAGCTAACTCACGTCACACTGCTAACATAAACTTAGATTGATCCGGGCCTTCATGTCGCTGACAAACCGCTGAGCTCCAGGGAAAAATAAAAAACTGTTGGATACTGTTGTTCGCGACCATATCACATGCAGATAAGCATAGTGGACTGATAATCCCTCCCCGACTCTCTCCTTGTTGTTCCTAGCTTTGCTTTGCTTTGCTACACTCCCCCCCTCCTCCTCCTCCTCCTCCTCCTCCACCGTCACATGCCAGGACACCCCCCCCCCCCCCCCCACACACACACACACACACACACACACACATATACACACAACTCATGTATACACACAGCACACATCAGCCTGGATCCAGTAAACAGCTTTCTGCTGGGGAGTCAAGGTCTCTGTAACACTAGTGTGCACAGTTGTTTTTTGTTTTCTGCAACATGGACATTTACTTTGGATCTGCTTTGTGTGGCTTTAATCATATCTGCAGAAATAATCATTTCTAGCCCTTTGAGGCACATTTGTGTGCAAATAAATTTACTTTACTAGAAAGATAGAGTTGGATTACATGAATAAACATGTAGAAATGACAGTATTTATTATCACTTGCAGTGGTGAAACAAGTTCTCAGATCCTTTACTTAGCTCAGAGTGGTAATACCACAGTGTATAAACACTTGATACAAATAAAAGCCCTGCTGTCAAGATTTTACTTGAGTAAGAGTTAAGTTAAAGTTAAAAAGTACAAAAAAATATTACATTATGTAAGGAAAAACCTTCAATCTTCCAGAAAATTTGGGGTCCCCTAACATTCTGCCATCTTTGGATTTGTGACTCTTCCTGGACCAACCTTAACTTTAACTTTTATCATAACATCCTCTCTGTATATATTATGACTAATGTATTTAATTATATTTATTTATGCATAAATATGTAGCCTACATCGCTTTAATGTTGCAGTTTTGTAATATATATACTGCCAGGTAGCTTGTAAATTTCACCAAGGGATAAATAAAGTTTTATTATTATACATAATAATACATAATCATTTATTTTTTGATGACATTTTGTATTATTAATCAAAATATGCAAAGTAACTAAAGGTATCAAATGTAGTGGAGAAAAAAGTACAGTTGCCTTTGAAATGTGGTGAAGTAGAAGTAAAATGTTACAGAAAATGGAAATACTTAAGTAAAGTATAAGTACTTCAAAATTGTTAGTCAGGGGCGTAAATATAGACAGTGCAGGCAGTGTGGTTGCACTGGGGCCCGTGGGGTAGAAGGGCCCATAGAGAGACTGGGCCCTTTTAAGTGATTAGATTGCCACCTTAAAAATGTACCTGTGTTCAAAGAGGAATGATAACAAAAAAGTTCCTAATTTTAAAATGGTACCATTTGGTATATATGTCTGCAAAATGGCAAACTGATGGTCATCAGGGTTTACATTTTTATTTTAGTTTTATTACATGGTCAGTAGCCATTTAAAGCAAAATTATATGTTTTTTCTACAAAAGCTGTAGAATCTATAAAGAAATTATAAAAAACTATTCAGTTAAATGTCTTTGATATTTTTTGACACATATGCAGTGATGATTTCTGGGTAATTTGTATGTTGATGTCGTCCAATGTCAAGTTTCTATTCATTCTAGTTCTATTCTATTCTAGTTTTCCGACTTTTATTACTTGATGGTCAATCATCACACAGCATTCCTGGAGTCCAGCATAAGAATAAATGGGAAGCCATCTAGCAGCTCATTTTGGGTCTCAGCTCTACAAGCAGGTTTAACCAACCATGGTATATATATTTAAATTTACTTCCCTTTTTTTGGCATTCAAGTGCTGCTATATCAGCAGCTATATTAAACATGCATTTCCTTAAGAAACAATAAAGATGAAACCTACTGAGAGTTTGAGGCGTTGAAGTGTGCGCCCTTTTGCTATTTTTTGTAATTCTGTTATCAGATATAACCTAAAACTAAAACAAATATCAAATGTTTTGGCGGTTAAAATCATTCATGTATATAGAAAATATAAAGAAAATAAGTATCACCATTTTTTTTTTATGTTTATATTCATGAATTTTGTGGTTTGTAATTGTTCCTGTTACTCACAGTATGACTTACTGTAAAGCAGAGTGAAAAAAGGGAAACTCTGTTAATACTGACGTTGAAACTATACGACTTAAAGTATGTAAAAAATCAGCCTGCTTTAAAAATAGATCATAAAAATGAACCCATCCAACATGTAGTTTGCTGGTGTGTCAGTGGATGTCTCTGTTTGCTCATATGATGGTTTTATGAGTGACAGCCGTCAAATTAGTCAGCGATGACACATTTCAGCTGAACAAATGACGTGGACTCAAATTCAAACTCAAGCGGACGTGCAGTTTGCAAATTCAGCAGTGTGAGCACCATTTTTTTCCACTGTGTGCTCTCTGTAATCAAAGCGTCACCTATTTTAAAGTGTATTTCACTGTTATTTTATTTCACCAACTCATCAAATGAGATTTTACTGACAGTGAAGATCACAATTTATTTGAACTGCATGTTGCACATAATTTAACACAGTAAAGATACAGGCAGAGTTTTAAAGGCATCAATTCACTCTTTTATTTACAATAATGTTAACTGACACAGAAACAGGAACTTCAATGAGTCTCTCTCTCTGTCTCTCTCTCTTTCCTGTTTGTCAGGAGCAATACTCTTAGACTGACGTTGCTGTAAACTCTAACACTTACCCACAAAAAGTCAAACTACTCTCCAGCCAAAAATACATATATAAAAATTAAACATTGTTATATGCTTATATTACAGAGCTAAACACATGAGCTTCCTCGTATGGTATGTATGTATTAGCCTTTGCACATCACAACTTACTTTGTACTTTCAGGATGTTGCGTTCAGCTCATTTTATTTGCACTGAGGTATGGTTTATGTCCAGGACAGGCCTCACACAGGCTGCAGTCAAAGCATTAGTTGATTCTGCAAATGCCTCTTCTCATTAAAATGTTTTCTGTCTGTGAAATGAGGTCAGTAAACTCGACAGTTAATAGAAATGGTAGTACTGTTGGTAGTAAATTCAGTTTAGTTTTTTTTTCTCTTGCCCTTCCTGTCAGAAAACCTCACAGACTGATATTAGGTGACCCACGCAGCCTTTCTGATTCATCTTTTTAGGGGATGTCCATGTCTCCATTAGAGGCATGGGAGTGACGTTTCTCTAGATCACTCGCAGCTCTGTTGTCAACGTTTTCTTTGCTCTCCTCGTCCTGATCCTCTGATCCTGATCTCCTTCTGAGACGCAGCCCGGGATCTCTCTGTGTCGGGATCTGGAAGCTGGAGTAGGAGCTTCCCAACGATGGTCTCTTCTCTAAAAAAAAAAAAAAAGCACAAACAAAATACTTCAGATAATGAAGTGAACGTTTACAGCAGGCGAGTAAAAACAGACACAGTGGCTTAGAGACAAGGATTCTGACATAGAGAAGGAATTCGCTGGTTTTGAAAAAAAAAAAAAAAAAAAGACATTTCAGGAAGTATATTTATAGGACAAGCTGTGACATATAATCACCATCTATTGGTTTACATACTCTGATCTAAGAAAACGGTGTCACACAAGTCTTCATCTGATGCAACGTTAAATGTCAACGCAGCCACAGTAGCCTACGCTACACTCTGGGAAAAACACTTGCACATAAAAACAGCTGGAGGAAAACACTGAAAAGATCAGATCTGTGTGGAGCGAAGACAATGATGTTTGTCAAATGAATACATGACACAAACATATGTCATATTTACATCATGTTCTCCGCATTGTTTTTGAGATTTCACTTGCACTCCTTTAATTATGTCACCATGTGGGACCCTTCTGAAACCGTTTAACAGCTCCTGTCAGGTGAATCGCACTCAACTTCTAATATTCACATAATGGTAGTGGATGGAAATTTTTTTTGGCCGCTCTTCTGTAAAATCGATTTGAGTAGTCTTAAACATTAGGCTTTTTTTCACAGAAGACATGACAGATGACAGAAGGAAAAGCACAGGTGCTACTAATAACATTAACGATAGCTCTGGTCTATTTGAGTGTCTCAGTCAGCCCTGACAGTATGACAGTGAGCCAGTATCCACAATACCAGGACCGTGTACCTGAAGCAGCCAAACAGAAGTCAGCCATCATTAATTTTATCATTCACACCTGTGCTTTCCCCACTGTCACATGTCAAAATGTCTTCTGTGAAAAAAAAGCCTAATGTCAAATACTACTCTGCTGGTGGGAGAGGTGGCAAATCAAACACTTTAAATGCTACACCAGAGACGCTCAACTTACAGATTGGGTGCCAGGTGGCCCGCCAACCATTTCCTGTTTCACTAGGAAAACAAATCGATTCACACTGGTGATTTTTTGGGGTATAAGGTTTGAGAGTGCACAAAAAGCATCACAATGCAGCTTGTTTATTGATAAAAAGTGTCAGACAGGATCCTGACAGAGGTCCCGCTGAATTATTTTTATATTATTGTTAATATTTGTTCATTAACTGGCCTTTGACCTCCTGTCATTTTGCCCCCAAACGAGGCAAGTTGAGCATCCCTGTGCTAGTGCAGTCTGGACACATACCGCCTGGTCCGATTGGTCGCATTAGTCTGTTCATCTGGACGTTCCAATGTTTGACGTTGGTGCTCGCTTGGCGAAGTTTCCTCTGGGCAGCCTGTCAGAGAAAAAGAGCAGCTCATTGAAACACGCGACACCTAAAAGCAATAAAGACATAAACTACTGTTAACATTACCACAAACTAAAACTAACTAGTATCAGTAATAAGTATCTTTTCACATCGTGATTACAAAGTTGGGTGGGTTTGGGACTAATTACTGTCAAGACTTATTTGTTTTTATTCACACATGTTGTATGTTAAAGCACATTGAGATTACTTTGTATGAAATATGCTATATAAATATAAGATGATTTGATTTGATTCTGTCAAATTACAGAAAAAATATTGACAACTACAATATGGAGGCACGTACGATACTGGTTCTCTTAGGGACAAAGCAGAAATAGCACCCCACCCTGTACTAGTGATACCATCATCAAGCATAAAATTCATAATATGAGTCACATTAAGTCTTTAAATGACAGAGTAAGCCTCTGTAAATAGGAGACATAAGAGAAACGGTCGGCCTCTGTTGTTTGAAACTTGTTTAAAACTGTGGTTCTGGTTGGACTTTGAAATCATTGAACTGTTTTGAAGACAGACCAAACGAGGCTGCCTGTTTTGTTTCATTAATGCCTGTGTCATGCTGCATGTTGTCTGTAACTGCATGTAGATGCTGTCATTTTGTCTCTGTCATTCTTGTAAATGAGATTTTATATCTCAGTGAACTCTGACCTGGTTAAATAAAGGCTAACATGGATTTATAAATACAATTCGTTGAATTAGTAACAATAGGACAGGCTGTAAAATTCAACTAACAAGGTGTGCAAATGCTTAGATTTCAGGTGGGGGTTGGAAAGGGAGCACATAGAGGACACGTGCCTCTCAATATTTAGAGCATGTGGCTTTGTCCGACCCAGTAAAAACATGAAAGTAGCAGAGGACTTTTATCTTGAGAAAATTAAAGACACTTACACCATGAATTAATGCAGAAAAGGGGCACAAATTGGTGCGTAGAAATGAACCACAATGCAGGAAATCAAGTGTTTGATGCTCAAAATTTTCTGGCGGAAAAACCCCAATCATACGTATCCCCCCCAGTGTTGCACAGCCTTGTGAGCATACAACATAAAACTTGAGCCCAAACAGCAGCTGATACTTTTGGCTCAGTGTTTCAATGAGATATCACATCAGATCTGCAACAAGCAACATTTCCTCTGAGAGATAAGACATCGATAATGTGGGCTCACTTTCTTATTTGACTAGTTGGTTCTTACCACAACATCCTGGTCAACCCTGTGCCGGTTGGCGCGGACCTCCTCCAGCTGCCTCTGCGCCTCTTCCAGGTCCCGGGACTTGGCTTCCATTTCCTGTTTCAGCTCCTGCTTCTCCCTCTGCGTCTTCAGGATGTACTCCTCCTGTTCCTCCTGCAGGCTCATTAGGGCCTTCATTTTCTCCTCCTCCTCTGCCAGTAACCTGAACACAACACAGAACACAAACAATAACATTTTAATAAACAATGTGTGATTGACGCCCAAGCTATTTTTAAATATTTGTTTAATATTTCAGGCGTCACAGCGAGCAAAGGTGCAGAGTGGCTGATGCATGCAAGCTGTTTGCGGATTGATGTGATCAATTCATCAGAAACTTGTACTTGAAAAGGTTGAGAGAGCACAGAAACAGCTACACAATAGATCTGACTGATGGCGGCGTTTAACAACTTCCTCTGCTGGTAGCTCAACTTCCTCAGGAACATAACGCAACATGAACTCCTTTCAACAGCTGAGTTTGGTATCTGCTGTCAGCACATGAGAGCTCCTCCCTTCTTACAGCTAACAGATTATTGTTTACAGGCTCCTAACCCAAACAAATGACTTCTTATTGTGCTGTGAGAGTGTATACATGTCGCTAATCACACATTAGCAGAGATAAGTGGCTACATATAACACTCTACCCTGCTTGAGCGTAGCGGAAGGCCTCCTCATCCAGCCTGGCTTTGATCTCCTGCTGCAGCGCCTCCTCCAAACGCTTCTGCATCTCCTCCAGCTCCTGGATCCTCTTCCTCTGCCTCTCAGCCTCCTCCTCTTTCAGAGCCATCTCTGCCTGCATACTGACCCGAGCCTTGAGACACACAGCAAGAAGCAAACAAATGAAACACACATCTTTCTGCCTCAAACTCTTTTTCTCCCCCTCTTTGCCTCCACACTGACCTCCTCGGCCTCTTGCAGCTGGATCTCCAGAGCCCGCTGGAGCTGTTCATGCTGCTGGCGCCTCCTTTGCTCATCCTGCTCCAGGAGGGCCTGAGCTTGCTTTTGCGCCTCCTTCAGGAGATCCAGCTCGGCCAGCTTGCGCTCCCGTTCCTCCTGCAGGGCCCGCAGCCTTTGAAGCTCCTCCTCCTTGGCCTGCCGTCTCTTCTCCCGCTGCTCACGCTGTTCCCGTCGCTTCAGCTTCAAATCTTTGTGGAGGGACGTTTTCCCCTCCACGTGCAGCCTGATAGCTGTTTGAATCGCTGTGAAGAAGATATGGTTTATTGATATGAATATGTAGCATTTAAGATCGATCTATAGCTCATCAGTGATTAAAATCAGTAAATGTGAGGCTCCTCTGACCTGTAGTCCACTCCTGTCTCTGTTTGGTGTCTGAGGCGCTCATCTCATAAGTCTTAGAGAGAGTTTTCAGACAAAACATGCACCTCTTCCCATCCCGGTCTGGTAGCACCTGTTTAACAAGGAAAACATTCATTTTAATAAATAAATATCTCTTTATGTTTTGCATTTGTTGTCACCGTTTCTTAAATAAACAGTAGTGAGGAGGAAAAAAAAGATGGTGAACTCACAGGGAAAAGGGCGTTTTTGATCCATTTTGAACGACCAAACAATATTTGTTCGTCTACTTCCTATAATAAAGCATGATTTTAGAATGATTGCTTGTTTTTCTTAGTATATAACACATGGTGCAGAGTGTAGTGTTCTTGCTGGAAACAAAAAACAGAAATTGACCAGATGTGTGTTTGTCATTCCTCAGTTTGGTACTGTGTGGCATTGATGAGCTAATAATTGACTGTGTATCCGGAGCAGCCCAGGTAACAGTTACTCGACTCCAGCTCCTCTGCTGCAGGTTCACATTCAGAACGAGTCATTCATGAGAGCGAGGCTGGCGGACTAATCTTTATTTCAGCTCGCTAGAACTCTGTGAGATTTTTGAGGAAATCTCGAAACAAGGCAACATTGAGTTTCCACCTATTGCTGCTTTTTATAACATTTATAGTTCCCAACTTTTTTGGATAGTGACACCTCAATATGAAGCTGTGTCTACTTGGGGTCTGCATGAAAATGACTGGGGGCAGGGAGGTTCAGAAAAGGGGAGGGCTTTGTACTTTTCTCCTTGATAAAGGGAAGGGAGTCTGCATTTTTTAGGTGGGAGGGGGAGAGCCTTAAGTGATTAGTGACACGTCATTTGTCACTTTTCTTCAGCACCTCCCACCTTCACTTTAATCTGCTTCTTAACAGAAGGCAGAACAACAGTAAGTTGTGTCTACTATAAGTAAACTGCAAAAAATGTTAACATGTTAAGGGGGTACAGGTCTTGGGGAGCTGTATAAAGCTTTTTGTGGCTGCGGAGGGAGGTGCCTGATATCTGATAAATGGTTTCTCTGGTTACTCTGTAGCCCGGTCTTCATCTCTGCACAAGGCTACGCTAGCCACTGCAAGCATAACACACCTGAATCTCTGGCAAAACTGTTGGCTATCAAATTGCACTGTGGGTTATGTAAGCAGCAGGTTTCGACATGAAAGAGGGACACTTGGAATAAAAACGACAACATCTCTGTTTCTTTCTGCTGCTTTGATTTGTACTTTTTTATTAAAATGTCCTTTGTGAGTCTGACATCGTAAAGGGAGCGCAATACCAAATCAATGGAGCAAAAAACCCATCTGGATTTTGTGTTTAGAGGGCAGGGTTACAATCAGCGTACATTCCCATCATGGTATTTATCTGCTCCGGCTCCGATTGGCAGTGATGGAAACATGTCACCCGGGTGGACATGCTAATTTTCACACCTTTTCTGGTGTGACTGTTGGTGACTTTTATGACTCCTTGTCATCTTAGCCACAAATTTCGTCAGTCTCCATCCAAGCAAAGCTTGAACATTGTTCCAAATTAGTTGGCACTGAGTTTAAAGAGAGACTAACCAAGTGACAGGTATAGGAAATGAGTAACCACCCTGACGGGTTCACTGGCCTCCATGCTGCTTCCTACTGATTACTAACCCTGTATTCTGGCACATTCATTATGGTAACGTGACACACAAAAAAACCCAGTAATGCATACTCATCTACTGCCAGTGAGAAAGTTGTCTATTGTCTATTTTTAGCAGGTTAACCCATGTTTTAACAGGTAACACATACATTAAGGTTTGAATTGGAGTAAATCACCTTAAATTCGTTACACACTTTTAGTTATTAATGCCAAAATTTTACCATTCGATATTGTCAGATTACTTTGAGATACAGGGGTCCAAATTATAGTAACACAACGGAGCACCTTGCTCATTATGCGGAACATAATGTTCTGCCCTCCTCCCCACTCCAATAATTTGTACACAGTCCCCTGCCCC
The DNA here is from genome assembly GCA_019142605.1 of Cephalopholis sonnerati. Taxonomy (NCBI): domain Eukaryota; kingdom Metazoa; phylum Chordata; class Actinopteri; order Perciformes; family Serranidae; genus Cephalopholis; species Cephalopholis sonnerati. Next base: position 22,331,853 of record JAGQAX010000011.1, on the reverse strand, counting down.
GTGCTTCTTCATGACAGGTTAAACATGTTTACAGATAGTTCAAAATTCAACAAGTGTTTTATTTGAATACTTTTTTTTGAGTCCTGGAGAGATAACATTTTCCGGTAAATTTCCAAAAAACCTCAAATAACAAAGATTAAGTCATAAAAATGTGTTCACCATTTTGTGACCTTTTTCACCCTCATCTTACGACATCTTGGGGGAGTCCCGACCCCCAGGGCAGGAACTGCTGTCTTACAGAATGACATTTTGACTCACATGTACAAAGGAGTGCAAATGGGGAGTGTATATTTCTCTTTTGGATAATTTGACAGAGAATACAATGTTATTAAAAGCCACATTTCTTTGCAGTGTTAACAGTGTTTAGCTTTGAAAGACGATCATCTCCAGCTGCTTACCTCCACACAGCAGTTCCCATCCAGAACAATGTTTCCCTGGCATTCCTTGCGGTCCTCCCCTGTGTAGTAGGACAAGTTGCTTGGCCTTAAGGTGAACCAGCGTTCCTTCCAGTTTCTCCTCAGCTGGCCTTTCTTCCACAGATAACCCTGCATGCACCCCGACGGACACACGCAAACACATACACTGTCACCAACACAATGCCGAGCATGTCAGGAACCTAAACACAGACTTACAGTGGCAGATGGCTCTCCTACCTCTTTGAGGACATCGCCAACAATCTCCCTGTAAACTTCCTCTATAGCCATGCTGATTATGCCTTTATCAATTCCTCTGGTTATCTTTCCCGAGTTCATCATCTCCAGAAAAACCCAGACAGTAATGCCACTCTGCTGCACCGAGTCTTGGGAGAAGAAGTCCTCTAATTCAACACAGTTGAACTCAATACTCATAGCCATGCATACCTTCTTGAGGAGGTACTCCACCTGAAAAGGAAAAGAAACCAAAGGTCTTGAGAGTGAAAATGAACGTGCTTCATTTGAGTTATCCGTCTTTGCTGCATTATACTCGAGGGAGGAAGTTACTAAATCTAAAGTTATCTTTCAATTTACTATAAACAAGTAAATAAGCTATCTTCTCTGAGTTTTCTTTTACTTTGTTGACTTTCCTCTCAAGGCTCTTGTTTACTTTACAACAGCTAGGGAGCTGTTTACAGTAAATGAGATCAGAGCAGTCTGGCATTACTTTATTTGTGCATTTCATTTTGCAGTTTCCAAATTTCAACATGAAACACCGAACCTTACCAATGTCAATGTCTTTCCTCATGTCCTACTTTTATTTATGTTGATTCTTAATGAAACAGACTTCAGTAACAGTATTTACGACGCCATAGTACTCTTTCCACCACAGACTTCTTTGCACAGTGGTTGGTGTGTGAAGCACATACTAAAATAAAACTGGATAATGTTTTCTTAAACTCAGCATGATAGAAACTACTCTGCCCTTGAAATTTAGGGCTTTCTCTTGGCAGCAGCTGTGAAAAACACACGACAGGAAACCAAAACGAGAGCTTGCAAGTGAGAAACAAGCCCACACTGTTGCATGAAAAGAGCACCGCGTTCCATGATGGCAAGAAATGAAGGTTTCGGCCGAGGTGTACTTAGTGGTTGTAGGAAAAAAAAAACCCAACATCACTTTTAGGTCACAGATTACTGACTACAGTCTTTGAATTGTTCTCAACAACAGAGCACAATAACTTGAAATATCCATGTGGCTAAATTTAGACACAAGTGTCACTATCATTACACGCAGCCACTATCACCTCAAGATGTGCATATTTGTTTGCTTAAATGTCATGCAGTCCGGTCATGTCCTTGAATAACAAGAAATCCTTGATATTCCAGGAAAATGCATATTTTTGATAGAAATTTTACAGAGCAATTGTGAAGAAATTCCTTTAAATCTAAATACACTGTATTTGAACCTACCTCGTCGGGGACCATAACCAAAGGGTACTTGTCTTCAGAGAGAAAATTAAAAAGGCACCAAAGCCGAAAAGCATCCTTCTCTGGCAGAACAGTGCTGCTAGTTTTATCCGTCTGGTAGTTTTTCTTTGCTGTAAGCGTCCAACAGAGTTCATCTACGTTTTCCTTAATAAAAGAGCCTTCAATAACCTACAACAACAAAATGCAGATATTAAAAAAACTTCAGCAGCATCTGTGACTACACAGCATTGTAATTTGACAAAACAAAAAAGAGCACAGAGTTGTGTTTTTATCACCTTATCCAGGATGTATTTGTTGAGGTAAGGCATATAACCCTGACTGGAAACAGGACCGTCATCATCATCCCTGAAATGTTCCTCCAAAGCAACTGGGTCATGTGGGATACATAAGACTGTACACAGGTTGTGGGACAGCACCTGAAAAATCACAAAGAACAGGACAGACATATTTCAAGACACTGCAGTAGTATATCTAGTGAACAGTTGTGTTTGCAGGCTTAAAACACTTTGTGGTATCATTCCATCGAGTAGTAAAGAGCAAAAAATAAAAGAAATATTTAGGGAAGTGAAATTTTGAATTTGTGCTGCATTGTATTTCTAAAAATATTTCTGTTAGCACATACGCAAGTGTGAAGGGAAAAAAAAGTGTCTAGAAGTCAGTCAGAAGGTTGTTTTAAGATGTACGGCATGGCAAACATTTTAAGACAAAATATTTGAATTGCAAAAATAACTTTTTTTTAATCTGGTTTAAAAACAGTCTCATCAAATTGCTTTACAGGTGACTACAGGCAAACTACAAATACAAATAGTAACAGTCATAAGATTAAAAATGTAAATAAAATTACATAGGTTAAATAACATAAACAAAATAAAAGAGCTAAAAGGTGAAAAAAATAAAAGGTTAAAGTAAAGTATGCACGAGACATGCTCAAAAGTCAGAAGATTAGTAAACTATGAACTACTATAATCAGTGTATTTCTGCTACTTCTTTTACTGCAATAAATGTGTTCAAGTGAGAGTGTGCAATGTCTTGAGATATCTGTTGCATGTTATCAGAAAACCAGTCTCAGTGTGTTGAGCTGTAACCACATCCTGTCTGAAGCCTCCTGTGCAGTACAACATCTGTCAGTTTTGAGGCCACGCCATGCAAACTGCTTGCCTCTGAGAGCGTGTAAAGAACATGGTGCCTGTACACAGGCTGCATGCATGAGGGGGATAAGCCTAGTCATGAGGCTGCCTTGCTGTGAGCCAGCAGCGGCAGGCAGCCCATCGCAGAAAGATGGAGGTGGCTGGAAATGGAGTCTGATCCACAGCAAGACCAAGAAGTGACATAACAATGAGATCAACAAAAGTACAGTGGCTTCATTGACGCCCTGTAGCGAGAGACAACAATCCCCAACATGTTTCCACTTTGTCCTTGCTCTCACTGTAACAATGTTCTTTTGACGCACACGGGCTCATGTCTATTCAACTTGCTGTTCTGTGGTCAGGTCCAGTGCCAGAGGACCCTTTGCACTACAAGCTGGTACATGGAGGCCCAGTGTAAGCACAGCTTGGAGATGAGGGCTCCCATTCATATACAGACTGAGAGCAAACTGTTACTCTCGTGCTCTTGCCAGACAGAGGTGCATATTGTGCCCTCTTTCAGCAGTGAAAGCATTTTATTCGAAATATAAGGAACAAATTTGTTCCTTGTCGGGCAGCATGTGGTTTAAAAACACAGGAAATATTGAGGATGATAAGTAATACCAGATTGCGTACAACCTTATTTCCTGAAGCACGGAATCAAGAGTAACAAAGACCAAATAACAGATGCATTTGTGACATTTAGTTTGCTGAGCACTTCAAATATTTTCACCTCATCCACCTCAGAGCGAGCCCACGTGATGGAATATGAATTGAGGTAGGAAATGAGGCAGCAGAGTAAAACAGTGAGTGAATTGTTAGATGAAATAAAGTCTCATTTATCAAGCAGAGGACCCCTCACTCACCTTTAGCTGAGACTTGGACACCTTACCACTCTTCTCCAGATCCAGGGCTGTGAAACCATACCAGATGGACTTGAGAAGCTCAGACCGCAGGTCCATGTCTGCAGCAGAGTAACTTTCTGGTTTCCTCCTCTGCGTCTCTTCTTCTTCCTCTGCTGTTGACACAGGGCCCCTGGGTGACAGGCAGACACCCACACTGTGTTGCTGCTGTCAGGCGGGCATTGAGCTTTACCAGGCTGCAGGCAGCGACACCTGCAGGACATCCACAGTCAGTGACAGAGAGGGAGGGTGTGATTGTTTACTGCATGATCTGATCCTGCCTACCAGTGGTCAAATAAATATGCAGATCCTTTAAAGTAGTAATGCCACAATGTAAAAACACTTTATTACAAGTAAAGGTCCATGGTACAGGTGCATAGTATTCTTTATTGCCCTCTAAACTGTTGTTACAACATTATAGTTTTATGCTAAAATATTATGTCCTATTTTTATACCATTAAATTATTGTGAAGAATGCATTAAAGTTTAATGGGCATTATAATGTTGTATGTTGGGTGCCTTTATATGGTGTAATGAATGGATCATGTTTTATCAGTAAAATCTTAATCTGCAACGTAACGAATAACTAATATTGTCCAATAAAAGCAATAGCATAAAAATTAAAAACTTCAGTAGTAAAGTATTAATGCCTCAAAACTGAACTGAAGTACCGCGACTACCTTTGTAACGTTAGCTTAACTTACCATCTCGTCTGCTAACATCAAATGCCGGTAATTGTCTTGAAATTACAAGTACTGCTAAATATAAATAAGTCGAGATGTGGCGTCTGTGTGACTTGGAGGTAACAAATAAGCAATTTTATCATATTAAGTTATTTTATTGATATCGACTTACTTGCTAACGAGCTAACCGTCACGTAAATTAGCTTCTAGCTAATAGCAGTTAGCTAGCATTAGCTCGAGCGTGCAGCTGTCTTGTAACGTTAGCTAACGGCCATCTAGCCTAGCTAGGCCTAACAGTTAACTATATTGTTTGTCTGATTCTTTTGTGATGTTTTAACAATAAATATATTATAATAAAACAGAAATACCTGTTAGCCAAGGTTAACCTGGTTCCAGATGTCTGAACAGACAGCAACATTTCATATTTTGTCGAGAGCAATTCAAATAATATACAACCCAGAATTTAAATAAGTTGGGACGCTGTGTAAAAGCGTAACTAAAAACAAAAAGCACTGATTTGCAAATCTTTTTTGACCTATATTCAGTTGAATACAGAACAAAGACAAACTATTTAATGTTCAAACTGATAAACTGTATTGTTTTTTTGTCTAATACATTAATACTGAACTTGATGCCTGCAACATGTCGAAAATAAAGTTGAAGTAGGGGCAACAAAAGTCTGGGGAAAGTTGGGAAATACTTCAGAAACCTGTTAGGAACATTTCACAGGCAAACAGGTTAACTGGTAACAGGTGATACTGTCCAGATTGGGTGTCAAAGGAGGATCCTCAAAAGACTTTGTTGTTCACAAGAAAAACACAGGAAATAGCACAAGGTTTACCACCTGTGAAAACTATGTGGGCAAATAGTCCAACAGTTTAAGAACAACATTTATCAACGCATAATTGCAAGACATTTAACCATCTACAGTCCACAATATCATCAAAAGAGTCAGAGAACCTGAAGAAACCTCTGCATATGAGGGGCAAGGGTAAAAACCAGTATCAAAAGGCCGTGCCCTTTGACCCCTCAGATGGCACTGCATTAAAAACCAACATGGTTGTATAAAGCATATTACTACATGGGCTTGGGAACATTTTGGAAAACCATTTTTGGTAAACACACTTTGTCTAAACTTACATTTGTAGATGCAGTGACAAAGCCATATATCAACAACATTCAGAAATGACACAGACGTCTCTGGGCCTGAGCTCATCTGAGATAGCTGACACATAGTGGAAAAGTGGTCTGTGGTCTGACAAGATCACTTTTCAAATTGTTTTGGAAATTACGTACATTGTGTCCTGGGATAAAGAGGAAAAGGACCATCCAAAAAGTTCAAAAACCCGCTTCAGTGAAGGTATGGGGGTGTTTCAGTGCCATTTGCATTATGGGTAACTTGCACAGCTGTAAAGGGACCATGAACGCTGAAAAGTATATCCAGGTTTTGGAGCAACATATGCTGCCATCCAGACAACATCTCTCATAGGGATGTCCTTGCTTATTCCAGCAACCCAATGCTAAGCCACATTCTGCACGTGTTACAACAGCGTGGCTTCGTAGTAAAAGATTGCAGGTACTAGTCTGGCCTGCCTGCAGTCTAGTCAAGTCTTACATTGCAAGTGTGTGGCGCACTATGAAGTGCAACACATGAAGATGGAGACCCCAGACTGTTGAGCAACTGAAGCTGTATATCAAGCAAGAAAGAATTTCACTTTAAAAACTTCAACAATAATGTCCTCAGTTCCCAAACGCTTACTGAGTGTTGTTAAAAGAAAAGGTGATGTAACACAGTGGTAAACATGCTCCTGTCACAAGTTTTTCAAAATGTGCTACAAGAAAGAGTGTATATTTACAAAGACAACAAGGAGGTTTATCGGTGTGAATATTATATGTATTGTCTATGTACTGTATTTAAGTAAATATGCTGTATGTCAAATAGGATTTGCAAATCATTGCATTCTGTTTTTATGTTTATTTTGCAGTGTCCCAACCTATTTGGGATTGTGGTTAATAAAATAACAGAGAGGTAAAGTTAATTTAACGGCTATTGAGTCTGTTTTTAATGTCTGTTTATTGTGAATGAGGCTACGTTGTATCATTGACTGCTTTGTGTTCAGTTCATTTCTTAGCTTTTGGATAACTACAGACATTTTCCACAGCAGACTTCTTTCTTTTCTACTTGGAGGCCGCGGCAAAAGGCAATCACGTGGTTAAACAACTTTCGCGTCGTTGCCATGGAGCTGTTTACGAAGACCCGTTTCTCATTGGTCGACGATTTCGTCACGACCGAGGTTCGCGCAGTGATTGGTTGTTACGGCTTCCTATTGCGACCAATGGCGGAGCGCGCTTTTTACAAACTGCTGCGAGTCCAGGAAGTTGACAGCCCACTGCGGTGAGAAAGGACACAAGAGCTCTTTAAATCTGCACTAAACGCCCTGGAAAACCAAAACATTTACAATTAATCGACCAGAGCTACTTTCCTGGAGGCACAGACGGAAGTAACAGGGGTCCTTTTCTTATTTTAAAAGTATGTAACGTATGTAGTAAACGGCTCTACGTGCGAATGAAGCGTGTGCTAACGAGAAAAGACTTCCCATTTAACAGCTAACGTTAGCCCCCTGCTCGGGTTAAAGCTAAACTACTCTTCCTAATGTTTCCTAGTTAACACGTTGGTTTGTACCCTGCTCGGGCTTAGCATTCCTTAAGTATGCGCTCTTTTAATCAGGCAGATAAATGTCATTATTTAGTGCATGATGCATGTTTTGTATGGTGCCACTGATGGAGGCAGCTGTCTGCCTGGAGCTCTAGCTCACTTGACCTGCTTGCTTCTGCTTCCTTATTTACCTTTGGAGAAGTTAATTGTCAATTTGGTAAACTTTGGAAGGAACTGTAGTGTGATGTTAATGTTTCTGCTGGCGCATGATTTGTTTTTTATAGTTCTACCCTCAAACGCAGCTTGCTATTAGTCTTTATAGTGTTTCATGCTTGGTTGCTCATTTGTGTTTGCCATTTGTTGCTCCTCTAGTTGCTCTTCACACCTTGCTGTCATTATGGACTCCTCTCCAGTCCTTCGTCAGCAAAGTCAGAACAAAATCCGCAGTGACCTCATGAGGTAAGACAGCTTATGAAGCACACAAGACATTTATATAAAAAAGGATGGAAAAAAAAAAAAAAAAAGTAGCTTGAAATTGCCAGAAGCTTGCATCAAATGTCCTGTTGTTTTTGTAATCTTGTTCACTTCTTGTTTGATCAGATAGTTCCTTATTAAAATCAAAACAACAGGGAGATGTAAACATTTCTTAAAGTAAAGCAGGAAAATGTTGTCTTGATGTTGGTACCAAAACTCCATTGGCAGTAGTAGAAGACAGTTTCAAACAATGTTGAATTTATTATTTTGTAACTGACTGGTTTCCTCCATGCAGAACGAAGAATGAACATAACAAAATGCCACCGCACTCAAAGCCTTCCAAACTCCTCTCTGCGCCTCTCCTTTCCAACCAAAATATTGAGAACCAGGATCCAGGAAATTCAGAAATGGGTAGGAAGGCACCTGTGCGACCAGGTTTAAGTAGGCTTCCGGTGCTTGCAAAGAACCTAAATCTCCAGACTCCGTCTGACTTCAGTCAGTCTCACTGTAGGTGGGAGGAGAAACCTCTGGCTGTAAGTGTCTCCTTCCCATCCTAAAGTTTTTTGTTTAATAATATGAATCTCATGTTCTTAATGCTTTATTATTTTCCTCCAGGGGAAAACAAAGAAGAAAAAGCCATGCACCAGGCCTGTACCTTTCAACCTGTCTCAGCCCAAGAGCTCAAGAATAGCCACTGAAAATCAACAGCCCCTCACTGTTTCACAATTAAGGCCTGGCACTCATGCTGTCCAGCCTGATAACAATTTATGCAATGCTCATCTAAAAACCCAAAACTTAAATGCAAAACCTGCAGCTAGGTTAAACCACAATGTGGACTCTAGTAAAGGCACAGGGAGGTCAAATGGAAAGCCGTCAGAAAATACATCCCAGCCCTCCAACACATTTAAGACTTCAGCCACTTTGTCCAATCCGCTATCATCCATTCCTAATAATGCAGTGCATCAGACCAACACTGCTTCTTCTGCACAGCCTGCTGTTAATGCTGACACCTGTTCAGATAACATGAGCCTGCTCAGTCTCAAAGATCCAGCCAAGACATCCCAGGGTAGTCAGAACATGCAGCTGCCCACACAGGGCAATTCAACAGGTAAGTTAAGTGTGTTGCTTTTGAACAGTACAATATATTTTTGTCCTCTCTTTGCATCTGGATGTGAACCTGGAGTTCTGGTGTCAATAGGGATGGAAATTGATAAGAGTTTATTGATATTTGTTGATGCCATTATTCTGCCTATCAGTCTGATTCTTTATCGATTCCCAGATTGATTTCAGATCAGTTTCATGTGTGGAAAAAGGTTGGCCTACACAAGTTTTCAGCACCATTTTATTGTCTCTGAATCTGAGCACAATGTAGATGAAATGAGAGAATATTTGTACGTGTTTATTTTAATTTAAGTTTTCCTAGTCAAAGGAAAATCTAGTAAGCCTGTTTGCATGGCCCCAAAATTATTATGACAGTATATTTACGGTATATTTAACGGACATGCTGCTTGGTTTGGAAGTAGTGGCTCTAAAATTTTCATTCTACAAACTTTACAAGCTGCAGCACTGTTGCGATCATTCTTTGTAAAATGAGGCCACCCTTTTGACCATTTCTTCTTCTCCACCATGACTCCATCTTGTTTTAGGTTTCCAGCAGCGTCGAATAATGAGTTTGATGTCATTTTTTTTTGCAATGCGCAACTGTCAGAAAACATGCCAGCATCATTAATGCATTGATGACAATTTGGAAATGGATTTCAACTGGCACTGGCAATCGAGAGTGTTTCTTATGTATTTCAGATAAAGGGGAGAACTTCCAAACTGATCACGCGGCTTTGCTCACTATTCTCCGAAATGAAGGAGTAAGCACCACAGGCCTGGGATCTGCAACTCCACACTCCAAACCCTATAACTATCTGGTAAGTTTGTTTTGTAGTTGTTGTTTACTGCCTCCTTGTATGATGCCTTTTGGTCCCTGGCCTTATACTGACAGGTTGTTATTGATGTTTTCAGTGCTCATCTTTGTCTAAATAGTGATTCAGTTTTTAATCACTTTGACTTTATAAATCTTTTAGATGTGTTTAATAATCATTTGCTGGTGATTCTCTTGTCTGCAGCCCCAGCGAGTGTCTGTCATGAAGAGTCGACAGAAAGCTAGACAGCCCATGGGTAAGTACAAGATTAGAAACATAATGTGCACCTGAACATGCAGACTGTGATCACAGCAGATATAGAAGTTGTTTCTAAACCCATTCACAATGACTGGGTGACATTAGAGATGCCATGTCTGGTCACATTTGATAAAACTTTGTGAGGGTCAAACTAGTTGCAGAATTGTGAAGCGATGTCTTGGTACATTTTTGTATTTGTGGGGCTGCAAACTATTTTTTTGACTCATTAGTTTGACATTTTGGGTCATACTCTTATTCACTTTCTTGCACTTAGTCAGATGGCAGTTAGAGGCGCACACAGCTAACTTGTCCCCGTCCAAAGGTAGCTGTGTGTGGCCTACTGCACATGCACATTAGTGTTTCTCCCACTGGTCCTGCTCGCATGTTTCTACATCAGAATAAACATAAAATCCATTTTGTCATGGCTTGGAAAGTTTTGCAAATGTGAAACCTCTATGGTTTTAAAACTCATAAACGTATACCATGTTGGAATTGTTGGTTAATATTTGTAAACAGTATCACCAGTGAAAGTGAAAGCCAACCTCAGGTTTGTCTGCTCGCCGTTTAGCCTCGCCACGTCTGCATTTTCTCGTCTGTGTTTGTGATTTTTGTAGCTTCCTTTTAGATGCCTGCTGCTTACGGTTTGGTACCTGGTAGCTATCTGCGCACTGTGACCAGTAATGTCCTCATACACGAGTGGGTCATAGGTGGTTATTGAGAGAGATTTCTTTTTTTCTGAGTCTATACATATACTTCTCTTTTCCAGGAAAATAATGCATAGTATACCTTTAATAAAAAGAATAATAAGTGACCTTGGTTTTAGTTTGAGATGTCCTGTCAACAGTTTTACAGATGTCTCTTTGAAAATGGAGATCTATGGAGAAAATACTTTTTGAGCTGCAAGGTCTTTTCAGCAGCAGGGCTGAGTGACGGCACCAAATCCAACTCTCTTAATACATTGAGCAGGGTTTGTTACTTTTGCAGGTCAGTCAGGTTGGCAGGCTGTTTCCAGTCTTTGTGCTAAGTGAAGCTAAGTGGCAGCTGGTTCTCACTTCATATGTAACCTATAAACATGAGAATGGTATCTGCCGTCTCATCTAAGTCTCAGTAAGAAAGCAAATGAGCATGTTTGCCAAATTGCAGAACTATTGCTTTAAGTTAATGAATATGTTGGGGTTTTTTTTAAACACTATCTATTGGACAAGTGAAGAGAAATGCAACTTTAAAGAATCCAAATTGATGTTTTGTGTCGATGAGAAATGAAGAGAAACAAACTACTTTTACTACTCGTATAAACAAACAGTACTCGTTATTACATTGTTATGGAGAAAGTAGGCATGTGCATGACTAGTCGATTACAAGCTGCTACCCTCGCTAGTTGGCAGCAGAAATACGAGTCAGTCAAACTTATTATTAAAATTGTTATATACAACTGCGTTCATACAATGAAAATGTTGTGGTAATAATCGGGTATGTTCTCTAAAGATGTTATTTCCTCAAGAATATTGTTTTCAATAAATGTTATGTTCATTTTATTTTGTGAGTTGTTACCATATTTTGTAGGATAGTATGCAAATTGCCACAGATTTAAGTAAAATACAGTTTGGTTATCGAAAAACGTGATTAACAACTTCAAATAGCTTTTATAATATATTAATTATATTAATTATAATTTTGACTGTTTTTCAATTGTTTTCCTACGTTCAGACTAGTCGAAGAGTTTAAACTTCTGTTAAAGCGTCAGGGAAATTAGTTATAAGGGACATCCCTAATACAAAACAGTCAATGCAGTGTAAATTATTCGGCCTTTGCATGTCAGTTGAATCTGTGCTGTTCTGACAGGATCAGTTAAGTCGGCGCAGTTCTCCCCGGACCCCGCCGCACTTGAAAGTATCCTGCAGAACGAGGGAGTGAAGGTCGGAGGGCCTGTTGGTGCCACACCCCGAAACTCTGTCTGTCCATCAGGCAGAGGCACTTCAATCTACACAGTATGTACACATGATAATAATTCGTTCTCAGTTCGGCTCTTTTTTTGTTAGTTTATTACATTGCTTTTGAAACACATTTGTTTACTGTGTTGTTTCCTTTGTCAGGCTCAGAGAGTGCCGGTTAAAAAGAGTCATGCAGAGGCGAACGGAGGAGCAATAGGTAAGATGCAGAATCGTTGTTCTTTTTATCTTATGAGACCTAATGCATCCTTATCTCCTTGTCTCTTTACCCTGACGTGACGCTGCTGTTTTATCCTCAGCAGTGGCACTCAAAGAGACTCCGCAGAAGAAATGGACTCCTCAGAGGGTCCGCAACACCAGGCATCAGCCCATGTCTGCCATGGTCAGTACAGATCCATCATATGTTTACTCTCTGTTTGGTACATGGTGTTTCTCACAGTCACTCCCTTATCTCACCACGCTGCTGTTTTCAGAAATGGCATCTGTCGACACAAAAGTCACCGTACGTCGGCACTCCCGGGCTGCGGAGCTGCAAAACCAACCTTCAGCCGCACCAAGAGGTGAGAGCAGGAAATCATGTCAATTTTACAATGTGTCTAGAGAGCTTTTACACGTCATCTTTATGTGCAGATAAGATTTCAGGCACAGTCAAAGCCAGAGTGAAGAGGTGGTTCTTTTAGGGTCCTTTAATAAATTCAAGGCAGCTACAACAAAGGCATGATCACTTTCTGATTTTCAATACATGCAACATTGCAGAAATTTAAAGATAATGTTTTATAAACAAACAGCCATGCCCGGTTCTACGGCTGTGCAAAAGCATGCATTGAATGCTCAGATGAAATTTGAATATTAAGTGCACAGTGTGGGCGTCTCCATGCACACCTTCTATTTTGGTTCATGTATGTGCAGCAGTGCAATATGCAAAAGGGCTGAGTGAAGGTGAATATTGCCCAGATCAGTGGGTGTGGTGATTATTACATACTCTCACAGTCAGTCTGATCACTGGCCCCTGGTTGAAAATGTTAATTACAAAAGTGTATGGAATTACGATCATGAAAATGTATTTAACTATTAAAAGTATGCAATGCAAAAAAAAAAAATCAAGTTAATAAATCAAAATAATTTAAAAGGAAAAGCAGTTAGTCCTCATATCTGAGAATCTGAAACCATGAGAAGTTTTTGCCAAGCAGCAACCTCCGAGGCTGAAAATGAAGCCAATACCTAAGTGCCAAAAACTGCAGTTCCTTGAATGGCCACTTGAGGCTGGCTCGTAGGAAAAAAAACATTCAATCCCCACAGACAGTCATGGTAAAATGCCTAACTTTACAACACAAATAAACATGTTTACAGCCTGGTACAAAAAACATTGAATAATTTATAATTTCCCCGTTCATGACAACTTTAAGACCTGAATTTTTATATGACTCACCCATTTTACATTTTATTACTGCTGCAGATTGCGTCAGGTGCTGCAGGGATTTTATTTACTTACAGAAAAAAGCAGCTGTAGACAGCAGATACTGAAAGAATCACCCACATTCATTCATAGATCCATGCAGACACGTTTACTGACCTTCCTGCTTTTATCTCATTTAAGGTCCAGTGTGTAGGGTTTAGAGGCATCTGTTGGCAGAAATGGTATATATGATCCATAACTGTTTTCATTACTTGATAAAACACCTGAAAATCAGAACCGTGTTGTCGTTACCTTAAAATGAGCCATTTATGTCTACATACAGAGCAGGTCCTCCACCACAGAGTCTGCCATGTTGTTCTACAGTTGCCCACAACTGACAAATCAAACACTGGGGCTGAATCCAAATCTCCACACACCACACTTGCAGACTTGCGGACTTTGCAGGCGCGTTCACGGGATGTCTGGGAGTGCTGAGGGCTGTCCAAATCCACAATTCAACCAGTCCACAAGGGGCCTCAAGCGGACTTCCTGCAGACTTCCAGAGAGTCCGCTAGGGGTGCAGACTTCACTGGTTAAATAACCCACAATTCATTGCAATACGTACATGATGTTGTGGGTTTTTTATCTGCCGAAAAAAAAAATCTTATTAATGTGTAAAATAGTTATTGATAGTTAGTTCTATTAAAATGCTGCTTCAATTGTGTCGGCCAGAAATAATGTTCAACTACATCATGATGCAGAAATATGTTTATAGCCTGTAGAGCAAAAGGTATTTTTATGTAAGTAAATACCCAGTTTATTTAGTGATAGATCTGTCCTTATTTATAGACATTTCCATTTTGAAATGTGTGTAGCCTGTATGTTATAAAGAGATGTATTAATAGCCTATATTTTTGTTCAGTCACAAAAAAGGTTATACATGGGATTTATATCTTGTTATCTGCAGGAACAGATGAGTTCAGCACTATTCATAAACTTATATGACATATTTATGAATATGACAGCAGCGACAGTTGAACGTTTCCACGGCAAGGAGTAAAGCAGTCAAGGGCTGTTTATCAGCCGCTTGCAGTCTCTGCCCTCACAGACTTTACGTGATGACTGTAATACGTCACACTACGTACAGCTGAAGTCTGCAAGGGCTCAGTCTGCAAGTCCAGAGGGTTGACATTTGGATTCAGCCTGGCTCTAGAGAGGACCATTCACATTTTCGCCTCAGCCATTGTAGTTCTCCAACACACTTGGTTTCAGTTTTGCAACCTCACTAGATGGAGCTAAATCCTACACACTTGACCTTTGAATGTCGTCTTCTGTGCTGAATTTTAGAAGAAGAAGAAGAAGATGTACATCATGAATCCCCAAGCAGAATTTAAATTTTGTTCACTCTGTTGTCATATGCACTCAGGCCCAAAATACAGTTTTTTTTTTTTTTTTTTCTTTGTTGTTGCCGGCCCACGCCGTAACAAGTACATACCCCCACTACTTCCAGATGCACACCAAGTCATTTTGTTCTGGAGCGGGGCACAATTGTTCGATCACTATTTGTCTAACGGAAGTAAAGGATACATATTTTTCTGTAGGTCTCAGTAGTTGAAATTTAGGTTTCTTTGCCTTTTAGTAATTCCAGTCTAAACTAAGCAGAAGTGAAACTAAAAGCCAACCTGAGATTCACTCTCGTCTTGCCCCTCACCGTGCTGTATTTGTGTTATTCAGCGCTGTGTCTCTTGATATGCTGCTTATGGTCTGGCACCTGAGCGCCACCTTTTTGTAAAGCCCTGACCTCACCTGATGGCTGTGGGGGTACGCTTCCAGAAACGTCCCAAACACAGAAAATAAGAAGAAAATAGGAAAATATCTGCAGAAAAATACACCAAAGACAAATTAAACCATTATCAAAGTCAGCATTCGCAGAGCAAATTTAAAAAATCTTAAAAGTCGGCAGCGATGATTCTACACCATTGTCACATTAAAAGAGACCTTTCTATGTGGAGTAACTACAATAAATTTAAGGTTATGCAGTAGGTGTGATCCAGATCGTCTTGATATTACCATCAAAGCATATATTTTTTATCCAGAATCAAAACATACTGTGCTCTGTATTAGAATTCATATGACTCTCGTGTTTGTCACCAGACGATTGTCCAGAGATTATTCGATGATCAAGAGGACGAGCACAGCACAAATGTGATGGACAAGCATCCTGAGACACGAGCGGAGCAGCTCCCAGCTCAAGCCGCACCTGTAAGAGCTTGGATCCATATTCAATTAAGTTTCTGTTATTTATTTAAAATGTATTGTAAAATCACTGTAAGCTGTTTGGTGTCATCTGTCACTCCTCTAGGCCAAATCCCGCTGTGAAGAAAAGGTAGAGATGAGCAGGACAGACAGGGGGGAGGAGGATGAAAAGGAAAAGGAGCAAAGGATTGTGGGAGGACAGCCGTTCTCTCAGGCACCACAAAGAGAGTCTGTCATTTTTTTCTCAACGGGCAAAACGCTGTTAAGAGCTCCTCGTTTTGAGAAGCAGGAGAGCTCAGCGCGTCATGAGCAGCACATCCCGGTGCTGCCGGCACACGAGGAGGTGTCATCGGTGTCAGTGCCGACCTGTCAGATCAACCCGTCTGTTCAGAGTCTGCACAGAGGTAACACTCACATCCCATAATAATTAATCCTCAGTGTTACACGTACAATAAACATTCTCTTGAAATGTGACTGTAAATATTTTCTTAAAGTGCAACTTTTCCTGTTACAGACCTTATCGTTCAGAAGACTTGTGCCCTGAGTCCTGCAGGTGGCGATGCTGCGTAAGCGTCTTCCTCCTCTGGAGGAGCTTCGTATGGATGAGGAGGTGGCCTCCTACACCTCAGTGTCTGTCCCCGCTGCTCCCGGGTTTCTCCCCCCTCGGCCCCGCTGTGGGAACCCGTTGGCATCTGTCCTGCACCTGGAGGAGTCCTCTGTGAGTACACAGCTGAATTTACATTACAGAAGTAATTCACTGCTGGAAAGACGGTCTTTTCATAAAGCTGGGCTGACTATGCAGTAGAGAAACACAAATACTTTTGAAATTGGTGCTACATGACCAGAGGAACAAGGCTGTGGCGTTCACTTTTGCTCAAGAGGTAGAAAATCTACAACTACCAGAATGCACTGCGTCGCACCGGACCATTAAGCACCCCCGCTGGTTGGTGATGTAATGAGAGCTTGTCTGGAAACAATGTGGCGGCCAGCTGGTAACAAACAATCTCGAATTACAGTTAAGCAATAAGCTAACATATGTTTCTAAAACATTTTAGGTGAGAAATAGGTAACACAGAAACAGAATCATGGTTTTATATTTTGTCAGCACTGCTTAGTTTTACTGTTTGATCTCAGTTTTTGGTTTGAGACAGAGAGAGAGGGGCGGGTCTCTCTCTAAATCCACATCTATACTTCTTGTGTCCATGGTGGCGGTCGTATAAAAATGCAAAGTACAATCTGTAGTTCGAGCAACTGCCCTAGAGCCTGTGAAAATCCAGATTTGAGCTGAGGGATGAGCAGAGAGATCTGGGCACTGGTGAGATGGAGGGAATTTTCCCACAGTTCATTTAAGCCAAGTTCAGACCAAAGATTTGTGACAAGAAGAAACAGTTTTAGGCCGTTGCAGAGAAAAGTTGCAGTGGTGTGAACTGGCCGTCTGAACTAGACTCAAGCCGGCTGATGGTGTCACCTGCAACTCAGCTGGTCACATCGCTGGCAGCTGTTTTTAGAACATAAAGCTCGTCACCTGTTTCTACAGCCAGTCAACTCATAGTGAAGTCCACTGGTCAAGTCAAAATGACCGCAGTTGGTGTGTTCGCTTGCTGCAACAGGTTGTCTGTCCTCTGTTTGCTCGCTGTATGTGCAAGCATGCAGTCCATCTGATGCTCATTTTGTTTCTGTTTTTCACCGTTTCATCACTGCTACAAACAGCAGCTGTAGCCAGTATCTCACTATCACTATCCTCATTCATATTTAAGAAGCTACAAATTATATTCAGCCACAAAAAAACCTGAGAAGCTGGAAATCAGGACAGACGTACGGAGAGTTGCTGCAAAGAGATGATACACCGTCTTATCTTGTTGCGTTGGTGTGAACCGGCAGGTTTTTAGAACGTTGCAGAGCGGTGCACTGCAAGTAGTTGCCTGTTTCAACTCAACTAGTCGCACATATTTGGTCTGAACTGGGCTTTCCACATACTACCCACATTGTTATGATACTAATAACATAATATAACTAGTTTATAATCATTCATCTGTCTGTTTATTTTAAAAACAATAAGTTTATAAATCCACAAATGAGTCACCATGATTCAAGTTGCTAGTTTTTGCTGCTAACAAGCTGATGTTAAGCAGGTATTTATTTATCATATTCACCAACTTCATACAAAGCTTTAAACACAAAGCACAGCTGAGGCTGATAGGAAGCATTGGACACATTTAATAACCAAAAAACCAGAGTTATTAGAATTAATCCTGAGGGAAACATAAATGTCTGGACCGAATTTAATGACCATCCAATAGTTGTTAAGACACTGCACTCAACATAACAAATTTGAACTTCAGGGTGGTTATACTAGAGGAAATGTTGTGATAATTAAAGGAACAACACATTTTCTTGTTTGCTGTCTTTAACCAGAGATGAGGAAATCTATTAGTTACATCTCTTAGCTCAGTACAGACACTGTAATAAACAGCAAACTAAATCTAAGCACAAATAGAGTGCCCATAAAAAGTATTCATTGCCTTGAAAGCAAGAAAGCATATTAGCTTATTCCCCAATTGATTGAATTAATTCACAACACAGTGCAGTGCCACAGCCTAACGAGTTATCACATTAAGTTAAAACGTTAATTTAGCACTGATAAACACGCACATACATATAATCTGTGTGTATACACAGACACACAAGTTCATATAAATATTATCTTTGTTCTGTTTTCCAGAGATTTGTTCCGATCGGCTTCGACCTCTCGTCCGGCTGTTCGTCTCCATGTAGCTCTCCGCTGGAGGAGAGATGACTTTGCACTACAAGTACAGTATTTGTGTTACTGTTAATAAGATAAGTTCACTCTGGTGTACTGATAAGACTTTTTTAATGGAGCTGACTTTGTTTGTCCAACACTGTACTTGCCAGCCTTAATACAGGTCCAAAGAACGCTGCTAGTAAATTTTTTTAGAGACCTTTTTGTCTTAAAGTGTGTATGAACGCTCTCATGAGATGCTTTCTAAAGAAATAAAGGTTATTTCTGTTGAGTAATGCATCTTTTACACTGCAGGCACTCATGTTTGTCAATAATGTAGATGCACGCCTACTAGAAACAATGTCTGTCAAACAATTAATTGAAAAAATTAACGTTTAAAATGTTTTTAATGAAGACTCCGTCTGTTATCAGTGTTATAGCTTTAGTTTACGTGTAGATGAGGACGGCTTGGAGCATCGCACCGGTATCTCGTGTGGATTAAAAATTATAAATGTTTGTAATGTACAGTGTTTATAATAAATGTATATATGTTACTGTCTGGTAATGTATGATTTTTCTTTCAGCTCTTGAAATTATTTTAAGGGGCATTCCACTAATTTGTGTAAGTCCCACAGTTGTATAAAGTCTTAAAGAGTTACAAACTTTCAGAATGAAGTGTTAAAGATTTTGGCATTTACCAGTCATGCAGTGATAATGGTTGCATTATGGGAAACGTAGGAACAATTGGTTTTATAGCTTTACCCACACTAGCAGCTAACAGTCAGGTTAGTGAAATTCATCAGTTAGTTGAGAAAGTAATTGACAACATCTTTGATAACCAAGAAATCATTAAAGTTATTTATTTATTTAACCAGAAAGTCCCATTGAGATTAAAAATCTCTTTTACATGAGAGACCTGGCCGAGGCAGCAGCCAATCAAAACATATTTAAAATGCAACAAATACAACATATAACACAAAAATCCACAATAAAACAGTCCTTACAGGATCTTGCGGCAAAAAAACCTTGAATTTGCAGCCCAAACCCTTGGATTTGAGGCCAATTTTGTCAAAAATTGCGATGAAATTATTGCTGCAAATGACAAAAATTACAAGTCAGGAGAAAAAAGTAATTTTTTTGTTTTTAAACTGCTGCCTCCAAAAAAGAAGTAATGTAATCACTTGTTATGATAATCATACTGAATATTACAAACACAGCTGCAAATGTTTCAGTTCTCTTCTTTAGTTTTATTTGATTAGTTTCAAAACATGGACTCCAAAAAAGTTTTTTAAAAATCCTGAGTGAATATTGTAGCTCTCAAAGCAGACAATGTGACTGTAAAACAACATGTAAGCTACATCTTCTATAAACATAACATTTTAATAAATTCAACACGTTGTATGCATTTAAACAAAGTGACAATTCTTATGTCAATACAGAGCGTTTCTCCATACTGCAATGCCATTAGCGCCATTTGATGACGTATATGATGACGTTTCAAATAAGAAATTAGTAGAAAAATCGCGTGACTTTTGAAAAATTGCAAGCCCCCGCATATATCGCAGACTTTCGTTGAATTTGCGTTAATTATTGCGATTTTTCTGGAGGGACTGATTATAGCAGCAAACAACTATTTGACATATAAAGATATAGTAGCAGATAGAGTAGCAGCGTCCTTAGCAGAGAATGTCGTCACACCCTGTTTGTTTGAATCTAGTTTCTCTGTTTTGTTTTGTTTTTTTTGTGGCTATTCCAGCCATGCGTGCATGTTAGTGCATCAAAGTCCCTGTGTGTTCATCCCACTGGTTAGCTCATTCTTGCAGCCTTGGACTGCGCTCATGTGGCGGTTACCACTGATAGCAGAACGCCATCATTGCAGAAGTGAAGCGCTCACCCCCTGGTTAACACCATTAGCTCTGACAGCACTGTGGCCATTGTTTAGTGCTGTTTGTGGGGTTAGTACTGTTAGCTGCTGGCTGTCAGCTCAACCACCTCCATGTTGAAAACCATGTGCAGACAACTCATATGCTCTGAATTTGCATAGAGCCCCTTTAAAGTCGAAACCGCCATAGTGTGATGTGCATCGTACTGAAAGATTCTTGTCAATGCGACACAGTTACTGTTCAGAGAGAAGACAGTACTGATAATAGATACAGTTCAAAACAAGCTGTGATTACTAGATTATAAAGTTAGTTGATTCTGTGTTGATTTTTGCACCAACTAATCTGTTAATTGACATGTTTGAGTTCAGGAGTCTTTATGAGCTGCAGCTGTTCTACTCAGGACTCATTTCATGTGTAGAAGTGACAATATAAACCAAAAAGTTTAGGATTTAATTATGTTGTTGCTTTGTACATATTAATTGAAACCATAACACCTTCAAACCGTTTCCTGCCTCATGAGAGCCATGTGTCATTGTGTTTCCGTGTCTGTAGCTGTCTCCTGCAGGTGGTCACTGGGCCTGATGTATATTTAGTAGAGTTGTGAGTGAGTGAGTGGTGGAGGGTGTCAGTGGGAGGGGGCTCGGGGAACAGTAGTCTATAAAGGCTGTGCTTCCACTCGTGCCCCCCTGAGGAGCAGAGAGTGACAGAAGAGCAGCTCTGTTCTTTCTCTTTTTCCCCCTTCGTCGTGACCACCTGTTTGCTCAGGATCCTCTGGAACCATGTCCAAGGATCTCCACCCAACCACGGACCCCACAAAAATGGGGGTGGGACGCTCCATTGCTGTGCTGACGTCAGGAGGAGACGCCCAAGGTAAGCAGAGGAAGAGGCTCTATTATTTCATCACAGCTTTACTTTGAAGTGTTAAAATACAAAATGAGTCAGAGGGGAGTAAAAGTGAGTCTGAGCACAACACTGAATCCCAACCAGCTGCAGGAGCCGCGGCCTCCGAGCCAATAAAGTATCATGTTCACGCTCTGATCTGCACGACATCTGAAGTAAGCCAAAGAACAGAAAGGGCAAGTAACATTTTCCAAGATGTCAGAGTGGTACAGTTCAAGGCCAGCTGTCACAGGGTGATGGATGTTTGGCTGTGATGAAAGACAAGATTACGTCTTGGATTCACAATACCTCATGTGTTTTATGAAGGTCCAGCAAAGCTTTAAATGTCCTGACATGTGACAGACAAAGCACAGAGTCAATTGTGTAGTAGATCAACAAAATCATTAAGATATTCATACAGGCAAAACATGGGATCCAATATCTGATTTCATTGCAGATCACAGTTGATTGTGAATTTCCATTATTGGGATTATCATGGATATCATGTCCAGCAGCACCCAAAGAAACTGCAGGGCAATACAACAATAAAAGAGACTTTGAGAAACTTAAAAAACGCACAAGATTTTAATCAAGTATTGGCATATTTCATATCAAAAGATATGAATTTTAATGTGATATGGCACAACTTCCCGACTGTCAAGACAGTTGATTGAACCATGTAACTTTAAAATTTGTTTCCTCTCTCTTTTGTTTTACTCTTTATTTTATTTTATTTTATTTCATTTTTATCTCCTTCCCCTTTTGCTGATTTGCTTTTGTTACATTTTATTTCATTTTATTTTTTTCTCGTTCCTTTTTTAGTGATTTTCTTTTGTCACATTTTATTTCATATTATTTTTATTTTATTTTTTTATATTTGTCTCCTTCCCCTTTTACTAATTTACTTTTGTTACATTTTATTTTAGTTTATTTATCTTTTTTCTTTTTAATCCTCTCCAGTTACTTATTTAATATTGTTAAATTAAATTAATTTTTTTTTTTCACTTCATTTTATCTTTTTCTTTATTTTTATTTTGGGTGTTGCTGTGCCATGGGGTGGAGGGGTTGGGTGGGCAGAGAAAGCTTTGCATGATTATATAATGAACTTCCATCTCTCTATATTCGTGAAACTCATTAAAATAATTTTTAAAAAAAGAAAAAGCTGAATATCACATTGAACAACAGAAAGATATGATGCCATTTCACATAGTTGAAAAGCCTGAAAAAAAGATGTGTGCCCTCTGTGATGAGATAAAAATATTTGTTTCTGAACAAAATGTAAGGTAAGGTGATTCCAGTATGTTTTAGTGCCGTTTTGAGAGTTTTATTTTGATGATAATTTTGGCCAGGATAACTGTGACATGAAATGAACACATCGTCTAATGCCTAATACAGGCTCTGTTTTCCTTTGTTAAACCTAAAAACTGATGTTAAGCTCCTGTAACAAATGACTCCATCCACTCTACTTAACGTTAAACTGGACAGTGTCTCATTTTCATGTCATATTCCCATGCGGTCTCGCTCCAAACCTGCTCTATCCCTTTGTGTTATCTGCCCAAGTGTCCCCTTATTTTAACGTCTTTGAGGCTAATTTTAGTGGTGATGACCTTTTTCTGGTATGGAGGAGAGAAACGCCCCCAATCCTCAGCTGCTGTCTGGTGAAACAAGAGCCGCAACATGCCAGGCTGCCACAACACAAGCTCACACTGTGGCCTTTAATGTACTGGACATCCGGGGGAGGGATGGCACACAAGACATACAGTCCTACAAACTATTTTTGTCTCATCTGTGGCCAGTGTGAGGGTCAAGTCACGAAAAGGTTAGGTCTTAAGGTGACATCTGACAGGAAGTGCTGAACAGGGTCTGACATTGTCTTATAATGTGAGTAAACCTGAGCTCAGTCATCACGTGTCGTTTGTGTCTCAGGTATGAACGCTGCTGTGAGAGCCACAGTCAGAGTCGGCCTCTACACTGGAGCCAAAGTCTACTTTGTTCATGAGGTACGGGACTGCATACAGTCTACAGTACACTGACATGTCATCATGCTGCAAATAAACACAACACAGGGATCCTGAAACCTGACATAGATCTGAAGATTGTGAAAGTTATGAAAGAAAAGAGTCTATTTTATATTCTGTCTCCTTGCACTTTATGGTCATGCACCAAAACACCAGAACAGTTCCTTGTATGAACAAATCTGACTCTGATTAAAGCATCAGGCATAACTGTATCTTTATTCAGCCTCAGTGTGTGTATACATGTTGCTGCAGGGTTATCAGGGTCTGGTGGATGGAGGAGACAACATCCGCCCTGCCACATGGGAGAGTGTGTCCATGATGCTTCAGCTGGTGAGTGATGTGCAGCCGAGTAAACACACCAAGAGCAGCGTTTGTGGTGTTTTATTATTATTTTTATTTATGTCGCATCACCTGTAAAATGTATCACACATTCAAATGTCAAAATACCCCAACAAATTACCGGACAAGAACAGGAAAGAAGGACTAAGGGAATATAACAGGTAGAGCAGATGCTCATTCATTTTCTGTAACTGCTTATCCTGTCAGGGGCCGCAGGTGGGTTGAGGCCTATCCTTACTGACACTGGGTGAGAGGCAGGGTACACCCTGGACAGGTCACCAGACTATCACAGGGCTGACACATAGAGACAGACAACCATTCACACTCACACTCACACCTACGGGCAGTTTAGGGTCCCTAATAAGCCAACCTGCATGTCTTTGGACTTGGAACTACGGTGGCAGATGCAAAATAGCAAAAACTCAAATGGTCTTATCAAGAACCATTTGTCCATTCAGGGCTACTGTAGAACAACATGGTACACACCATGGAAGAAGTCCCACTCCCTACATAGACATAAACAGCTCATTCTAAGGTAACAAAAACCCAACGATTCCTATTTTCAGGTGATTATACACTAACGAGAACACAGTTATAATATTATATAACCTCTCTGCCAACACATGCCCCTAAATCCTACACAGTGAAGCTTTAATTAGAGAGGCTGGGGCTCCTCAGCACATCAGGTGACTGTAACAAAAAGGCCTCATATTTAAATATCTTGCCTAGCAACCAGCTTTATAAAATAATTTTAATTGGAGGTAATTTTGGCTATGCCATCCATCCCTTCCTTCAGTTATATATCTCCTTTAGTTAGCTAGTGTCGCAGCATTACGCTACGTCAAGCAATAAGTGCTATTCTGCACTAGAAGATGTAGTGCGCATGTAGACCATCTCCCTTTGGTGATACGCCTAACAGGCAAAGCATTGGTCCCTGTTACAGTGAAGAAGTCATCACTGTGTTGAATAACGATGATAATCTTAGACCGTAGAAGATCTATCGTGGACTAGCATGTATACAACATGTGTAAGTGGTTGCCACAAGTAGTTTCACCTCTCCTGAGTTTGAGGAACACAGCAACCACATTACCATTCAGTCCTTGACATCATTTTACTATTACAAAACAGTCTGAAGTGTTACAAAGGAAGCATTTAGATGCATAGTTCAGACACCCCTTGTCTTTTTTCATTTGTTTTTTAATCAGAAATACTTGATTGATCCCCAAAGGGAAAATACCCCAAGTACCATCCATCCACCCTCTTTAGAGCTAGGACAGTGTTGACACTCACATCTCTTACACAGCGTGCAAACTCTCCCTGTCAGTGGTGGTCAGTGTACCTGACGAACATATAAACTTGACCTTGGCCCGGCTGGACACAGAGGTTAATGAGAAGATTTATTTATTTATTTTGTTATATGCGTGAGCTGATCCTTTAACCTTTAACACATCTACTCCACTTGCTGTCAACATCGTCCTCCTCACAGGCGCTGATCACACGAGAAAAGTGAATTTTGAGTGATGACATTAAATGACCTGTAACTGAAGGACGACGGAGGTGTAATCATACCGTTAGGTCTTGTTTCACGTTTCTTTCAATCATCAGTCCTGGCAGGTGAAGATGGAATGATGAAGCTAAGATTTATGAAGTGTGTGAAAGTGAGCGGTGGCATGGAAACGAGCCATGATAAATTTCAAGGATATCACTTCTGGTGTGTCTACTTTATTTACTCAGAGCAGGATGCAGCCTCACTCGATGTGACTCCGAGGCATCTTAATGAGTCGCTCTAATGCACATCCCTACTAACATTTTCAAGTGGTAAATATTGGGTCACTGCAGTGGAAAATATTGTGGGGTTACATGTCAGCACTCTCTGTATTATTACATTCTTCATCCTTTAAAGGAGGAAGATGTTTGTGTATCAGTTACTGTATCTTTTCCTCTCACATGTCAGGGCGGTACTGTCATCGGCAGCGCTCGCTGCAAGGACTTCCGCACCAGGGAAGGTCGTCTGAAGGCAGCTTGCAACCTAGTGAAGCTGGGCATCACCAACCTGTGTGTGATCGGAGGAGACGGCAGTCTGACTGGAGCCAACCAGTTCAGGACTGACTGGAGCGCACTGCTGCATGACCTCATCCAAGCTGGTAAAGAGACAAATGTTGTAGGAATCATGAGTGAAATCTGTAAAGTCCTGCAGCTGTATCCCCTCAGGTGTGTCAAATCACAGCCTGTACTCTCTGTCTCATCCATCACTAAAAATGGGATGAAAGATATTATGGATATCACGTGCCTTAACAAGGAAGTGCCTTTAAAAAGTTTTCACCCCACTGGACCTATTAGCTATTACCTATCAACATCTATTAGATGTAATAAGATAAAATTTGGTACAGACATTCATGGTCCCCAGAGGATGATCCGAATGACTTTGTTAATCCACTGAATTTTCCTGTAGCACCACCAAGAGGAAGACATTTTTGGCTTCTTGTGAAATATCTTGATGATATCATTATGCTCTGTCATGTCTCTTTTTGGTCAATAATGTGTATAGTATAGTCATAATTTGCGAGCCACTCTATAGGTAGGATGACCCCTCTCGGTTAGGGGTAGGACAGGTGGTGGAGTACGTTTTGTTGTTGTGATGGACTGTATTATGTAGACCATGTGCTGCAACTGATTTGAATATTATCAAATAAAAATTGCAAGTCATAAAAAATATACAATTTATTGTTAAAAAAATGTATCTTCTGATTTTTCATTTAGTTAAATATGTAGTCAAAGTCAGCAGCAAATATTCGTCACTGTACTTGGGCCAAATATTGCTAGATATTGTGATGACTATGGCTGTAAGTTCTTAAAGTCTTGTTTATGATTTATGGAAGGTATTTAACAGATCTATGATCGACAGATGAGTAAAGGAAGAAATGCTGTTCACAGGCATGTTTCTTTTCACCAGCGTGACCATCACTTTTCTTTAAAATTTATGCAGGTAAGATTACAGAAGCAGAAGCCAAGAAATCTTCCCACCTGAACATCGTGGGCATGGTGGGCTCCATCGACAACGACTTCTGTGGCACCGACATGACCATTGGGACTGACTCCGCCCTGCACCGCATCATCGAGGTGGTGGATGCCATCACCACAACCGCACAGAGGTCAGACATCACTGTAACTCTCCCTCCATGCACACAGTGACGGATAAGATTGACTTAATTTACTCATTCACAGATTCACTGTCTTATACAAAATATTCTTTGCAACTCTTCTTCTCTGTTCATCCACAGCCACCAGAGGACGTTTATCCTGGAGGTGATGGGGAGACACTGTGGGTCAGTACCTCGTGTGTTTATCTCAACATGCATCACATAAACAAATTAGCTGTTTCATGTTTAGTTCGAGGTTAAAAAATAACATTATGCACAGTAAAACCATCACATATATTTTCAACAATTGCTCATTCAAGGCCTCCAAGTGGTTTGACGTAACATTGTACGTGTAATGTTCCTGTTTAGAGTCTGGCTGGAGATCTTTGTTGCGTCCTCTCCCTCTTTCCCCTCACTTCCTGTCACATCTTTATTGTTGACTATTGAAATTGAAGGCAAAAAAGACTGAATATCATACCTCAACAAGTTGTTTCAATAGGGTGCACACAGTTTATCAATTTCAGGATGCAAGATACCCTCAAAATAATGCATACTTATGCTTGAAGTAAGTTTTCCCAAAAGCCCTGAATCTTTTAGGTTTAAACCTTCAACTTTGTATCATCTGGATAATAATGAATGTTGCTCATCTTACTATGATGCTCCCTGAACAAATCTAACGTATATGAAAACCACATACACTTGGGCTTGTTGATCCTTAATTTGAGATTAGAGTATCCCAGATTATTATGGCATAGATTCAACTGATTTGTTAGCTTAATATTTACACTCCAGAATAACAGAATTTGGGTTTCAAGATTCCCAGGCAAGCCAAGTTTATTCATACGGCATAATTCATACACATCAGCAATTCAAAGTGCTGTGAGCAGATTAATGAATCACAGAAAAATATAAATACAAATAAAACCGCAGAAAGGGAAAAGTGCATTAGATCAGCTAAAAGTGTGCATGTGTGTGTGTGTGTGTGTGTGTGTGCGTGTGTGTGTGTGTGTGTGTCTGGCTGCAGGTACCTGGCCCTGGTGACGGCTCTGGCCTGCGGTGCAGACTGGGTGTTCATTCCAGAGATGCCACCAGATGATGACTGGGAGAACCACCTGTGCAGGAGGCTGACAGACGTATGTGTGTCTTTATTTGCAGATGGAGATGCCTTCATCACATGTAAACACAGCAACATATGTCAGTCAGAATACACACATATATTCTTATTTCCTCTGATTGTTTTTTAGCAAAGAGCCAGAGGATGTCGTCTGAATGTGATCATCGTGGCTGAGGGTGCGATGTCCAGAGATGGCAAACCGATTACATCTGATCAGATCAAGAAGGCAAGTCCCTCTTTTTAATGTCAGTGTGACTAAGTTTTATTCTGAGTTGCACAGACAGCATGCCACTAACAGGTAGACTCATCTGTCCCCAGCTGGTGACTGACAGGCTCGGCTTTGATACTCGCACCACTATCCTCGGACATGTGCAGAGAGGAGGAACACCATCTGCCTTCGACAGAATCTTGGTAAGTGTCTTAATAAAAACCAAAATATGTACACAGTGTACACCTCACACACACACCTGATGATCTGACTGTGTGTGTGTGTGTGTGTGTGTGTCCAGGGCAGCAGGATGGGTGTGGAGGCAGTGATGGCGCTGCTGGAGGCCACTCCAGAGACTCCTGCCTGTGTGGTCAGCCTGTCCGGGAACCAGGCAGTCAGGCTGCCACTCATGGAGTGTGTGCAAGTGGTACGTCAAATATTTACTGTACTTTCTTGTTTGTGTTTCTCTACATGTTCTGGAGTTTTGTGTGCACTGATATCACAGTAAGGTGTTTCTTCATCATTCCCTCTGTCGCTTACGTTGCTACAGACCAAAGATGTGACTGCCGCCATGGCTGAGGGCAGATTTGAGGATGCCATCAAGCTCAGGGGAAAGTGAGTGTGGTATTCTTAAATGTAGCAGAGTGTAATCGTTATGAACAATCCTATTGACATATAATTTTAAAGTGTCATCATTTATTCATGATTTGAAGGCAGAAAAAGGAAGCAGAATTATTACTTGGCAAATTTAATTAACTTTATATTTTGTGTTTATAATGCATAGTTTAGATTTATATTCAATTAATTTATTTTTGTCAATTATTTATTTATTTGTTTTTAACATTTTACAAACACCCCAAACAAGCACACAAACACTAAAGACAAGACAAAATCATAATAGTAATAAGTTGTGGGAAGGAAATAATAGTAATTTAAAAAATAAAAAATATTTCATTTGTTCAGATGTTTTTTTATGTGGTAAATTTAATCATTGACTGTAAATAGATACTGTATAAGTCTGTAATAATTTTGGTGGCACACTCCAGGCTTCATATTAGCACAGTTTCAATGCAATGTACAAACGACAAGATACAGTACAAACATAAATTTATAAGTATATAAAACACAGAAAAACATACATCAAAAAGTTAAATGTTAAAAAAACAGTGTTATCACAGAAACAGAAAAATACCAGAATTCAAACATTTAAAATGAAAAGAGTGTACTGCTCTGAACTACCAGCCCATTAACGTTGTTTATGGCGTGCAGGAGTTTCGAGAACAACTGGAACACATACAAGCTGCTGGCTCACATCAACCCCCCAGACACTAAGGTGAGGACCGTCCTCTTACCGCCGTTAATAAAAATACAGTAAAAGTCAGGATTTGAACACTCACACCGAATATTTTTTTCACAATAACTTACTCTTCAG
This sequence comes from Cephalopholis sonnerati, assembly GCA_019142605.1. Taxonomy (NCBI): domain Eukaryota; kingdom Metazoa; phylum Chordata; class Actinopteri; order Perciformes; family Serranidae; genus Cephalopholis; species Cephalopholis sonnerati. Next base: position 22,302,588 of record JAGQAX010000011.1, on the reverse strand, counting down.
TCATCTCCTTCTCTCTCTCTCACTGTCCAGAGCAACATCAATGTGGCCATCATGAACATCGGAGCTCCCTGCGCTGGTATGAATGCTGCTGTACGTGCAGCAGTCAGGATGGGCATCATCCAGGGTCACTCCATGTTGGCTGTCCATGACGGCTTTGACGGTCTGGCTCATGGACAGGTACGTGTATATTCCCCTCTTTGCTGCAGACCTCCTTTTGTTGTGATTTGGTGAAATGTGTACACAGAGTTAAAGGGACAGTTCACCCCAAAATCAAAAATATATATTTTTCCTCTTACCTGTGCTTCTGTTTATTGAGCTAGATTGTTGATTGTTAGATTGTTGTAGATATCAGCCATAGAGATGTCTGCCTTCTCTAAAATATAATGCCCCGGGAGGCCCTGGGGCAGACCCAGAACACACTGGAGGGATTATACAGTATATCTCGTCTGGCTTTGGAACGCCTCGGGATCCCCCAGGAGGAACTGGAAAACATTGCTGGAGAGAGGGGCGTCTGTAGTACTTTGCTCAGCCTGCTGCCCCCGCGACCCAGGCCTCAAATAAGCTGCCAAAACAGCCCTGACCCGTCGAGGCATGGACTCCACTAGACCTCTGAAGGTGTGCTGTGGTATCTGGCACTAAGACCTTAGCAGCAGATCCTTCAAGTCCTGTGAGTTGTGAGGTGGGGCCTCCAGGGATCAGACTTGTTTGTCCAGCACATCCCACAGATGCTCGATTGGATTGAGATCCGGGGAATTTGGAGGCCAAGGCAACACCACAAACTCTTTGTCAAACCATTCTTGAACCATTTCTGCTTTGTGGCAGGATGCTTTATCCTGTTGAAAGAGGCCACTGCCATCAGGGAATATCGTTTCCATGAAAGAGTGTACATGGTCTGCAACAATGCTTATGTAGGTGGTACGTGTCAAAGTAAAATCCACATGGATGGCAGGACTCAAGTCTTCCCAGCAGAACATTGCCCAAAGCATCACACTGCCTCCGCCGGCTTGCCCTCTCCCATAGTGCATCCTGGTGCCATGTGTTTCCCAGGTAAGCGATGTACACGCACCCGGCCATCCACGAGATGTAAAAGAAAATCCACCAGACCAGGCCACCTTCTTCCATTGCTCCGTGGTCCAGTTCTGATGCTCACGTGCCAATTGTTGACGCTTTTGGCGGTGGACAAGGGTCAGCATGGGCACCCTGACTGGTCTGCGTCTATGCAGCCCCATACGAAACAAACTGTGATGCACTTTGTATTTGGACACCTATCTATAAAAACCAGCATTAACTTCTTCAGCAATTTGAGCTACAGTAGCTCATCTGTTGGATCAGACCACACGGGCCAGCCTTTGCTCCCCACGTGCATCAATGAGCCTTGGCCGCCCATGACCCTGTCACTGGTTCACCACCGGCCCTTGTCAAACTCGCTCAAATCCTTACGCTTGCCCATTTTTCCTGCTTCAAACACATTATCTTTGAGGACAAAATGTTCACTTGCTGCCTGTATATCCCACCCACTAACAGGTGCCATGATGATGACGAGATATTCAGTGTTATTCACTTCACCTGTCAGTGGTCATAATATTATGCCTGATCGGTGTATAGCATATACACTGTAAAGCAAACCTTGAGTTATTTGTCTCTGTTTTCAAATAGTTGTCCATGTTTTAAAATTTGTTATATAAAATAATCTGTATGTTTTTTTCTCACTGCAGATTGAGCCTATCACCTGGACTTCAGTGACTGGCTGGACTGGAAGAGGAGGCTCAATGTTGGGCACCAAGAGGTAAAACATAAGCTGGTTCTCCTTTTTTTAGGGTGGTGCAGTTTTTGTCCTAACACTACAACTTTTCATTGTGGATTTTTTCTCCCAAAGAACTCTACCAGGTAAATTCTTGGAGGAAATCAGCCAGAATATTGCCAAATTCAACATCCATGCTTTGGTGATCATCGGTGGATTTGAGGTAAAAAAGACGTGACAGCAGTTCTTCTTTAAAACCAGAGCATACAGTATGTCAGTGTTGACTGATCTTTCCGTCACCAAAACACCACTGAAACAAATCTTCATCTTGTCCTCCGCTGCAGGCCTTTGTTGGAGGCCTGGAGCTGGTTCAGGCCAGAGAGAAATACGAGGAGATGTGCATTCCCATGGTCGTTATCCCCGCCACCGTCTCCAACAACGTCCCTGGCTCTGACTTCAGCATCGGCGCTGACACCGCCCTCAACACCATCACCGCTGTCAGTGCCTCAACAGCAGATAATGCACACATATGTACAAAAAAAAACAGCTAAATTAATTTCTCTTGTGTTTCTTTTCTGCAGACCTGTGACAGAATCAAGCAGTCTGCAGCAGGGACCAAGCGCCGTGTGTTCATCGTTGAGACTATGGGAGGATACTGCGGCTACCTGGCCACCATGGCTGGTCTGGCTGCTGGGGCTGATGCCGCATACATCTATGAGGAAAAATTCGGAATTAAAGACCTGCACGTGAGCCGATCACGACACCTGTTTATCAAGGTTTCACATTAAAGAGTCTCTGTGCAGCTTAGACAGTGATGTTTGTATCTGTGGACTTCAGGTGAACGTAGAGCATCTCGTGGAGAAGATGAAGACAACAGTGAAGAGAGGTTTGGTCCTCAGGTGAGTCTTTAGTCAGGTGTGAAATGTATAAATGATATCCTTTCAGATAACAGCACAATAATGTGTCCCTTTTCATCCTACATCAGGAATGAGAACTCTAATGCCAACTACACCACTGACTTCATCTTCAACCTGTACTCAGAGGAGGGCAAAGGAGTCTTCGATTGCCGTAAGAATGTCCTCGGACACATGCAGCAGGTCTGTTCATGCAATGAAGTGTCTGATCTACTTGGAACATTGTTGTTCCTTTTTTTGTTAAATTACATTGTAATTGGTGATGATCTGCTCTTTACTGACTGCAGGGTGGCACTCCAACACCCTTCGACAGAAACTTTGGCACAAAGATGGGCGCAAAGACTGTTCTGTGGCTGACCGAGAAACTCAAGGAGTGTTATCGGCATGGTACGTGAGCCTGAAGTCAAATGTTTCTGTTGCACATTTTGAGAATATGTAATATGGACAGGTAGTAACTAAGTACATTTACTGCACCAGGGCACATAGAGGAAGCAGGCCCTTGCAAGTGATTCAGTACACCACCTCAGTAATACACCTGTGTTCAAAGAGCAATGATACAAAGGAAAAAGAAAGAATGCAAGTAAATTAAAAACTGAGCCATTTGCTATATATGTCCTCAAAAAGGAAACCCATCTCTGTCATGTTTTATTCTTTCTTTCTTTTTTTTGTAAACTAGCCAGTAGCAATTAATAACAAAATTATATGATTATTCTTCACAAACTATAAAATCCATAAATAAAATATAAAAACTATTCAATTAAATTATTAATTTCCTACTTTCTTTGGTATTTTTTGTCACAATGATGATCGCTTGGTAACATGTACTATGTTAATGTCCAGTGTCAAGTTTCTATTTGATCGTGCAACAAGATGATAACGTACACAAGGGCCAATCAAAACTACCTTATGCTATCGACTTGTACCAACCTCAACTTTTCCATTTTATTAATGTTACTTTACATTTAAACTTAACTACATGTCAGAGGAAGATGTTGTTGTTTTTACGCCACTAAAGTGATCTGACAGTTTTACATATTTTTTTTTATTATTTGTGTCACACACATAAATACGAATCACATGAAATAAATGTAAAGTTAATGGGAGGCTGTGCGAGAAACCTGCTTATGTAAACATACAATATCACAGTTCATTTTAAATATTTTAAATTTAATGTAAAATAAGTGTATATGTACATTAAAAAAAACACTTGGTTACTTTGTAGATGAAAATTTGATATACAAAACATATGATCAGATTATAAAATATGATGCACTGTTTTATCAAACTACAGTAGATGAAGTAGTTAAAATTTAGGAAAATGCCACATACACATTAATGCATTAGTTATTATAACCCAATTATATATTATACATAATCATATAACACTCACAGCACAGGGGCAATAATGAGTACTTTTAGATTTGATATGAGCGTATATTTTTTGCAAAACCTTTATTTATTAGGTAAATCATTGACATTGGGATCTCATTTTCGATGAAAACCTGAGTATGTGTAAAAATAAATACAACATATGTTATACAATAAAATATATCAAAATATAAAAACATGACGCAAAACCTTTGGCTTAATTTTGAATGCTGGACTGTTGCGTGTAATGAAGTACTTTTACAACATGGTACTGCTACTTTTACCTACAGGAATACTTCGTCCCTCCAGTGACCATTTGTGTTCAGTCTCTCAGCCTGTACTACATTGAATTTGTAAAGAAAACTTTGTTTTTTTCTCACATGCCTCCATGATGAATGAACAATAAACAGAAGAGAAAATTCTTGATGAGTCATAGTAGCACGCTCTCCACAACAACACTACATCAAAAACATCTGTTTACAATTATAATCCAAATCTTATTTATCCAGTTGTATGCTCAGTACTTCTCAGACACATGCATTTTCACTAAAACTTTCTTATTTAAAACTGAAGAGAAAGTGAAACTAATCGATTCTTTCTTCAAAGCCAGACAGTAATTTTACCTCACTGAACATGAGAGCTGCTGGTCTACTGCTGCCTCACTTGTTGAGTTGGTTTGTATTACTGTGTGACTTTGGTGTTTTAAATAGTTAGTTTGGATTCACCAAAGTCACACATTAACACAAACAAACTAACTTATCGAGGCAGTGGTAGACCAGCAGCTCCCACGATCAGTGAGGTAAAATTACTATTACTAATTACTATTTTCAATTCATTAAATATTTTGGATTCTTAGCTCACTGGAGGCATATTAAAAAAACTAAGTTTTCCTCGTGGATTCAACGTAACACAGGGTGAGTAATAAATATACAAATGTGGGGGGTGAAACACTCCTTTCAAATAAAGGATCTGAGCACTTCCTCAACCGCTGCCAAGAGGAAATAATAATACTGTTTCTTGGTGGTTGATAGTAATGATCACTGTACTGTTTCATACTGTTTCACTTCCTGTGTGCATTAGGTCGTATCTTTGCCAACACACCGGACTCTGCCTGTGTGCTGGGCATGAGGAAGAGGGCACTCACCTTCCAGCCACTTTCTGAATTGAAAGCAGACACAGATTTTGAGTAAGATGTATTTTCCATATAACTTACTGTCCTTGTAACATGTTTCATGGTGAATAATATCCCTCCTCTGTCTGTTGCAGGCACCGCATCCCAAAGACAGAGTGGTGGCTGAAGATCAGGCCCATCATGAAGATCCTGGCCAAGTATGACATCGAACTAGACACGTCCGAATGCGCCGACATGGAGCATGTGATCAAGAAGAGGAGTCCTCTCGGGAAATAGATTCAGTCCGCTCCTGAGAACAGAGCAAGGCAATTTTTCTGTTCCATTACAAAGTACTTCTCTTATCCCATTACCTGTCCTCATGCCTTGGTAAAATAGCTGCAGTCTTATCCTTTCTCAGCACTGAAGTCCAGGTAATCTCAGTCTGCAGTGATGTTCTGCAGCTCTCTCAACTCTTAAAACCTCCAGTGAATCAGTTGTGAAAAAAAGATACCAGATATCAAGAAAGACATTAAAGAAATATTTACAAAAATGTAATTGTTTGTGCTTTATGTTAAATAGAGCAGAATGTGAACTGTCCTTTTCTCAGGACAATTCACATAAAAAAGTATTAATTTGCGTACGGTGTCGTAGTACAAGTACAGTAAAATGTTTATAGACTACTCAGAAATAAAGGTTGCTGCAGTATTAGGACATACAAGACACAGATATAAGGGGGAAAACAGCAACTGCAAAAGTAAACATTCAGGAAATATTGATGCATCAATCTTGTTGCTTCCACTTACTGTTTGTTGAGTCAGCTGCAGTTGTGGACAGGAAAAGATGGACAGCGCCTGGGTATTGCAAAAATTGCCCTTAAATTGCACAGTAAATTCAAAATGGTTGACTTCCTGTTGGATTTGGAGCGTGGCTCCTAGAGACTTCTTTTAAGTCTAGAGGTGATTCATCTGCCTCTGAAATGTTGTTTATCTACGTCAGATTTAAAGGTGTTGGCTTTGAGGTCTCTGTAATCTGTGACATCTTTGTTGTACTGCTCTCCTTTGAGTATGCCTTCCAGACATATTTAAGATGTTTGATAATACATGTCTGGTATGCTTTTCACACAAAATAAGTCAAAGTAAAACTTCAAATAAATAATTTAGCATATTTACCATTATCTGTGGAAAAGAGTGTCTAAATCGCCTGCGCATAAAGAGTTGTTTTGGTAGAAGTTTCAGATTAATGTAACTTTAACATAGTGTATGGTGAAAATATGTCACCCAGTTACATAGGGAGGATGTTTGTAAAGCGTTTCAGTCATCCAGGTCACAGGATATGTGGAAGGGTCATGTAAAAGGCAGCAGATTCACAGCAAGTCAAGTTTCAAGTTTACTGTCAATTCACTACATGTATAGGACATACAGAAAAATCGAAATGCTGTTTCCCTCTCACCGAGTATAATGCTATACAATTTTAAAGCTAAAAGAAAGCTAAATTAAAATAATACAAGTAAAAATCGAACAAAGCAGTATATCCTAACAAACAAGTCCAGGTGCCATACATCATACAGCACACTGCCTGTGGTTACACCTAAATACCCTGGTCACTGATTCATAATATTCACCATTTAAAAATACGTAGTCTCTATTTTGAAGGAAACATAAGCAGTGGAGCCATTTTTAAATCTACACCAATAATCAAGCAAACTATTTTTAATCATCTGTGTCATACTGTGTGACCTGTCTTTGAACAACCTTTTAGGGTTAGTTGCATTGTTTTCAGTGGCTTATCACCTGACCCTGATTGCATCTCAGGTGGAACAAAAAGTGATTTCATCACAGCTTTTTTTCTTTTGATTCTCCACAAAAGAGGCCATTCATGAAACCAGCTGGTGATCACTGACCACGTTATGAGCATTACCATGATGGCAGTGTATCAACTCCAAATGTAGATACTTGCTGCCATATAAAGGGGCATATAGATATATTATACTAAGACATATCTAAATAAATAGCCTAAATAAATTTCACAAAATAATACAAGAACAGGAGTATCTAAATGATCACTGACTTGAAGAACAGTCAGGCCTACAGGGGATGAAGTCCATGTTTGGAGCTGTACATTTAAATAATTTTGTTTTTTACAAGCATACTGTACAAATTTGGTTTGAAATGAGGAAATTGGACATAATTTTGCTTTTGTGATCTTCTCTCAGGCTGGCTTGAATTTCTCTGTTTACATTTTAACTTCAGAATAAAAGTAGATGGGAGTGTTTTTTTTTTTATAATTTTAAACAGAACAACAAAACACATAAGAAGCCTGCATATGTTCACTTGACTCCACGGTGCATTAATGTTAGAATAAAGACTTCATCACAGCAAAGATACTGTAGAAAACTACAGTGTGAATCCGGAAAAGGAAGAGGAAATGGTTTGTGCAGAGGTCACCGAGAGCTCGCGGTGGCAGCCGGGACGTCGGCGGACTGTGTGCCTGCGCTGAGGAAGGGTGCGTGTCCCCAGTGTCCGCTCCGGTCGCCCGGTTAGGAATGCGCCTCACGAACCCGGTGTGTGGTGTATTATTTGACGAGCCGCCAGCGGGGACTGTTGTCTAAGAAGAGTCATGGTTTGGCATCGCTTCTACCATTAGTATCTCAGCGTGCAAGTTTGATTCATTGAGCTAGCTGGCGTTAGCCCGCTTCGTTGATTCATAGCACGCTAGGTCGCTAGCTTCAGTCTGTAGCATACGTGCTAGCCGGCTAGCTAGCTAGTAAGCTAGTTTCAGTGTGCTGCTGGCCAATCCAGTCAAACAGGAGAGAACCAGACCGACTGCTGAACCCAGCCGCTATTTCGGAAAGAGGAGGTGGTGGCAGGCGGGGGCCGGGAGAACGCGACGGGGTGGAAGTGAGTCAGGAGCGGCTGATGAGTTCAGATCAGAGCGGAGAGCCGCCGCTGCTGCAGGAGGAGGCTGATCCCGGACCGAAGACCGGTGGGAAGGACGAGGCTCCGCTGGGGAGCGAGGGAGGGTCAGGCGGCATGGTGAGTGAGGCCTTCTTTAGCTAGCGAGCTAGCTGGGCTAAGCGATGCTGCTCATCGGAGACCTGTTAGCACTGTACGCCCCCCCCTCTGCGCGACGAGCGATGTTCATGAAGCAACAGCTAAAATTAACGCAACCAAGACATATTTTAAGCTACTAAGTTTCAGCTTGGCTTTGACTTCGCTGCTATTTACGTAATCGCTGTTTGACAGTGTTTAATCGCAAGGTGTTATCGAGTATCAAGCGAAAACAGTCTCGCACACAGCGGCACTTGCACGACTAATAACTTGCAGCCAGTACAGGCAGGTGATTTTACACACTTCTCGTTAGCCTGCTCTCCACTGCAGCTCCTGTAGATGCTAGCTGACGTTAGCTTAGCTACTGTAACAAGCAAGCTCATTAAGTAGTTTGCTGAGTAATCATTAGCCTATAAGTTAAGTTGTGACACAGCTGTAACTAAGAATGATGGCAGTGGTATTGTGTGCGTTTAAGTACTGATTGAGTTGTTTTCGATATGTTAAAGATCGATGTCTAACGTTAGATTAGTAGCCGAAGGGTAAACGTTCATTCACCAGCGTTATCTGTTAGCTAATCGTGCTGGTGGCTAACTGAGCTAGCGCAGTGACATGCGTTGCAAATACCTGGCCTGTGCTGCGCAGCGCAGTCAGCTGACATTACTTGGCTCACCACGGCCTGTGACACAGAAGCATGCATTGTAACCATGTGTCAAGTTGCACGGCACATAAATGTTAGTGCTCCTTTTTAATGACACTGAGGCCTAAACGTGTGGCACAGTCATTCTTGTCTGCTTGCAGGAGAGAAGTGTCTTGAGGGATATTGTACCCGTCAGCTGTACTTGTCAGGCCGAGTGCTTTTGCTATAAAGGGGGGGTGGATCTATTTGCAGGTGGCAAGTGACAATGTCAAAAGAAGAAGCTGGAAAATTTGACAGTTACTGGCGTTTCAAAGTTAGTGTACAGTTGTCATCCACTCCTCTTTGGATTGAAGAGCAATGCACCATTGGTTCATGTCAGGTTCACCTCATATATCTTAATGGGTACAGTATGTGATCTATTTGTGGCCACAGATCTTTGCAGGGTCAGGGTTTCACCCCCAGAGCCCCTTTGATATGGAGTGTCACATCTAATCCTTCATTAATGTACATCAAACACATAAGTATGTTGGTTAAAGTAACACAAAGTACTGCTGACATCATGCTTGTTGTTTTTAACAGCATATACCACACAGACTTTGTGGTTACTCAGGGCTTTTATAATGATTCTCCTTCTCGAGGCGAACAGGTTAATAGCCTCTTTGTCTGCAGGGGATCATGGGGTGCTTTGTGGCACATTTCATTGCACTTCTCTGGTTTCCAATTAGATGCCATTGAGGCCCGATGGTATGCAGGTGTGCCCTGCCGTCCTTAGATTGCACCAGGTGATTGTAGTTAGTGGCCCCTCAATATAAGGTTCAAGAAATTAGTGAACTCAGCAGGTGTAGTGATGGTTGGGTCTCAGTCCTGAACCACATTGTTGGAGACCACGGTTAAAAAAATGCAAGGTTTGGTTGTTGTCACTGCTGGGTTTGTGATAGCAGAGGTGCCTTTGCACACCCAGTGCTGCTGAAATGTTTGTCCAAACAACAAAAGGTAAAGTTTAATTTCAGTTTCTGACACACATTTGTTGGTCAGTTGTTTAAATTATATAAATCTGTCTTGTATTTTCTGGGGTGTTTAAGTGTTTTGTGAGTTGAAGCACAATGGTGGTGTTAGGCAACTAGTGTTTTGTCTGTTGTTACATTTATATTCTCCAAGTCTGTTTTCATAGTTACGTCATGTTTCCCTCAGATTTCCATCTTTTTATTGCTTTAGTTTTCCTACACGTAAAAGCCTATTAGGTTTCTTTAGGGCATTGAAGATGTTTGGTGCTGAGTGCTCAACATGAGCTATAGAAAGTAACTCAGTGTGTTTGTGTTGATAAATGAGTGTTGGTTGCTTGACTGGATAGGTGCAAAACATGCCATGTGCTGTAGCGTGTTTAAAATGTGTTAGTCTGGGAATGAGTGTGATGCCAAACAGATGAGACGGCAAATCTGGGGTGAATCAGCGAGAATATTAAATACATGATGCTCATCGTAGTGAAGGCCTCAGTTGCAGATAAAACACGTCATTAACATATTTACAAATCTGCCTGAATACAGAATATATAGTCTTTCAAATTGCAGCAGTCTGATTTAGATAATTCCCAGCATTAAATGCAAACTGTTGTCTCCACTGTGGTGTTGTGTATGTGTAAAATGTTTGAATATGCTAAAATGCAAACATGACTCTGCTTTTAATGTTGATAAGAGTTGAACTTGCCTGATCCTGCTGTTTGTGCTTTGAAGGTCACCTCTAAGGGCGCCGGTTTGAACCCAAATGCCAAGGTGTGGCAGGAGATGCCTGTGGCCCCCAGCGAGGCTGTTACCAACAGCCCTCATTGGCCCCCCTCGGACATCAGTGAGGGTGAGATGCACTTCCATCAGCTCAATTAAAAATCCCATCTTTAAACTCTTGCTTGGTTTTCCTTACAATATACAAAGCCTTTAAGTGTGGAAAAACAGCGCTCCTTTGGACAGTGACATCCTGTGTAATGATATAAACATTAAGTGTTTACATTTGTTTTAACGTAAACTAAATTTTGCTTGACATTTTTGCTGTCAAGTTGTTGGTTTTTTTACCTTTTTGCTGACAACACACCAACACACATCTAAAATGTATTAAATTACACACACAGTACTCAGCAACACCTGGGAGATGTATAGATTAGGTGAAGCAGTCCTGGAAAAATCTGCTGGTTCTGAACTCTTTACCTTGTTCACAGGTTATTCTGAGCCTTCGTCTGCTGGGTGCAAGCAGTACACTGTGGGATTCACGGCCCTGGATGACAGCAGCTCCACAGCAACAGCTGAGATAGCAGTAAATGGAATGGACCCTCCAGAGTTGGGCTTTTCCCCCGCTGAGTCCACCACAGGGACCTCAGGTCAGTCACGTCACATCACATGCAGTCGTCTCAACACACCAACTGTGACTGCAGCCAAGGATTATACTCTCTCATTGCGTTTATTAATTTTTAGTCTGAATGGGATGTGAAACTGTGCGGTCTAACATCGTTAACAGTTCCCAGTATGATACTGTGATGCAAGTATTGCCTCACAAATATACTTTACACTGCAGCACATCGACCTGTATCAGTCTGTAGGTTTTAATACCAACTGATCACCTCAGCAGATGATTTCACTGATGGCTAGCCAGTGAGAAGAGTCTTTGGTTGAAATGACCGCTGGCTCCGCATGCCACATAGTTTAATTAACTTTATCGTCCCCAACGGCATGTTTGTCTTACAGCCAAGCGAAACTTGGAACACAAACTTTTTGGCCACACCTAACCAATACAGTTATTTGTATTTCATTTACCATGTTCAAATGCAAATCATGTGTTTGACTCAGGGACGATTAACATAATGTGAACCCTTGTTTGACTTGTTCAGCCTGGTTCTCACTGCTCACATAAGACCCTTTGCCTCAAGGGTCACTTTTAGTTACTAGTATAGATCAAACTCCAAAAAACAGTTAATCCTACACTACCCACAATACAGCACAAGTGCATCTTGTATTAGACCATCCCTGTCTGGGAAAGGTTTCGTTCATTCCAATACCCATACTACCATACTACTTAGTATGTTCTAATGCATAGTGTACAAGCCAAAATGTGTATTTAACCTTTATTTGTTAGGCTGCGCACGTTCTTCAGTCACTTTCACTTCTGGTTGTAATTGGCACAGCTGTGGGTGTTGTTTTTAACATTATTTTACCTGTTCTTTCACTGGCGTGACGGTTTTGTTAGACAAAGAAGGTGAGTGTTGGCTCCGATATTTTCTGTTGACCGTAATCTCATATTACTTTAGTTTGTCAGTTGTTTAAATGATCATAAAAACGCAACGTTGGACTTCGACACGGATTCTTTGAAGGAGTCATAGTTAAGAGCCAGACTCAGCCTCTCACTGGCTTTTTTATTGATAGTAGTAGCTACACATAGTATGCCAGAAATACCAGGATGTCCTGCATTTGGCCGCATTTTGCAGTATGTAAGCCAGCATGCTGTTCTGGCTATTCGGACCCACAATTCTCTGCATAGCGCAAGATACATCACATCAACGGAGTAGCATACAGATGACGGCTCACGCTCCAGACTATGATGGATATATGCCTGCAATCCATTGTACTCAGATCTCAGAAAAATACTACCGCCGACAAAGAAAAATCATTAATGTCGGAATTCTGAGTCAGAAAGTTTGGGCGAGATCCACCAAGTCTAAGTTTGACATAAAACTATTTAGCGTTTTATGTGGTGTTTGTGCTGTGAAGCTTTCTGTAACGTTGTCATAGCTGCCATTTCCCTTCAGTTGATTTGTGCTTGATAGACATCTTTAGGAGCATGCATATTTCCGGTCACACAAAACAAATTCACACAACTTTTTGCTACTGCCTGTAGTGTTTCACACAGTTTTGCTCGGCACCAGTTGACACAATTTTGAGCTGTTGTACTTTATCTTAATGTGCACACATGGGCAAGGCAGTTGACTATTATAGAAGCAGTTTCTCTTTGCTAATGGCGCTGCGGTAATTGGTGTAGGTCCTCCTTTAGATGCTTGTAAAGCTCAGACTTGACTTACAAACATCCGTTTGCTGCGGGCATCCGTGCATTCCCAAGTAGAGGAATTAAGGAAGTAGGGAATTCCGATTTGGAATTATTGACTTCCAACTTACAAAAGACTGCAGCATATGGACAAGAGGGTCAAAGTTCAAGGGAAAATGTGAATTGTATGTCCCAATTGTATGCAGAGTCTATGCAACAGTACGAACTTTGTAAGGGCAGTTGCAGTGTGTTCTGAAAGTAGATAGAAAAACTTTCCTACTCAGAGCCCAAGCTGTTTTCACAGGTGTAAATTATTAGTAAAAAGTGCTCACATAACTTGTGTATTACTGCGTATTAAAAGGCAATGACACAGCCTGCATTTCACTGTCATGTTCAGTGTTTTTCTTGAGATTAAGTGAAAGGGAATTTGTGGTTGAGATGACGTCACAGTCATTGATGTGATGCATCTGTTTGTGCCAGCTCAGAGTCAGCTCTGAAATGCTGATTTAGGGACAGACCTGATAATGACAAAACATATAATTAACACTTCTATGATATCGTCAACAAAAATTGAAGATTACAAGCACTGTAATAACGGATTTCATAAACAGTTGTATCACCACTGACGTTTCGTGTTTGGTTTTCAGTGGATTCCAAAACTGAAGAACAATCTCCAATCTCCTCCGAGAATCTACGAGAGTCTCTGAAGAAAGAGCTGGAGTTTTATTTTTCCAGGTAAGAGACGAGCACTCAAACCACCTTTTTATGCTGCAGGAATTTGACAAGTGGACTCTGTCTTTTCCAAGTAAAGAGAAGGTTTATCTACATGGATTTGTTGTTTTGTGATTTCAGAGAAAACCTCTCAAAGGATTTGTACCTGATGTCCCAGATGGACAGCGACCAGTTTGTCCCTATTTGGACTATAGCCAGCATGGAGGGCATCAAGGTCCTCACCACAGACATGGACCTCATCCTGGACGTGCTGAGATGTAAGCGGAGAGTTTAGGATGGTTGTGTGTTAAAACGAGCTGCATGCATCTGTAATGTGTCCAGATTTTAATACCTTGTATTCCCCTCAGCCTCTCCGATGGTACAAGTGGACGAGAAAGGGGAGAAAGTGCGTCCTAATCACAAGCGGTGCATTATCATCCTGAGGGAGGTCCCTGAAACCACACCTGTCGAGGTAATGCTAACATGTGCAGATGCTTGGCAGTAAACACTGCACAGCTGATGTTTACCTGAGGTCAGAGATCATTGTTTGTGTCTCATTCACAGGAAGTGGAGTCACTATTCAAAAATGACAACTGTCCAAAGGTGATAAGTGTTGAGTTTGCACACAACAACAACTGGTACATCACATTCCAATCAGACACAGACGCTCAACAGGTAATGCAGGTCAAATTGCAGTAATTTTCACACTGTCAGTGGAAGTGCTGCGTCATGAATTGCCTTTTGGTTCTCTCTTGTGCTCCCACAGGCATACAAGTATTTAAGAGAGGAAGTAAAAACATTTCAGGGAAAACCCATTATGGTGAGTTACATTAAAACTCCTGTGTCATTTCGGAAAGGCCCGTTTGTTCTTAAGTTTTTAGTTATTTCACTCCGTGCTCTTTTCTTGTTGTTCCATGCCGACAGGCCAGGATAAAGGCCATCAACACATTCTTTGCGAAGAATGGCTACCGTAGCATGGACAGCAGCCTGTACGCTCAGCAGTCCCAGAGCCAGTCCCAGTACAGCTCCCCGCTCTACATGCAGCACGTCTACCCTCAGCAGCAGTACCCAGTCTACGGCATTGTACCTCCCACCTGGACGCCTTCGCCCACGCCGTATTTTGAAACTCCTCTGGTGAGACGCACTCACACTGCTACGAAACAGTCACACAAACACAAACCTACTCTGGAATTCTCTCTTCATGCATCTCAGTTGAAAACACTCACTCTGTGTGTTCATTTTGTCTAATCAGCGTTAAATTCGTAAAATGTGACACATAATAAACCTTGGAAGCTTGTAAATCATTAAATAACCATTATTGTAACACATTGTCCTAATATAGCCTCTCCAGTTCTGAAAAGCTCATTCTGTTTTGAGAAGTCCAAGTGGTATTGAAGATCATTTACAATTCTACACCAGCATTGAAGAGCTTTTTTCAGCTCAGCTCTGAACAAATGAGCTGCTTTAAACATCCCATTGCGGCGGGCTTCCTTTCCACAATCTGCTTTCTCATTTACATCCATCAAACACGGGAATATGCTTCCAGCTGAGTTTAAAACTCGGACAGACATTTTTATTCTTTTTCCCACGGTGCAAAAAAAGGCATATTGAGCAAGCAGTCATGTCGACATCAATTTGACCGCGATACAGGTTTTTAATTGGAATGAATTGTAAGTTTGTAGTTGTACTGGATGAATATGTTTATATGTTTGTCTGCTTGTAGATTTGTCTGCAAGAGACTGTGTAATGGTGTTGCATGGAAATGAATGTTTTTAGTGTCTGATGCCTGTCCTGTGTTTACCTGCCCAGGAACTGCAGATGGAAATTAGTTAATAGCAAAATCTTGATGTTTTTTTTTCCTCCATGGTCCTTGTTTAAAGGTTTACTATGCAGGATCGTATAGTAAAAGTAAAAGCCAACCCCAGATTAACTCGTTTGGTGCGTTGCTTCGCTATATTTGCATTTTGTCTGTGCCGCGTCTCTTAAATGTCTGTGGTTTATGGTCTCGCACTTGGTTGCTACCTCTGTATACAGCCCCGCCCTCACCTGAGCACTGTGGGTGTACACGACCTGAGCGCAGAAAACAAGAAAATACAGGCAGAGGGCAGAGTCTTTGCAGAAAAATACACCTCCACACACTTCCAGCGGGTCGTAAATGATGATCAAGAGCACTGGCAAAAGTCTTTTGTCACCCAAAAAACTGCATTATATTTAGTCCTTGCCATATTGCCTAAGAAGAGAAATGCATTTAGGAAATTCAAATTAGTTTTTTCCCTTCTTGCAATTTAATTTGTCAATACACAAACACAAAATAATTTGCATGATGAGTCTTTGAAACAGTTTTGGACCTACATTAAATGTATTTTAGATCCCTGTTGCAGCAACTGAAGTAAATTAATTGACAAATTGTGTTGATATACTGCATGAAAGGATTTGTAAACAATGTCTTACGTTCCCTTGTGCAGGCACCGTTTCCCAACAGTAGCTTTGTGAATGGATTTGGCTCTGCAGGACACTACAAAACTGGCTCCAGTTCTCTTAATATCACTCGCCCATTCAACAGAAACCGGTAAGGTTTTCTTTTTCCAGATGCTTTTTGTTGGTTTGAGTTTTTTCTAGTTTTGACATGAAGGAACAGTGTGTAAAATTTAGGGGGATTTATTGGCATCTAGCAGCAAGGATTGCAGATTTCAACCAGCTGAAACTTCTCCCGGTTAGCATTCCCTCAGTGTTGGTCGTTCATGAGGTTTTTACTGAGTCAAATTATCCGCAGAGGTCTCTTCTTCTCCAAAACAAACTGACCAGGTGATTAAAAACCAGTAAAAACACTGAAGTTTACAATAGTTTTTCCAGACGGATAGAATAGAGGTTTTCTGACACTCTCAGGACTGCTAACTACGGTGGCTGAAGTAAAAACTTGAATGGCTCTATCTAGAGCGTGTGGGGCTATCTGGGCTACTGTAGAAATATGGCGGACTCTGTGGATGAGGACCTGCTGTCTATGTAGATATAAACCGCTATTCTAAGGGCCCATCCACACGAAGCCTTGTCAGGGTGAATTCGCTGAAACCGCATCTTTTTGAAGCAGGGTTCCAGAGTGCACAAATCTGAAGATGCGGCCTTTGCGTCTTTGTGTTTACAGTCAATGCGTGACTTCTGTTTGGCAATGATGTCATAGCCCCACCTACTTCGACTGACACGACTCCCAATCAATGTTTTATTGAAGTTTACTGGCTTTGTAATCCAGCGTGACTCGAAGCAGCAGCTCAACTTCGTCGTCAGTCCAAACCAAAGTCTCCGTTGTCCCTTGTGGGGTGGAATTCGCTTTCACCATTGTCTTGTTGAGCTTGTTCTGGATCATCATCTTCCGTGTGCATACGCTGTGTCGTCTTCTCTGGTTCAGAGCTGTATGCTCAGTTTTTTTAGTGGCTGCGCCATCTCCTGGCTGGCATATATACTGCAGCCTTTTTATGCGTTTTCAGTTGCTTGAACTGGCTTCATTTTGTGGCCTGCACTTTCGAAGTCGGCGCCATGTTTACAGAACACTATTGCAATCTGATCATTTTATTTGGCGGTTTCAAAAAGGCAAGTCTTCCTGTGGATATAGCTTAAGGTAATGAGAAAAGAACAGTTCTTAATTTCAGGTGATTATACGCTAAAAGAAAATATACTTTTAATGCTATATTCCATTTCTGCCAATATATTCCCATAAATCCTACACACTGGACCTTTAAATCTAAGTCTGGTATTTGCATAAACATATTCTAATTGACATATTTTACCACTTGTGTCATCATTTGCATGATGTTAAACTATAAACATCAGATCATCTGCAGTTTGATTTTTGTCTCAAAGATAATGTGACCTCACCGGGGAATTGTATTCCCTCCCTGTCTTCTTACTGTCCCCACAGTGTCCCCCTCTATTCAAGAAAGAATGTAATAAATGCCTTCAGGTACCACTGCTATACTGTACAATAAGCTTCATCGCTACCCTCATCTCTTATCATACCGCAACAGCCAAATGACTAAATCCATAACGAGGCCCTTGCCTTCTGCCAGTCAGACTTTTATGGCCATGATCCTTCTCATCAGTGTGTAAATGTTTGTTGCCAGGTAATGGACATCCTGGATTTGTCATGTCATTTGATAAATGTAGGCTTGCCTACTAAATGGCAGCAATTGCTATCTGATTCTGAGCAACTGGCTTTTTCCAGTTATGGCCTCCTCGGCTCCAAAATGTCGTCTTTGCATTGACATTATTACACGTAACAGTTTCTCTCCATCTCAACTAACCACCCATTTTATGTTTTGTTTTTTGGTTAGTTTTACTGCTGCTTTCTCCGTCTGTGTTTTATTACATGTCGTGTGTTGTTATATGCTGTAACAAAGAAGTGATGACACTTTGGAGTTGAGTCCAGGTCAGGAAGCTGTCAAGCTTTAATTCGTACGCTTTAAGTCTTTAGCAAAGAGATGACAACTTTGCAAGTTTATGTTGTGAAAAAGCAACTTCACAAAGAAATGTCACACTGGACTCTTCAAGTCAGACCCGATGATGAGATCATAATGCGCATAGAGGGAAACTGAGGAGTGGAGTGACGGGCTTTGGTTCTCTCTTTCTCCTCTTCATCTTCTCCTTCTCTTTACTTTTTTCTCTCTATCCTCCCCTTCCAAAGTCAGGAGCTTCACTCCCATCCCGATGAGCGTTCAGATTATGAGATCTGAGGGTCAAACACCCCTGACAAGATCAGTCCATGTGAATCACGCTGCTCGGTCTCTGACAGAACAGTATCTGTCTCAAAGTGTTAGCGTGCTGCATTTAAGCATTAGGATACTGTCTGGGTCTAACATGGGCGTTCTCAGCTCTTTCATTGGTTGCAGTTTCCAAACGTACAGTATGTTTACATCAAAGTCTTTACAGCTTCAGTCAATCATGAGCACAAATGTACCCTCCCCTCCCTCCCCGCATGTCTTACCCTGAGGACACAGCATGCTGTCTTATTCCTCCAGCAAACTGTGAACACAAGTGTTTCCTTTGAACTCATTTCTCCACTTCACCCTCAATTATCTGGAAATTGTTGATGGACCCACAACAAATGCTTTTTTTTTTTTATATAAAAGCTTGTTGCTGTCTGTTCCAATTCACATTACATAACCACTGTGATTACACTGCAGTGCTCTGTATGTAATGGCATTAATGTCCAAGCACAAGCTCTGCTCATAGGACCATACTGTGGTTTAACATGTCAGAGCCCATTAAATTAGATTTGCATTACTGTAGTGGCGGCTGAACATTTTACGAAGCATCAACATATTAATGGCACTCGCACATTTGTGTAGCCTGACATCAGAGAGAATTGTCATCTTGTTACAGCCCGTTTCCGACTTCACTTTGACATCGTGTCCACTTTAACTGATTTCCGTGAGGGAGGAGGAATTTGGTGTTCCAGAACTAATCACAAGAGACCAACGTATCTGCCTGAATCTGGCGCCATTTAAGTCCACACAGATGCGTAGCCATGCCAACATGAAGTGAAACAGAACAAACTATGCTATTGAGAAGACTGCAGCGTTTATCTTGTTCAAATCGCACACTACTGTTATTACTCGTCGCTGGTTGACAATGCTTGACAACAATGTTAGTCCCGCTTATAGTGTTGATTGGCCAATTATAAGGCCCCCTGCTGCGCTCATTTGTTTATGTCATGATGCCAGACGAATCTGTCAACTCGAACTTGGAGTGGGCTGATGCAAAGGCCTGGACCAGGCAGATATTTATGTATTATTGAACAGCATTGGTCAAGTTTAATGATGGTGACACTCATACACAAATGTATTATAACTAAATGATAAAATAATTACGTCTAAAGATGGCAGCATCCTCAGAGATGTATTTCATTATGTCAGTTGTTTTTCTAGTTTCTACATTTTTTTTTTTTTTTTCCTATAGTATTTTCAGTTGCTTTAGAAGCAGGAAAATGAATTGGTGAGCGCATGGTGAAAAATCTATCACAGTTTTTGTAATTTTAGATCAGAGTAACAATATATCATGATACGGTAATTGTGTAAATTAATTAAAATTACTATACCGTGCTTCATCACATTGATTATTTTTTTCTTTTATTTGGATCTTCCATACGAACAAAAGCGGCCTCACATGAGACACTTGCTTTAAAAAGACTCAAAAAACTAGAAATTATTTTAAATTAAAAGCTTTAAGATTACTGAGAACAATAATGTCAAGTGTTACAGGTTTCTGTATGTACAACTTCAGTCTCACTCTCCATGGCGTCCTAAATCATGGTTACCTTGTGAGGCAGCTGGACTTGTGAGTTCACTCAAAAATCCACCCCAGATTTGCTACGTAGCTTGTTCTGATTGCTCCAGCAGTAGAAATGATATTGTCAAATCTCTACTGATACACATTTCTACTGTCACTCAGTATATACTGTCATGTAGACTTGGCGTGTAAAAACCACCAGTATGGTCAGTTTAACACCTCCTGAAGTTGACCGTTAAGGTCCTGGGGCCAAAATTATTCCCCTAAGCAAAAAGCTCTACAGGAAACACTGGTTACCAGTATGTCTTGAGAGTATTTTCAACCTAATATTGACTGTACTCATCTTGACCTTTCCCCCTGTGTGACAGAAATCATGTGAAGCCCCAGGTGAGGACAAGCGAGGTGACCTCAGCGTCTATAACTCCTGTCCCCTTGGAGAGTCTGACCGGACTACGCAGCCCGCAGCCTCCTGCTCCTGTCGTTCCCACAGTCCCCACCACTACCACTAACCCAGTCCAGACGGCCTCTGACCTGAGCACAGGCGTTTTCACATCTCTCCTCCTCTTCCTCGTCTTTGGACCCCAGTGATGACAGCGGCATGGCTGGACGTGGAAGGTAAACCTGTTTCGCCTGACTGTAACAGGCTGCTGCTCATTGGCTGTGCCGTGATCTGTGACAGTTGACTGTTGAGTTGCTGTTGACAAATCCCTTATTTGCATTTCAGACGGAGCACAACCTATAGAGGGACACGGAGGAGGCGAGAAGACGAACGGATTGCGGTAAATTGCAGGTTGTTATGTTACCCTCAAACTTGTATGTTTTAAAAGTGTAAATCATCTCATCATCTGTCTGTTTGTTGGCTCCTTTTCAATTTCCTCTCTCAGAGGCCTGTACCGCTAGCAGAGGTCAAGGTCTCTCCACCCAAGTTTGACTTGGCAGCTACCAATTTCCCACCTCTTCCTGGCTGCGTGGTCAGCACACAGGGAGAGCCAGTACTAGAAAACCGGATGTCAGATG
This sequence comes from Cephalopholis sonnerati, assembly GCA_019142605.1. NCBI lineage: Eukaryota > Metazoa > Chordata > Actinopteri > Perciformes > Serranidae > Cephalopholis > Cephalopholis sonnerati. Next base: position 22,281,743 of record JAGQAX010000011.1, on the reverse strand, counting down.
TTGTACGCGGTTTGTACAGGGACAAGGTAAGAGGAGATGAAGACTGTAACAGTTTGTAAATCTGTTGGAAATCCTTCACTGAGTGCGTTGCTTAGAGGGGGACCTCAGAGGTGTAATGTGAATGTCTCCTTCATTTTTATAGACAGAACAAGCCAATAAAGAAGCCACTGTGAGTCCAGGTTCAGGCCAACCCCCAGTCGCAGAGGAGGCTGTGGCCGCCTCGAGTCCTGCCCTGGCAGCAGCGAAATCTGCTTCACAACCACTTGGACCCTCAGCCCCTGGGTACGACTGTCTCAAATTACATTTTATTCAGCATATTTGGCACTTACACTGTGTTCACACGCGAAGCAAATATTTGCCTTACGTTACTCATGTAAATACGGTAGCTGGAGGGTTTTTTGGAGCATTTACAACTGGCAAATATTTGTCCTTAAAGCTGTGCTAACTAATTAGGGAAGGCAGCTAATGGCTAACTTGGTTTTTAGTTACTTACAACCCATAGCTGGAATCGAGTGATGTAAACATGGAGGCTCCATAGTCTGTCCCAGTGTGAACCAAGACAGTGACACTCAGTTACTTTTCATACTGTAACAGCAGCGCATTACTCATTGACTCTTTTCATTCTTTACCTCTTGTAATAAAAGATCAACTTACTCCAAATTACTCAGCAGTTTGCCAAGAAGCAACTCGACAAAATGGCTTACACGAGTGACAAATACATATTTTGAGAACTTAACATGTAGCCTGTGGCTCACATACTATCTCCGAGCCCTATCCTTTTTTGATCTGACTCTGTACAGCACTGACTTTGAGCTGTGGAGCTCCGGCTACCCAAAAATGACTGTCCTTAATTTCTACATCAAAGTTAAATCAGGAGGATCAACACTGATAGGCTTTCGTGACACAAAAATACACAAATTTCTTGAGTTGTGCAAGTTTCATAAATTTGCATCTATTCTTATCTTTGCATGGAGTATGTATGTAATCTCAATGTGCAAAACACTTGATTTGCATTCAGCGTACACACTTAGTTTTAAACACCTGTAATAAAATTTCAAAATGGTAACCTGAATGTCTGAAACTTGTTCTGACAGTATTACCCGTCAGGAGAAGAGGGTTGAACGGGCAGAGCCTCCCGCTCCAAAAGTGGCTCCACGCACACCTGTTCAAACCACCGTAAACCCTCCCCCCACCACGCAGCCCGTGCCTAGCTCCAGGCCTCAGTCCTCTGCTGCCTCCACGCCAGCAACACCGAGCACGCCGACCCCTGCTCCAGCCACTATTCCCACCCCTGCACAGGTGAGAATGTGGTTCTTTGTACTGACAGCCTCCACCTGAGCATAGTACCCGATGATGAGATCTTTTGCGCATAGAGGGAAGTGAGGTAGTGGACTGACTGGCTTTGGTTCTCTCCCTCCTCTCTACCTGTCACTCTTCTTCAGTGTCTCTGTCTTTTATCTCTCCCTCTGGCCTTTCCCACCGAATGTCCAGGATGTTCACTCCTACCCCGATGAGCGTTAAGATTATGAGAGCTGAGGGTTTGATGAGGGAAATCATGAAATGCATAAATGCGAGTCTGTGTAACATCCCTTTAAAATTGTGCTTTTTCCTGCTTTGGTGCAGGAGCCTCGCAAGCTCAGCTACGCTGAGGTGTGCCAACGGCCACCCAAGGACCCTCCACCTGCGGCCCCTGCTCCAGCTTCCACAGGCACTGCGACGGGCCAGCCGTTACGCGAGCTGCGCGTGAACAAGGCCGAGGAGCCGAGCTCCAGCAGTGGTCCTGGAGACAAGCAAGAGAAAGGCCACGATAGGGAGGGGGGATGGGAATGCAAGGAGAGCCGACCACCACGTGAACGTGACTCTCAAGGCTACTACCGCAGCAACGGCCCCAGAGGCACCGGGGGCCTCAAGTTTCGGGACCAGAGGCGCCCGCCTCCGGCTCGACGCAGCTCCCCCCAGGGAGGCTACAGGCACACTGGCAAAGAGCAGAATATCCCACCAGTATCGCCAAAGTAAAAACTTGATATGAATAGAAAAAAGATGTATGAATATATACATGGATATATATAATTATATAAAAATGAATAACATAAAAGCAACAACATTATGGTAGCCACCTTTCCCCCCTGGAACGTGTCCACAGAAAAGCTTTTAAAATGACAATAAGACCGGGACATCCAGGACTAATGGGCAAAATGACACCTGAAGAACTTTGAGTGATTCGAAAAGGAAACAAAAATCATGTTTTGGCCTCCGGCATTATGCTTAAAAGAATTTAAGTGCGATTTATCTGGAGGCCGTCTCATTTATGCTCTGCTAGGGAGAGGTGGGATGCTGGGCCGCGTAAACGGCCCTCTACCTTTTTTTGATTTTAAAGAATAGATGTCTGCAAGAACAATATGCACTAAGAAGAAAAGAACATGCATATATGTCATGTACATATACAAAGATATCACTAACACGCAATGAGACATCAGTTGTTTTTTTCTTGTGTGCTTAGGTTTGCAAGTATGACTGAAGGGTTGACTGATGTCTGTGTATGCATTGATTGTTAAGCAACATGATTGAAGTGCTACAGTGTGCTGTTGCACTGATGTAATGAAATGGATGATTTTTGATTTTTACATCAGAGACTCCGAATCATTGTCCTGGAACTGGACGGTGTGGTCTTCTAATGTATATTATTGAAATGTGTTCTATGGTGGTATTTTGATCCTGGTTCATAATTGGCTTAAATTGTATCAGTCGGATATCAGAAACTGTCGATGTACGCCGCAGTCAGATGTGTGGTTTTGTTTGAAGCCGAAATCCACTTTGGGGTGCTCACTGGCCTGTTAGCCACGGTGAACCTGCTAGCCTGGTCCAAAGTTTTTCATGTTGAGTTTTATCTCCATGTATCTGAACCGTTTTCATGGGGTCGACCCACTCTGATGGATTCAGAACATTGTCATGTTGATAATCAGTCAGGTTCTCTGTTTACATGTTTGTTTTTGGTAGTAGGGTGACATTTTCCAGAGAGAATAAAAGACTAGGTTAATGATGAGATTTGACTGTTCAGTGCGCCTGGTGGTTTAGGTGAGGTTTGGCTTTTCTACATCATCACAGGATATCCAGGTTAAGCTTATATCTGTGAATTGTTCTTAACAATGGCATAGTGTCAAAAATAGACTGAGCAGTGCTGTTAGCTGAGGATGATAGCTACATGATGTTTGGCAGCCAAGTCGTGGGTATAAAGAAAATTGGAACATTTTCACGTGCTATGTGCCAGCTGCCTACGATCATAGTGTGCTAGGATAAAGTTTTGATTTTTATTGACGAGGTCTGCTAAATAATGTAGTCTTGGGGAAACTTTTGGCCCAGTGAAACTGGATTTTGAAGAAGCTGTAGAGGTGTAGTTGCCTATGCTATATTGTGATAACCCTTCACTAGAAAATGTGTGTGGGAGAATGTAATTGTAATAGTACTGAATTTACAGAGGGAGGCTTTTGACAGCAGGTATCCACCAGATTGTTTTGTGCTTTTAGGGTGAGTTTGCTGTTTTTTTTTCTTTGTTTTTTTTTTTTTCTTTTCTTTTTTAATTTTGAAAAACAAACGATTGACTTAGAATTTGAAGTTTGACTCACTGTATGTATTGCTTTTTAAATTTATTTATTTTAATTCTGATGCACAACGCTTTTCTCCCAATCTTGGTAGGCTGGTTTCCCCAAAGTTGTGTGAAATCGCATTGGCAAAATAAAATCACGCATATGACATTTATATACTGTTGGACATGTCAGCTGAGCGAAAATACTTGATGCATTGACTTTGGGTTTAATAATGCAGTAAAACGAGTAACCAATCACTGGGGCTGTTATTTCTTTTTCATTAATGAGTATGAGCAGCTAGTGATTTAGTATAATTAAATAAATGCACTAACTTGTTTTTAAAAAGAATCTTACTCATGAGTAATGTGAAATCATTTTAGAAGCATATGGTTGATGTTGACAGGCTTGCAAATACCTACAGGAACCTCCCCCCCTCCATCTGTTTGGGTTATTTTCTGTTAATTTGGGTTGGGGTGGCAAAAAGGAAATATAGTAACGGATCAACCAAGTGTTTGAGACACAATCCTAGAACTGTATGAAATGTCACCAAAAATAAATTATTTTGATTTGGCTTTCCTGTGTCGCATTTCTTTCAGCTGTCTTGGGTTTTGTACGTACGCAACACATGTCAGTGGTTGAAGGGGTCGCTGGGTTTAACGTAATATTGTCAGCATTGATGTCGAAGTATTTTAAGGCAGTGGTTCCCAACTGGTCCAGTCGCGGGGTCCAGATTTCTACTTAGTCATTAATTAAAGATCCACACAGTTTGATACATTCAGCATTATACTTGCATGTCCATTAGTCACTCACTCTATAGCAGGAAATGGCACTTTAAAATGCTCATCTGTGCAGGAAATTCACTGCACTTCAAAATGTGTTATTTACAAACTTGACATGTCCGGGAGTCACTTGAGGTCCAATCAGAATGGACCCACGACCCACCAGTTGGGAACCACTGTTTCAAGGCATTAGCTGTACAGATCCATCCCCCTGTGAATTTAAAATGTGTCTTCATCTCAACTCTCCTCCCCTCGGAGCTCTGCTATCTGCCAGGAACTGACATTTCCTGTCAAAGTATCAGGGTCTTGTGTGATTTGAGCCATTTTGTGCTGGGGATTGACTGTAATGGCTTGATTTTCAAATGTAACTGGGAAATTTCTTTCTCTGACTGTGCCAAGTTGCCCAATGTCTGCATCCATGCATGTCATGTGTTTCAAGATAAAGAATGTATGCAAGACGACAGGTATCGTGTAGAAGTGTTAAAGGTGTACCTCACCCATTTTCAGAATGCATGCATTTTATTCCAACTCTCAAATCCAAAAGCTAGAGTGCTCTAACTCATATTTGCGATGTCACAGGGTATGAAGTCTGGAACTGCTCCATTGACAATGAGTTGGGAGAAATGTTCCAGATGACAGAGCACCCAGGGGAATGTTCTGGGTATATGGGGACCTTTTCTTGTTTCAGAGTTGAGAATGCTACAATAGCAAAAAGCTCATTTGGCTATACAAAAGAAAACATCCTGCAGGTCCACAAAATCAGACTCCCAGTTATTGTCTATCAAGCAGCTCAAGACTTTATAGCATCACAAGTTTGAGACTGACCTCTGAGAGAGCAGTGTCATGTTCACAGATATTGATTAAACTTTACTGGGACATGGAAATTACATGCTGGATTTTGGATATTGGATTGAATACCTAATGTACTAATTTAGGCAGTGTTCCCCTGTAAGGTCCTAAAGTCAGTAATGGATGAAATAAAGCAAAAAGGTAGCTTTGTGTCTGAAACAGTGCCAGTTGGTTTCAGGCCAAGTTTGGCACATATATACGCATCGATCTATCTTTTAGTTTTTGTACCTGTGCAGATCCCTACACATCAATTGTCTGACCTAAAGATGAAAGACAACAGTGAAAAATGACCATATGCTAAAGCTGAAGGTGGTGACAGCAAACTGTTCTAACAGTCTGAAACCATAAGATACTGTAAGTTTATTAACACAGGAGTTAAAGAGAAGCAGCCAAGCCTGACAACAGAGACTAAGTAGGAAATGTTTGATATTTTTGCTTAAAAATGATATTAACGATTCACTATAATAATAGTTATGGGTCAAGACTGAGAAATGGTGAGCCGACTAATGTCTCAGCTTTAATTTGATCAGCTCAAAGTCTCCAATCCCTCTGGCTCATGATATAAAATGGTTGTCAGTATCAGGATGCAGATGAGTGATGACCATCTGGAGGATGTTGAAGTGGTGCTGAAAACTGGTTAGTCAATTGACAAAATTGATCTCAACATATTTTAATAACAGAGTAACCATTTATCAAAGCAAAAACATAAACTTTTTCCAGCAGTTGTCTCTCAAAAGACATGCTTTGCTGGTTTTCTGTTACACATCCCTGTAAACTGAATATCTGAGTTTCAAACAGTCGGTGACAAACTGATAAGTTTGAAGACGTCAGAGCTCATCAGGGTTGTTTTCGCTCTTTCCTGACATTTTGTGTCCACAGTCCCAGACTACATATGAAACTATGACTTTATAAAACTTGAAAACATAAATGTTTACAGTCTTGTTGGCTTGGCTGTCCACCAGGGGCTGCCTGCCTGACCTGTCAGTCCTCTCTGATTTGTGAAGCCACTTGTTCGATTGTACCTTAACATGGTCATGAGCTGGAGGCATCCACGGCATGCTGCTGGATGGCGGCGGTGCGGACATACATGCCTATTTTTGGACAGTAAGTACACTCGGTAAAGACGTCCCTTCAAGTCATACACCGTAAAGAGCCGGTATTCAAAGAAAATATGAAACTATGTGAAGTTACAGCGGAGTAACGCAGCCGTTAGGTCGCTTCGGTTTAAGTACAGGGAAACTGGGGCTCGAGGCGGAGGGCGTGGCCGCGAGCGCTGACGCTCTGTGTTTTTGTGGAAGGAGCAGAACAGTCAATACAGCAAACTGTCAGAGCCTCAAACCGTGGACCAAAAACGGTACGTTGTCTAAATAGCATCGGTGATTTATTGACGATTGATGCAAAAATAATTTAAAAGGGCGCTCACGAGGATCTCAAGTGAATGTCATTTGATTTTTTTTGAGAGCCGATTGTTTCTAGCGTCTCGTTGCTAACGTTAGCTCGCTAGCTAGCTAAATTGGTGCTAGTTACCGGTGGAAATGTAGCCAGGTTTGTTTGTTTTTTTAACTCTGAACTAACCCAGCAGCGTCAAGCGGCTCTTGTGATTTGTATGTTGCAATTATTTTGTTATTTTAAAAGGTGTCATTTGGTTTAAAACGTGCACCACTGTTTTCTCCCCTTTTGTTGTTGTTGTTGAGCTAACGCTAGCTGCCGCTGACAGTCATTTGTTTACCTTTAGTTACTTGCATGGCTAATAATCTGCTGCCAGACATCTGCCACTGTAATGAAGCAGGGTAACGTTATGCATCGGCTCATGATAGTGCATGCAGACACCATCTAGGTTGCATGGCCAGAGCTAATGCACAGTCCTGACGGTATTTATTTAACCGAAACCATTATGATTAAAGGGATTAAAGGACAGAGTAAATGTGTGAATATATGAAATGTTAGCTGTGTTCATTTTGGTAATGAAAGCAGTCATTTGTGATTGTTATCATGCATGAGTGCATGACATTTCGAATTTAAGTTCAACATGTAAATTACTCGTGATCACCATTATTGGCAAATTGACATTAAGTGAATTTAAAAAACAGGTTGGATTAATAACAAACTCCCAAATAAAGGGAGATTCCTCTGGATCACCAATAATCAATATAACTCGCCTTAGAAGATCTGATTATGTACTGCCAATGTAATTCTACATTTAAGGAATATTTTTCAATGGTATGTCCGCATTTATTTGTCACAATCAGACAAAACACTTTGATATTTCTATGGGGAAAGTCACTAACTTAATGCAATAATGTACTTTGCAAACCACTGGTTAAATTGTGCTGGAACAAACAGACCAAAGGCCAGCAGCACTCGTGTCGTTCTTCATATATTTAATAAGCACTGGCGTAACACAGACCGGTTTCGACAACAGTCTTCCTCAGTGTGTACAATAACGTAACAGGAAGTGACATTTAACTAGTCAAACCAACACACCTGTCAGCCATCAAAATCATCCAACGTTTAGAAATACATAGAAACAAGTGCAAAAGAGCATCAAATCCAGCATCTTCAAAATCTTAGAAAAATATTTAAAAAATCTTAGAATAATATCTTAGAAAAATATATATATATACTGGAAAAATAGAAAAAGTACAAAAAGTACAAAAAATGACGTCCATAATTACAATAAAAGGAGACATACTATCAAGCACAGCGAGAAACAAATATACAGTGCTAAAAAGATGTCACTCCCTCTATAGATAATAAAGCATCTGTGAGATCAACCTTCCTTTCATAAACAGGAGCCCCATAGACAAATAACACAATAGACTAAATAATCAACTTTTCGTATTAGAATTATAGTCTTTCAGATAGTCTGAAATATACACAACTCAATACACAACAGTATACTTCAATATTATATAGTCTTGCAAATAGCAACAAGTAACAAATTGTGCTGGAACAAATGTATTTCTATATTTAAAAAGTCTCATCACTCCCAAAAAATCCTGAGGGACCATTAAAATTTGTATATATATATATATATATATATATATTTAATTCTGTTAAGGTCCAGAGATTTCCATTAACCCCAACTTCTTGAAAATGTGTTTCAGTGTGCTGTAGCGTCACCCCGGCCCGGGTGCCATGGTCCTCAGTTACACATGAGCTCTACTATGTGGTACATCATGCAAAGCATTCAAAGTAAATACTCTTTGTCTGAGCGGCTCATCCGCACCATTGCAGCCATCCGCTCATTCCCACACGACAATGTGGAGGATCTCATTCGTAAGGTAGGCCTGCTCATCTTCCAGTCCAACTTCAAACAAATGATATCTCTTAGCTCCAACAGTAATGTTGACATTATTTCTCTCCTGTTTGCCCTAAGGGAGCTGATGTGAACCGGATGCATGGCACACTAAAGCCCCTGCACTGCGCCTGTATGGTCGCTGATGCTGACTGCGTGGAGCTGCTGCTGGAGAAGGGCGCAGAGGTATGTTATAGATAACTCCTACAGACTGGACCACTCCTCATAGCATAGCACAAGGTTTGAGATTAGTTTACTGCCTTCCAGACAGCCACTGTATGATATGAAAGTCAACCCACAGAGTGTTGAATCTTAGCTAGTTATCACACTAAACATCAATGCAGGACAAATGTGTCAGCAGGACTTGTTTTTAAAACTCTTTCCTGTTGGCGTTTTCAAGAAAGCTTTGACATCGAAAATGTAATAATGCGTGCAAAAAACACATGCACAAATAAACACAGAACGTAGACAGGCAACTAACAAACAGGTAACTAAAATTATGAGAATGAGAATTCAGTAATGTTTGCCACTAAAAGGTTGCTGTTAAACACCCAACTCTCTAGTGTCAGATGTTTATACTTCACACTTTAAAAAAAAGAAGTCTTAATAAAGTTCAGGAACAGCAGCAACAGGTCTTTTAGAAACACTGCCAGTGTTAGTCAGATAATCACTGTTAACAGTTTCATTGGGACTATTTGGTAGAAAATAGTTCTGGATTCTTGTGTAATTTGAGTGGACAAAGCCTCTGACTGTAGGGCTCAGCTTGGTATTTTTTGACCTTGAAATTCTCTGCTCGTCTGTGTGGTATTTTGGTGCCCGACAACCATACCCTCTGATCCATATTGCACTTCAGCCAGCCCTCTCACACTTTCTGCTGCTGCACATACTTGTGCACATACCTCAACATCAAGTGCACAGTCCATGCACCTCAGACGCACCACTTTGTGCAGGCCATTGTGCTTGCAGGGTTAAAATATGGCCCAAAGTGTTGTTAACTCCTTAGCATAACATTGCTATTTACATTACATTTCCTTATCAGGTGAATGCTTTGGATGGATATAACCGCACTGCACTGCACTATGCAGCTGAGAAGGACGAGAGCTGCGTGGAGCTGCTGTTGGAGTATGGAGCCCAGCCAAACGCCCTGGACGGCAACAAGGACACTCCACTTCACTGGGCCGCCTTCAAAGATAACCCAGAGTGTGTGAGGGCCTTGCTAGAAAGCGGGGCCTGTCCTAATGCCCGGGACTACAACAATGACACGCCTTTGAGCTGGGCAGCAATGAAGGGTAACCTAGAGAGTGTAAAAGTGCTTTTGGACTACGGAGCCCAGGTCCATGTGACAAACCTGAAGGGCCAGACCCCTATCTCTCGACTGGTGGCCCTGTTGGCCCGGGGCCTGGGTACTGAACAGGAGGAGGAATGCTTGGAGCTGCTGTGCCGGGCAGCAGGGCGGTTTGAAATCCGACGGGCTGACGGCACCCTTCCCAGGGAGCTGAGTAAGGATCCCCAGCTGCTGGCTAGGCTGACCAACATGGTGGCTCATGCTCCCACGCTCCGCTCTCTTGCACGCTGTGCTGTCCGGCAGAGTCTTGGAGTCCAGTTCCTCCCCACTGCTGTAAAAGAGCTTCCTCTACCAGAGACTATCAAAGACTATTTACTGCTGAGAGACTGAGGTGATGAAACCGTTGGGGAGCTCTCAGACATCGCTGATTATTAGACAGCTTATCACACAGCATTTATTGGCAAGGAAGTGTCTCCACTAAATTATAGGATGTTGTCAAACAGTGGCCCTCGTTTATCAAACCGTCTTGCAAATAAATACAGATTTATGACCCAGGGGAGACGTACAAACCTCTCTAAGTCCTTTTTTATTATGAGGTGGCTGGAGAGGCAGTGTGTCTTTGAAGTTTTAAATACTTATGATTAATTTTTCATAGGCAAAATTTACAGTAAGCATTAAATGGAATATCTTAAGAAACAAATTTAATACGATTATGGTTTGTCACAGATCATGAAAAAATTTGTTGAATTTGTTGGTAAAATAAATATATTCTCATTGTAAGATTAAATAAAATAAAAATAAAATTGAAGATAGGTTTATGAATGAGGGCTAATGTCTAATGGTGCAGGCTATTGAGAGGATGCAGTTTCTGACTTAGTGCTCAGGAACAAATGTTATGTAGTGTATATGATAGTTGGAGTGGCCATCTTTCTCTCAGTGACGTCCCAGTGAACTCACAATGCAATCATTTTTGCAATACCAAGAAAAACAAGAAAAATGAAATAAAAAAACAACAACACTCTGATCAGAACAGAAAAGATTGTGCCAGATGGGAACCATTTTATTTATCTAGAAGCAACGTAATGGTGCAGAATATTATCATTGGTTTAACAAAATGTGCCAGGCACACTAATCTTGCCTCCATCTAGCCCTCTGGAAATGTGCAGCGCTGATAAAAGTGATGTCAACATGCCTGCTGTCATATGTGATGTACTATTTATTTGGGCTTTGTTTTAAAAAAGGATGCAGTTGCCAAGGAGGAATAAAATGTTCTTTTTTTTTTATGACAGATCTTTTTAGTCTTAACTTGCAACAGTGTGGGTTTTCAAAGGTGCTCCCAGGTCCAAATTTGTTTGCAGCATATGTTGAAAAATACTTTATTTTAAATTAAATGTTTAAATGTTACAACCATGAAACAGCATGATTACTAAGTTAAATGTCCTTGAAAGACTTCCTAAATAAGCTTGAAACATGTATTTACGTTTGTTATGGCATCTGTCTGAAATCTGACCAATTTTGTGCTTGATTTTGTTTGCTTGTTCTGTTTCTGTAAAAAAAAAAAATTAACCCCTTAGATCACGTCTTGTGTACACCTGCAAAAGTGCTTTTTTCTTTGTCAATGAAAGTAAATGCCTTTATATTCCGTTCATTTTCTTCTTTTCATTGCTCTCCACTAAAATGGTGACATCAGGGTGCTTAAACGGAAAGCTGTGAAACATCTAACAAATCATAAATAAGGCCACAAGCAGCGATGAGCAAGGCACAAGCAGTTTGCAAACTTCAACTTTATATGACCTCAATGGACACTTGAAAATATGCATACATGAATTGTTACATTGTTGGCAAGTAGGGCTCGACCCCCTGGGGATTTGAAACCCAGACCTTTGTATCTCCAGAAAAGGAGACTTTCTGAAAACACCTCTGGGGAAACATGGTTTGGCCCCGTAGCCATACAGTGGTGGAAAAAAGTTTTTGGACACCCCATGCATTTGTGAAATATTGCATTAAGAATCACTCTTAGGTCTTCAAGTGCAATTTCTTTTAGTACAGTCACAGCCACATTACTAAGCAAATCCTAAAAAAGCCATTAAAAACTTAAAATTGATTGGTTCCATAAAAATAAATAAGAAATTTTGAGTATTGGGTCATTTTGGTACCAGTGATCCACTAATGAAGGTCCTGCTTTTTATTAAAAGACACAATTTTTGTTGCTGTGCTTCGTGTCTATATAAAGCCAGCACATTTGAAAGTTCTTCAGAGACAAAAATGGCTAAAACAAGGAAGCTAACGCAGGAAACAGGCCTGAAGATACAGATTCTCAGCCAGGAAGGGTACAGCTGCCGCCAGATAGCCAGGAAGTGCAGATGCAGACTTTGATACCGACAATGTTGAGAACTGCCATATTGAAACTGTCAAGAATTTAGTTTTGTTAGTTTAAACAATAAACAAAAAAAATCATTTGTATTTGTTTGTGTCTGTCTAATGCAGCCACAACTTTTGAAACACAAAAAAGATTTTTCCACAAATATTTCATGATAATATTTGAGATTGTGTAAAATTTTAAGGGTGTCCGAAAACTTTTTTCCACCACTGTATGTGAGTATAAAGTTTTTTTCCTTTGGGTTGCCCCCTAGTAGAGTATCCCAAGACTGCAAGGGCTGTTTGGATTATGAGCATTTGTTTGAAATTAAACTTAAATACAGGTCTAAAAATGTGTCATTTAAAAAAGCCTTGACGGCTGAAAATGTCCTTGATAACTGTACAAGTCTGTAGATGATCCTGAGAAAGTTTTGGGATGATTGGCCCAATGGTTTCTGACAAGGTCTCAAAAATAGGATTTTCAGACAAAGTCGTAAAATTTGACAACTTTAGAGCAGACGACCATTGACGGACACATGCAGATGAATTGAGAGATTAAACAGTTGAAGTCAAGCAGTTTTCGAGATAGTTGCAAAAACATGGACTTGCTACAGCGCCACCTTGAGGTCAACGAGTGCCATTTTATATCCTTCAGTAGGGGGTGGAATTTGCAACCTGCCTGCCAACTTTGGTCACTCTCGGTCTTAGGGTTTTTGCTGCCTGAACACCTTTAGCTGAGAAAAATAAGATGCAGAAGAAGAAAGAAAACAACAGGGCTCCAGCAGGAAGTGTTGCTGCTTGGACCTCTAATTAATCACCACCTTAAAAGCTCAGGTGTAGTAGTCTATGAAACTTTACAGAAGCACTTGGCTGTTATTATCTTATAATTGGCCCAAATCAAATGGAGGTTTTATTTGCATGGGCCCTTTTTCACAGCAGACATTTTTGACTCACCAGATCAGGAAAAGCACAGGTATTACTGATAACATTAACGATGGCTCTGTTCTGTTCAGGTGTCCCAGTTAGTGACGGAGAGAGTGCTTCTCCTGCATCCTCAATACACTGCAATTAAGTCTCCCTGTTTTGATTATCAAACCAGTCATCAAAGCTCACTGCTTTTGCTTTGTCACTAAAGATATACCTATATTTGAAATCTGAAGTCATACACAACATTATCTGCTGGATCAAACATATATACAACAGCATGAATATAAACTTTGTGAAGAAAAGGCTAGATTACAATCCAACCGTGTGAAATTGCATCTTCTCTTTGGCATTGAATACAGCTGTGTTCACTTAAAGCCTGTAGAGTATAATTGTAGTTTGACTGCACTCATTAGACTGAATCACAGTCATTACAATGAGAGGGCCAGAGCAGCTCAAATGTGAGAAACCACATCATACAGTAACTGTCAGGAGTGTTACTTGGAGCTGTTTCTGAGTTATTTAAATACTAGAAAGAAACAGCTTAACATAGATTTTAGACAATGTGGACAATGCATTTTTCTTTGTATGAACACTGGTGACTTTGGCAAAACATTAAGAATAGCTGAACTGCATTTTGTTTTTTCATTGGTCTCTTTAATCCTCAGACCTCTCCCTGCTCCAGCACAGCTTATTTAAAGGATCAATTCATTGTAAGCTCCTGAAACTGATTAATAACAAGCTGATTGTTGGGTGTGAATGCTGGAAGTATTCACATCTATCACACATTACTGGTATTATTCAACTTTTCAGTGACATTTATACTGATTTAACTCATTCCCACTGGTCATCTCTTCCTTTGACTTCAATTTCTTACACATTTAAGTCAGCATTTCAGCTTTATTACTCATCATTTGAGCATTATCGCTATCATTCAGCTTTTTCAAAGATTATTTTTTCAGGCTTTTTACCTATAATGGATCGGATAGCTAAGCATGAAGGGGGGAGAGAGAGGGATTGGCATGCAGCAGGGGACGGCAAGCCAGAGTCAAGCCTAGGCCACTGCAGCGAGGATCGGGCCTCTGTACATGGGGCGACTGCTCTAACCACTAAGCCACCAAGGCCCCATCATTCAGCTTCTTAATGACATTTATACCGATTTAACTCTTTCCCATCCATCCATCCATTTTCTAACTGCTTATCCTCTTCAGGGTCGTGGAGGGGGCTGGAGTTTATTCCAGCTGATGTTGGGTGAGAGGCAGGGTACACCCTGGACAGGTCACCCGACTACCGCAGGGCTGACAGAGTCACCAATTAACCTGCATGTCTTTGGACTGTGGGAGGAAACCGGAGTACCCAGAGAAAACCCACGCTGACACAGGGAGAACATGCAAACTCAACACAGAAGGGCTCTGATAATTTTGAAGGATGTTGTGTGTTGTCAACCCATCCCCAATCTTCACGTCTTGTGGGAGGAAGCGGGAGTACCCAGAGAAAACCCAGGCTGACAACATGCAAACCACTACCCCATCGTGCCGCCCTAACTCATTCCCTCTTGTCATCTCTTCCTTTTGACTTTACTTTCTTACACATTTAAGCCAGCAGTTCAGTGTAGCGTCAGCTTTTCAATAAAACCTTTAAATATTCCACATCATTTATATGTTATTGGTGTTATTCAACTTTAAAAGCCAGCAATTAAGTTCAGCATCAGCTTAAAACTTAAAATATTGCACATCTTTCATACATTATTAGAACTATTAACTTTTCAGTGATATTTAGGCTATGCTATTCAAACCCATTCCACTTTTCCAACTAGCACACACACCATGATTCAGAAACTGCCTCTGACTCTGGTTTAAATCAGCTGTGTTGGAGCAGGGAGTGATCTTAAACATGCGGGACAGAGGGTACTCCAGGACACCGCTTTAAAGAAATACAGAAGTCAACTCGAGCACATTCAGTTCTCAGATTATCCACTGGAGGTCTCTCTAAGCTTGTCTCTGAAGTCACATTTATTGTCTCGTTAAACAGCTCTAAGTGAGATGTTAAATGTGGTTTGTATATTGGAGGAAAATTGAGATGTTACGTAACAGTTGCTGCGGATTACATCAGATGCCTTGTCTTTAATACTTCATGCATTCTCAAACATACAACAAAAACTGATTTGCCATATTCTCAACTTGAACCATGCATCTTATTTTATGTCTATGTCTTAATAATGTTTTGGCCTATTGTTTTCGGCTTGTACGTGATGCGGCCTCATACGGCCACAGTCAGGACGTTCACTTCCAAGGAGAGAGAATAGGGTGAGAATATCAGGAAGGAAACCACAGCAAGAGGGGAAAGACCCCCCTCGCTTTGTTCATGTGTTCATACAATAGTTTCAACTACTTCCTTTTATCGTGTGAATTGTGACACATTTTGCAACTGTAATTTACGCTGAGATTTTATTTTAAAAATCTAAAGAAATATATTTTAACCACTAAAATATCAATGGACAGAAGAGTTCCTACAAAGTGTTCCTCTGTGTGTGGCAGCACCGTACATGGAGGATGGCTCAGATATAATTATAATTTAATTTTATAGCCTCAAATCACAAACTTGCCTGAATGGGGATTTACAATCTGTACAGCATAGGACACTCTCTATCCTTAGACTCTCAATCTGGATAAGCATAAACTCGCCCAGTGACAACTTTAACTTCTAATGAGAGAAAGAAAATAACAATAATTAATTTTCTTATATGCACTCTACTGCTTATTAGGATGCACATTTGATTTATCACAATCTAACTTATTGCCCACCCATAAAGATAACATTGTCTTTGGTGATTGTCCTTGAACAGTTTACCATTATTCTATTACTATTACTATTATTCTTTATTCTTTACATGATCTTACTTCACTATAATGTCCCATGAAAGGGGATTCTGCTAGAAAACTACACATTTGATAAACTAGATATAGCCTGGGATTTGTTATTTTGGTATTTTATGTTAAATAAGTTTAGTTGTGCCTTAAACACCAATGTACTTTTTTACTTTTTATGTGTGTATTTGGGTACATTGATATAATGTTTTTGCATTTCCTTCATGTTGTAGACTACAATGTTTAGAAAAAAGTAGTCTAATAGATATTTAATGTGAGAACTGTTCTTCCAGTTCACTACAGGGGAGACTGGGGACGGTTGCAACAGCTATTACAGCTCTTATTCCTCCAATCAGAAACATGCAAGACACTCATGCTGCACATGTTCATTACTATAACATATGTTCAACCACAAACTGGGAGAGCAGAAGATGGATTTAACATCTGCTGCTGCATTTATTGTAAAAAAACAAACAAAACAAAAACAAAAAACTCTTTGCATGAATTCATCAAAATTTATTTAGTTTGAATCATTGTGTTGTTGACTTCTAAGTGACACATTAGCGCGTGTCCAGGCAGCTGGCATGGGGCCAATATGGAACCCATAGACAATCCCATATAGGGCCCATTTTTCAACCCATTTACCACCCACATGGGCCCCACATACACATGCTGTCCAGGTAGCTATGGTCGGTCCTCTACTTTGGTTCAGCCTCAATATCTCAACATCTATTGGATGTATTAAGATTAAATTTGGTACAGACATTCTTGGTCCTCAGAGGATGACCCTAATGACTTTGGTGATCTGCTGAATATTCCTGTAGCACCACCATGAGGTGGACATTTTTGGCTTTTAGTAATATATCTTGACAACTACTGGATGGGTTGCAATGGATTTTTGTACAGAAATTCCCTCCAGTAACATGAGTAATCCTCTGACTTTTTTTTCCCACAGATTTGTTGTTGTTTTGACATATATCAATCAGAGGTTTAGTGTCAAAGTTTCAATGGCACTTTCCAGACAAGTAAATATACATAGGTAAATAAAGGGAGATAGAAATAGTGATAACAAAAATAAGTAAAAATACCTACTACTACTACTACTATGACTACTACTACTACTATTAATAATAATAATAATAGTTCTAATTATCATTATTATTATTATTACGATAAACAAATAATAAAATACTAAAGTTAATTTAGTAAAAATGAAAAAATAAAATAAATTAATAAATATATTTTTCAACCCATTTACCACCCATATGGCCCTACATACAAATGCTGGTCAGGCAGTCTCCCCCACTTTGTAGATTAGGTTATGAAATCAGTAACGTGAATAATCCTCTGATTTTTTTTAAAGTTTTTTTTTGTTTGTTTGTTTTGACATACATCAATCAGAGGTTTAGTGTCAGTGGGTTTCAATGGCAACTTCCAGACGAGTAAATATACACTGGTAAACACCTCTAAACAAAGGGAGATAGAAATAATGATAACAAAAATAAGTAAAAAAATACCTACTACTACTACTACAACAACAACAACTACTACTACTACTATTATTACTACTGCTGCTAATAAAATAATAATAATATTAATTAATTAATTAATAATAAAATACTTATGTTAATTATATAATAATAAACACAACTAAATATACATAGGTAATTACTTCTAAACAAATGGAGGTATAAATTATGATAAATAAAAATAAAATAAATATGACAACAACAACTACTACTACTACTACAAATAATAATAAAATACTTAATTAAGTAAAAATTGGGTGACGAAATCTATCTGCGTGGTTACTTAATGTTATGAATATAAAAAAAAAATGATAGTAATAAAAAAAAACATATTGTTGAGAGAGTCAGAACTGGCTATTTTAACCATATAATCACAATAAATTTAATAATTTTAATTTACATACTTTTAAACCTATTAAATTCCGTGACCGGATGATGAGTTAAACGTCTACGTCATTCAATATTACAAATGCTACTTGATGGCTGTCACTTAATATGGTGCCTGTCTGATATTTTCTGTTACAATTTTTGGTAGCGAAAGCGCAGGACATATCTAAACTGCTCTAAACTATCACGTGTTGGGGACACAGCTGTTGTATTTTTCTGCGGCATCTACACCGACAGGAGTTATGTTTTCCTGTGTTTACACAGAGACCAAATGTCCTCGGTATTTAAATATTAAATGTTAAAACTCAGTAACGAAGTCAATGTCTGAACCATGTTCTGTGTCAACGGCTGGGCACGAGAACTGAGACGAATTCTCGCGATGACTTGACGTCGAGGGGAGTGTCAAATTCCAAGAGAGAGGAGAGGAGAGGGGAGCCAGAGAGAGGGGCGCAAGGGTGAGTTTGTAAACACTTTATTACCCTTTAAATTCCCTATAGATACGTCGACTACACCAAACTATGGCAAAGTAGCGAGTGGCGCGGCAGTTTTAAGTGTTTGTTAGTGTTAAAACTACACGTCTGTTGAATTGTCAAAACTGTTGTGGCAGCTACAACGTTTCATTCGGACCCACTGTCTCGCTTTGCACTCAAGTGTCAGCCCGCTAACCAACTAACTGCTAGCTTTTTTCTGCTTTTGTGAATTTGACCGCCCGCAACGTCTGTAAATTACATCAGTTCACTTCGGATGTAATTAAATTAGTGTTGATGTGTGTTTGTTGTCACCGTTGAAACTGGTAGTAGCGCTGTTATTACACATTTTGAATGTGCGTTCGGCCTGTTGTTAACGCTAGCCACACCAGCTAGCCATTAGTTTTTCGTGGATACAAAAAGTTGATTTCGGGTTTCTAACCAATAAGATTCAGCTAGCCCATGTTATTGACAGGGTCCAAAGCGTTGCATGCGTTAGATACCGTTGACTGACGTGCTTGGAGCCAATTGCTGAAAAGAAAAGGCGGTCTTGTTACGGGAAAAGGCAGGGCTAAATGTGCTCGTACGTCGCCAGACAGTAATGAAGGCTAAAATAGACAAACTTTTTCAAGCCAGTCGGCGTTGTCTGGAAGAAGGAACTAAAGTTTGCAGGACTTTGGGATTTCAGTTTGACATTGACATCTTTTAATTCCCTGAAACCCCACGAAAAATATTTGCTTGCCTGTTTTTTGTCGGTAGACTATGCTGTGATGATAATCTGGGTCTGGGTAAGAAGAGCCTCCAAAGAAGTTTTAGTCTCAAGTAATAATGATATCCATAGTATTGCAATTTGAGCTGTTGAACGCCCCAGGATCCACATCCCCATGCATGTCAACACCTTCATTAGGAATGTAGGTCATGTTTTTGGCAGAGTTGTACCTCATTCCATCACATAGAGTTACACCAGAGAAAACTGCAGCCTGTTTTGTCCGGCCAAACATCTTGACCCTTTCTGGGTGATGTTATAAATTTGAAGTTTTATGCAACAGAAATGTTCTTTGCTGCAATTTAAACATAATCCCGTTACACGATGGTGAATAAATTTAATGTTTAAAAAAAATATGTGCTGCATGTTTAATTTTAAATATGGTTTTTTGCCATTGGCTGGGGTGTCAGTGATTTGAAATCCGTCCATTTTATCACTGACAATGCTACTGACCATTAAGCATTAAGGATTTAGCAAAATTACTGTCAGCACCAGAGGCTGTGCAGCCTCTACTTGAAACAGAAAACATCAAGTGATATGGTCTTTTTCTTTTGAATTAGCTGTTTAAGAGCCAAAAACCTCACGGCAAGTGCTTATAAAAGTTGCTGACCACAAATAACCTCGGCACAGTTTTTCTGATTTAATTTTAGAAAGCTGCCCTGGGTCCATCCTGTATTGTCCTGCATTGTCTGCTAGCTCGGCATGGATTCAGCTTTTAGGCCTTGTTAGTTATGCAGACATGGATATAGGATTTCATTTGTTCCATTTACCAAATCTCGGGTTCACTTTACTTACGTAAATACATATTGGCTGCTGCACACACCCAACCACAGCCCAGATCTCCGGTCTCTAAAGCTCGTAGCCCACATTTTCAGGACCTCACCTGTGGTCCAGCAAATATCCACGATCCTTCGATTGATCAGTTGCTAATCGTCTTTTTATATTTCACAATTCGTTCTGTCCCTCCTCCTCCTGTACTCTTTTTTTTTCTTTTTGAGGGGTGTCCCCTACCCTCTGGCAATTCAAGCCTCAGATTCCAGAGTCATGGCTGCGGTGCGAGCTATTAATACAGTTTGTTTAGTCAGTTTCCTAGCAGGCTGCATCAAACACTGGATGGCTGTGGCTGATTATAGCTGGGACTCGTTCCCCTACACCTGCTGAGTCGGAGAAATCCAAGTTAACGGTGGGACTTTGGCAGCAGCTCAATGAGAAGGACAGGAATTAGGGCACTTTGACTGCTTCCATGTCACCTTGGATGAAAGGAGGCGAAAATAGTTGGACTTGATATCCATGCCTGTAATGAATATTAGTGATGTGCATCAGGACTAATGTGTCTAGCAGGCTGATTTATTGTCTCCCTCAGTGTTAAGGTCTGCATGAAGCTGAGCATGTTACTGTATGCAGTAAAACTTTACACTGTCAACTCATTAATTACCCTCAAAGTTTATTCTCGGTGTGACGCATCTGACAGTCTGACAGTCATGGTAGTAAATTTACAGCTTGATTTCTTTTGGTGTTCATGTGAATCTAGCAGAGGATTACAGATAGCTGCAGTTTTTTGAAGAGCCAAGCAATAGATGCTGAAGAAAAGACCTTAACACATCTGTTTTAATCAGATATTGGTTGGGGCAGCCATGAAAACAAACCGTATTTTCCACCCCTGTCATCTGAATTTATGGTGGACTTCCCACAAAATCAAATCCCACTTTTCATGTTGGTGCCTGCCAGCCAAGTTAATGTCTAGCATGTCTTTAGTAAGATGTAAACTCTGAAATCTGTTCCCACTCCTCACGCCAGATGTGTCCATTTCCCCACACAGTCCACACCCTCGGTATAACGAGCTAGACTGAGTATCTCGTTTGCAGACACATCTCTGCCCAAATAGACTCTGGGAATTGGGAGCACTTTGTGAGGGCCCTGGCACCAACCTGTTGCCTTTCTCCAGAGCATGGGAGGTCTGCAAGAAATCAGACTGCTCCGCTTTATCGGCCCTTTGATCTGCACAGAGAGGGACAGGGCTTTTGCTTGCAAACGCGATGCAGACCCCTTTCCTCCATAAAGACATGGAGCTGAGAGACACAACGGTTAGGCCTGTTACAGGCCCGGCGTCATGGTATTCCAGCGCAAGGCTTCAGTAATCATGTGTTGGCTCAGGGGCAGCTGTCCTCGGCAGAGGGAGAAATGGAGGGAGGAAGGAGGAAAATATACTGACTTCAACTTTGGGAAAACTTTCAGACATTTATGCCTCGCCAACATAATGAATAATCTGTCCCACTCAATAATGTTAGGCTACATGCTCCATCCATGTAGTAGGTACAGCAGAGGTTAATGTGGCCAGAAACTCAGAAATATTATGATCCTAAACATGTTGGACCAGTGTTGCTTTCCAGTTTGCAGAATAGCTGTACGTATTAAGTTGGATTA
Organism: Cephalopholis sonnerati; assembly: GCA_019142605.1. Lineage (NCBI taxonomy): Eukaryota > Metazoa > Chordata > Actinopteri > Perciformes > Serranidae > Cephalopholis > Cephalopholis sonnerati. Next base: position 22,260,226 of record JAGQAX010000011.1, on the reverse strand, counting down.
TGCATCAGCAGATTTTTAAAATAAACATGATTAAACAAGCTTTACAAACAAGTTGATACAACACAGAAGTTCAGAGGTTTTCATGCCATCATGGTAATTAAACACAAGTTTAAAAGATGGATTACAAAAGATATCCACTGTACATTTTGAAGGGATATTATTGTAAAATCGGACACCATCCCTGTTTGTAATGACTTTGTTTTACCGAAACCTTATTGAGTGTTGCGGTAGCCGCTGGCTTTTATTTATTGAAATGTTTCTAGGTGTATACATAGCAAGGTCCTTGATGCATGTTAGTAGTTGCTGCGCTGTCAGTGTTGTGTAATAGCTGCCAGACGTCACTTTGGGACAGTTGAGAATGCTGAAACATTAATGCACAAACAAAACAATAATGTCTTTCGTCCATCGACATCACCAGCCCTCCAAATGTCTGATTTAACTTCAGTTGCCAAGCTGTTTTTCTAAACTTCACAGTTTGTCTTCACATGGAGTGTTGTTCAGCTGTGGAGAGCAGCGAAGGGTGGGGTGGTTTGGTGGAGTTGGGGATGGGGAACGGCGGGGGGAGGCGTTGTGAGGAGTTATTATCCTCTGTGGAGACAGCTGATAGAAGCAGTGAGCCTCCCACAGATTTAGTTTATGTCACTACAGCTTCAGGCACAACAGGAGGAGAAACCAAACATAAGCATGTGCATATTTAACTCTTGACAATAGCGTTACTCAGGAAGAGAGGGATGTAGTATTTAGTTTGTAGTCCCGCGGAAAGCTTTGGAAGTGTTTCCAGTACATTCACATGTCCAACAATGCTATCCTTATGTGCCTCTGTTTTTGCAGCGTCAACGGATACTTATGCTGTGTTAATAGCACCCCAATAAAATCCTTTATATCATGTTATTACAGGGTAGGCCTGGAAAATCAAGGTAATTCGTTGAATAACCGACATTGTAAATACCTTATTTACCTAAAGTTACTCCCTCTGCAGTTTCATTGTGTGAATTGTAAATACTTAAAATGAGAAAAGCTTAAACAACACACATCACACCAGAACTTCAACCAACCAGTTAACCACATATAGGGCTGAACAATATGGAGAAAATCAAATATAATTTATTTTTGAGCAAATACTTCAATATTGATATTGCCACAATATTGTAGGGGTGCTTTTACAATATATTTACACAATATTTTTGATAAATAATTAGTAGTAATGTGTCGGTAATGTGGTTATAATGACTCAGTAGGTAAATACAAATAATAAAAAAGCTGAAACAGTCTGGTAAGTTCAGAAGATGACATCACTTTACTGAAATGCAGGCTTTAAAACCAGCAAAAGATGACACTTATGATATTACAAGACCCAAAATCTAAGACGATACCTAGTCGCTTGTCACAGTGTCAATATAACATTGATGCGCTGCCCAGTCTGAACTGAAACTGGTCGTACCGTAATAAAGCTGGAAAAACATCAGAAGTGAGCCGTCATAAAAAGGGAACTTTAATATACTGATATATTTGAAAAATCATTGCCATTACATGAATAATTTTAGATTGTGGCATAGGTATTAGATCACACTGTTCAGTCCTAATATAGCAGCAGAGTGTAATTCATCTTGGCAACCGGCTAGCAAATGTAGATGTGGGAGGTACATCAATGTAATATTTATATAATGATATAACTCAGTGTACTTGAAGTGAGGATATAATCACTATAGTTCAAAGGTCGTCTTTGCCTCTACCTTTCAGTTAGTTTTTCTCAGAGACTATTTCACCCACCCTTAGTTTACAGTATTGTGAGAACGCACTACAAGTCATGCTAAAAGTATCATAACATTGATTCGTGTTTTAAGTGCAAAATTAGAGTTTTGTCAGTGTTTGATGACCCTCCATCAGTCATTTGAATTTCAATACAGAAAAAAGCTAGTAAGTTGGATGTAACCAGGACATCAGGTGCAGCTGAGGTATAGTGTGAGGTAAGTGTTCGCTCATCTCAAGATATTTGTGATGTGGATTTACACGAGAGTTCAGAAAGTGGACGGAGATGACCGAAACAGAGTATGCGCGAAGAGAGAAACAGCTGAATCAGAGAGGGGGAGAGATCCAGTGAGGGGTACAAGAAGGTAAAAGGTTGGGAGGTGCTTGAGAGGTGAGGAGAGGGAGTGGTAATGAGAGAAGGAGGGATTTGGAAGTGAGGGAAAATGAGACAGAAGGAGAGGGAGATGTCTTTGTGTAAACGCTAGCTGTCGTTCTGTCGTGTAAGCGGCACCTCATTGGCCAACCAGAAGCCCCCCTGTGTGAAGGAAGTATCACCAGGGAAACTTCGTCTCGCTGCCTCTGTGCATGTTTTCCTCTTTGCCAGGGTTATTTTTAAATAGCATTCGGCTTCCTGCTCAGACTAAAGACTACAAGCCACAGCATCCCTGTTTTGTTGTTTTCAGGATTTGCCACTTCACGAGTCACAGAAAGCGGCAGCAATGTTCTCCTCTTCTCCTCTCCCACAGTTACATTGCAAGCTCTTTGCAAAAATGGGGGACGACCGACCTTTTGTGTGCAACGCTCCTGGCTGTGGACAGGTAAGTCTTCTCCCTAACTTGTCCTGGGTTTCAGGTGTGTGCATGTATGTGGTGCGGGGTATTTTTGCCCTCGTGTAAGTACTCTCAGCTGTTGACTGTACCTACTTATGAGTAATAGATTTTCCCTTTCAAAAATTTACAGCAAAACAGAAAAGATATTGTAATTGAAGCACTTGATTTGAGTAGAATAAAGCTTCATTTACACAACGAGGTAACTTGAAAACCCTGAAAAAGACTTCAGGGTTGTTATCACACTTTGCTCTCGTTGCCAGAATGAGCCGACTGGCTGTGATTTATGCAACACTTTTAATGATCATCACACAGATAGCATTCGAGCTAGCATGCTGTCTTGTGAGACAAATGCTGTCTCCTTCAGCAATGACTCACTGGAAGCTCCAGTGAGTAATCAGAGCACAGTTATTGTTTCAACCTGTCACTGTTGACTTCTAGCGCCTGCAGACACAGGTTTGAGCCACGGCAGTGACTCAGCTGAGTGCCAATAGTGCTCTCACATGCCAGTAACGTGGTGCATTGTCGGGGCTTGGCCTGATATCACAGCAAATTGAAAAGTAGTGTGTTCTAGGACTCATGATTATTCAACACAGGAAACATCATGTCTGATGTTGTGTTCTATTAGCTGTCTGATCCTTTTGGGTGCGATATCCTCAGAGCTAGTGATGGATTGTCTCTCCCGGGGTCTGGAGGAAGAAAGTGTTTATGTGGTTAACAAACATTTATGATTCATAAACCGTCTTTCATTCTGTGATCAGAGCCGATCTGTTGTACAGGGGATTTGTGGTTTGAACAAAAGGCATGTAAAGCAGTTAAACATGCGTGTGCTGGATAAATTAATGATGATTTGTTTGGTTATTTTGATCTCTGAACATTATGGACACCGAGGGAACCTTTCCCTGAATATTTTAGCTTTACCTTGACATGTTTCTGTGATGTAAATATCCTGCATATTTCATTTGAAGGCATCATTATTAATTTAGGTGGCTGTTAAAACAACAGAGTCACATGGAAGCTTTTTTAGGCTAAGTGACGTTAATGACAGTGCGGGTCTATAGCTGGGGCATACATGTTGTCCGTTTACACTGAGCGATATTATCGTTAGCTTGGAGTGTTTCTGTCCAATACGACAAATGCGACTTAAACATTCATTCTCTGTAGCACTGTTTTGTTCTCTAACAACTCCTGCTGGAAATATCTGACTCCGTAGCTGCTGAATGCTGCAGTATGTTAATGAGCTAGCCTTACTCGCTAACTTTGTGTGTCTGCAGTTGGTGTTAGGCAGGCAGCGCACAGTGGATTCATGAGAGTTTTGCTAAAAGTAGTGGGTAGTGGGATTGAACCAGCGAGTTACCCTTTTCACGTGGGAGGGAAAAAAGTAGATTCTCAGATGCATTGTGATTCTGTCTCGATGCAGAAAAGTCAATAATCTGAAATTGAAAACCCCAATGTCGACAATATGATCGCCCATAAACATCGCCTGTTAACATGTGCATCACTGTGCCATGTTTACGTTTCGTTACCACTTTTGCATTAATAAAATATCATGGCTGAGTAATTGTATGGAACATAACGAGTTGTTGTTAACTCGAACAGTGTTCGCTTCACCTATTTCTCCTCTCTGACTGTGCCCTGCTCCGACTGTGTGTGTGGACAAAGCGGAGCCCCAGATCGGAGAGAAACTAGTTGTGCGACTGTAATTGACCGTAAACCACAGTGAAGACTCTCACGCTAAGCTGAAATGAAACGAGTACACATAAATTAGCTAAATAGAGTATTTAACGTCTTTCTGTCAGTAACTAAAGGTAGGAAAAACAATTATTTTTTTTTAAATTCTGGATCATTAAAGATATGCTATGTTTGCTATGTAGTCACAGTGAGAAAAACATATCGCATAGAAATAAAAAATTTTGATACATCAATATGTGGTGATAATCGTTTTATCATCTCTCTGACTTGGACTGAATTGTGAAGTGAGATTCCCACACCTATTACATGCATTCATCTATAGATAGCGCAATAGGGCCGCTACGAAGTCCCGTCATTATACTGCCTTTGCTTTTTACACAGAACCAAACAACAGCAGCACCAGTGATTGATTTTAGATAGCTTGCTGGTGTCCAGGAAGCAAAAGAGGCATGACGGGTGTGACAATAGCGTCAGCCTCTAGTATGACATATAACATGCGTGTTGGCAGTGCTTTCTAAACAATAACAATGGCATTACATGGCAATAACAGTCATTTACCGTCCCTGTTATGTGGCGGCTGATCTCGTCCTCTGCTCGGAGAGTAAGGAGCTCTTGGGCCTCAGTGTCTCCTGCTGTTCTCCTTGTTTGAGTTATCTGCTAACTGCTCTTAGCTGCTTTTTAAACCTCCCGGTGGTTGGTCACACACATAACATGTAGTTGAAATGTCACACCCATCCCGTTCTGCCAGCTGTCCCTTTTACACAGACGTCAGTTCTGCGCTGTTACTCCCTCCATTGCAGGCTTAAAGGCGAGACGAGTCTGTCCCCCCAGTCTGGGAGTGTACCTTTTTATAAGGAACGGCGAGGCGGAATAGCAGCATGAAATTCCTACCTTGAACAGGCAGTGTAGAAGGGGCTTAGGAAAATGTATATGTTTTAAATGTTGTCTACACACACAAGCTGGCAAATAAGAATAAGAAAAATACATAATTAAAATATTAATTAATTATTAATAATTAAAATGTATAATTTGAAAAAGTTTTAGTTTTACAGTTTACACTATCCTATGTATCACTGACAAATTGTTATGAAGCGTAGACACGTGCTGCATTCACATTAGTCATCTTTTATATATATGTATTTGTGTACACACAGACACAGAACATCCTTTATGATACATACAAGCGCCTTATGACCAAATGCCGCTTTACTTCTGCTCTTTACAACCAACAGTTGTCTACCAGGAAAGTCTGAATCATGCCCATAATAGAACGAGGATGATTGACTCCTGGCTTTGCTCAGGGTTTTCCTTTTACCACGTTAACAACAACAACAACAACAGCCCCCCATTATATGATGCCCGGCATGTCCTGTGTGGGGAGCGGTAATCCTAGCTGCCAGTATCTCATGCGGGGAGATTAGTTGGAGATAGTTTCCTCCACGAGATCCAGCCACGTTGTTCAGAGGAAAGAGACAAATGAGACATGTAGTTGTATTGGTGATGCTGCCTGGTAGGGCTAAAAATAAGCCCCCTGACACTTGACTGTGTTTCCACTTCACTCTCTCACGACTGAACTCGCAACTGCAACGCGGCCCCCAAAATAGGCTGCAGCGAATGGTGAATAGGCTGGTACCAGAGCCAAGATTATTCCTCCTACGTCTGATTCACCTCACCACTTCTCCAAAGAAAAAGTGCCGTGTCTCAGACGATGGCTGTTGCTGCTGTTTCCAAAAAAGTCTGATTTGCCCAAGTACCAGACCTCCTGTAGTTTCTACTGTGGACACCTGTTAGGAAATAACAGAATGTAGAGCCTCACTAAGATGCAGTTTTTGCCATTCACATGCTTTACACAATGACGACTTTAACAACAGTCAGTAGGTTTGCATGCACAGTTAAGTTGAGCTACGGTTACAGCTCAACCAGGCTATTTAATTGGACTACTGTCCTCATCCCAGTATACAAGCACAGGAGGGGAATCAGTTTATTGACCAAAGTATGTCCTACTCCGCTGCGATAGGTGGCGACAGGCCCCCTTTCAGGTTGTTAGTATTGGGCCTTTTTCTGGCTGATCTATCACGTCACAGACCAAACAATCAACCGTCATATAACTGTTCTGCCACTTTTTTGAACAGGTCACCACTCCGTGTTTTCCTCCCATCTATGTATTTTATTTAATATTTTAAAATATTAAACTCTTCCAGCTGACACAGCATAAACTGTGTCTCCTTGTCTGTCCAAAAATGCCCAGCTCTGGATGTAGATTTCGCCATGTTGTTACTGGCTTCTTCTTCTGTTACGCATTTAATGCTGTTTGACTTCCGGGTTAAAGTCTGGTGTGGAAACTGTGGAGCATACGCAGAACACCTATGCCAGTTTGGGTCTGATTGAGTTTATACATACAGGAGTAATTTGACTCCCAGTCGCATTATCTGGGTGTGTTAGTTTGACTTTGGGAAATTTCAGTGGGACTAACATGTTTACATGTATTTTAAAAGTCTGGTTTTAGTCAGAGTAACACAATAAATTTTTCTTGTTGTGTTTTCTCGATTTTCTCGAGAGGTTTTATGTTCGCATATGTTGTGTATCAACTCATTTGCGTTTGGTATTTTTCCATGCCAGTCATTTCCATAGTTTTTCAACAATTTATTGACATCCTCAAACATTACTCTTTCTCTACATGTGTGTGCGGTCATAATTATGTTAGGTCTCATCCGCATAAGCCTTTTTTCTTTTTCTAGATAACTCTAGTTTGTGTAAAGATATTTGAGCCCATGTCCCGCGGCTTTAATGGGCCCATTCAGGGCTTTATGAGGAACTGTATACCACAGATATAGTGTTCTTAATGGTTGTGTAACGTGTGCTGTATAGGCTGCATGTGTTGGGCCACATCTCCAAGAGATTATCTGTCTGTGATTATTGCAATATGATATCTGGGTTAACGTTCTGCAGGCTGTTTCCACAAGTCGCTAGGACAAGTTGACAATTACCCGTAGGCTGCTTCATATGATGCACTTATCTCTCCTCTTTTCTTTATGTTCGCTTGTTCCAGAGGTTTACCAATGAGGACCACTTGGCTGTACACAAACACAAGCATGAGATGACACTGAAATTTGGTCCAGCCAGGACTGACTCTGTCATTATTGCAGGTACTGTTGTCCTACGAGACAAACGCACAGCTCTATTCTTCCTCTTTGTTGAATAATCTCCCACAGTATTCAGATGAAGACTGATTTCGTCAGTGTGTTCCAACACTTCAATTGCAGTCTCAAGAAAAGCAGCTCCGAAGACACATTTATTTCATGGATTTCTATATTAAATGCTAGGTGTGAACTGAGTGTGAAAGCATTACTTTGAATAGTTATGTGTGTTCATTTGTTCATCCCTTTTATCAGACCAGACACCTACTCCCACCCGCTTCCTAAAGAACTGCGAGGAGGTTGGTTTGTTCAACGAGCTGGCCAGCTCCTTCGAACAAGAAGATGATGACAAGAGAGCAAAGAACTCTGTAAGAAAGGCCTGGTTATTTTCTGAATGTTTTCATCTGTGTGCGTACGTGTGTGTGTGCCTTCATGGATTATTATTTACAGAAACCAGTGGAAATCCCTACAAGACTCCCACGTAGCAAAAAATTACTTTTTACTTCCTTCTTTTTTACCTCAAGTGTTGATGTAGTCAAAACGTATTGCTTGCAGAAATTCCTGCTTTGTGCACTTTGCTTGTGTATGCTCATAATTTAAATTTATTGCAGCAGCTTGTTACGATGACTTTATTTAATTAGGTCAGTGTGTTTTATTGCACTTAAAATAGGGTTTCATGAAGTAATGCTGTGGTTGTTTGGTTTGTGCAATGAAAACTTGCTTCCTTTTTACTAATGTACTATAGTCTGGGAGTATCTTTCGTAAGTCGTGTGAACTTCCACTCTTTATCTTTATCTCCCACTCATTGTCTCTGTCCTTCTCAGCTCCCTGCTCCCAACTCTGTGGCTGTGGACATGAGCATGCAGACACCATCAGATGTGAAGGTGAAAGAAGAGGCACCTGTAGACGTTGACTCCTTGCCACCAAGCAGTCCTGAATCTATCTCTGAAGAGTCAGACAAAGAGCCTCTGGTTAAAGCAAAGGTAGGACAGAATGGGACTGCACAAGTGTATAGAGAGGAGGGTGGATCCTTGAATGATGTTCTTGCCTCACTGCTATTCTCCCAGGATACACCACCCAGGAGTTCAGCCCCCACCCCGACTATTGTGCGTCCAGGTTCCCTCCCACTACACTTGGGCTTTGACTCCCTTCAGCCCACCATGCCGTCACCCACATCTGTCATCACACAGGCACCACCTTCCAATCGTACTCTGGGGTGAGTCAACTCAGCATCCCTCTACTGACCTCTGATGACCGCCTTGAGTAGCTTTAAAGCTCCTCAAAAGGGACCTCTTATACTAAATATCAGTTTCATACTTATAATGTTTACATGCTTTAATGTTAAAAAGAACAACTTAATTTTCCTCATCCTGTCTGTGCTGGTACACCTGTACTCACCCTCTGTCTGAGAACGCTCTGTTTCAGCGCCTAGCTTCTGAACATAACCAGACATGTTCCAGCAGGAATCTGATCTAAAATCAGGGAGACGTTTACAACATCAACAATCAAGATTACATTATTCCCTGACGTTAGCACGTAGCTTTATGTAGCATTGTAGGCTACGTAATGTAAATACTAGTAGCAGCAGCATGAAAAAACATGCAGTAGTGTGCTTGGAGCAGATGACTGCATAAAGAAAGACATCACGAGCTGATGTCAGCTTGTAGCCAAAGAAGAAAAAACATTGGAAGAGATTTTTCAGAGCAGTCTGAAGCTTCAGGTTTTGGCTCACAGGGATTACTTTTACATATGTTTACCTCATTGTTTAAAACTTTTGCCATGTTTAATATGAACATCCGACTTTTTAATTTAATGTATATGTTAGAAAATAAAGAAAAGCATATGGCCTCATTTAAAAGACACATTTTCCACACACCACTCCTTCTGCTGTTCCGACCCTATGTTGAACATATAAGATGCTTATAAGAGAACCTTTCAAACCTAACATGTTATCATCTTTTGTGGCTGCTCACACTTTATTATGTTAGCATTTTTGTGCCACTTGTGTACATTTCTGAATCATGAATCTGACATACGGGCTGCTGTATCTTGTGGTTTTGAGTGAAATTCGACATGCATTGCTGTGAGTTTAGATGGTTTTTGGATGCACAGCTTGGATGACTAATGATGGATGTAACTGTGGATTTTGTGGGGTTTAAGTTGCTATTTTTTTCATAAATGGTGTTAGTTGCTATGTAACAGAGACATTTTAGTATTAAAAAAATGGCCATTTATACAAAGATGACTGAACTTCCTGTTCCTGTCTGCCTGTAGTTCACCAACCAGCCACTACCCTATGATGATGCTTCCCTCTGGTCAGGCAGTGCCTGTGCTCCCTGGTCCGGTACAGATGCCATCTGTCATCAATGTAAGAGCAACAGTCTAAATATGTTGTATATCAACTGTATAGCTAAGAAGTTGGTCCACGTTGTTAATACATGTGTATTTCTGCATCTTATCTTATGTGGTCTCCAGCTGGCCCGACCCATGTGCATGGTACCCAACATTCCTGGGATCCCTGGTCCTCCTCTGGGAGGCAGCAGCAGCGGCTCCAACTCCCCCTCTGGCTACAGCATCCACTCAGAGGCCAAGATGGTCAGCACTAGATTAGCTCTCTATTTTTATCTGCTTATCTGTTCTTTTTGTCTTCATCTTCACCCTCCAGTCTTCCTCTGCACTGGCTAAGTTTCATCATATGACTTTTTTCCTGCAGTTACTTGTTTATTTAACCCTTACACAACGAATTTATACTGCTTTAATGATACTGCAGAGTGCACACGGAGCTCTATTTAAGGATCACTTGTATTTCAGATGAGACTGAGTTAGTGTGATCACTGTTTACAGTATTACAACATACACAAAGTATCCACTTTAGTGCATCCAGCTATGTACACAAACTGGGTGCTGCTTTAGTCACAAGTGGAAGAGCAGCTTTGAAAAATGAAGGCTAGGGGTGGTTTTTTGTGTGTGTGTGTGTGTGTGTGTGTGTGTGTGTGTGTGTGTGCGTGTGTGCAGAATGTTCTGTTGGCCCAGTCACGGACATTGACAGTGGTGAACTAAGTACACAACTCCCTCACTTGAGTCACAGCACAGATATTCCGAGTCAAGTATTACTCCAATACAAGTGAAAGTTGTTAAGTCAGATTTGTACTTGTTTTAAAGTACTGGAGGACTTTTAAAAGTACATTTTGTGTTAAATGTGAAAACATTGCTGTTTCGTACCTACAGTGCAGAACCTAACGACTGTGACACAACCTACTGAATGCGCTGACTTGATTGTAGCATGTAGAACATGCTACAAAGCCTATAGAGATGCCAACAGAAACACAACTGAATTGACAAAAGAACGGCTACTGTTGTTTCAATTTTTTGCTTAACACCCCACTCTCACAAAACAGCATGGCGGTGTTCTGACACAACTTTTTGTAGGGAGCAAACATATAAAATGATATGAATCTTTTGTCATTTGAACAGTCTTAAACATGGACTCCAGATGGTTGCTCTGGTGATGAGGAGTTGTCATCTTTGTCTACTGTCATTACCACCACCAAGTTCAACATTAAGTGTTCAAAAAATGCCGCATGCACTTTGAACTTGACTGACGGGCGTAGGAGGAGTACTTTACTGTGATTGTTTTTTCTCCTTTGAGGAACACAGGGTATGGTCTTTTGCATTTTAGAAAAGAAAAGAAAATTCATCTGCTGACCTTCATAAAAATGTGCCAGAGTCAAAAGGACAATTTTTGTCTTTTAATGTAGTTGAGTTTAAAAAAACAAAAAAAAAAAAAAAACATTAATACTCAAGTAATGTACAGATACTCTAAAAATGCACTTAAGCACTGGTTGTGGTATTGTTGGCAGAGAGTAGTGCACATGGATACTTCTTTTTTATTCAGTTGTGGAATTTTTGAGGGCACTCTGTGGCGCATAGTTCCTAAAAGTGTGGTGTGCGGGCCAGTGGTGGCCCTCAGAAACATTTTGTGGAGCCCCTGAAGGTGATATGAGATGCATACATTATATTCATTAAAATCATCTGTGTTATATTTCAATACTTACATTTTTGATAGCTTACATTTAATATACCATGTGGTTACTGCATCAAACTGCACATTGTCAGGTCAGGAATGATGTCTTGTAGAAAGCTACTGGTTTCATAGCAACTTGTGGCACCTCGCGAGTGTCACAGGAATCACATTATGTCATCAGTGATGGTGCCGTCAGCTAAAGTTAGTGATTTTAGTGGACAACATGACAGTTTAATGTGGGAGTGAGATCAAGAAGATACTTTGTTTTATGTTTATACTTTTCCTTTTTGTCCATCAATAATATGCTGGCTTCTTAAAATGTCACATAGTCATCAAAACTCACTCAAAACTCCCGGTATCGTGCAGAAATTTAGAGACTCAAGACACTCAAATAAAAAAGTGGAAAGTAAATATGGTGCACTATGCAGTACAGGGAGTGATTTCAGACAGCCATGTGTCTCTTACTACAAAACAAAGATTGACACACATGCTGCTGTGTACTTAAATGTGCTGTTGGTCTGTTTTATGCCTTCACTGTCACTTATTTTGTCAAATCATCACTCCCAGCTGGATAAAGCACCACCAAGCTACATCTTCTGAAAATGTTTCCAGGAACATATAACTTGAGTTAGCACACACCAGCTGCAAAGCCTCCAGAGCTGAACCGAGTTCAAAAGAAAGAGCAGGATGTCACATGAATGTGCTGCTGAATACGAGCTGGAACTGTGTGACATTGTTGGGTCAGCATGGGTGCTGATCTCTGCAGAATTAGAGCACCTATAAAATTCATGGCCTCCACAATGCAGGTTTTTCCTGAGGCAAAGTGCAATACAACCTGGTGCTTATTTGATTATGTTATGAAAACATCAGAGGTCTCTGAGAAACAGATGCATCACCGCAGCACAAACATTTGTCACTAGAGATAAGTCAGCTTTCATCCCTCATCTGGTGCACAAGTGTGATCATCGGTTTACTTTAGGCTGTATTGAAGATAAGTAACTAAGGTTCAGGCCAAGTTATTGTTGCCTATACTGTAAATGAGTCGATGGGTTAACATGGTTTGGGCTGTGTATTTAAATTCCTGTGCATGTTACTGATGGTGGTATCATTGTTCTCCTGTAGCGTCTGAAGGCTGCACTGTCCCAGCAGAGCCCGTCAGGACACAGCATGGGGGTCATGGCTATGGGTGGCAGCCCCATGGTACCTCAGAGGGCAGAGCAGAGCCAGCTGCTTGTCCAGCATCCAGATGCTCCATCACCTGCACAACCTCAGGTACACTGTGTTGTCTATGGTCACCTGCCTGTCACTAACTGAGCTAAACTTTGTTTGACGTCCTATCACCTGTTTTAGCTCCAGAAAATGGGCTGTACTTGTAGAGAGATGACTATAATGTGCTCTGACTAAAATAATGAAACTGTGACTCAAACTTCCCTTTTCTTTCTCGTCTGTCTTCCGCTCCCCTCCCTGTCTCTCTGTTTCCTTCTCACCCTTTCCCCTCTTCTCCCTCTAGGTATCTCCAGCACAGCCTACAGGTGGGCGTCGGCGGCGGACGGCAGACGATGACCCAGATGAGCGAAGGCAGCGTTTCCTCGAGAGGAATAGGGCCGCGGCATCGCGCTGCAGACAGAAACGCAAACTGTGGGTTAGCTCCCTAGAGAAGAAGGCTGAGGAGCTCTGCACCCTGAACGTCTCACTGTCGGTGAGTGGGCCTGTGGAGTGGGTGGGCGGGGATGAAATGTGGCCTGTGGGAGGCCTGTGTTAGTGTCTGCATAGTCACACTCACTGTGCAGAGTCGACAGGCTTTCAACTCGTCGTGGAAGTTTGTGAGGTGTTTTCCATCAGTTTCAGGCAGTGAAAGGTAATTTTTCAAGTGGTTGAGGATACAGGACTTGAAACTGTTGGACTCACTGCAACTTGTTTCACATCTTTAATGTGTTATTTGGTGGTTTTATGGTTATTTTTACACTTCATAACCATTTCTCCACCGCCGGCTGTACTGTAGTGGAAACCAGACTGTTTACCCCTTTAGAGCTTTTCTTGGCCAAACAACATAAGAAGTCCATTAAAGAAAAAAAAATGTTTTTAATAATACAACCTAGTGTAAGTGATGGTCTTTCTTTTGGTTAAACCTTATGTCTGAATATGATAAGAACTCTCTTTGACAGAGATACTCAACTGGAGTGTTTTTTTGTACTTTGAATGTAAACAAGGTGCCAGAGTGCATTAAAAAGCATCCAAAGCTTATTCGTAAAAAAAAGAGGTCAGGGCTAAACTCTGAACGTCTTTAATGAGAAACTTTGCCGATTTTCCCCTCCAGCTTTGCTTCAAAACAATGTGGACATTATGTTAAAATGAACTGTGGTAAACTTCTCTCCATCTTACTACTGCCTTGCCACCCATGCCGCCACCACAGACACAAAGAGCATAGATGCAGATCAATGGTGAGAGTTTGTGAACAGGAAGTTGGCGCAATACTGTTTCCTGCATGGTGAAAACAAGTCAGTAAAGAAAATGGAGATCAAACAGTAAAACGCAGATCAAATATAAACCCAGATTATATAACTGAGTTGTCTGTTTCTCACCTCAGATGTTTTCATAAGCATGTTTTAGCTCACCGTTAAACTGTAGTACGAGATCGTTTCTTGCCGGCCGTTCGTTATTGTTTCAAATGGACGAGTTTGCATTACGTGGCCCACCAGAGGGAGCATTTATTTCTCTGGTGTGACGCAGGGCGACCTGGTAGTTGTAGGTTTTCCGCCTCTTGAGCAAAAGCATCCTTTTTCTCTGTTTTCTCTGGTTCTGTAGCACCAATTTAAATAATATTTTTGCCCTTCTACTGCACAGTCATCCTAGTTTTAATTAAAGGCTGTCTTACCAGCAGTGAAATACTCCTTTAAATCCTAGAAATGCCCCTGTGTTCACCTGACCTATGCGGGGCTGCTGTGACTGCTTTTTGCCCCTTGGCAAAGACGAGAGAGGACAACAAATGTTGAAAGGTTGAAAACAGGCAATGAAATAAAAAGATGGACAGACTGACCTGCCTTTATTTTGCCACTTTATACCAATCTAAAAGCACTGTTTAATTTGCTGACTTTTGCCAATTTTAAATGTGAGTTATGGTCTTTTTTTATGTTTATTTGTTTTATTATTTATTATTTCTGATAAATATTATTGTTTGTTTTTAACTGGCAAAGCAAGTTGAGTATCCCTGCTCTATTAATTATTGAAAAGTGTTGTATGTCCTTATTTTCTGATTCCTCAGAATGAAGTGTCTATGTTGCGGAACGAGGTGGCTCATTTGAAGCAGCTGCTACTGGCCCACAAGGACTGTCCTGTGACCACCCTACAGAAGAAGACTGCCTACTTAGGTGAACCTTTTTAAAATGATGCCATGTTACTCACCTCCTTGTATTTATGTTCTCATTTAAAACTATTCAGGACAGAATTATTATATGCATCAGGGATACTGTTATAACAGCTGCTAAACAACAAAGATAATGTCTGCAGCGTTTTGGAAAGGCCAGTACGGAGTGTATTACAGGTGAAAAGTGAACTGCTTTTGCCTGTTGAAATATAAATCTGGACTTGTGTCGTCTTTTTTTCTGTGTAGCTGCAGAGGAAAGCATGAAAGACACCTCAGAGCCTACAGGTTCCCCTGCCCCGGTGATCCAGCACAGCTCTTTGGCGCACAGCCCCTCCGCAGGGCACAACGGCCTGAGCTCAAGGGCAGCAGCCGAGGCCATGGCAATGTCTGTGCTGGCAGGAATGGGCCAGCAGCAGAGGGCTGAGAGTGGACCCTCTCACATTATCATGGCTGCACAGTCTCAATCTGCTGCCAGATGATGAGCGATGCCACCACGGCCCAGACTTGGCTCACACTCGTCAACCAGGGGTAAAAAAGAGCAGCGGACACCCTTCCCCCTCCCTCCCCAACTTTCCCGATCTAGAAGTTCAGATTTCTCATCTTCCCCGTCCCCCTTTGCCGTGCTCCTCTGCTCTCTCTGACCCTCCCGCGGAGCCATCATGCTGTGGCCTGGAGCTTAGCAGCAGCCTTCTGGGAATGGACTGAGACTTTTGAGAGAGCTTCCTGTTCACTTTGCCATAGACTACAGGGGCTGGACTCCAACCTCGCATCCTCGTCCCCCCCCCCTCTGTGCTTCCCCGCTCATCTCCCCTCACCCTCAGTCAAAATGACTCTTCACTGGACTGTAGGACTGCATCGCTCCAAGTGTACTGCCATAATGAACTTCCCATGTGGGCACATGTGCACAGTTTCTAACACACAGGTGTTGCATAAACATTCTCGATCAAATCAGATACCAAACAACACGCAGGGCTGTACACTGTTTTCAGCAGGGAATAGTGCCTTGTGCGCCTCGACGTTTTAGCCATGCACACACACACCCACACATGCCATCACAGCATACGTCCCTATACATCCTCGGCTCCGGAGACGCAGTAGGTGTCTAGACGTCAGTGACTCAGATCTCAAACACTCACCCAAACCTTTTGTAAATGGTTCCACCTGATGGTGATCTCAACATGGACCCAAAAACCTTACCTCAGTTACTCCCCTTTATGAAAAAATTGATAAACTGTGTGTGTGATTAGCTCTGTGCGTATATATTTATGTACATCAGAACATAGCAGTTTGCCTATTCCTAATCTGATACGTTAATAGCTGGATTGTTAGCATGTGACTTTTTCTATTAGGGTGTTATGTTCTTGATACAGCTATGTGCAGCTATGTTCTTTTAATTAATCCTCCCAGATTAGTCCATAGAACCAAATTATGTTGGATTGACAGTGTATTTACCTTCAAATTAGTTTGTTTGAGCAATTTTTTTTTTTTTTACCTGAAGGGAATTCAGCCTCTCCTCCTCACTTTCCTCTAAAACAGGCAGGTTTTTGCTGTTTATTGGTATGTAAGTGGATGCCTTTTCCATTTTATATGAAAGTATTCTAGTGTTTCTCTGTGTGGGCCCTGGACTTACTGTAACTGTTATTTTCACACTTCTCAGGATGGTTGCACATCCTTGCTGCTCGTTGGAAGTGCGATGAACCCCTTAGTCTCTCTGCTCTTTACCAAACCTTAAACTAAGCCATAATGACCACAAATCAGATGATCTGAATCTCCAAAGACCACCGCGTGTCGTGACGGTGGCAGGAAGTAAAAAGCCTGACTGTTATTTTGTGATTCAGAGGTCACAGTGACACAATCTCCAGTATATCACTGCTTGTTAACTTGCACTTACACTCACACACAACGTCTGATGATTTTTGCCTTAAGATCACATTGGTGCCTCCGATATCCCCAAAAAACACGCAAGATTTGCTCACGTGAGAAACAAAGGAGCCTTAGAAAATATATTTGTCTTAATTTGTTAATTTCATCAAATGATAAACAAATGAGGAACAAGATATTCACTCGTTGAAGCCTTTAAATTAATGGTTAATTTAACCATTAGTCTCCTTTCAGGGACGTAAAATGATCCAACACTTGTCTGTCATCTGGTGGAGAGACGCAGCAAACACATCTTCACCGGTAAAGGAGGGAGGGAAAAGTTCAGATCATGTTCTTAAGAAACCCCATCCAGGTGTTTTACGAAGATATCAGTATATTTTTTACAGAAATACCTAAATAAGCAGTTTGCTGTTCTTGTTCCTGTATACGTTTGTCCCTCGGTTGGTATAATATGATCATATATTTGCAAGATGTGATATTTCAAAAACAAGATATCTGTCCATTAACATGAGGGCATGTCTTTATGCACTAAAGTAATACAAGTTTATTGTTGCTTTGTATTTCTGTTCTTCTGGTTTTTGCAGTTCTCGCGGTCTTTTTCAGAGATATCAGATCCTTTTTTTTTTTTAATAAATCTATTTTCTCCTATCTGTACTGTATATGTTAATGGGAGTTTGCTCAGCAACTTTAAAACCTTTCACCTTTTGACTGAACCTCTTGTCCTACAGTCCCAATGGCGACCCCCCGGCATTTTGTTGTATTTGGAGCTGGCGCTATATTTGGCTGGCAGTCCCTTATAGACGATTGTTCATATGAAATGAAAAGTCAAACTATATTTAGCTTTCATGTTTTCATGTAATTCATGTCATCGGCACCTTTTCTGTCGTTCCTTGTCTTCTTTTGTCCCGTGCTATTTTCAGCACTATACAAACTTTGTCATAATGCTTCTGATTGTACTGATGAATATAGAAACTAATTTCTTTAACACAGATTTCTCTTTTGTTTGTTTGGTTTCTCTACAGAAAAATGTCATTAGTCCTTTTTCAAAAAGTGATTTTTACCCCCCGTTGTTTAACTCTAAAGATGAATTTGGTTGTCTTTTGACTCTCCTAACTTATTTTTGTAATTGGTCAACTAACAATCGTCATTACAGTCTTTGGCATATTGATGTTACCTAGAAATGTTGTGAAAAGAGCAATTTAATGAAAAATGCAACAATGTGAAAGTTGCACATAGTGTATTAATGGTTTTTCACACTCCCATTGTTGGACTGATGATTTCAAAAATTGTCCTTGTACTGTACATATCTGTACTATATGAATATATTTACTTTTCCATGCATGTCCAAGTGGAATACTATGAACACTTACAGTGCTGCAGTTTTAATTAAAGAAACTACATCTTAATGAACATTTATAAAGTTTGTGCGTTTGTTTAAAGTTTAGATTCACTACGATGAAAAGATGTCTTCTTTGAATTTGCTGTAATCTCAACAGAACGACTGGAGACTCATGGTTAGTCTGTTTTTGGTCAAATGTGGTGAGGCAGCGTAACTGTGAGAATAAACTATGTTTTGTTTTGCTTTGTTTACAGTTGTACACAGTGTTCCCTCTCCCTTTACAGGGTGTCTGCTGGTGCTTAAAAAGTATTCAAAAATGTCTTAATTTTCCTAAAACTGAACTGAACTCAACTTTATTTAAACAACACTTTTCATACAAACATGCAGCCCAAAGTGCCTCACATAGCAAACTGGAATGACACAGACACAAGACAATCAAATATCAAAAAAGCAAACCAACCAAATCAGAACAAACTAACAAAAAAGATCAATTAAAATGGTTAAAACTTAAAAATCAAGACTGTAATGTTACTCCACATTAGCAGCCAGATTAAAAAGACAGGTCTTTAATTTACATGTACAGAGAGAGCTCGCCATGCTAGTATCCAGAGGTAACAGATTCCACAGTTTAGGGGCGTAGAAACAGAAAGCGCTCTCAGCAGCTCTTTAATGGGACACATGGGGAACAGTGTAAAAGATATTGTATAGGCTCACACACAGTAATCCCTCTCAGTCATCTCAGTGTTTTTCTTCAGAGATTCTGCCCTCTGTATTTTCTTATTTTCAGTATTTGGGATGTTTACAGGTGTGTGTGCCCCCACAGCAGCACTCAGGTGAGGTTAAGGCTTTACAAAAGGTAGTAAGCAGGCGTCAGACTGTAAGCAGCAAGCATCAGGAGATACTGTGCCAAAAAAGAAAGTAAATATAACTAGGTGAAATGCCAAACGAGTGAACCGGGGGTTGGCTTTTACTTTCACTTAAGGCTACTTAGCATGTTTACAGACAGTAGCCAACATTCCTGCATTGTGCACCTTTAAATTACATTTTATAAATATTAGGCCTTAAAAGACCTTAAAATAGTTTTAAATTTGAACGTTTTAGTTCTTAATTGCCCCAAACATTTTATCTTATTGCTTTACCCATCTTTAAATTTCTGTTTTGTCTAAATGAGTCGAGCTCTTCTGCATCAAAGCCCACATTTCTAATTTTAAAAATCATTAAACCTACCATTGAACCTTTTACTGTCTTTTTGCTTTATACTTGATTTCACCTGTTGGCACAATGTAGATTAACTTCATCTACTTTTATAACCATATTCCTACATAAAACCTGCCTCTGCTCGGGACATAGAAACTTACCTGCACTGCCTGAATAAGTTGTTGAAGAATCAGTCTTAAATTTGGTCTTAAAGAGCATTAAATTCAAGTGTCTGATACCTGTAGACACTGTTTCAGTCATGGACTGACATGATTGTGTTGTTACTAATAGCCTATTGGAGCAAAATAACTAATCATAAGTACTCGGGTTCCTGTAGGTGAATATTTGTTTCATTTACTGGTAAAGTACATTCTGAAACTTCCTTTGAGCGACTACTAGCTGCTGTTGAAGACACTGAGATCTTGTTCGTTGTATTTTTCTGGGACTTTTAGGCATGTAGCAACCTGAGGTTACATCTACAATTAAAAACCTGAATGTTGGGCTGATTCTTGTTTTTTTAACACTCAAAATTTTTAAATTGGACTATTTTTGGACCAGCATGGAACTAAATAATCACACAGCGACTACGTTTACACACACACACACACACTAATATTCCAGCATTATTCTGAATATGACACTAGTTAGAATTTAATATGGGTCATGTAAACATCATATTATGTTTGGATATTTCAAACTGACTTTTTTTTTTGGAAGCGTTTCCCAATCAGGAAATGTGGGATATTTTGGTTTTACTCAGGTTTTAGGAGCATTCTTTGGACATGTAAGCAGCGCATTCAGAATATGTGTCTCAGTTGGGGTTGTTACCGCAGTCTGCAACACACCTCTTGTCTGTTTACAGTCGGCTCTGTGCATTGTCATGGATACGCTGTACACAAACTACCCAGCCAACAGTTTGCAGGGCTGTGGGGTAGAGATGCATGCCCAAAAGAAAAGCCCACATTCATTTCTGGCTGGTAAAAGAAACACACCTTCTTTTAAACATTATGAAAGACTTGGATATCAACTGCTTTTTTGATATGCATGAATAGCACAGCACTGATCCTCTCAAAAAGGTGATTGAAGGAATGAAAAAAAGGGAGGAAAACAAGTCCGCCATCGGTGGAAAACCCTGAAAAATCCTACTTTGATGCAAAGATGCGAAATGACAAGCAGCTCCTGGTGA
Source organism: Cephalopholis sonnerati (assembly GCA_019142605.1). Lineage (NCBI taxonomy): Eukaryota > Metazoa > Chordata > Actinopteri > Perciformes > Serranidae > Cephalopholis > Cephalopholis sonnerati. The sequence goes on along the minus strand of JAGQAX010000011.1, from coordinate 22,239,830 downwards.
ACACAACGTGAGGGCACGTTAATCAGAGTGAGCACGGCTGCATGCAAACAGGAATATTACTGGAATATTAATTTTCATTGGCCATGTATTGTGGAATAAGGGCACAAAAACAAATATTTTGTGCATGTAAACGCAGTCATAGTCGAGGCCTGTGCTCCTGGTAGTGTGGAGGAAGCCTCTGAAGCAGCATTTTGACCTTCATGTTGGGAAATAATACTCACAGAAGATATAATCAAACATCTAACTTAAGGAAATATGACATTTTCTGAGTAGGTGTGGTGTATATTTAGAGACTGGACTCATGTCCTCAGTATTTCTAAAATCCTTGGCCCTGCTGTTGAGGTTGATGTTTTTGTACTGCGCTCAAGTGCTTCTGGACGGCACATAAGTGACACAGTAGCCTACAATTATGCTGTTATGTTAAGTTTGCTTTGAAGCTTGTTGTCCTTTTAAGACAATGTCCATGTTTCTTATGAGGAAAACATGATTGTAACTTTTTGTACGCGGCCCTTAATTGCAGAGGGAGTGGTTGGAAGGGTGTATTTATTTTTTATAATGGTTACAGTCACGCTGCCGCATTGGCCTTTTAAAGCATTCTCACATAAAGTTGCACATGAACAATTTAAAATCAGGTACCTCGTCTCAAGATTAGGTTCAGGTTAACCCACTATGAGACAAAAAAGAGCTGGTGACCTTACAAATCCACCATTCTTCCAACACTGTGTGTATTTTATACGTGGCATAGTGTCCATCAGTTTTAAGCAGAAGTGCCAATCATTTCCTGGTTCAAGCTTAAACACAACAGAGAATAAGACATTTGAACACATCACCTTGATCACTGTGACTTGTAATGAGCATTTTTTACTGTATCCACTAATTTATAGCTCAAACAGTTGATCAAGACAATAATCATCACAATAATTAATTATGAAAACAGTCGTTATTTGCAGCTCTACAGTCTGCATAGTTTCATTATATTGTGTTTTGCCAGCAGGCTCACTCCTGTGCTGGCACAAACCCCTGCCCCAGTTTTAATGTGTGTCAGTTTGTTTGTATGATCACTTGTGTAAGCTCAAATGTGTAATTAATCAAATTACCACACAGTGAACCTGGGATTTTTTGGGGCCCTGGTCAGTTGCCCAGGTCCTAATCCAGGTTTAAGGAGGATATTCTGGTACTTTTTCCACCCTTGCTGGCCACAGCGTTCAGCTCCAGGCGGTGGACAGTAACTAAGTACATTTACTCAAGTGGGCAGTTAAATTGACGAATAGGCCACTCTGGAAAGATGCAAAGCAACAGAATGAATGTTTTATTCTGCACCTTTTTACAGCAAAGAATACGTTCAGATGTAACCTCTCTGTAATCACAACATTTTGATTAGTAACTGTATTTAATTACATATTTTTTCTCAGTAAGACCGTTCTTTACTTGTCAGAGGAGAGGGTAGTCTGGGGTATGACTTTTTATTTATTTATTTATTTACATATTTTTGACCCTGAGTAACTGGCGGAAAATACACGACCCTCCTTTCACCATAAATTAGATTTAAATAGATTTAGATAGATTAGATTTAAATAGATTTTTTTAAACTTACCCTTTGATGTTTGAAAGTTAAAAGTTAAAAATGACATCCTGGTGTTGGTATATTATATTATATGTTATATTCAAGGACCGTCCGAAATTTGAAAATCCAATGACAACAACAACACTTTTACCATAGACGGTATAAATCAAGGGTGAGCAACTTGAGGCCCTGCAGCCACGTATGGCTTTGACAAAAACTTATGTGGAAATTAATAAAGCAGCAGTGGCTTGTCTTGAGTTTTCCTGGCTAAACTTGCTATGGATTCCAAATCCAAAACAATTAAAAAATCTTGGAGGGAAACAGAATTTAATAGTGTCTAGACAGATTTGTTTGCTTTCACTGCTAATGCTGCAAAGTTTGAATACCAAATTATTAAATATAGGCCACTGCAAAGTAGCCACCTTGTGGTAAAACACAGAAATTAATGCTTACTTAGATCTATTAGTAATGTTTACAGGCTAATTAAGACTTAATAGGTTGTAATACTTACATTATATTTTTGGCCCAAAATGGCTCTTTTGATTGTAAAGCATGCTGACCCCTGTCATAACCTATTGGTTCTTGCCTCAAATTTGGTATTTCGGCTGTCACCATCTTGTTTTTTTGGAACCAGAAGTGACCATATTTGGACAAGAGAGTGGAGCTGTGGTGAAGCGAGGGGTGGATCTGTCCCGGCCTTAAATATGAGTAACTTTGGACTTTAATAAAATGTAAACAGGTGAGTTATAAAAAATTCACCCCTGTACAGTTGTCATGAATGCTGAAATTAGCTATATAGACCAAAACATTTTTTTTTTTATTTCAGGCTGTAAACATCTTAATTTCTGCTGTTAAATTGGGCATTTTAACACGCATGTCTATAGGCGCTGACTCTGTTTAGGAGCCAGCCTCAAGTGGCCATTTGATGAACTGCCATTTTAAGTACTTATGTGCTGGCTTCATTTTTTAGCTATGGAGGTTGCCGCATGATTCTTACAGTTTCCGTATACGATAAATGGTGTAATTTGGGCGACTTTTAAGGAAACAAACCTGCCTGTGGGTCTGAGGGAACAGAGGGTATTTAAAATAAATACAACATACAGCCATTTAAAGTTGGCTGTCCCTTACCTAAGCCAACACCGTTGTTAGCATTTATACTTGTGTGGTGGTGTCTGTTTCACTCTGCAGTTACACCTCCAAAACACTAGGTGGCAGTAGGGTTTCTGTGAAGTGCTGTAAAGTTTAGTTGATTCAAAACACACATTAAACATGGCTTAACAGTGACAATTTGAAACACAAGTACGTAAATAAGCTTCACTATAACTCGCAGCATTCACAGACAAACACTTGTCTTTATCTGGACACATTTTCCCCACAAATACAACATGCTAATGTTATTAGCACAAGCCTATGGCATTTTCCATTGTATAAAGTAGCCTAGTGGCTAGCGGACTTTTCCTCTACTCATATGAAGCCAGGGACAACAGCAACATTTAACATAGGTAATGTTACAAAATTAGGCTCCATTACAACTCACAAGACTCACTGATAAAACAACTGTCTTATACTAAACACGTTTTCACAAATACAACATGCTAACGTTATTAGCACAAGCCTATGGCATTTCACTTTGTATATATTAGCCTAGAGACAAGTGGACATTTCCTCTCATATGAAGCAAGTATGAATCACACACAAGACTTAAAATGCTATTTTGTGGAGGCTTTATTGTCTTTACAATTTATTGTTTCTTATATGTGAAATTAAAGTAAATAAAAGTTTCCTATCCACTGAGGGGAATGGTTTCAGCTTACAAAAACAGACAGGAGGTCTGCGTCACTGAGGCAGAATGTAACATAACAACATTGCTCCTCCAGTCTAGTCATCTAGTGGGCCGGATTGGACCCTTTGGCGGGCCGGTTCTGGCCCACGGGCCGTGTGTTTGACACCCTGCCTTAGAAGTTTAATGAGAGTGAGAATGACAAGGTGAAATTGCTCAGTGCTGTTAAAGTAAAGTGTGTGTGTTGGTGCCGTAGAGACGCCAGGGGGAGCAACAGTTTCGGTGTGTTTTATTCTGGGACGCAGTGAATTAACGTACAGGCGAGGTAAAGGCAGTCACGTGACCCGCTCCGCTGCCGTTGGTGAGTTTTTCCCATTATGGCGGAGGGGCCAGCCGTGCGGATGGACTGTCTCTCCCACTCTGATGCTTGTTTTGTGTCTTGAGGGAGGACGTTTTATTTTTATTTTTTTAACACTTACCCGCGACGGCCCGGCTCCTTTTCAGCTAGACTGCACTCGTGTTTATCGGCGAAGTCATGGCAGACCGCGGCGTGGATTTGTCCGCCCTGCCAAAAGAGGTTAGAGACCAATTGGCGGAGTTGGATCTGGAGCTGTCTGAAGGTAAAGGAGGGGAGGGGGCTGAACAGGGGGGGATGCTATAGCAGATTTTCAAGCTAGCTGCGGGTCTCAGCTGTCTGGGCTAACCGGCACCGATTAAACCAGTAGTTTCCCTGTCTCTATTCCACTTTGTGTTCATGATGGATTGAATGGGAGCTCACGTCAGGCACTGGAGCTAGCTTATTTTGTGCTAATACAGGATGTGGGCACGCGAGCTAGCAGTGCATGACAAGCAGCAGGAGGCACATAAAGGCTTTCATCCATTTCCTTGTGTCTGCTTTCTCTCATACAGTGGCTCATTTAAAGCAAAACGTCGATTTAAAGATGTGTGTCTGTGTCAAATACCCTCATTTAGTGTGAGATTTAACGTCAAAGCCATAGCTCTGTGTGTGTGTGTGTGTGTGTGTGTGTGAGATGTCTGACAGACTGGGATGCCAGAGGCAAGGTCTGGCTAACAGGGTTTGACCCTTCTCCTGTCACCCCAGTTACACTTCTTCATATGGTGGGAATTTGATTCATCTGTGACCACATGGCTCCCAGTTTGACATCATCACTAACCTTGTATTTGGCATCTGTGCTCAGGTTTCAGCTGAAAACTGTTTTATTGCAGTAGAAGCTGTGAGTCACTGTGACTAGTGTGGAGATGTAATGACCAGGCCTACAGTCATCATATGCTCTGGTGTCATGTGAAGACTGTTATGAGCGACTGTCAGTAATTAGCAAACCTCAGTGATCAGCTAGATGTACGCACAGAGCCGTAGACACCTGTGTAAACCTGTTATTACTTGAATCATAGGTTTACCTTCAGTGCTCATCATGGGTTTCACTACCCTCAATCTTGTGGTCAAATCGTGTGAGATCTGAGTCAGGTGCATGCGTCCCGTGTGTTTGTTCTGCTCTTGTGGATGTAGGTGGGTGACGGATGTGTCTGTTTGTTGTAGTTTGCAAACATCTCAACCATTCATTCATCCAAAGCATAGTGCAAATCAACCCCTCCCCCAGAGCAGCTGTTAGCCCCTGTCCTGCTCTACACCCATTGACACACACTGTCACATCCCAATGACAGTGCCCCCCCACCCTTCTTCCCCTGCCTCATGGCACCTGGGCTCCATTCTTCCAGCTGAGGTGACCGAATCCAGTCATCCTGCGCAGTGACCGCTCAGAGTCTGCCTGACGTTTGGTTATTTTAGGGATGTGATAAGGTTTGTGAAGCTGATAACCAGTATTTTATATGCAGTTTTTGTAAGACTCTTAATACAAATGCAGGTTAACCATTTCAAACAGGCCTGTAATAAGAGCTTGTTTGCATTTGACAGTGAGATTACATGTCATACTCCAATAAAAAAATACAAATTTACAAGCTAAAACTGTTAGTTATAAGACTATTGGAGCGGGAGCAATATTGAAAAGCAAGCTGATATATCAGTACATCTGGAGGTATTTTAAGAGCCGACTGACCTCTAATGTATACGTGTTATTCTGGTGTTGGTCAGCAAGTATTTAGTGTGTTGGCCTGACATGTAAAAGATGTTTTTGGATGTTTAAATGCAATAATTACACAGGGTTTATACATACAGGCTGGCGATTTAACACAGTTACATAATAGATCATTTTAAAGAGTGACTGATAAAGCGATATGTACGTGTGTGTGTATTCATGTGTATAAATAGATAGATGGATAGATGTGACTTCTCTGCTGTGATTTTGCCATATTGCTTATACATAATTCATTTTGGGGTAGCTAACCCTTTAGCATCTTTCGGCATGTTGTGGCCAGTGTTATAAATCAATTCAATTTCAATTCAGTTAAATTCAATTTAGTTTTATTTAAAAGCCCAATTTTATAAATCACAATTTGCCTCGGAGGGCTCTACAGCATTAATCAGTGATGAGGACCATTTTATGGTAATATTGAATTTGTATATGATTTTTGCATCGCTGTGACAAAGTACTTTAATATGCCTGGGGTTTCATTTGCTGCATTAGCTTGAAAAAGACATTTCTGCCTGATTATTATACACATTAACCATTTCTCAATTAATTTGCCAGGAAATGTATCACATCACATCACATCCATATGAATATTGTCACAGAAAATTAAATATACCATGACATATGATTTTGTCCATATCGCCCACTCCTTTGTTATTTCCATAGTCAAGTGCATTTTTTAAGATTCCAGTAAGTGTCGTGTCCGGACTCAACACTGACTTGTGGTGATATAAGATTACAGTGAAAAACATCACCTTTATTTTTGGCAACTTTCATGTTGTAATACAGTTGTGAACAGGAAGTGTCATGAGCAGTCCTCCTTGTTGTTGCAAGTGCATGTGAAAATAGAGATTTTTAGAGTTGCACAAGAAACAGTCATATTCACATTGTCCCGGTGGCCATGTTTACTCATTTTATGTTTTCTTAATGTCTGACAACATAGCTGGTAAATCAGATGGCAGTATTGAAGGTAGTGGGAAAAACAATGGATTAAATTGTAGTCTAAATCAGCCTTGATGGCTAAAGATTTTAATATTTACAGGATTTTAGGTTCATGTGTGTCTGAAGCCAGCTAGCCTCTTCATGACTGGATGCATGAGGCATGTCATCACCTTATGGGCCATTTTTCTTGAGTTCATAACAAGCCCTCCTCTGATCCAAGTGGAAATGCCTGATCCTGCGTTGCTCGGATAAGAACACAGGCCTGCCAAATGGCCTCTTAAAAAACAACCCAGTTCTGCTAGCCCCCTGTGACCATGGGGACACAATGAGGACCATTCAGCTGGTCTGAACCGCCGTGGCCAGGAGCTCTGCTGCCATTTAGGCCATTCAGCTGAACCCAGCCTTTGTGTGCACGTTGGAATGAGCTGCCTCCATAGGAAGAGCAGGGAGGGGCTGGTGACTGGTCATACTTGAGAAGATGACGTGTAGTGTGTACTACTGAGGGGAGTGGTTCACCCCTCTCACGCTGCTACCTCTCAGCTGGCCTGGGGGGTAAAAGGTCACATCTTGTTCCTCACTGGAACCGGTCTACCTGGTTGACATCCCCTCCTGTCTGTCAGGCATGTTTTGCACATGTCAGATGTTGCTGACAAAAGCTAAATTCCACACAGATGCGTTTTTCGTCTGTGAGTTAGTAGCAGGTGGTCTAGGCTAAGATGAGATTTTGACATCAAAATACAACCTGGCATTTCCTCCCAGTCTCATTTTAAGTTTCTAAACTCATGTCTCGGGTGCACATGCTCGCGCCTGTGTTTATATGGAGATACAGACTCTTTGTTTTGCATCTGTGATCAGTATGTGCAGACAGAGAGTCCAGATTATTGCCAGTTGCTTCCTTTCTAGGCCAATCATCCAGTGAACCAGCCAGCCAGCATTCAGATGCAGCAGAAGCAGGCTTGGCTCATTTTTGTATTAGGAGAGACGGTCCTCAGCAGAGGATGACAGCACTGATATGAACCCAGTCTGTATCAGCCATCCATCTTCCTGACCTGAGCCATCAGTGACAGCATGTAGGGCAAAGCCTGATGGATCCTCGAGGAAGACTCTCCTCCCAACCAGGAAGGAAGGCTGTGAAAACACATCTCATCTCTCTGTGTGTTATTTATGAATGGGATATGCAGTGAACTGTTGTTTTAATAAATAGTCAGGCTAAGTGCTCATTTTGAGACAGATTACAGACATGTGATAGTCACTTCCTTAAACTCAATCACGCGTGTTGCATAGCTCTTGTTTTTAAGGTGGAGGTCTGCGCTGGCACGAAAAGAGGAATTAGAGCCTCTCACTGCTGATTGTAAAGCTGAAATCTCTTCCCAAATAACAAACATTTCACAGCTTTTGACTCTTGCAGGCCTGATACAAAATGACTTGTTAACAGCTCTACCAAATGTTAGAGCACTTCTCCCGCAATTACAAGTGAGCAATGTGTTCAAAACTGACATTGTTATAGTTATCACAGCATTGTCGCTTCAATATGTTATCAGTAATTAGTATTTTCAAAGAGCGTTAATATGCATTTTTTGGGAGGGGGATATGGCACAATGACATGCAACAAATATCCCCAGCCAAAGCAAATCGGCAACATCGCAATTACAGACTACACGACTGCTTCCTGTGGTGCTATTTACAGAAATATTCAAAATGACATGTTAAAAAGTTGAACTTATGTTTATCTTACTGAGTCAAATGGTTTTATAGTGCTTTTCTGGAACATGACGCTATAATTTTCCAAAAAAATGTATGTTCTCAGATGTCATGCTGTGATAGATGGTCACATTTAACTTATGCATTTAGACACAACTGTGAACATGATACTTCATCGTGAGCGTTATGTAACAGTATGATTATAAAGACGGATGACAAACAATAAAATTGATTCATTGCCCAGTCTAACTTGCAACACAACTTTAAACCTTCCACTACAATTTCTCACCGCATGTGAAAGAGCTTTTTTTGTTTAGATATTTGGGTAATATATGCAGTAGGTCCAAAATGCACAAATCATCTTCCTTGTAGCTGCTGAGCCAAGGCCTTAGGTCCCAGCAGATGGTTGGGTACACTTGGCAAAGGTCCTTCTTTATGTGTGTTTGTGTGTATGCAGTTTGTGCTGACAAATGTGTGTGTGCATTATGTGTCATAATACTGTTATAGTGTGAATAGTTAATGATGGCTGCAGTCCCTTTTCCTCCTCCAAACCTGTTGTAGGCTGAATTATTCACATGCTCTCATTAAATATCAGGACACCCTCACAGAGTGGTGTGGGTGGGTGTGTTGGTGTGTGTGGTTAGTGAGCGTGACTTCTTTACACTCCCCAGGTAGAAGTTGAGGCATGCATAGGAAAAAAAAAAAAAGGCCAACCGGACTCCTTTGAATTAGAGCCAGAAGATGTATTGACATCCCACTCATCAGCCCTGCAGACCTGCACATCTCTTTCTACAGCAGAAGGTGTTTGACTTGTTGAACAAGCTCTCGTGTGATGTCAGGCAGGGCTGGGCAATATCACAGAAATTAACAATATCAGTTAGACTATTTTTTTTCCTAATACTGACTAATGATCATTTTCACTTTTGTTTAACCTGTTAATCATTTTTCAACTCATAGATTAGTTTATAAAATCTAAAAAAAATGGTGCAAAGTGTTGATCATTGTTTTCCAAAGCCAAAGACAACACCCTTAAATGTCTTGTTTTGTTCACAACCCAAAAATATTTAGTTTACTGTTATAAAGGAGGAAAGAAATCAGAAAATATTCACATCTAATTAGCTGGAGTCAGAGAATTTTGACTTTTGAATTTGAACCAATTAATCGATTATCAAATTATTTGGTAACTGAATTAATAATTGACAACTCATTAATGAATCACTGCAGATTTACATTATGGGCAGCACAGTGGACAGCAAGAGGGTTCCTGGTTCGACCCCGGGTGTGGGAGCCCTTCTGTGCGGAGTTTGCATGTGCTCCCCTAAACCCTAAAAATCATGCTCCAGACATAAGAAAACTTCCTGTTTTGGTACAGATCCCAGCAAAAATCACATTCCTATCTTTTTTTTTATTTTTATTTTTTAAGGAAAATTTAATACAGAAATTACCACTGCCATCATTCCCACTAAAATTGTGACTCATATTGCGGCCACAATATCTGGACAGTTAATCAATCTAACCTGCATGTCTTTGGATTGTGGGAGGGAACTGGAGCACCTGGAGAAAACCCACGCTGGCACGGGGAGACCATACAAACTCCCTGGGTTCAAACCAGGTGACAATGCTAACCATACATATTTAAGTCTGACAAAACCATTCTTACTTTTTCAATTACAACTTGCTTGAAATGAATCATGTAGACAACAGAATTTTGTTGAATGATAACACAGTGTTGTCACAGTATCCTGTCCCAGTGACAGGACCGATGTGTTACTGTGCTGTGACAGTCTGAGATGACACATGGAAGCCATGAAGTAGTGAGATAATGTCTGTAGAGTGGAGTGAAGGGCCTTGGTTGAAGCACCCATGCTAACAAGCATCCTCTCTCTTCTGAGGCACTCTCGAGCAGGACTGTGTCGCTGAAACGGTGCTGACCTTGTGCTCTGACCTTCCTGTGAAAGCAGCTAAATTAATGGAGGAGTTTCCCTACAGTCTATGAATAGAAGCTCACATTACATTAAACATTATCTTCCATCCATTGATGTGATATTTCACAGTTTGCAGAAACACAACAGCCTAGGCAGACCTGTTTCCTGCCTGTCGTAAATCCGTGAGTCACTGCAATTAGGCGTGTCCTCTTCTCCAGGGCACATCCATCCACCACAAAGTGAGAGAACCAGTTTTAGCCTCCCGTCTCACCGGGCTGTTTACTGAGTCGGATGCAAACTGTGACTCATCATAAGTGAAGAAAGAATGGGGATTTTGTAATATCAGCCCCTTTTCCTCCAGTCAGTACAAACGCCCACCTCCATTCACCACCTGACCAACCTGTAATCTAACTGGGCTGATGGCGAATCACCTCTCTGATGGTGCGTTGCACAATCACTCTGCGCCTTTGTGGCCTGCAGTCATTGAGTCAGGGGCCCAGGCTGTGACACACCAGACAATGCTGACTGATTCACACCCTGATTTATACCTCATAGGCTAAATGTTGAACTCATTGATGGCAAAACAGAAACCAAGTCTTGTTGTGTCTTTTGGTGTTGTCAGCCTGAGCTGATGCAGAGCCCCTCCAATGTATCGCCAGGCTATATCCACCGACCGGCGGGCCATGTGACTGTGCTAATGCTGAAGAATGCTCTTGTGAATATAAATAGACCTGGCTGGCAAGACAAATTCGCTTTCATGCCTGAGGAGGAGAAAACAAGCATCTCTTTGACACAAAAGCTCCACCATTATTGCAGTGGAGGCCACCCTCTCAAAGTCCCAAGGAGTCAGTCCTAATTGTGTGTATTTCTTTCTTGCCGAGGCTAATGTTCCTGGCTAGTAGACAGCAGCTCGTCGCAAACACACACTTCTACATCCAACCAACTGGCTGGTTGGTTGGCTGCTACATGTGGGTCACTGTTACGCCCATGGGTTGTGTGTGAAATACTGCGGCCTGTTGAGAACTGCCCTTCTCAGGCCAATCAGCCTGCTGTCTGACCTATGGAGAAAGTTGCTATAGGTATGCTAATTGTTAAAGCATCATACCAGTGGTTTTAGATGGTTTTAGCATGTCACCTACAAATTGCGTACTTAAACAGCACTGCTGTTTTTAGAGGGATTTCCTACATTGCAGGAGGCTACTGGCTTCACTTCGTGCCAGTATGCTGCGAAAATCAACAGTGTGCGTCATCACTGTGGATATATGTTCAACTTTATTTGTTGTCAGAGTGATGTTATTATTTTGTGATGATATAGGTGAAGGCAGGGAGTGGTTACAGCATTACCTGCTGGTGTGTCCAACAGCTTCAGGGAAACATTGAGATTTTAAACACCAGCCGTTGAGATGTGAAACTACCAAACATACATTGCTGCTTTCACTGGGCTCATGTTTACTTGATGTTTGGCTTCCAGATATTATTTTTGGATCACATCACCAGGGATTTTTGGCCCTCGATTCACACTAAATGTTAGAACTTCATTGAACATGAAGGTCTAGTTTTATCAGTCGCATTGGGTAGATTTATGGAGTACATCTTTGCATATATTAGCCCCTTTTCCACCGCAGGAACTTTTATCATTTACCCTGAGATTTTGAAAAACCTTGGTGCTTTTCCAACGAAATTACCCGGGGGAAAAACTTTCCCTCAACCCCAAACTGCTCCCTGAAAAAAGTACTTAGTAGGGGGGTGGGACTTTAGAGGGGTGGTGCTGTGTGCTGAAGAATGCTGATTGGTTGAACACACACTTTCAGCGTTCTGCAAATTTTATTTCATTTCACATCGATCATTTGGGAAAAGGAGCAAAAGAAGAGAAGCTACAAGAAGTGGAAGGACGACGAGGTCCAGGCTCTTTTGAGCGTATTTGCCGAGGAATAAATTCAGCTGGATTTAAAGTCAGTGACTTGAAACGACCGAGTCTGTGGAAGAATAGCTGACAAGCTGGCAGAGCTAAATATAGGGATCACGCCGAAACAACAGCTGGACTGGAGGTGTAGTGTAGTTTCTTTTTCCACTGCCAAATACGTCATCAGCCTGATTTGAATACATTTTACGGAACTTTGGGGTGCGGTGGAAACGCAAACCACACAGATGACCACAAATCCTTTTACCTAGGTAAATAAATTCCTGGAAATAAAAGTTCCTGGAAATGTTGGTGGAAAAGGGGCTATTGTAAGTCAAAATATTTGATTGCCTGACAGCAGCACAGGTGCCACAATGTGTGAACAACAGAAAACATTATCTTTAAGCATAAATTAGCCCTTCTCATTTACCTGGATGGACACATAGTATCTTGTACTGTGCCTTGGTTTGCTGAACACACTAGAAAACAAGCATCCTTACAGACATCTCTGGTCATAGATGTCACTGAACGTCTTGTGTCTTCGTTTATGTTCTTTGTTGGAGTGCATCGCTTGGGTGTCACAGCTAATTTCATTGTATTCCTATGCAATGACAATAAAGGCTTTCTATTCCATCCTATTTTATTAATTTATGGAGTTGGATGGCTCGTTAGCTATCAACAAATGTATCTGTAAGTGTTACAGATACAGAATGGTGAGGTCCTTTTTCAACATAATCCTCAGACTTGAAGGCTAAAGGGACATTTTTGACATTTGGATCTTTTAAGACATTGTTTTTCAGGAATAAAATTTTATTATTTGCCTCCACATGACTGCAGAAAGAGACGCCTTTTGTAGCTATGACTGGATATTAACTCTTGGAATGACTGGAGCTGTGATCATATACCTGCCGTCTGTTGTAAATCACGTCACAGTCTCTTATAGTTGCTGTCTCTCACTTGGGCTCTTCAGCTGATCAGCAACAACTGATCATCACAGCCTTTGACGAGGGTGTGGAGAACGCAGGGTGTTTTCACAGCAGTTGGTCAGTTACTATATATGAAAGGCGCAGGCCTGCGTCACAGGAAGGGCTGATGGGAAACCAGAGCTCAGGGGTAAAGCAGTCATGCTGTATATGTACAATGAAAGTTTCCAAAAGGTCAGCTGCTCTCTCTTTCGCTCACTCATTGGGTTGTTATATTTTTTTGTTTTCTTTTGGACTTGTGCCTAACATTTGAATAGTTCTCTTCCTCATTCTGGTGCGGAGCCAAGGGGTTATCGAAAAATACCAGTGAGTAGAGGTCCTCAGGAAACCCTCTCAACAAGCTGATTTGTATCTCCCATCTTGGCCCCTCAGAACACATTGTGCTGAACCTTGGCGTGTAGTCATGGACCCCTTTAATTCAACTCCCCAGAGAAAGAGGTAAAACAAAGGCCATGAAAACACATCGAATAGGTGGGGCTTCAACCTCTTAATCCTTAGCTGTCAATAGCAGGGGCTTCCAGGCTGATGCAGGTCCACATATTGTATGTTCATTGCCTTCAATGGAGGCATTTGTTTGACATTTTGACACTTGGTTGAAGCACAGCTGCACTTCTGGCCACAGTCATTTCCTGCATATTTGCTTTTTGAGGTTGGTTGTTTGCTGCTCAGCCTGATCTGTGTTGTTATGGCTGTTGTTATGAGCATTCGACTAGATTTCGTAATGCTAGTCTCTGTTTAGATGGTTTCTGGAGCCACATGTCATTGTGAGTAGTGACAGTGTATCAACACAGTATTTCTCACACTCCCACATCAGGAGGCGGCCCTCGCTGTACAGCAGGTTTGTGTCGTGCTTCAGACATGCTCCCACAGACAGTGACCACACACAGATGATTGTTGTCTGGATATTATCAGCTGGCTGTGATTGTGATGAAACAACCAAAGGAGCTAAAGTTATCTTCCAAAATTATCCAGTGATACTTTTCTTGGTACTCAACCATGTGCTCATTAGTTGGCATATAAATCTAAAGACACCTGAGGAGAGCGAGTTGTTGTCAGATGCGTGATGTGTTCAAGTGAGATGTCTTACTCTATAAATGAATCCATGATGTTTACAATTCTTAGTAGCATTTCTGGTATTTTTCTAAAACCTCTCGGCCATTTTGGAGCAATTGTTTGAAGGGATAAATGATTTTGAAATAATTGATATTATGATATGATTTGCAACGTAAGATGAAATGATAATCTTTCTATGTTTATTCTTGTTTTCATTACATTGCACATCAAAACGATTAGTGTGTGATTTTGCAAGGATCTGTACCAAACAAAAATGTTCTCTTAAGTATGCAGAATACGATGTGTAGGCCAGGGCGTCTCTGCAGCCCAACAACATTTAATTTAAAATGGTACTTTGACAACACATTTTCGCCTTTAAAGTTGAAGTATGTACGATTTAGAGGGATTTGGTGGTGTCTAGACTCTAGCTGTGAATTGCAAATTGCAACCAGCTAAAACTTTCTCTGTCTCTTGGCTAAAATTCCTTAAGTGTTCTCTGTTCAGGAGGATTTTACTGGGAGCTGAATTATCAGCAGATGTCTTTTCCTCTTCAGAACAAACAGACCAAGCTATTGAACTGCTTAAAACGCTGAATAAAGCAGTTTCATGTTACAAATCAGTGCATCTCTGATGCTTTTTGGCACCATGGAGAAAGGTAAGGTAAGGTAACTTTAATGTCCCTGAGGGGAAATTTGGGATAGAGAGAGTTGTCATAATTAAAACAAAACAGACAGTACAAATGCATAACACACAGAATCCAGAATCACACAGATAAATCATGGACAACTAGTGGTCACCGCTGGTTAAGCGATAGCAGACAGAACAAAGTAGATGAGTGGCTCATCCACAACATGCTCACCCTTTTCCTCTTAAAAATTACATGTGCTCATCTTTTTCTGATCCAGACGTTCAGGAGGTTCGTACCATGAGCCAGATTATCTGCAGAGGTCTTTTCCTCTCCAAAACAAACAGACCTGCTGATTTAAACCAGTAAAAACACAGGATAATGCAGTTTCACTTTACAAATCCATGTATTTCCTACACAGTGTGGCATGCTAATGTGTGGTCACCTCTTTTTTCCAATAACATAAGATCCAGACATTCAGGAGGTTTTAGCTGTGAGCCGAATATCCACAAAGGTCTTCACCTCTCCAAAACAAATGGACAAAGTGATTTAGACCACTAGAAACTCTGAATAGGGCAATTTCACATTATAAATCGAGCAGAACTTTAGTTCTGCTCGTTGTGGTTGGGCTTCTCACTACGGTGGCTGACACAAAAACTGCTCCCATCTGGCGCCAGTGTTTGGTTTGTCCATTCTGGGCTACTGCTCAGACCTGCTCCATATATACATGTAAACAGCTCATCGTAAGAAGGAGAACACAACAATGTATATTTTCAGGTCATTATACACTAAAGATGACATACTTATTATATTTTATTCCATTTCTGCCAATATATCCCCCTTAATTGTACACTCTGGACCTTTAACAAATGTTGTGCCTCCTGTGATTTTAAAATTGCAGTCAGGCCATATTGCTATTTCAATAAAATTTTGATTAATTGTTCTGACAGAGTTGTTAGTGCTTAGAAAGCACTGAGTGTGCCTGTAAGACAGTGTTTCCAAAAATAACATGGTAATAATGTATTAGTGTTGTTACAGCTCACACTAGCCTGTCAGACTGATATTTTCAATGCATCCACTTTGGAAGGACTTCCTGAAATATCTGCTTTTGGTGGCTAAGCTCTAGCGTTGTGGTCGTAAAACGTATCCGAATCAGAATCCAGTTTATTGCCAAGCAGGTTTTCACAGACAAGGAAATCGAATCCCCTACACACCTGTGTTGTAGTGTGTAGCTTGTTGCTAACATTGCCTCACTACCATTCCCCTGTAACCTTGCACCTACAGTTACACCTGAAGTGAAATGTTTTTGCTGACGTAGAGGTTTATGTATTTTAGAGCTTGACAGGAAGCCTATTTTTCGCCACACTGTATTTTTTCTTTTACACATTCCTCTAGTGTTGCACCTTGTTGAGCATCCCCGCACATTCAGGGCCATCGTTTTCAGAGCAGCAATAGATTCCCTTCGTGATGACAGGCTGTTTAATGACTGTGAGCAGTGGGTGGTGGGAGGTCAGGACCATGAGCTGTCCAGAGAGTGGAACGTAGGCAATAAGGCCTGTGCGGTTTCAATGTCAGCTGTAGACTCAACACCTCGGGATGTGAGAGTTTCTCAAAGGCCGCTCCTGGCTTGTTATGAGCTTCTAATATTGATTTTAATGAGTCAGCTGCCTGGTTAACGTTCTTCCTTCCACATTAATGTCCTCTTAACCCATCATCCTTGAGCAATTTGGCAGAGGCAAGGGGCATTATTGGTGCATGTGTCATCTGGAGATGGAACATTGAGAGGATGTTACCAGTCAAAGCTCAGTTTATAAGGCAGGTGTTTGGTGTTATGTTGTCTTGTGTACTCACTGACCACATTTGGGCAGTAGAACAGACAGATGTAAGTTCAGCTGATGTACAAGCCCCAGTGACAGGTCGACACCGCCACAGCGAAACTTGACACCTTTGGCTCACTTTCACTGCGTCGTAGACTCTTGTTACCCAGCAATGCAGAAACACTGGTCTGTCATGCAGCGAACAGGCCGGGATGCTTCTGTCTAAATAAGTCTCTGTTTTTTCCTGTTCTTTGCAATGTGCTGAATTAAGGCAGAGTCAACCTACTGACCTGGTTACACAGCCCTCATAGTTAAAATAAATGAGCGAGTAGAGCAAGTGACAAAAAGACTCACAGCGATCAATACACCTTTTTCACAGCAGACATTTTAACCTGTCAAAGTGCAAAAAAGCACAGGTGTTACAAATAAAATCAGTGACGACTGCTCAGTCAATGTGTTATGAGAATGTGAAGTGAGCCAATATGAAGAATACCAATATTTTAACCAATATGTTAAACTAAGCTTACTGTCTCCTGGCTCTGGTTTTCTGCTTCACACTCACATGAGAGTGGTATCTTTCCTCTAATCTAATATCTCTGTAGTAGTTTGAATTGGCTTTCCGTCAACATTTGTCGGCACCTTACAGACCTTTTTTCACAGCACACATTTTGTAATCGCAGGAAGAAGGCAGGTGTTACTAATAACATTAACGATGGCTCAGTTTTATTACATGACCCAGTAAGCTTATTGAATGTGCCAACATATACAATAACAGTGCCCCTCTGGAAGTGGCTGATTGTAAATTGAATGTCATTAAAGTCAATAAAGTGTAGGTGTAATAGGGAATCTAATAATTACACCTGTGATTTAGCCTCTGTAATGAGTCACGCTGTTATTAAGGGCTATAAAAGGAACAGTGTGTAAGATTTAGTGGCATCTAGCAGTGAGCGTTGCAGACTGCAACTAGTTGAAACTTCTCCCGGTTAGAATTCCTTCAGTGTTCGTTGTTCTAGAGGTGTTTACAAGGAGCCAAAGTATCTGCAGAGGTCTTTTCCTCTCCAAATCAAACAGACCTGGTGATGTAAACCGGTAAAAACACAGATTAAAGCAGTTTCATGTTAGATAATCAGCATTTTTCCAACGCTCTCATCACAGAAACGGCTGCTAACTATTATGGGCCACACAGAAATGCTAATGGCCCCATGTAGAGCCAGTGTTTGGTCTGTCTGTTCTGGGCTACCATAGAAACATGGTGGTGCAACATAGCGGACTCGGTGGTTGAGGACCAGCTCCTTATGTAGATCTTAACAGCTCATGGTATGGTAAGGAGAACAAAATGATTCTTATTTTCAGATAATTACACTCTAAAGAAACATACTTATTATATTCCATCTATGCAAATATATTCCCCTAAATCCTACACACTGGACCTTTAATGAATCATGAAATTCAATATAATTTTAAGCAATTATTGTGCCGTAGCTCTAGGTGAAAGATAATACAATGAGTGGCAGGGTAGCCAGCTAATTAGACCAGAAATCAATTTGGGATTTGTCCTCGTACCTCAGGAGGTCTTACTCATCTGTGCACCTGCAGTAACGTCACAAACACCTGTTAACGAACAGCTCATTGCAGTTATCGTATGCTCAAAGGCAGCCAGACTGAAGAATAAACTACATTAACCTTTTGCTGTTATTAACATGCATCCCACTTGTGGCTGTCTGACGTCAGTTGTCTGACTCAGCAATGAACCATCTACAGTTGTCCACCAGTCTTATCATTTTGATGAAGTAATGTGTGCTGAGTTTATCTGAAACAAAAACAGCTTGTCACTGCCAAGATTGTACAACATGTTGTTGATGTCTTCAGAGAAATACTTTGTGATGGTATATTAGCAGAAGCACAGATGAGAGGGAGAGTCCTCCAAGGAGTTGGAGGAAGGTGAATAAGTCTTTTTTTGATTATTTGGCTCTGTGTGATCCAAGATAAGTCAACCTGATTTTCTGGTATGCTGTGATTTTTTTTTATGGTCTGTAACTGTTATATGTTGTATGTTTGCAACTTTGTTTAGACGTGTAGCTGCGTCTCTTGACTGGGACACTGTTGTAGACTTTGAATCTTAATGAAGCTACTCCTGGTTGAATAAATTTTAAATGAAAAATACATGTTGATGAAAGGTAAATTACAGAGCCATGAATCAGTGATATGGCTTGACTTACAGTCTTTTGGGGTTGGTAAATTTACTCTCCTTCGCTTTGGCTTTCCGTCCTCGGCTCAAAACTCCACTGTACTCACACAGCTGGCTCGAGAGTGCCGTCTCTGCCGATATAAAATGCACAATGTAATAGAAGTAATGGAGGAGGTAGAGCAATACTCAGTCTGCACTCAAACACAACGTGAATACTTTAAAAGCTTGGAAGGAACATTAGTTTTATTTCTTTGGCAAAAACAACTTCAGGATGCTGACTGTGTCCAGTCTGATTGCTGGATGTTTCTTTCAGTTCATAGTGGGTATAATCTTAATTTTGATCCTGGCACCGCCAACACAATTGAGCTGAAGTGTTTTTATCACGTACAGGAAGGTCTTATTTGATGAAATGATACGGTGTTTAAGTTAGGGAGGGTTGAATTTAAAATCGGCCATCTTGTGTCTGTGTGTAGGACTGTTTTATTGCCTCACAGTGATAGTGATGTATATAATGTATATTCTGATTTTATTTCTCTCTGTAGTTTCCTGTAAGCCCCGTCGTGCTGCTTTCCTACCAACGCTACTTACATGTTTTCACTTTCAGTTTTCAATACTTCCCACACCTTTCATTACATCCTCTGTGCTGCTCACTCCCTAAACTCATTACCTTCTCTATTTTGCAAACAGAGGTGTTACACATCTTTGATTAAAAGCTGTTACAGGACTTTTTAAAAACTGATCTGTCCTAACATGCAGATCTCAGTCTGCTTATTCTTCTCTTTAAATTATTAAGTTTTCCCAAGAAAATGTCTCAGAATAGTAAAAGGAGCTGTAATACGATCTGCCACACCAACCCGCAGTAGAAAATGCCTGCACAGCAACACACAGACTAAAATAAAATAATCTGATATGCCAAATAATCATGTTTACCAATCGTTAAATAGCATAAACAAAACTACATTCTTTCTGATATCATCATGTGTCACAGTATGTGATAGGACAGAGAGAAAAACAAGTTGCCTTGTTGACATTCATGACATGTAGTACTGTATGATTGAATGGTAAAAAAGTAAGCTTTGTATTTATTAACTTCCTCATCGCTATTGTTCAAAGTGTTCCTCATGAATTTCTTTTTATGAAGCTTCCAAATTAGAGATAAACACGCAGTCTGTATCAGGGGTGTAAATCACAAGTTTCATCATGATACGATATTGTATTGATTCTTTGAATAACAATATGATATTTGCTGATATCACAAAGTCTGCCATGATCTGATTTCAATTCAGTTTATTCAGGGGCCTGCAACTGACGCAAGAAAATATCAATAAATATCCTTATTGTCTTTTTCTTGGCTGCTTGTAATTGTCTGCCTGGTGCTAGGCTGCTAGCACTGTTTGAATGTTTAGGAAGGAGTCGACATGGGTGGACTTGGTGACACGTGTGCCATGGGATTAAAGAAAAGGTGATATGCATTAATATAATTTCAGTCAGGAACCCTCTAACTTTTCAAAGAAAACTTAATGTCCATTTGCAGTATTATATTTGGCGGTATGGCTCTGTTCTAGGGCCTCTCTGTCTTTCCTCGGGCCGACGCAGAAAGCCTCTTCCTACAGTGGAAAGCATAAGGCAAACCTGTCTGCCCTTCCATGTGCGAATGAGGAAAGCCTGAGGCAGCGAGAGCAGACCTCCCTTCCCTTCCATGCACCTACATGGGAAGCCTGGAGAGCAGCAGCAAAGACCCCCTGGGAACAGAACAGAGCTGCATCAGTGACAAACAGAAAGGACATTGATAAGTCAGACACAGCATGAAAAGGAGGAGCTGGGGTGGAGGTGGGTTGCAGAGGAAGCAGCAACAGTAGGCAGGCCAGAGCAGTTTAAATAGGGCGCTCTGAAAGAGACTCGCCAATTGGTTGCATAGAAAGGAATCATGTGATCTGTCAGCTGACTCCCTTCATCAATCAGCTGCTCCATCAGTTGATAGGCTGTTTGAGATCAGCTGATGTAGCTGTGATGTGAGCTGAGCTTGACTCTGTGTCCTGCCTGAAATCGATATATCGATCAAGAATGAAGTATCGTTACACCTCTAGTCTGTATCTGCTTGCTATAACACGTGATTTAAGCACTTCAATGCATTTTTTATGGCTGAAAACTCATCAATAAACATAACATTCAAAATGTCATGTGCCCTGTTTTGTAGATATATTTCCATTTAATCCATTACTGCAAGCTTTGAGATCTCGTCTACAATCTTAAATAGAGCTTCAACAATGGTGTCCCCATAGCAGGAGTGTGACAAAAATGTTCAGTGATGAATGATAACTGACCACATTCTGCCCAGCCCCTACTCAATCATGATTTGACAGTTGAGTTAACTGTCGAGACGTGCCGGCTCCACCCTTTAAGCAACCAAATACAAACCAAATCTCTGTTTCCAATGGAGATTCTGTCAAGAGAAATTACACTCCCCCGGCCTTTTTCTCAGCTGGCTGGGAGATTTCTCTTCCATCCAGAGATCACTTCATCCTGCCTGTCTGCCTGAAAACCCCCCACATGGGCTAGCTGGGTCCCAGAGGAATTGAAGGCCTGCTTTTGGAGTGGAAAACATTGGCCCTGGAGTTGAGAGGCCTTTGTATAAATGTTTCAATCTCTTTCCAGACATGAACAAAATACCCCCTGAGTGAGACCTGAACGCTGCTGATATTTAATAACTGTGATTCAGCTGCGGAGTACCTGCAGACTTGGATCTCAGAGTTATACATAGTCCTGAGGGTTTGGATGCTTATTCAGTTTTCTGGTAGTTGTCAAACTCCCATATCTCGACTAACCTAACAGGGATTCATGAGTCCTATTATGATTAATTTACTATAAAAAAAAAACTCACACAAGGAACAGTACATCTATGAAGGTAGAGAAAAGGGGATACGTCATAAAATACTTTGCAGGGCTACAGACCAACCTTTTACGTTGTTTGCACTGGTGCCTCTAACTTTTAAATTTATGTCCACCAGCGCATAATTAAGGTACACCCCAAATTTTTTACCACGCCTTTTGGTGCTGCAATAACACATTTAAGTGTTACCTTTTTTGTCTGTTCCCATACACATGGGTGTGTGGGAACAGACAGACAGATTTCCTAAAACATGATGTATATTATTATACAGGGCTGTATGTTCACTGTTTTTGCACTAAACACTGGTGCGACAGAGGCTGAAAGTTTCATAGGCACAGGCCACAAAATTGTAGCACAAGTCCGTTGTAGTTTTAGACTTCCTATTCTGTGTTTAAAAGAAATTTCCATGACCTTTCAAATGAATATAGTGCTTCAAAAATGCAGTCAGTGCCTAAAATAGCTTTTATTTATTTAGAATTATTATTTTTAAGGCGCACAGCATGGACAGAGGAAGTAGAGAGAGGCCAAAATGGTTGCTCTCTGGAGCCCTGACTTCTAAAAATACTGCGAGAATGACAGTATTGACCAAGCGAGGTTTAAAATGCAGACAACTTGATCAAGACCTTCTTTTGTGTGTTCACAGTAGAGCTGCAACTCATCGTGTTTTTATTTGAATTTGCTTGTTGTCATCTTAAATAATCAATTCATTATTTGGTCTATGAAATGTCAGAAAATAATTAACAGTGCCCATCACAATTTTCCAAAGTTCACATTAACTAGGTACTTGCTTGTGTGGCAGACTCTATGACGTAGCTTACACCTTACACCTCCAAAACACTAGTCAGCGGCGGGGTGTCTGTGAAGTTTAGTTGGTTCAAAACACACCCAAAACACACATTAAACACACATTACACATGGCTTCATAGAGACAGTTTCAAACACAAGTACGCAAATTGGCTTCACTATAACTCACAGCATTCACAGACAAACACTTGTCTTTATCTGGACACATTTTCCAAATAAATACAACATGCTAATGTTATCCTATGGCATTTTACATTGTATAAATTAGCCTAGCGGCCGGCAATCTTCTCCTCTTCTTATATAAAACCAGGGACGACAGCAACATCAAAGGTAATGGTAAATAATTTGACTCTATTACAACTCACAAGGTTCACTGACAAAACAACTGTCTTATACTAAACACGTTTCCCAAACAAATATAACATGCTAACGTTATTAGCACAAGCCTATGGCATTCGCACAGGTACGAGCAGAGATTTCCTCTGCTCATATGAAGCCAGGATAAATTACACACAAAACTGAAAATGCTATGTTTATGGAGGCTTTGTTGACTTCACAATTTATTGTTTCTTATCTCTAAATTAAAGTTAAGAAAAGCTTTGTTTCTACTGAGGGAAATGGTTTCATCTTACAAAAATAGACAGGAGGTCTGTGGCCATGACGTGTAGTTACATTTCTGGGAAGGTGCACGTCAGGCTGCAGCGTAGGCCTTATGTCGACACAGAGCCGTCGATTCAATGCAGAAGTATAAATTCAGCCTAAGACTCCAAAACCTAAAGACATTAAATTTACTATCACACAAGACAAAGATAAACAGCAGATCCTCACAATTTATAAGCTGGACCAAGGAACGGTTGGTATTTTCTTAAAAAATGACTCAAATGATTAATCAGTGGTGAAAGTAGTTGCAATTTATTTGGTCTAATTGATTAGTAGACTAATTGTTTCAGCTCTAGCTTAAAGTATTAAAATGAAAAATTAAAGAATTAATCATGCATTGGAATGCAAAACCAGACTATGGGAATTTAGTTTATTTCCTCTCGTCTAACTGCTTCCATTTTAAAGGATGAAATGTGGAAATAAGATTCTAACATCTACTTTAACCAACGACCAGGTGCCATTAAATGGTCTTAGTGTAGACTCATTCATTTGCGTTTCCTGCCGAGCGCTATTTACCCATGTTCTCAGCACAGTCTGCCCGTTGTTTTTGTGTTTCTGCTCTATAAATAAGATCCTGTGGGTGACGTTAGTTCCTCTCTCAGCCCCTGTGTTTATGTGTGTATTTACATGTAAATGTGCGCACTGTGGCTGTTTGTGTGAGTATATCTGTTTGCGGTTGTGCTCTGTGTGTCTCCTCGCTGTCATCTGCTCACCAAGACCCTACAGGAGAATGGCTTTCTTTTGTTGGTATCTATTTCTCGTGAGATTGAGTTGTAACAGTGTTGTATGTTGGCATCTCATTTATCACAGACAATAAACCACTGATAAACAAAGACGGCTTTGTGCAGATCGAACCAGCATTGCTGGCTAGAAGCCCGACCGTGACCTCACAGGGGTAAAAGATAGTCATACACCATGGGCTCAGATGCCAGCCTCAGTTCAGACATATTTGCCATCTATCCTTTTAACAAGTGCACACAAATGTCCAGACGGAGCGATGTAATCTGTTAGGTTCAAATGTAATCTCAGATTACAGATTAGGACAGAGCCAAAAATGCGAACGCTGGACGATGTGAAAGGGAGGTTTTATTTACCGCTATCTGTGTAATCTGGGCAGTTATCCGCACTGACGTGTGTGTGTGTTTCTGTACCATCATGTGGTAACCTGTGTGTGCATGCAGGGTGAGGAACTGATACTCTGAGGCAAGAGGAAATCGTGGGTGACAGAAACAGTCGTGTCGCTTCCTCCTAGAGCTGGATGCCACCAGGCTAATCTGCCCCCGCAGTAATTACAGAGCTCTACCAGTGGGGGGGATAAATACGTGTGTGTGTGTGTGTGTGTGTGTGTGTGTGTGTGTGTGTAGAGGAGGTTGCAGTGGTCTGTACATAGTATGGAAGTCTTCTGTGTTTGCAACATCAACAGAAAAAGACACAATGGGAAAACATCAGGGTTGTTGCCACATCCTTGACAGAGACGTGAAAAAGTGTTTGCAATAGCTGCGACCTCCATGCCAAATTTCAGGCTCTATGGGTAAAAACTGTGGCCGCCAAAGGGTGGGGAAATTTTTCTTTACCAACCAACCGACAAAACAAGCTATAAAACTGCTTGTCGCGGCCAAAAAACAACTCCATGTCTGTGGCTCAGGAGGCAGAGCAGGTCGTCCACCAATCAGAAAATTGGCGGTATGATCCCCTGCTCCTCCAGCTTGCATGTCAAAGTATCCTTTGGCTAGATACTGAACCCCACATTGCTCACTGTGAGTGCATGTGAATGTGGAACAGAGGAGCAGGTGGCACCTTGTATGGTAGCATCAGCCATGTGATTTTGGCTGCTGTCTGTACCAAATGAGCATGTTCCTTCACATCTGGAATATGATATGTAGGCTGTGTCATCTCTATTAAACCACAATGCTTCATTATAATGTTATATTGTGACACATTTTGCCCAAATCAAACAATTGCAGCTCCTCCTATTTAAAAAATTGCACTCAGCCACATTCAAATTTCAGTAATATGTGGATTAATTGTGCAGCTGTAGTTAATGGGTAAAATGTGACAAGAAGTGTCGAAGCACAAGACTAGAAAGGCGCTGTACACTTGTCCATACATGATCTGTGTGTCGCTGGGGTGCCGGGAGGCTAATCACCTGATTCCTAAAGCTATTCACCACCCCCCACCACACATACACACGTCACAAATGTTTTACTTGTGCACTGGGCTTTACTGTAATCTGATTGTTCCTGTGTGTGCTGGGCAGGTTGGTAGATGGGCGGGTGTTAACCACAGCCCCGACACTCCTGTCTGCTAGCATCAACTATTAGCTCATCATTCTGTCTAAGAGAGGAAGCATTAGCCCAGCAGTGACCTCTGACTGTTATTGAGAGCCCTGGAAACTGTGCCGGCTCCTCGTTTTTATTGCTTTGGTACACTGTGGGGAGTGTTTTAATCATCTGGTCCCTGGGTTGCTGGCAGAAACATGTTCATATTCTGTCATATTCATCTATAACACAGGGTGCTTCCTCTTAACTTTAAAAACAAAAAGGCATTTTAACTTGTGCTTTTTCAAATTGCCAGTGGCTTTTTTCATTTAAGAAAATGTGCTCTGACCACAAAACAGATGGAAAACTTTGGCATTAAAAAAGTGCTTCACTAAGCCTCTCAGGCACAGAGGAGCATTTTCCAAAATTAAGAACAGTTTTTCATGAGCCAAGTAATATCAGTTAGGGAGAAAAGGAACGCTGTACTATAAAAGTTGGCAGCAGGTGTTACTTTGATTGAAATTACAGCCGGGGAGCACACTGACTTTGTTGCTGGAGTTTTTATATAGACGTCTGAGACTTTCACCAAACTGCTGTTCGCTGATAATGGCAGCTGGAATTAAACTGCTTGTTCAGATTATTAACACAAACCTAAAAAAAATCCTTTCAAGTCCTCTTCCATTTCCGATATTAATTTCACCCATTGCTGAATGACCTGGAGTCCTGCATAAGGTTTTAGGTGCTTCTGGTGAGGATTTGTCCCAGTCCATTTGAGTTTCATTGTGTATTCCCCCCACACAGCGTGTACTCAGGGCTGTAACCTCAGCCTTCCTTCCCAGTCCTCTCTGACTGTTCATTACGCATCATTTATTCACCATTGATGTGGTGTTAGTGTTCCTCTTTAGGTTGGTTTGAGAAAGCCAAATATTCAGTCCATTGTTAATAGTGACCTAAGGAACAGCATTTTAAGTGTGTCAGCTACAGACAGTCAGATGATTCAACATGTCAGCTGCTTGTGGGCTGGAAAAACCCATGGAAACGACTATCAGGACATTAATGTTCAGTGCCCTTTAACTACCATGGCAACTAGACAGCTCATGTTTTTCTTGGATTCCTTTAATGTAAGCGACAATCTGACATTGCGGAGCACAGATATTATCGATCCACCACTCTGGGCAACAAACAAACAGAGTGAACTTTAGGCACCTGTTGACTTTGTCCATCTTAGAAAGTTTGGATTTCTTTTTTTTTGGAACACAAAAAAAGCTTAAAGGATACTTTGCTGATTATCAACCAGCTTTGTATCATAACAATGTGGGTAGTGTGTGTAAATGAACTGTGAAAAACATCCCTCCATCTTTTTAGCTCCCAGATCTCCCTGCTCATCTCTCTGCTCAGATCTTTTGGATGATGCGTTGGGGTGTTGCATGAAGTACTTAAGCATTTTTTCATGCCTGACACCACGGACACAAAGCATATAGATGTGGAACGAGAGAAAGACCCGCCCCACTCTCTCTAACACAGACCAAACTTTGATCAAATGGTAAAACTAGGCAGTGCTGATCAAATAAATAAATCAGATACTGATCAGATGTTGTTCTACTTTTTTAAAATGCAAAGTCTGCATCTATTCAGGTTATCGATGTCAACAATGAATCGGTTATTCGCTGAGAATGTTATTGACCAGTAAAGTATGTCAATGTATAGGTTAATTTTGCTGCACTTCAGTTTATTGCACTACGCATCACCCACAATACTCATTCAGCGATTACCTGCCAGCAACGGCATCCAGACCCAACAGAGTTGCTGTGAAAACATTGTGTCCACCCTACAGTCTGACCCCCAGCTCGGCCCAATGAGTAAGCTGCTCAATTTTTAGCCATGAAACCCCTTTTGCATTGTTGACTATGGTATCAGTGTGCTAACATAGTTAACAATGCTAAAGGGGTTATAAGGCTCGATATAAAGCTGCTTACACACTGGGGAGACCTGGGAGGAGACTGGAGGGTGGGCACAATGTTTCTGGGATGCCATTACTAGCTGTAATCGCTGAATGACTGATAGTGCTAACTAGCTAATGTTAGCTCCCACCCAGTGGAGACCAGAGTCAGCAAAGTCCTTGGAAAATAATATAAAAGGCAGAGTATTTACATCATGAAACATTAAAATTTCACAACCTCTCAATGCATAGCGCTTTGAAATGCAGCCCTAAAGCTCACTGAGTCAGTGGATCGCTGGTCTAAAAGGAAAGGCCTCTTTGATTTCACATCTTTTTAAAAAGTTTTCTAAAAAATTAACTGCTTAGTTATCAGTTAATGGGTGTTGGCCTATTAAAGCAAAATTAAAGGAAACTGACATTCCTATTTCGATTATCTGTGAGCATAAATGTTAATCACATCAACTTCAAACCAATATTATGTTACTGTATTGGCTATGTCTCTCCTAAAATGTCTTAAATAACATATTTTAGTGCACTGTTTAGCTGTTTTACAAGAACTTGTGAAGAGGAAGTTTTTAGGAACATATTTTAACTTACTGTTTAACTGTAACCAGCCAACCACCATGTTGTTTTCTGTGTCAGAACAGCCAAACTCACATTATATCACCCACCAGCGGGAGAATTTACCGGCACAGTGCGGCGCAGTGCATTCTGGTAGTTCTCTACCCCTTGAGCGAAAAGTGAACGCAACAGCCTTTTACCTCTGTTTTCTCTTGTCATGTTGCACTAATTCTTCTAAAGTATTTTCTCTTTCTACTGCATAGACAGCCCCGTTTTATTGAAAGACAGTCTTTCCCGCAGTGAAATACTTCTTTAAATCACAACATGACATGTGAATAGCTCTAATTGTACAGTTTAACCAGAATTTGGCAGCAGATTTGTAAAAATCTGAAATGATGTATTTGATGACGTCAGCCATCATGGTGATCACACAGATGAGCTGCACAAACACAAAAGGCTCTAATGTGCTGGAGAATGCCAGTGCAGATTAAAAGTGAAGTGGTCACTAATGCCTGGATGCATGACTTCTACTGTAAAATCCCTTCGTGTCAGTATGTAGCTCTCTGTAATTATTGGTGTAACTCTGAGTGCTGTTTATGTGTGTGTTTATCCCCTCTGTGACCCTGCACTGTCAGCTGTGAGAGGATCAGCCCTCCATTTGACTGGTCCTGAGGTCAGAGGTCAACAGCAGCAGTTCAGAGGAAGAGTCAGAGGGTCACTGTCATCTTGACTTGAACGAGCTCTGAAAGAGCCACATTGGTCGGCCTGTTTACACAACCAGCTCTATAAAGACAAACTTTAAACCGCCTGGATGGCAGAAGGAAGGATTATGATGATTGCTGACAGAAATGAGACGACCTTTGCCACTGAATTAACGCATCAAAGAGACACTTTTATACACACACTTTGCTAAACCTGCCTCCGCTACTACTATGTCGAGCAGGTCCAGCATATGCCAGGACAACAAAACACACATGATCCTTCTGGTTTGACACACTGACACACATCTCACAGAGGAGGCCTGTAATGCAACTCTGCTCCGGGCTCAGTCAGCATTCATTCCTCTGTGTACTGTAGCACCCCTTAACCTGCACCAGCTGTGTACACACACATTTACACACACAAATACATTCACTTCCTGCACCTCAGGGGGATTTTTGGCCAATGGGCTAGTACTCCTGGCCAGTTGGCCCTCTCTGTTCGCATGGTGTACTCCAATCAGCACATTCCTCTTCTCTAGACAGACACAGGGAGACGATTTTGGCAGCGCACACACAGGGTGGGGTAACGCTCATATCCTGTCCCCTGACCTCAGATTACACACATACACACACACACACACACAGTCACTGTACTGTTTTGCCCATGCTCGCACTCAAAACACCACATTCTTGCACTCAAAACATACAGCTTTTCCTCTGTTTTGAAGCAGCTGTCACAGTCACTCTCTCAACCCAGAGCCCTCGGTGTCTCTCTGCCCACTGCCAGCCACAGAGCCAGTGTGGCCGTGCCAGTCCACGCCTGTTGTTATGCCCTCACACTAATACAGACTCTCCTCTGTCTGTGTTAATGACTCTCCCTCCATCTTTCCATCCCTCCCTTCCTCCCTCCGGGCACCACTTGGACACCAGGACCAGGCTTTGACAGAACCCTGTCTCTGACAACAATGACGTTCCAGTCCACTACAATCAATTTGCTGCTGATTGCTGCACTTTCACGTCCGTCTCTGAGTGTTTTCGTCCACATTAACAAGCCTGTAGCACGCCTAAGAGTTGGAGAAACAAAGAAAAAGAGACTGTAATGCACATTTGCTGCTGTGTTTTTTTTGTTTTTTTTTGTCCCAAGTACATTTGAGGCCAGTGTGTGTACCCAGGCATGAAGTCAGAGCTGACTGCTGGCCACCCCATTTGAGCTCTCTTGCGCAGAGACTGAGAAAGCACTCAGCACTCAATCACACACTCGCGTTCTCTTTAAAACTGTCTTTGACTTTGTTTCTGCTGTTTTTTTTCTTTGCAAATGATGTACACTCCCTCTGCGCCCTCCCTCCTCCCTTGTTTCCCATGATTTCACGGTGTTGTGAAATCTCCAGAGTTTCCTGCATGGGAAGGATCAGAAATAAAAACTCTCCAAAACTCAAATACTGGAAATCCACATACTCAATCCTGAAGGGAGCTCCTTCTTTGATTTAGTTATTTTTCTAGGCAAACACCACACACCAGTGGACAGTGATCAGAGTGTGAGAAAGCTTAAGGACACACAGAATCAGAGTCACACATGGGACTCCCCACCCAGTGCTGGCTTATCCAGCCCACCACCCTTCAATCTGCTGTTGAACTTTGGCTCCCCCCCTTTCCCCTCATTTTCTTTCCATTGTTGTTTCATACATGCACCGAGCTATGTTTGCTCTCACTTCTGCTGGTGACATTCACCATGTGTTTATCACCTCACCCCCCACAACCCTCTCCTCCCCGCTATCTTTGATTTTCTTCAGCTGGCTGGACGAGGGTTTTTCCTCGTTGTCACCGGTCAGAGTGTGGAGGAGGTGCTGGGATTGAGGCTAAGCAGTCCTTTGGCACATTGCACTTGACATAGCATACGGTGTTATCACTGGACACAGAGGAAGGGGAACAACTGAGAGTTGTGGGGTTGTTAGTGTGTACAAGGACAGTGTGTACATATGTTCGTGAACTGAATAGGGCGTGTCTTGCATACATGTTTGCTGCACAAGTAGACTGTGTGTTTTGGGGTCCCTGTTAAGTGGACTTTGTCTTGCCTCTGTCCCTGTCCAACAAACTTTGGTAGCGATGGGAGTCCTGCCAGTCCAAGGCCGAATGAGGAAGGGGTGGGGCTGGGTGTACAGTGGGAAAAAGAGGGGGGAGGTGGAGGAGATAAATCGTTGAGTCCCATGTGAAACCAGCTCACATGGCTTCCTTTTTTGCTCTTGTCACTAACCCAACTGTTCCAGATAGCCTTCAGTTTGGCCATTGTTCTCAGCCATGCACGGTTATCTGCTAGTTGCCGTAATCATATTTGGGTTTCGTAGCCCGGAGGAGGTTTTTGTGCACTCATCATGTTTATTCACCGGGGCTAATGTAAGGCCAAACAATGGTGTTATCTCCTTGCCTAGTTGTAAATGGACTGAGCCGTCAACATGTGGAGTTCAGTAGATTTGGTTTAAAGAGGATTATTATCATGACTCAACCCCTGCAAATGTATTAGCCAAAGCAGAGGCTGTGTGTGTGTGTGTCTGTTTGTGTCAGAGGAGTGTTATGTGTACTTTATCTGGTTTATGTGTTGGTCTGTGTGCGCAGTTGCATGGTGTTTGTGTGGTAATTATGACTAACATAACGGTGTGGTGTCGCTGTCCTCTCTCCTAGGTGACATCACGCAGAAGGGCTATGAGAAGAAGAGAGCCAAGCTGCTGGCCTCCTACATCCCCCGTTTGCCAAGTAAGACCAACTCTTCTTCTGCTCTTTGCTTTTCTTTTACATCTACGTCCTCTTTCTCTCTCTGCGTAATATTTAATCCTCCCTGTCAGCATTTTTGGTGCTGGTCATAAAACCAGAGTAATTCCATCAGAAGTGCTCATCAAGTCATGACTTTATTGTGCTGGTTGTTGCATCTCAGCTGATGGTTCTTCCCCATCTGTTTAGAGAATTACAAAGAAAAATCTCTGTGCTTTTGATTTTTTTTTTCAGCTCAATAAAAAAGTAGCTTCACTGAATATCCAGTGTGTCTGTGATTCTCTTTGTCCAAGTTGTCAAAGAGAATTTCTGGCTGTCTGTGGCACTCTAGTGGCCAAAATGGGAATTGCACACGTGAGAACAAAGCATACAGCAACATCTAACTTCTCTGAAAACCACACCGCTGTGTAAAGTCCCCAGAATAACAAAACCACTCTAAGCCACAGAGTTTGTGCTATCCATTGTGAACTCATGAACGCAATTTGCTCAAACCAGTATCGGTTTACGAGTGGTAACAGAAGTAGGGAAGTACCAGAGTTTCGTTGTACTCTCATGAGCCAGTCACCTCTGTCCTCACTGGTAAGCTGATCTGTTCAGTTTGTCTCAGTCAGCTGACTCACATGAGGGTGTGGTGTTTCCTCAGGAAGAACTGCACCATATTAGCATTAACATGAAAAAATCCTTCTTCATGTGCCACTGTGAGCTTATTTTAAAAGGTGGAATACTTAACTTCCTTTCCTGGGAGTGTAACCTTGGCCTGTTTTGGCTTGAGCTACAACATTATACATCTGAAGTGATAAAGCACACAGGGAGTTGAAAAGAACTGCAGGAATCTAAATCTAATATGGATAATTTCCATATTTAGCACTTGAATTAAGTTCTGATGGTCATCAGTGGCTCCTGGGCAGCTTGCCCTGAATGTCAAAGCAGGTATTGGGAAGCTTTGAAACTCCAAAGGTCACCTCCTGCTCCTGCACCCGTCCCATCGGGCCTCTTATTCTTCTCTACCATCATCTACACAGGGACTCTGTTGCCCAGGCCCTCTGAGAGGAGTTGACTAAAAATATATTTGCTTGACTCTAGCCTAGTTTCATGTACTGCGTTAACGGTATAAGTTGCATCAGTCAAGTGCATGTCCTTATTTCACTTCATGCTCAGAGCCTCTGTAGTGAGGCTAAATTTAGAGAGCTTCTCGGAGTATAATGTAATATTTATGCCCACATGTAGCTGTAATGGCATTATGTAAAGCCAGAGTGAGCAACTTCCTAAAAGCTCATGTTTGTTGTTGTTTATTAATGTCACCCAACATATGTTTTTTTATTGACCGCACATATAATGTGCTTCTGTTCTGTAGATGTGGATCTGTCTTTGCCAGATGTACAGCTTTCCCCGGGCCACAGTGCCGACCCCAGCCCGAGTCCTGAGGCTCCGGGCCCCTCCACATCTTCAGCCTCCAGACACCACCGCGCACACCGCAGTGGAGGGGCCAGGGACGAGCGCTACAGATCAGGTACACAGCTTATATACAGGGCACATAGGAAACACACTTTAACAGAGAAATGAATAAAACACATTTAACTAGAAGGGCACCTGGAGAACACAGATGTCTGCCAAGGCCAAATCCCCTGTCTCGCAATGTTTATGAAAGTGAAAAATAATTTGTATACATGCCTTGTGATTTTGATCTTCTCCAAAATTTGTTTGGTTTTGCCTTGGCCCATGCTGCACCGTTACACCAAGTTCCATGAAAATTGTGCCTGTAGTTATTCTGTAGTTTCATAGACAAACTAACAACCCAAACAAAAACAGAATGTCCTTTGTAATAAATACCATCCAGCAGTAGGGCTGTGACTAATGATTATTTTCATTGTTGACTACTCCGTGAATAATTTTCTTGATTAATTGATTACTTTTTGTCTATAAAATGTCAGAAAGTGGTGAATAATTGTGATCAGTGTTTCCCAAAGCCCAAAATGACATCCTTAAATATCGTATTTTGTCCACAACCCAAAGATATTCAGCTTCCATTTTACACTTACAAAGCTTGAATCTGATAATTTGGACTTTTTTTTTTTTAAACAAAATTACCCAAAATGACTAATTGATCACCAAATTAGTTGCAAATTAATGTAATAGTTGACAAGTAATGGATTAATCAATAATTATTGCAGTTATATTCAGCAATAACAAATCATCAAACTGTCACCTCCTCTGTCTTTCTGTCCATCTCACTCATCTGTCTCACTCTGTGTAATCTTACCATTTGTGTAGACATCCACACAGAGGCTGTTCAGGCAGCACTGGCCAAACACAAAGAAGAGAAGATGGCACTGCCCATGCCAACCAAGAGACGCTCAGCCTTTGTCCAGTCTCCCATAGATACCTGCACACCCCCAGGTAAACTAGACTCCTCACACTCAGTGAGTAGTTGGTGACTGTGATGATTGTGGGACCTGCTGTTCAATCAGACACCTTCAGTCCCTCTGGACGACCGACTCTGTAGCCGACTCTAGCTCTTTTGTACGTCTTTTAAAGAGGGCAAGCAAAGCTATGAATGTGTTCTTTAGGGCTAGATAGAGTAAAAAAACATCTAAATATTCAGCGTTTTCTCTTTCCATCAGACACATCTTCTGCATCAGAGGATGAGGGCTCACTGCGCAGAAAGGCAGCTCTCAGTGCAGTGCTAGCCCAGAGCCTGCAGAGCCCTGATTACTGGATCAACCGTTCCGTCCAAAGCTCCTCCACGTCCTCGTCTGCTTCCTCCACCCTCTCCCATGGAGAGCCCAAAACCCAGCCACAGCCCCAGCTACAACCTGGTGCTTCTGTGTTGGCAGATGTACTGGCCCACACGCGCATAGGTAAATATCAACAGATACATAACGGTGATGGTCGGCTGTCATTCCCATATATGACACTCCCTTTCTCTTCTCCTCCAGAAAACAGCGTCCCCCCAGATGTGACATCCTCCACTCCCCAGGATAGAGGATCAAGGGTGGACCTGCCTCCGGCAGTCAGGGGCATGAGCCGTGGACAGAGCCGCTCCAGCATGCTGGATACTGCCGACGGTAAACTCAGACAAGCTAAGATATCTGTAAATGTCTGTTGGTGGTTTAGATGTGTATATATGGGTGTACATTTCCACTGATGTGGGGAGAAAAATCTCATTTTTCCATTCTTGAAATGTGTTGAATTTGGTTACTGTCACCTGGTTTTGGACCTTCTCCAGATTTGTGGTCGAACCATTTGCATGTGCTAATCATGGCAGTTGCGTTTTCTGTTTTGCATCAGCCGTATGGATGACAGCATTGCAGTGACGAAGCTGACTGGAGCACGTTCAAATCCATAAACAATCTACCCATGCTCACCCAGAATCACCTTCAACATTATCCCCATTTCACTGTGTGGTGAATGCTGCTAATCACAGATATTTTGTGTTCTTTCTTTTGGGTCCGTTAATCCTGTCCCTGTCTTGCCTTACATTAAAAAAAAGGAAAAAGAAAAGGTAATATAAATCGAAATCGGGGAAGGGGAAGGGGAAGGGATGCTGAGGAGCCCCAAATCAGCTTGCTTTCCAGCCTGGTGTTTGTCTCTCTGTCTTCATGTTTGTCTCGTGTCGTAGGTTTAGACATAGAGAATCTCCTACAGTTGATTTTCCTAAAGATCGTCCAATCTGTGTCTCCTACCAATTTCCCTTTTGAGTCCCTCCTGCTGCTGATTCTGATCCTGACTGTGTGCTAGTGCGTAGGGTTCTGCTTGTGCGAGAGTGCGTGATAGAGTCGATTAGTATTTGTGTTAAAATAGTATTGCATGTGTGGGTGTGTGCTTGTGTCATCTGGGTTGTTTGTTTTTGTATGTTTGTGACGGTGGCTGTTGTCTTGGTGTTTGTCCAGGCGTGCCTGTCAGTAGCAGGGTGTCCACTAAGATCCAGCAGCTGTTGAACACACTTAAACGGCCGAAGAGACCACCACTCAGTGAATTCTTCCTTGATGACTCTGAGGAAATTGTAGAAGGTGAGACACAAAGTCTGCGTATTACTCACTTATTTTATAATCCCACATAGTCTGTTAAAAAATAAATCACAGTTCGTTGGAATTGGTTTCTTTTTAAGGTCGACCCATAGTGGATTTTTAAAGGCCGTTATAATAAGGACAGTTTGGAGCAGAAAAAATCCAGAAAAGCTGATTAATCTGTGGATATCCAATCCTCTGTGATTTCTTTTTTCTTTGACACTATAACAAGTGAACAACCTTTAACTTAGAACCTGGATAACTGATGAAGAAATTGATACCTGAACAAATATGTAAATCTGGATCACTGATTGTTAAACTTTAAGTAATAAATTCCTAAATAAATATATAAATTTGGAGCTTCACATTGAGAGGTCTGTAAAAAATCTAGGTGGGAGTAGTTTTTATTTTTTAGCTATTATTTTCCTCAAAGTCAGCCTGAGAGATTCTCAGGGTACACACTGACATTACCATGAGTTCATATATGGAGCCACCATTCAAAACAGCTATCGGAGATTGGCAGTATTTCTTTTACTAGTATTCTAAATATTTATTTTAATTACTTTTGAGTTTTTTGTAGTTGATATTTGACAGGGGTGAAAATTTGAAATGTAGGAGGGGAGTAATTTTGTTTTTTCAAATTACTCAAAATACTTCCTCAAAATACTTCCTCCATGATTCATAAAACAATAATTTATAAGACAAAGTCAAAACCTAGTACATGACTTGACCTTGTATGAAACCCTGGAGGGCTAATATTTTGAAACAGGAAGTGGTGACATTCACTTAGTCACGGACTTTTTGTTCATAGGGCTGGCCCTGCTGTTGCGGTCCAGCCAGAAGATTCATGTAAATACATGTTAAAATGAAGAACAATACAGTGAGACACACTGACACAGCAGAAGAGACCGTCTCTCTCTAGAGTGAATTTAATACTTGAAAACCACTCTTAAGTAAAAGTACAGATGTCTTACGAGAAAATTACTTCGTTAGAAGATAATTTACCTTTTACAATATCACTTGAGTACAAGTCTTTAAGTATTTACTATATGAAATAATAATACTGTACATATTACATGTAATCAAGTATTGAAAGTAAAAATACAAGTAAATGCTGGTAATAAAAAAGAAAGCGGTCAGACTTCTGAAGATTAGGAAGTTTATTTCTTTTTAACACCACCTTAACAATGTAGTGTACATTACACTTTATGAAAAACAAGGTCTCCTTTACAACTTAACCCTTTGTAACCTGAGCAAATTGGCTGGACTTCTTTCAAAAATATTGGAAGAAGGCAATGAGTGATGAATGAAGAAATGACCCCCCCCCCCCCAAATAATTAATTTATTAAAAAATTAGAAACAAGAAAAAAAAAGTAAAAAAATTTTTTTAAAGAATTATAATAATTCAGTAATATCATTTTAAATATATGATAATGATTATAGATAATAATAATAGTAAATTAAAATAATAAATAATTATAAATAAATAGCTTTTTTCCCCAGCTTTTTAAAAAAACATTTCTAAACCTATTAATTTCTTTTTTAATTTGTGGGACATTTCTCACCATGTTACTCATTGCCTTTTTTCCTCATGATTTTGAAAGAAATAGCACTAATTTGCTCGGGGTTCAAGGCTTTTAATACTTGCAAAAAACATCTGAAAGCAGCACAAGGAAAGCTGTGTCGCTCCAGATTTCAAAGGGTTAAAGTATTAAAGTAAAAGCTTTGGCCTCCAGGACTGACACATTGCAGTGGAGCGGTCACAGCACAGCTACCTGTCACAAATCTTTGTCTCCTTGAATCATTATTCGCCCTCTCTGCTGTGGGACGCCGTTTTCTGCTTCGTTCATGAAGTCGGTCTCATTGTCAAGTGGAATGCAGCGGCAAGCAAGTAGCATATAATCTGACATGCAGCCTGGGCTTTAATGGAAATCCAAACTTAACTGCGGCTTTGAGAGCATGTATTTGCACTTGCCCTTATATGATATACCCATAATGTAATTTTATTTTATTTTGTAGTAACGAAAATGTTTAGGACATAGAAATACACACATGGAGTGAAACTGGAGTGAAATATTTTTACTCAAATACTTGAAAATGTATTGTAGTTAAAGTATTCATTTTATTTAGGAAATATAATGGAGTAAACAGGAAAGTTGACAAGAATATAAAAGCTAAAAAAATAGATACTCCCCAGAAAATAGTATTGTAAATAAGTATCAATGTTTACACACTTCTTACACCACTGGTAAAATGTTCTATCGGCACCGATGAATCAGCTAACTCGTTAAATCTTCACTCAGACTGATTGCAGGTGGTGTTTATCGCTGCCTTTGAACTTTTGTGATGATTTTTCTGATTACTTATACAGCAGTTGACCTAGCAAAAACAACTGGTTAAAACATGTATAATTAACGCATGCTCAACATGGAAAAAAGTCAGAAATAACCTCGTTATCAGGACCAGTATTTCAAACTAAACTGAACTGGTATTATAGTTGCATGCTGTTGGCTTCTCCTCTCATATGTGCCTCTGTTGTCCAGTGCCCCAGCCGGACCCCAACACCCCAAAGCCAGAGGGACGTCAAATCATCCCAGTGAAGGGGGAGCCCCTCGGTGTGGTCAGTAACTGGCCCCCTGCCCTGCAGGCTGCCCTGGCCCGTTGGGGGGCCACCCAGGCCAAGAGCCCTGCCCTCACTGCCCTGGACATCACCGGCAAACCCCTTTACACACTCACATACGGTGAGCAGCACCTCCACTCATAGAAATAATAAACAGTGAAGGTTTCTGTATATCCCAAAGTTAGTGTTCGTGTCTCTGTGTCCATGAAATGTAAATGTGAGGTTCATCTCCTGCATATGAGCCTCTTCAACTGAATAAATATCTGTTGGCCCGCCTGAGCAGAACAACACCTACATGTACAGTACATTTCCTACACGAGCTACAGTGGGTTGTGGAGTTGATCTATCCGGGATCAGTTATACAACATGGTAAATAAACAACAAACACGACATTTTAAAACCATCATTCGCTTTTCTTCTCCACAGGAAAACTATGGAGTCGCAGTCTGAAACTGGCTTACACACTGCTGAATAAACTGGGCACCAAGACAGAACCTGTCCTACAACCTGGAGATCGGGTAAGAGTCTGTCCGTCGCAGCTCAGTATGTAAAGTATAACTCAGCATGAAAATAACTTTTCTTTGTTTCTTAGGTGGCACTGGTGTATCCTAACAGCGACCCTGGTATGTTCTGGGTGGCTTTCTATGGCTGCCTGTTGGCTGAGGTCATCCCTGTGCCCATTGAGGTGCCACTGTCACGACAGGTAATGATGTCACTGTTGTCAAGTGAATTCCTCTGTGGTGGAATATAAATACAGATTTTTTTTGGACAATATTCGTCTTAATTATCTTGATTCTTGTGTCACTTAAAGGGACAGTTTACCTCAAGTCAAAAATACACATTGTCCTCTTACCTGTAGTGCTGTTTATCAGTCTAGATTGTTTTAGTGTGAGTTGCCAAGTGTTGGAGATATCGGCCATAGAGATGTGTGCTTGTGGTGCTGAAAGTGCCATAAAAATACATTTGAAAAACTCAACAGCAACATCTCTTTCCAGAAACCATGACTTGGTTACTGAAGATAATCCACAGACCTTGTTGTGAGCAGTTTCATGTAGGAACTATTTTCTTTCTGCTAAACTAAACCTGGGGTTGCGATTTCTGGAAAGAGACCATGCTGTTGAGTTTTTCAAATTTATTTTTTTGGCACTGATATTTCAGTGAGCAACTCAAACCAAACCAATCTAGATTGATAATAGCACTACAGATAAGAGGAAAACATATATTTTTAATTGTAAGGATATTTGTCCCTTTAACTTAAGTCAGTTGTAACTGAGCAGCTTTTTAATTTATTACCTATAACGCCATGTATGTTCTTTTAATCATCACTGTGTGTATGGTAAATACGCTGCCTTATTGCTCATATACTCATATAAAAATATAGATTTACTATATGACCAGTATATTGACGGCTATAGCGCATGTGTGGTTTTTAATTGGCACAGTATTCTGGCCTCTGTGTGTCTGTGTGTGTGTCACAAGTTTGTTGACCCTTGTCTCTCTCCATAGGATGCAGGCAGCCAGCAGATTGGCTTCCTATTGGGCAGCTGTGGTGTTAGTCTGGCGCTGACCAGTGAGGTGTGTCTCAAAGGGCTGCCCAAGACACAGAACGGAGAGATCATCCAGTTCAAAGGTCAGTCAGCCCAAATGCACCAAATTCAATAGTGCTTGTTCAGCAGCAGTCGTCTCTGTTATAGTCTTTTCGGGAGCCATTAGATGGACTCTTTATATATACAGGGTGATGTTCACTGGCCAATTTAGGACCACAGTGTGTAAACGGGTGGATCTGTGTTCGCTCTGCTTGGCTGTTCACCTTTGACCTTGAAACCAGGAGGTTGCAAGGAGAACATGTCAGATGAGTGTATCTAATTCTTTTTGCTTTATGTCAGCTAAAATCTGTGTTTCATTGCGGTTGTGTTCACCAGGATGGCCACGGATGAAATGGGTAGTGACGGACACCAAGTATCTGACCAAACCATCCAAAGACTGGCAGCCTCACATCCCCACCGCCAACACAGACACCGCCTACATAGAGGTACTCTTCAGAACATACATCCACTTTTAGCATTTCTACTTTGGTTGTCCAACAAAATTTGATTGATTTTCCTGCGTCTGTCCTGCACGAGAAAAACTAAAAGTAAATGACATGTTTTCTTTTGAACAACTTTGGAAAAACATGTTAGAACTTTACGTGTAATATCCTATGTGTTTTATGGTGCATTTTTTTTCTCCTCTTTCTCATTGTTTTTTATTGATCCAAAATTTTTAAAATCACTATAATATGATTTTTTTGTATTTTTGTCTTTTTTTTATGCCTATTAAAAAAGGCTGTTTAGTATTTAGCGCTTGAGCCTTATTGGCACGAGCCTAATAATACCTGGGAAGCTCTAGTAATTTGTAAAAATTGCAGAGGTGGTTTGTGAATTTATTCCCATGCAAATCTATCATGTCTGTATTGTCAAGTAAAAATTTCACCTGCAAATTACAAACCATATTTCACCAAACACAGAGGTCAAGTCACAGTGCAGATCTGCATCTCAGTAATATGGGGTTGCATTTTTCCTTTCGTTCTTTCTTTTTTTTTTGAGGTTTCTTTTGTTTCTCTGCGCTTTTAAAATTAGGAAGGCTGCTTTACTGCTTTGGGTGCAATTCATCTTCTAAGGTTTTACCTGACTCCAGATTATGTCAACTAAATCCAATATGGCTGTTTGATATGAAAATTTGACTTAGTTCTTTTTTTGTCAGATAAAGTTAGAGTTTA
The DNA here is from genome assembly GCA_019142605.1 of Cephalopholis sonnerati. Classification (NCBI taxonomy): domain Eukaryota; kingdom Metazoa; phylum Chordata; class Actinopteri; order Perciformes; family Serranidae; genus Cephalopholis; species Cephalopholis sonnerati. Next base: position 22,199,283 of record JAGQAX010000011.1, on the reverse strand, counting down.
AAAGTTTAAACATGGCTCACGTGACATTGAGGGAGACAATGACATTCACATAATACAGTAAACAGCTTCTGAGCTGTGGGCTAACTACGCTAAGGGTTGATCGGAAATGTGTAACAGTTTTTTGTTGAAACTAGATATCAAACGAATCCCAGGGACTGTGTCACAGTAAGTTGCTGTGAGCTGTAAATTTACCACTTGTAAGCAGAAGGCAGAAGATAACGACTGATGGGGCAAAGCCTCTCTTCCTTCAGGCAGCTGCCTCCGTCTCACTCAGACTCACCCTTGGGTCTGGGTTTTGAGAGCAGCGTGAAAGCAAAGGAGCGCTCACCATACATCTAAGAACCAACACGTCTCTGGATGTAGCTGCACATTGACAGACAAAAAACAAACAAACAAACAAAAAAAGTTGACTGAGGGGTCTCCGACTGATCATTTGAATCTACCTGTTGTCATTTTCTTTTGGTTTGAGAGTTGTCTTTTTTAAGCATCACCAGTGACATTTGAGGCAACTAAATGTGTGTTCAACATGGGTGTTCAGATAGTTTGTGCTCTCGTTTAACTTTGAGGATATCTGTGTTTGTGTGTCTGTGTGTGTGTGTGAATGTGCTCCACCAAAGTACAAAGCCAGTAAGGAGGGGACGGTGATGGGAGTTGCTGTGTCCAAGATCTCCATGCTGACCCACTGTCAGGCCCTGACGCAGGCCTGTAACTACTGTGAAGGTCAGAGCTCAGTACCTTATGTAACGTACGCCTCTCCTGCCTCTCTGCCTCTCTCACACTCTTTGTGTGTGTGTGTAAGGGAGACAGATACTTTAGAAAACTAAGCATTAAAAGTGATTTTTACAAGTTCAGCAGTGCTCAGCTCTGGAGCTCTTCAGCAGAGAGGCACCTCACAGAGGATTAGCTGAGAATCATGATTAGAGAGGATATACACTCTAATGGACCACAAAATTACATTTTGAGTGTTACCCAGTTTATGCATCTTTTACACAGTTAGCTGGTGATGATCGCACTGATCCTCGCTTATGTCTCTTTGTGTTTCCTGTCTCAGGAGAGACACTGGTCAATGTGTTGGACTGCAAGAAGGACATGGGCTTGTGGCACGGTGTCTTAACGGTGAGACTGAATGCAACAGTTTCTACTGTATATCCAGACTAGTTGACCTTTTTAACATTGATATGTGGCACAATGTGACATTGATAATATGTGTAATTTTTCTCCAGAGTGTCATGAACAGAATCCACACCATCACAGTGCCGTATGCCGTCATGAAAGCATGTCCCATGTCGTGGGTGCAGAGGGTCCACATTCACAAAGGTTCAGTGTCCAATCTTACTCTTATCCTCCATGTTTATGTACCTATTAGACCACTTAGTTGAATAACACTGGAAAATGGAAGCAAAAGTCAAACACAAAATCTAGATAATTGATTAAACAAATTGAAATTCCAGTATGAAGGTGCACCTTAAATAACATATTCACTTTACCCTCTGATAGCACGTGTGGCCTTGGTGAAGTGCCGTGACCTCCACTGGGCCATGATGGCTCATAAAGACCAGAAGGACACCAACCTGTCCTCCATACGTATGCTGATCGTGGCTGATGGAGCAAACCCATGTGAGTCAAAGAACATGGTCTCTTTGTAAGAGAGAACTACTATGATGTGAACCTTCTACGTATGACCCTGTTTTGGTAATGTTGTTATCTCACTGTTTGTTATCAGGGTCGGTGTCGTCGTGTGATGCCTTCCTGAATGTGTTTCAGTCTCATGGTCTGAAGCCGGAGGTGATCTGCCCGTGTGCCACCTCTCCTGAGGCCCTGACTGTGGCCATACGCAGGTACCACATCTGCATACTGTCACATGCTGGGGGAAGAGACACTCTGAAACAAGGGGGGTCAAAAGTAGTGCAACAACAAGAGACCCATTGGGCATAATACTCACCTTTAAGTCATTTAAATTTAGTATGTCTTAAAATAAGGGATGGATACGGGACTTGTCTAGCATGAAAGGATTGTAGGAGAGAGGCCAAATAATGCCTCTTTCACACCAGTGACCAGGGTCGGACCAGGGTTATCTGACCTGTGTGTTTTTGTCATTTCAAACCAAGCCAGCCAACACGGGTTAATCCCTGTTCATGACAATTCAGATTCAGTCTGGGTCGACAGCAATGCAATGCATTATTATATTATTTATATTCAGAACTAGTGTTTTGTACTTGAATTCCTTATTGTTCAGTATATTAGTACATCACAATAACAAACACAGTTAACTGGTTTACCCTGTAATATCATGATTACTTTAAGAGCATTGCTTTTTCAGCACCTTCAGTTTGTCCATGATTTGTTTCTCTGTACGGTGGATGCATCTCTTGTGAAGCAGTTTGTTATATTTGCATAGAATTGAATAGAATATGTCTTCATTGTCCACCAGGATGGACATTTGACTTCAGCATACACAGTACCGGTCATCTGTTGCTTAATTTTTTCCTCAGCACTGACTGCTGGAAGCTCACGCACCTTGAAGTCTTTAAAATTGTAGCTGTAGGAGAAAACATTCCTGCTGCCATCGCACCATTTGGTGACGGGCTGTGGCAACCTGTGTCAATTGCTTTGTGCCCCCATTTGAAACCAGTGACATAATTGTTCCCACACCAGTTGTTAGTGACTCTGGTGGTGTGCCATTCACACTGACATTGACCCTCATTCAACTGTCCTCAACACAGGTTATTCCTTCCAGACGCAAAATGAGCGCTGGCTCAACTGTGGTTGAGCCTCGGTGTGAGAGGGGTTTAAGAGTAACAAAGACAGATGAATGAAGTGACGTGTGGTTTTCACACAGACTGGCATGACCTCTGTGTTTACACAAGTATTCACTTAGAAATTCACATCTCTTCCTAACATCATACTGTTTTAGTTTTTGTTGAGGTCTAGGATAAAATATCACGACTTTAAGAGTAGATCAATTCAAAACAAAACCAAACCATGTGATTTTTCTTAACTTCTGCCTTGTTCAAGATAAAAACACTGAAACCACTGCACTTCTCTCTGCTGCCTTGCTGTCTGACCCGTCATTACTCCTCTCACACCATCACTTCTCTTTGTGCCTTCCCTGCAGGCCTGGCGCACGAGGAGCTCCGCTACCAGCCAGAGCCATCCTGTCGATGGGCGGGCTGAGCCACGGGGTGATCAGGGTGAACACAGAGGACAAGAACTCTGCTCTCACTGTTCAGGATGTGGGCCACATCATGCCTGGAGGTTGGCCGCCACAGTTAGCACTGCAGCTGCCTCATTTACTGCACATTCTGAGTTTATCTGATCTTACTTAATGTTGTGACCTGTTTGTGTGTCTCAGCTCTGATGTGCATTGTAAAACCAGACGGGCCTCCTCAGCTGTGCAAGACAGATGAAATAGGAGAGATTGTGATCAACTCTCGGGCTGGAGGCACCATGTACTACGGCCTGCCTGGTGTCACCAAGAACACATTCGAGGTCTGTCAGAGTTTAAAACCCATGTTCAAAGCCTGTCTATGTGATATCACTCATTCCACATCTGTTGTTGATTTTGAATCTCTATATAAAATTTCTTTCATAGTGGAGCAGAGTTTATAATCATCTAACATGAATAAATGTTTTGCATTAGATAAGAAATGTGTATGTAAAGGTGCCTCATTGTAAAGAGTCAGATTTTCATGTCTTTCTATATGATAAAGCTGCTCTAAGTGCTGCATAAATACAGTGAAAATACCAAAACGCTCAGCCCTACAGAGAAATGCACACAGTCTGTATTCAGAACTTGTGCATTTAAACGAGTCCTAAGGACATCTGTGAAGTTGTCATGACTCAGCTATACCATATAGACCGTTTCAAACTTTACAACATAAACATTCTAGATGGGTCCCTTTGTATTTCCTGTTGTCAGCTGAGAGGAAGTAAGCATGGATCCAGGCTTTTGCCTTGCAATGAAATTCCAGTTTAATGGTCTATAAAGATAGAGTGAGATGAGATGAGATGTGGAAGACCCTGACCAGTCAGTGCAGACTGGGTTTTTTCACAGGCAGAGTGTTTCAGACAGAGGGGGAATACAGATATATTCAGGCAGACGGTGTGAGAAAAAATAATGTGTTTCTTTTAACACCTACCAACCTAAGCTCAACCACAGTCTACATGCAGTAAATGGTGGTGGGTATTTACGCACTGAAACACAGTGGTGATAGAAAGCAACCAGAAACTGGCAACCCCCTCGAACAGTGGATGTGCCCCCGAAACAAATTGCTCCAACCACGCTCACCGCAACACTATTAAAACAACAAACAAGATGAAACCCGACAGGGTGATGCCACTGAACCTGACAGGGGAATACCCGTTTGTGTCAAAGTAACTTAAAGCACAGCCTGCCAGGAAACATTTACCTTACACTGATTTACCTTTTCACACAGACACAAAAAGAAAAAACTTCCCCATCCCGCGCAACCCAAATAATCACAGCAAATACAGTTACAAATCACTGCATCTCCCCCAACAAAAGCGCACATTTCCTGCTACAGGACATAAAGGAATTACGCACGCCGGATTGCATTCTCAGAATTCCCCAGGGAAACCCTTTCAAAACTAAGTGATGTCAGCTATGACGACCACGTCATTCACAAATTTGGACCTTGTGTCAAAATGCTCTACAAACTCGCCAGTCTGCGGCACAAATTGTGACCAAACAGACACAAACAAACGTAACAACAAATCACACACCAAAGTTACATACCACTTTGTGCAAAAAGAGGCCCAAAGGACGGAGGAGCTACCGGTTTGTCATGACCTGGCTCTAAGGCCCTGACAAAAAAGAGGGAGACGCAGTCTGAAGGCAAAATTATGAATAATTTATTTACATAAAAAGAATCATTTAAAATGCAAAAAACACAAAACCAAACTTACATATGGGATCGGCTCCAGTCTCCCTCCACCCTGCACTGGATTGTCTGGTTTAGAAAATGGATGGATGGGAAGGCAGCACAGGTTTCAGTGATCCACTAGAGGGAGACACAGTCACAGTGAAACTGTTGTGTTGTACTTACTCACATCCATGTTTCTGTCCAGCACTTTTTTTTTCATTTGAATATTTTTAGGTAAACCACCTCAAAACTAAACTTCAGGGGGAGATTTATGGTATGCATTTGAGTCCAATCTTTGCTTTCTCTTGTAGGTGATCCCTGTCAACCAAGCTGGAGCACCCATAGGAGAAATTCCCTTCACTCGGACCGGTTTGCTTGGATTTGTAGGACCGGTAAGGCACACACAGACTAAATCTTTCTGAAATTTTGACTGGATAAAATGGCAAGACGCATCCTTGTTGAGTGAACTGTTTGCTCCACAGGGCAGTCTGGTGTTTGTTGTGGGGAAGATTGAAGGGTTGCTGATGGTGAGTGGGCGACGCCACAACGCCGATGACCTGGTGGCCACCGCACTGGCAGTGGAGCCCGTCAAAACAGTTTACAGGGGGAGGTGAGACACTGACTGCTACCTGGGAGCAAGTGTGTTTGTGTGTGTGAACAATTCACTCCATAACTGGGTGTGTGGATGCATAAGAAATTATACGTTTGTGATATTTCATTGTGATCTTTCATTTATTTATTTTTTCAAAATACATGAAGCACACAGTCACAAACTGACAATGCGAAAGCATCCATTTTACATTACAGACGCCACAAAATTCAATTAACAAACAAAATAAATTAGCATGCAGCAATTCAAATAAAAATGTTGCTACTAAAACGAAGTAAAACAATACAAAGAAAGGAGGGGAAAAAAGAGGGTTGAGAGATAGGGTAGCATTAATCATAAGAGAATGAACAATCATTCGATCACATGAGATGGGAAATTCCCCATGTAGTTTATAAAGGGTTTCCATATTTTATAGCAAAAATCTCTTCCCCAGTGAGTAAGTTATCTTCTACAGAGGTGTGCAGCTGTTCTCTCCTGAGATCTGACTTTCAACTTATTGCAATACATTATTTGGCAAACACCCAGCTGAACAACTCTGAACATCCTGCAGCCTCTCCCTGTGTGAGCGCTCATTTCTCTGTTGTCATTCATGCAGGATCGCTGTGTTCTCAGTGACGGTGTTTTACGATGAGAGGATAGTGATCGTGGCAGAGCAGAGGCCTGACGCCAGTGAGGAGGACAGCTTCCAGTGGATGAGTCGAGTACTGCAGGTAAAATCACACACATAGCGTCACCTGGTTTGAATATTCACCACATTTTATTGTTTTTTATGATGGTATGTTTGTGTACTGAGGGTGCTGTCAGACCTAGAGTTGTCTTCCTTTGGTCCGAATCAGGGACTAGAGTTGGTTCATGTTCTCACGGCAGCATTTACGAGCGGACCAGATCAAATGTCTTGCATGAGAGAGCTGCTCTTGATTGGTCAGAATTTCCATGCGGGAAAAATCCAGGAAGTAAACAAAGCGTTGAAGAAGAGTACACTTGCAAGATAAATGTGACACTTTCTAATGTCACAATGGAGGGACAACTACGCAGGTTGATTTTAGTGCTGCTCATCGTGGACTATATTGCTGTCATTGTTCATTTGAGTCAAACCATACAGTTTGAAAACGAGACGCAGCTCCGACTAGAAAACAATGTTTTGATGCATTGGATGTGCTGAATGTGCATATTAAGGCAGCACAGGAGGAGGCGCACATTAATAATCCTCCAGGACTGTAACATGCTCATGTTTAACCCAAACAATGTGTCATGTGACTGCAGTTGGTTCAGATCGAGGTCGGAACACGTTCTCACCACAAACGTACCGCACCAGAGTTAATTTGTAATTGAACCGAGACCACCTCTTCAAGAAGGTGTCAGTCTGGTTGTTTTGGTGCACACTTAAGTGTGATTGCTGTGTTCACATCTGCTCAAACGAACCACACTTAGAGGGCAAACAAACTTGAGTTTGATTTAACCGAACCAAACAGGGCAGGTGTGGAAGCACCCTAATTCTTGTCATGTGACAGATTCTCCCTTTTGTTCCTCTAGTTATGTGCCTTTCAAAACAGATAGAATAAGATTTAAAGTTTATAAGACTTGTTTGTACAGAGTTTTGTAAACCTTAAAACATTCACACTGAGAAACAACACTCAACAGCCTTTTCTCATACGAACAGTTTCCGATATACTGTGTCAACTTTGTTTTTTCTTCACAGGCCATTGACAGTATCCACCAGGTCGGCCTCTACTGCCTCGCGCTCGTCCCGGCCAACACCCTCCCAAAGACGCCCCTCGGAGGCATCCACATCTGTGAAACTAAGCAGAACTTTCTGGAGGGAAACCTGCACCCCTGTAATATCCTCATGTGCCCGCACACCTGTGTCACCAACATGCCCAAGCCACGCCAGAAACAGCCAGGTAGGCCGCCGTAGAGCGCATCTACTGATGCTTACTATAAAACATTAAAGCAAAGACAAAGTCAGTGTTGTAAGCATGTCACTTAATTAAAATCTGATTGTCATTGATCTGTTCAGTGGACGTCGGCCCAGCTTCTATGCTGGTTGGGAACTTGGTGGCAGGGAAGCGGATCGCCCAGGCTACAGGCAGAGAGCTGGGTGTGGTGGAGGACCAGGATCTGATCAGAAAGGTAGTGTTTGCAACACAGACCATGAACCACACTTTGACCTCGCTGACCCAAGAATAATTATCAGAAGTTCAACAAGAGATTTTCAGCATGGTGTCAGGAAAATGGCCGTCTCTTTTTCAGTAGTTTAATTTGTATTACTGTGAATTGTTGTGACTAAAACAATCTATAAGTGCGTTTACATGGACACTGATATTTAACTAATCATCAGAATTATAGCGCAATCAGAATAAAAGTGTCTCACGTCACCACCTTAATCAGAAGATGGGAATATTTAGTCAGATTGAGAGGGGTGGTGTAAACCTTTGATAATCCATTCAGTATGAAATTCATGCTTAATTCATGCTGAATCTTATATATATATATATATATATATATATATATATATATCTCCGTCTTTTGGACTGTTAATCTGACAAAACAAGACATTTGATGACATTACATTGGGCTCTATGAAATGTAGGTGTTCTTTTTAGGGATGCACAGTATTGAATGTTTTGCCGATATCCGATATGCTGATATGTGACAACTTATTTGACCAATCACCAATACTGATATCAATATAGTCACTCTTTTCCTACCTAATTTTAATGATCATTAAGTCTCTTCTGTAGTGTAATTAACAGGATATTATGCATGCATACACTTATCGTGATGGCCAACCAGCAGATGGAGATGTGAAATACAAAACTTTTCAGTGTATGTAATATTCAGTCATTATGCAAATTAACAATAGGAATGATGGCCAATTCTGCCAATATCTGCTGATACCAGTGATGTGCTGATATTGTCATGCATCCCTAGTCCTTTTTATTATTCCCTTATGTTTTTATAGCTCATTAATTAATCTAATTGTTCATTAAAAGTGATCTCTACTACATGAAACACAAATCTGTTCAGCTGATGTGTAAACTGTCAATGCTCTGAATGTGTTAGCCACGTTAAACATGACCCAGTATCAGTCAGGGCAAAATGGATGCTGATGTCTGATCCTAAATCTCTGTTGTTGTTGTTGTTCTGCCTTTAACTTTGCTTGGGTTGGGCTTTAGCTCTGTATGTGGCCCACCATGATGGTAAGGCTCTAGCCTGCCCCCCCCTTCCCCCTCACTCGTCTTTGCTCCTGCTGCTTCTGTCAGTCAGATGTGCTTTTGCAGCCGCGACAGCCTGATGGCCACCAGCAGCAGCTTTGGCCCGACGCACAGAGATGACTGTCCAGGCTGGTTCCTTGGCCAGCAGGGGTCCACACGATTAAACCAATATATAGAGCTATATTAAAAATGAAGTTAAATGCTGCTCTGCATTTATAACTGTCCCATAATAGACTCTCTTTGCCATCACCTTTGAGATGGGAGCAGCCCACCAGCTTTGCCAAACAAATTAAGAGACATTCATGTAGTGTACTCAGAGTAAAGTGTCTTGTCATTCTTGCTTTAAGGAGGTAACAGAGACTTTGAGCAGACAGACTCCCACCACATGTGACCTTTGAAGACCTTGTAATCATACCCTCTGATGCATTATGCTAACATCCTAAAATAAACCCCAGAGTAAAAGTATTAATTAGGAACATTTTGGTGTGCACCTCTGCTCGCTGTGTCACTGTGATGCTCCCATGTGTAGCATGGCTTGATGAGTGGTCAGAGCAGCCGCTCTGCATGATGTGAGTCCTGATTTTACTGTTGACTAGAGCACGACCTGTTGTCTGACTGAGAGAGAGTGGCACAAAGGATGAGTTCGGCCCGTTATTTTAACATGACACCTGCTGTAAATTATGTTTGTTTGTCCAGAGAACGTCACAGTGTGAACTTTATTTCTCTGTTACTTTACATGTTGCCTTATTTTCCCTTGGCGTCTGCCTATAACTGGACTTTCTTTCCTTTCACGTCTTGTCTTTTTTGATCCTGTGCACCGGCCAGTTCCTCAGCCTATTCACTCGACTGATTTAGTATTGCCTGTGTGTTCAATTTTAAAAATAGAATTCACTTGAAGCAGTTTTATTTAAGAAGTAGTGCACTGAGGCACTAACATGTTGTTTCCAAAACTTTTCAAAGTTTTCATGACCCTTTGTTTGAAAGGCTCATAGCTTGTTAGTGGCTCCAGGTGCAGATGGTCCCAGCATGACCCTGCACTTGGCAAAAAAGTATTCTGTTGGTTCTTGTTGTGCGCTTGTGTGTCTCTGTGTGAGAGGTCAAAAGCTTCACAAAATATCTTTGCCGTACTTTAAAATGTTTTCTGTTCTCTTTTCCACACTGTTTCCAACAAATGTATCTGTCGTCACTGAGAGAGACGTTTATTTTTGGCTGTTGGTTGGATGGTAAATGAAGTGCCCAATGTGTTTACTGTTTTTGGACGAGCTTTTATGTGTTTCTATCTGTTGGATCATTTTAAATGGATTATTATTTGCTACTGATGCAGCTTTGTTTGTGTTTTTTTAAGTGTGCAATTAATGTGTTGAGTCGGTCCACCATTAATGCTCCTGTGATGTCACACTCTCTTTACCAGCACCAGTTTTTGTCTGAAGCTCTGCAGTGGAGAGCTCAAACTGACCCGGACCATGTCCTGTATGTGCTGCTCAACGCCAAGGTAGATTACACACACACACACGGACACACACACACTAGAGCTGCTTGATTATAGCAAAAATCATAACCATGATTACTTAACTGTATTACTCATTGATTTCAGAAGCATGCATTTATTGAACTTAAAAAAAAAAAGTATTTGTCACAGTGGATTATCTTGAACTTTAAATATAATTTAACTGAAAACAAATAAACACATTTAAGTAATAATATAGACAAATTAGATAAATTAAATTAATGATATATAGTGATATATAGGCCTAAAATATAAAGATAAAATGGCGCAAGATGAGAGGGAGTGAAGGAAACACAATATTATATATTTGAATATATTTCCTGCCTTTTCCCTGATGATCTGAATAAGTCAGTAAATTTGTCCTGTGGTCGTTATTTTGCTAATAAAGTCACTAAGAGGGTCTGAAAAGTCGCTAACTCTAGCAAGAAAGTTGCCACCTTGGCAACTCTTAACGCACCACTGTGAAGGACAGGGATGCACTGGATATATGACACAAAACACAACGAGAGCATCACTGCGAAAACGAATGCAGCACAATAATTGTTTTATCCCAATTATCTTGTTTCAGTAATTGATGAAAGTCTAAATTGTAAATAAAAGTAAAATTTGATTGTTCGCCCAGCCCACACACACTCTAATTAAATAAATCTGGTTAAGAGTAACACACACATAATGCATACTAGTCTTTCTGTCACTTTTGGTTATGGCTCTTATTGTGATCCATTTTGTTGGGTGTGAGTTGAGCTGTACTTCCTGTCTTCTGGCTGTAGGGGGTGGCAGTGTGCACAGCCACTTGTGCTCAGCTGCACAAGAGAGCAGAGAAAATCACAGCGACCCTCATGGAGAGAGGCGGCCTCAACACAGGAGACAATGTGGTGCTGCTTTATCCCCCAGGTAAACGCACACACACACACACACACACACACACACACACACACACACACACACTCATCATTATAGAGGGCTGTCATTCCTTGTGTTAATATACAGTAGAAAAAGAACAGCTGTTTAATTTATCCACGTTTCCTGTGGATCTTTTTTTCCTCTGCAGGCGTTGACCTGATAGCTGCCTTCTACGGCTGTCTCTATGCGGGGGTCATCCCTGTGACAGTGAGGCCGCCTCACCCACAGAACCTGGCCGCTACTCTCCCCACTGTCCGCATGATCATCGATGTGAGTGTTCGCCACTGATTTTATAATTAATGATGCTTCTGTTTATTATTAGTTTATCACTGAAAATTATAACACCACTTTAATTTTTCAATATTAGATCGTTTTCAAGCAACTGAATATAAATCATATGCATCAAAAGCAACATTAACCTCACCTTTACTTTACCAGCACCAGTCGAGTGATCGGTTATAACTGTTGAAATACCCTAAAGCAAGTAACTCCCCTGATTCCATCCACACTCAGTGAAGTAGTATTGCTGCTGACCCCTATAAGTGATTTCCCCTGAGGGAAGCAAATGAAATTGAATTTTACCTCTGGGATCAATAAAGTATAACAATAATTAAATGCCTTTTATTTGAGTGACACCCTGAATGACGGATTTGTGCCCAAGGTCACTGTTAAAGCTGCAGAGTGTAGGATTTAGTATCATCTAGCGGTGAGGTTTCAGACTGCAACCAAGTGAATACTCCACCCCTCAACCTTCCATTTCCAAGTGTACTGGGGGAATCTAAGAGGCATTTAGGTAACGTAAAAATGGGAAAGGCCCTATCAAGAGCCAATGTCTGGTTTGTCCACTCTGGGCTACTGTAGAAACATGCTGTGCAGCATGACACATTGTAGGACCTGCTCCCTATGTAGATATGAAGAGCTCACTACAAGCCACATTTGTAGTCATCTCATTTTGTGTTCATTTTCTGTTTTATATCGCTTGTTTTGGAGCTGCGTTTTGTATTTTTGTTCTATGTTTTCTGTAACTTTTGTTGCTGCCTGACTTGGCGAGGAAACTCTGATTTCAAGAGCTTTTTCTGGTTAAATAAAGGTTATATTAAAATCCTACACACTGGACCTTTAAAACATTGTAGTCTATATCTTTAATTGACCTTCTTCATGTGTTTGTTTGGTGTTACAGGTGAGCAAAGCAGCCTGCATCCTCACCACTCAGCCTCTCATGAGGATCCTCAGGTCCAGGGAGGCTGCTGCCAGTGTCAACATCAAGACGTGGCCCACCATCATCGACACAGGTGCTGGAGATCTGTTGAGATCTATTCAGATTAGAACAGCTTAGAGGCATTGAGCATGACATGAAGCCAAGAAATGTGTTCCTCTTCTGGCCACAAGGTGTCCTGTTTGCTCTTTGCCTGACTTCGAGCATGTTGGGGAAGCCTAATGTCGTGCACATTCCCAATAGCAAACACAACACTAACAGTAGGACTGTCTGTGTTTTATTTTGTCCTGTTGGAAAATAACAACAATCCACTTCCCTCCTCTCTCAGATGATCTCCCCAGAAAGCGGCCTCCGCATATCTATAAACCCCCTACAGCTGAGATGCTGGCCTACCTGGACTTCAGTGTGTCCACAACAGGCATGTTGACCGGAGTCAAGGTAACTTCAGTTCACAAATCATGCAATTATCATCATACATAACATGCAGTAACTGCTTTCGGCAGAGGGACTAAGAGTTTGTCTTTTTCTCGTCAGATGTCTCATGCTGCAGTCAGCACTCTGTGCCGCTCCATTAAGCTGCAGTGTGAGCTCTACTCCTCACGCCAAATAGCCATCTGCCTGGACCCGTACTGTGGCCTGGGCTTCGTCTTGTGGTGCCTCTCCAGGTAACACACACACACAAACATAGGGCTTTTCCATCGGCACTTTTGGCTGCACCGAGAGGAACCATGTCACATTAATTTGCGTTCCCATTGTCACTTTAAACGCACTGAGTTTTGCTAAGCTGTGCCGCACTGTGCACAGGATGAACTATCTCCAGAGCCGGGCTAAAAGCACACCTGACTGCCTCCAAGCGGGTAGCGGTGATGTCTCACTGACTGTAGTCCTCCTGCGTCCTGTTTTTACTTTGGATATCTGCTTTATTTTACTGTTTCATGTTTGCTTCAGCTGTAGAGGAGTCGTGTTAAGTTACTGCTGATGAAAACTCCACATTGCCTTTTTTGTTGCTTCACAATAAAAGCTCTTAAATCACAAAATAATGGGGGACTTTTAAAAAGAGGAATTAACAGACACTGTAATGTGTTTATCACAGAATTAGCGGGACTCTTAACGCGGCTATTCTTCAATAAAACAGTCTAATAACACAGCAAGGAGGAAGAGTATAAGTAGAAACAGCCACAGGGAGAGGTTAGATGAAGAGCTGCAGACAAAAGGCTCCTACTGCACCTCTGCAAACAGCTCACCTCCAAACTTCTTTTACCTGCCTGCTCTGGGATGGAAAAACATTCACAGCGAAATAACAGGGGACTTCAGCCGTTGATCTGCCTGCTGCTTTTAAACATCAACACCAGACGAGCCGTCAGTAGTTAAAGACACACCTTTCAGTGTGTAGTCCTGTTGTAATAGAGATGCAAATCCCTGCTTTGCTGGGCTGACACGCTGAGTCAAATCATGTCAGATCAAGCCAGGCGTACGTTTATGGAAGAGCCCTAACAGACAGAATATATTCACATGACATGCTGTTCCTGTAAATGTGGCGTTGTTGCTGAAGCGAGTGTGTTTTTTTGCCCAGTGTTTACTCAGGTCACCAGTCCATCCTTATTCCTCCCCTGGAGCTGGAGAGCTCGCTGCCTGTGTGGCTGAGCACGCTCAGTCAGTACAAGATCAGAGACACCTTCTGCTCCTACTCTGTCATGGAGCTCTGCACCAAAGGCCTGGGCACCCAGACAGAGATACTGAAGGTCAGAGCACACTCAAACACACCCAAAATAATGACGCAACATGTGGTTCCCCTTTGAAATTACTGCTATGTCGTTACTCTAATAATAACAACACAGTGATAGAGAGGTTGCACAGGAATCTTAGCTAACTAATCTTTGTGATTTAGTCACTTAGAAATCATAGTTTTTATTTATTTTTTGTGCACTTAATGCCTCTTAGTGAGTGACAGTAGAGAGAAGACAGGAAATGAGGAGAGAGATTTGGACTATAAGTAGAACAAAATAAACTCTGTTACATTGTCAATCCTCGCAGACCATTCAAGACAGAAATTGCGTACTTTTTAAATGGACTGTAAGTGTTAACAGCATATGGAAGATTACATCTATTTACTCTGAAGTCTGAAATCTGGTTCTTTTAGGTCAGCGTAGCTCAATATCTGACAGCACTTTGGATAAAAATGTCCACTAATGCAGAGTTCATGTTCGCATCAGGCTCAGTCCACGCCTAACTGTTCCAAGTGTGAATAACCTTTAGTCGTGCATGTCTCCAGGCGCGGGGTCTGAATCTGTCGTGCGTGCGGAGCTGTGTGGTGATAGCAGAGGAGCGTCCTCGCCTTGCTCTCACGCAGTCCTTCTCCAAGCTCTTCAAAGATCTCGGCCTGTCGCCGCGCGCCGTCAGCACCGCCTTTGGCTCCAGGGTGAACCTGGCCATCTGTATGCAGGTTGGTTTCACACAAAGAAACAGAATTATCTTCTGAGTTCACACTTTTCCCTAATTCACCTCTTTCTTGTGTGCAGTTTGCGTTTTATATTTAACATTGTTTAATCTTTTAGTTGTTAACTTTTTACTTTGTCAGTTATTTTTTATTTTCCAATCTTAACGGGTCAAAATGCTTCCAGTGTTGTTGTGTTTATTTTCCTCTCTGCATCCTCAGGGCACTGCTGGACCAGATCCCTCCACCGTCTATGTTGACATGAAGTCTCTGCGCCATGACAGGTAAGACTGGAAACAGCTGCAACTGTCGCATGATCTAACTGGTGAAAACAAACACGGCGTGTCGATCAGATCGAACAGAGTGATTGACCGGCCATTTTTTGTCCCTCAGGGTGAGGCTGGTGGAACGAGGAGCGCCACAGAGTCTTCCTCTCATGGAGTCTGGCACTGTAAGTATTGATTATTGACAAAAAGTCTTAATGTGTGTGATGCTCTCCCAGGCCACAGACCCTGAGAGGTAATAGAAGTGGTTGTATAACCTCTAAAGCTAAACTCTCTTGTTATTATCTCCTCTAAGATCCTACCAGGAGTGAGGGTCATCATAGTCAACCCGGAGACCAGAGGCCCACTGGGAGATTCACATCTTGGGGAGGTGAGTGATAGAGGATCATAGGATGCTGATGTTTAACACTGTAACCTACTGTATGGATTCACCTGCACAGGGTGAAATTAGCGCCGCTATTCTACACAAAAGATTCATTTGGATGTATTTTTGATGTTGGATTTACTGTGAAAACTCAGAGGACACACGAAAAAATAAAATACTCCGGGCCTCACTCACCTTTTTGTTTTGTCTTTGTTCAGATCTGGGTGAGCAGCCCACACAGTGCCAGTGGCTACTACACCATCTATGGGGAGGAGAGCCTGCAGGCGGATCATTTCAACACCAGACTCAGCTTTGGGGAGCCTCACACACTGTGGGCCAGGACGGGCTACCTGGGCTTCATCAAGAGGACCGAGCTGCTGGATGCGAGCGGAGGTGAGAGGACATTTTTAAAAAAGTCTTTCATTTATCAAGTGTTAAGGTGATTGATCGAAAACATACGCAGCCGTAATATATTCAAGTTTACATTGCGACATGAACATACAGTATATCATGATGTTGTTAAGTTTTATAAAAAAACCTCAATTTAGAAATAATTGATGGATGAACTAACCAGTTTACCAGTTACCAATTAAATATCTGAAAAGCCCCCACTTCTGATTCAGCACGCTAACCATACCACTGTGATTTAGTTTTTTTATATACCTCTTATTCCTCTACCTCTCTTTATGTGTACTATTGCTCGCTATCGTCCATCACCATGATTAAACACTTTTGTTGTGTTACAGATCGTCATGATGCCTTGTTTGTGGTGGGATCTCTTGATGAAACGCTGGAGTTGAGGGGGCTGCGCTATCACCCCATCGACATCGAGACGTCTGTGTCCCGAGCCCACCGCTGCATCGCAGAAAGGTGAGGTTCATCAGTTGGTCACTGAGAAAGACCGCAGGCTGTAGCTCACACAGAAAAAGTGACTGGACTCCTCTTTCTCCTCAGTGCTGTGTTTACATGGACCAACCTGCTGGTGGTGGTGGCGGAGCTGAGCGGCTCGGAGCAGGAGGCCTTGGACCTGGTGCCCCTCGTCACCAACGTGGTCCTGGAGGAGCACCACCTCATCGTCGGGGTGGTGGTCATCGTGGACCCCGGGGTGATCCCCATCAACTCCAGAGGAGAGAAGCAGAGGATGCACCTGCGAGACTCCTTCCTGGCAGACCAACTGGACCCCATCTACGTGGCCTACAACATGTGATTCACCAACCGATGAAAATGCAGAAAACTGAGCCAGGCTCTGAGAACAGACGCGAGGGAGAAGGACTTTGGGGTGTGTTCAGTAGCAACCCTGATGCTAAACCTCAGACACACATTCAGAACACCAAACAGTGTGGGAATGCGAGTACAGTTCCAGTAACGAGAACGTGCTTCCCTCTCAGAAAACAGTTCCTTCTTTGCTTCCACCTGCTCAAACGCTGCAGTCCAGGTTCACTGAGATCTACTGAGGGGGAAGGATATTCTCTCTCCTCTTGATAGTAGATCCACCTGTCAAATGGAGGAAACTTTATCCTCTCCTTGCATCCCACTTCTCCCTCATGGCTCCCATTCAGATTTTTTTAAAGACATTTTTAATAACATGCTCTCATCAAAGACAGAAATCCTCCCCTCCCCTTTCATTCCTTGGTTTTTATCCTGAACCATTCATCCTCGTGTGCTTCTTTTTTTTCTTAATAACCCCTCGCTTCTTGAAGGCAGGATGGCGCACTGGAACTGCTGAGAGGAGCTGGAACTTTCACCCTCTTGCACTTTAAGTCCTCGCACCTCTGAGTCCACTTCCTGTCTCACCTGCCTCAAGGAGACACCCCCCCCATGTTTGCTGCTTTCACCAGAGCAAATCCACATCAGTATTAAAAAGTGCCACCAGCGAGTGCAGCCCTGCAGGGGCGTTCCTGACAGATCACCTTCCTCCACTAGGTGCACTGTGGCTTCCACCTCCCGTCACATACTGGATTTGCCAGCAGACGTGCTGTCGGCATTCACGTGTTACAAACTGTCCTAAAAAAATACACTTGAATTATTTGTTGGTGTGGGAAAAGAAAGACTCGCTTCATAAACATACAAACCTGGATATTAAAGGTGATGTTTGATGGGCAGAAACACAGATTCATTCTCAGTGCGAGTCGGCCCGGTAGATAGTTCTTACGATTGTGAAGTACTAATATGTTTTTTTTTTTTTAAAGCACCGATTTTCAGAAGACGAGTTGAAGCTATACCTGGTGTTTAGGTGTGCATGTTTATGTAGAATGCAATCAGTGTCAACATGCAGGCCAAAAAAAAAAACTGTAACAAGCCGTGGAGTCACACAGCAGTGGACTGGTTGGTTAGACGGTCAGCAGTGTATCACTCAGTCTTCATTAGAAGGTGGAGTATCGCAGACTCCACCTGCTGAGTAAGTTGACCTACAGTTGAGATTTTTTTTCGTGAAAGGCTGGACAGGATAATTCACCAGTTTCCTGGCTTAACTGAAACAAGCTGCTAGCTTTCAGTCGTGTGTAGTTTCCCACGTTAAAGAAAAAAAGCATTTTTCAGTTAAAGGTTCAGTGTGTATGATTTAGGAGGATGTATTAGCAGAAATGGAATCTGATATTCATAACTGTTTTCATCAGTATGTAAGCACATGAAACTAAGAATTGATGTGTTTTTGTTACCTTAGAATGAGCTGTTAGCAGCTACATAGGGAGCGGGATGCAACTATGGAGCCCGTCACATCAGGCCGCCATGTTTCTACAGTGGTCCTTAAAGGATAAACCAAATACTGGCTCTGGAGAGGAGGGCCTTTCTCGTCCGCTGTAGGTGTTCAAAAAGCTGCAGTTCCTCGCTTGGCCACTTGAGGCTGGCTCTAAGAGCGAGTCAATAAACCCCCTGTGTTAAAAAGCTCAACTTAACAGCGGAAACAAACATGTTTACAGCCTGGTACAAAAATTGGTTTGGTGTCTGTAGCTGATTCCAACATTTCTGAAGGCTGTGCAGGGGATGAATGTTTATTTATTAGGGCTTACAGTTATGTGTGATTAAGGGCGGGGCTGCTTTGAGTGACAGGCTGTCTGCGAGGCGTCACCTGGCTCCTTCACAGCTACACCCTCTCGTCCAACTATGGTCACTTCTGGCTCTCAAAATCCAAGATGGCGAAGGCCAAGATGCCAGACTAGAGGCTCCAGGACAGTAGTCCACAAACCAATGGGGGACGTCACGGTGGCTACATCCGTTATTGTTACACAGGCTGTGGTTCTCCTGAACGCTTTAAAAGTGCAGCGTGAGCAGAGGGGTATTCAGTTGATTGCAGTCTGCAACATTACCGCTAGATGCCACTAAATCTTATACACTGGTCCTTTAATGTCAGCGCCACAGTCGAGTAGATAAACGTAGATCTTCAGAAGGCAAGTCAGTGCCTTTTTGTTGCACCATTGTGACATTTATGATTACGGACTGTTGAATATTTAAAAAATAAGACATCAAGACAGAGGACAGATCTTTGCCTTACTAAACCTGTGGAACTTCAGTACTCTTTATGTTTAATCCCTCATTTCTAGCTGTACTTTAGCGTATTTATTTCCACATTTTCACGTGGAATCAGACGCCAGTTTATAACTCAGAACACACTCATATCACATTTTTTAGAGGAAGGGGGGTGTCTTGTTCTTCTCGCGGAGACGTTTGCGGTCATGCCTTTCTCATTTCATCATTACCATTTAAACCAATTCTTTCTGAATGTCTGTAACACTGAAAAAAAAATTAGGAAAGAGCAACAATCAGTAATCAACCCGTGATTTAAAAATGCTAAAAATCCTCCTTTATAAAAAATGGAGGCAATAAATGAGGGTAAGGATGTTGTGTGTAAACTGTATTTTAGAGGTCAAATACTGTATTACTGGTGTTAATGTGTACATGGATATGAACTTTGTCGATAAAAACTTGACTGATCTTTCATACTTGACAGCATTTTTCTGCATTGTTAATTTAACGGTATCACATTGCAAAAGAGGAAAAAAAGGTTTCAGATTATTTTGGCAGGAACGATGTGCACTTTCCCAATATCATTTTATTCGTGTGTGTGGTGTGTGTGCATGAGGGAGTGTGAGTGTGTGTGTGACCAGTTCAACAGTGATATTTGGCTTTTTCTGGTGCAACAAGGTTTGACTTTTGTAAGAAAATAATCCCAGAATATTGAACCATTTTTTATTTGTTTTCTTTTTTTTATGTCGCCACCACTGTATTTTAATTCTTTCCATCCATGATTGGAATCAAACATGTTTTTTTAGGGGTTTCATCCATATTTTCTTGATATAATCATCCTTTAAATCTGCACAACTTCTGCAAACAGCTGGTTTTCCTTTAGGAGCAGCTTGACATACAGCACAACACGTCAATAAACCACTCTCCGTTCAGTGACGGACACTGATGACATGTATGCGAGCCAGTATCTGGGGCACGTTAGAGTTACTCATGAATAACAAAGTGAAGCTTCTGAGCTGCTGTGTGATAATTGCTTTGTTGCTACTGTTTCACTCCGACAAGTTTTAATAAAGTTTTATAATGTCATGTTGGCCTTCAAGCCTTTTCAATAGACATTGGTGCTATTCAATAAGGGAAAGTTGACAGACTTTTGTCCTCCAATGTCATGACAAAGAAGGTTTCTTCCTGGATGCCCTTTTTTGTGTGAAAATAAGTCATTCTTTTTCCATGCCAACATTTCACTCACTGCTCAGTTCTGAAGTTGTTCGTCATCACCGGTTTTCATCGGCCCTGAGACCCGATGAAAACCGTCTCAACATGGACAATGCCAATCGACACATCCACCATTTCCATTTAAATATTTATTTCAGTTTTCAAGTTGTCGTGTTGTGAGGAATGGCGTGCATATCAAACCTCCAAAGTTATTCTAAGCACAAAATGTCGATGTACATGTGAGGTAATGAAATTAGGATCTTTCACACAAAAAAACAAACAAACTCAAGGGCCCACAATGTATACCTCAACGACTGTCTGTTCACTATGCATCGTCGAGCTGCAGCAAAGACATTCTGAACTAGTCAATGGTGCGATAACTTCTAACAACATGTCTTACTTGACAAAAAACACTGTCACACTGTCATTGGATGTGTTTCATGTCAAATAAAAAAATCCTTTGTCAGAGTTTCTTGTGGGTTTTTCTTTTCTTAATTCCCCTTCCAGACATCTCTGGAAGCTTCAGGAAGCAGCTGCTGTATTAAAGTAAAATAGCCTCTTCCTCCCACCAGGTGGCAGTCTGACTACTTCATCTGAGGACATTTAATTTGCTCCCTCTGTGGTGTCGTCACAGCTTAGTTTTTTTTTGACCACATCTACCTGATATTTAGAAGTTAAGACATCATTTTCCCTCAAACTCACTTAATATTTCATAAATAATGAAAATAGACCTTTTATAATACTAAAAAGCATCTTATTAACTGGCTGACAGGTTCCTCGCCAAGCATTTGTGATTTTATTTATCATATTTACTACAAATCACTTTCACATAACATCCACAGCTGGACATTGTGCAAACCTGTGCTGCTGTGTTGGAGATGTTTCGATGACTTTTTAAAGCATTCATTGATACAATCAGTCATGAAAGAGTTTCAAGAGACTGCCATTTGATTTTCATACCGTTAATAACACATCTTGAGCTGCCAGGTTTTAAAATACATTGTCTTTATGCCGTAATAAAGCAGATGGCTTCTCAATATCTGATATGAGGTCTGCTGTAGTAAATGTTCACAAGTTGTTAATAGATGTATTTTGGTCCAGATGCTGTGAAACCTTTCCCAAACAGTGAGGGGTCTAACAGGACATTGAAGAAGTCTTCCTGATGAAGTAAATACTCAAAAAGCCAAAGCAAGTGTCCTGCTGAAGGAGATTTCATGTCACAACCTTGCAACCTAAAAGTTATTCTTATTAATGGGTTATAACTGCCTACTGCTTAAATCCTGCTTATAAGGGCCCAAAATATTCAAATATTTTCTCCTCTGTTAATAGAGTTAAACTCACTTCTTAATAATCTCACTCTTACAAATAAACAAAAGCGATCAGGTCTTAAAACATAATAGAAAGATATTGATATATGAATAGCCTTTTTATGTATTTTTTCCCTCATAAGGCTTTTCTTAACGTACTTATTCACTTTTTATCATTTAATGTTTCTTCTCATTTATTATGTTCTTTCTTTATGAATACCTTAAAACTATGTTGTCGACTGTCCTATCAGAACTCCTACATCTTCTGTTGTGTGTATTCTGGTGTAGCATGTGCACTAACTTGTTGAAAGATAAAACACAAATACAGAAATCTCTCCTGAAATAACAAAAACTTGTAACTCTGACATAAAATACAGTTTTAATATTGGAGACCATCGCTCAGAGTAAGATGCTCTTTGACAAACTTGGTTTTTGAGGCCATTAAAAACAAGCTCTCGTAGATCTAACAGGCTACTAACGCTCGACGGTAATGATGTTAAAACTAAAAAATTCATGATGAGTTAGAGGAACATCTGAACACTGATCCAGGTAGCTAAAAATATCTAAACAGTCTGATGTATGTAGCGGTGATATTTATTGCTGACAGACTGTGTGTATGTTTCAGAGCAGCATCAGAGCTGCACCGAGCAGAGCTGAGATCAGTTTTGTTTTCACTCTGAGTGCAGCTGACGCTGATGCTGTCTGACTCGTCTTCAGCCATCCTGCAAACCTGCTGGTTCTGGCGTACACCCCCGGCCTGTGAGGAAGTCCGCACTCGTCCCCGAAGCTTGTCACTCCGACCACATAAAACCTGTCCTCATCCTCGCTGTAACACTGCAGGGGGCCCCCGCTGTCACCCTGAGGCACACACACACACACAAACAGCAGCCACGTCTTATTAAAGTGAAACCTGTGGAGAGTCTTAAAGATGTTTAAAAGAATCATCACCTGACAGGAATCAGCCGCCCCGCTCTCCAGTCCAGCACAGATCATGTTGTCAGTGATGAGGCCGCTGTACCAGGTGATCAGGTTACATGTTCTCCTCCTCAGCTTCCTGCAGTCTGTTCATCAGCCGGCCTGCAGTACACACACCAGCATGGTACTTTACTTATAAAGAGCTGAGCAAAACACGTATTAATAACACAGCAGAAAGGGCAATGCTTTAACTTTATCCCCCCATTTAGCACTTAAAAGAACTCTATAAAAATAAATGAGTTATAACACTTTAATGTTGTTATAAGCAGATATTGTGTTTATTAATGATTTCTACACAACTATAACTCTTCCTGTGGGCACCGAGACATGGAGCCAGGTATATAAACAAATGACATTGTAATAATATAAAGTATGTCTTCATAATACCATAGATTAATAAACATTTAAAAAGTCCGTTAACTCTACTTACAACTACATTACTGTGTGTTGTCTTATAAATGCTAAGTAGAAGGACTTAGAGTAAAACACTACTGAGGAGAATAAAACACTTAAAGTGGTACAAAATGACATAAAATCCCATGTACAGGGGATTTAACCACAGTTGCCTGGAGATGCATATACTGTAGAAGAAACTATTCCGACATCATTTAATATATACACTTATCCAGTGTAACCCCTTGAAACCTGGAGTGACATCACTTGTCTTGTGCTGCTTTCAGACACATTTATTATTTATTATTTATTTATCAGTATTGAAACCTTTAAACCCTGAGCAAATGGGTGCATTTTTTTTGGGGGGGGAGGCAATGAGCAACTTGAAATGTTCCACAAATATCATTACTTTATATTTAAAATGATGTTACAGAATTACTATAATTTTTAAGCTATTTTTTGAGGTCATTTCCTTGTTTGTTTTTAACTTTTTTTTTTGGTAATTATCTTGTTTTTAACTTTCTCTTTTTACTAATTTCGTTGTGAGTCATTTCTTCTTTCATTGCTCACTGCCTTCTTCCCATGTTTCGGAAGGAAACCAAACCAATTTGCTCAGATTTTGAAGGGTTAAAATAGTAGATCAGTTACATTATTCCAATGACAAATTAGCCAAGCTATATCCTAATGTCGCCCCAAAATGCCCTAGACATCAGTCTTCTCCAGTGTCCCTAGGTCACATGTTTTGGTCATGTCAGTGTATCCAGTTTTTAATTACTCTCAGCAATATGTAGTGAAACGCTAACTCCTAACACTCTGACTGCAACTGTCAGTGTAGAATGGAAGAATGGAAAAGGCTTTCTCATCACGTGCAGGTGAGGAGTCTTCCTACCTATGGATGCGGTAGAGACGCTTTTGTTGAATTTAGAGAGAGTTAGATACAAAGTGCGTAACTATGTAATAACACCTGTGTCAAAAGCTTATCCCTGTCATTAATTAATTTTGGTCTTCTCAGATGTTGATAAAGGGAAACACATGTGACTATGACTACAAGAGCTACAACTGTCTTTTATTCTCTTAAATTAGTTGTAAAATTCTATTAATATCACAAGTGTTATTATTTACTTTGAGTTGTTGTTGTTAGTTTTGAGATGCATTTGTGTTTATAGTTATTAATTGCTTAATTAAATAATTATTTTTTACTATTTTGGAAACATACATGTCCCTATATTTCCAGTTCTGTAATCTAACTGACAACCTTGATGATGAAGGGTTGAGGGTGGGGTGAAGGGAGGTCATGTCACGTCCACTCACACACTCAGATTTCTGTTTTCTTGTGATAGAAAACTTACTAAGTTGTTAATACAAGTTGTTGTCATTAATAATTGAATAAAACTGCTCTGCTCTCTGTTTAATATAATGGAATCAGATGGCACTCAGCTTGTGGTGCTCAAAGCGCAAAAAAATTAAATATCTCTTTGCAGAAATCATGACCCGGTTACTCAAGATAGTCCACAGAGCAGTTTTATGTAGGAACTATTTTCTCTCTGCCAAACTACACCTGCCAACTGTACCACTGTGCAGAAGGAAGCGTGCGTCTACTCATGGACAGTGAATCTATGACTTTCTAACCAACCTCTGTAAGAAGAGCTCCCCCATCCAGAGATGAAACAGTGGCTAAAGTTGAGGCTGAACTCATGAGTCACATTGTGAGGAGTGCAGACAGGTTGGACGTGGTCAGTGAAGTTGAAGGGAGAGCTGAGGAGCACAAGGGTCACATCGTTGTCATGCGTAGCATCATTGTAGTCTTTGTGCATTTTGACCTTAGTGATGGAGCGGATCTGGGTTTGATCTCCTGGGGCGGATATCAAATGAAGTCCTGCCACCGCACGGAAATGTCTCCTGTTGATCCATCTGGACACAGGACAGAATAAATTTGACTGTTCATGACTATGACTGCCTTTTCCTTTACAGACGAACCATGCTGACAGACAAAAGACTGCATTACTGTAAAATGTCTTGATTTTCTGAACATATTGTACAGCTGATATTTCACAATGGGTATTTGGCCGTAACATACATATACCTATACCTAAAGCTATTCAGATAGACGTGAACACACACTTACACACTCTATTACACACACGTTGCAAGAGGGAGAAAATGTCAAGCATGAACACTTCTGGAAAAAGAAAAAGTAAATGAATCACCACAGCTCAGAGGTGGAAATCACACTGCTACAACGCTGGGTCAAACTAGGCTGAATCACAGCAGCGTTTCTCAGTCTGAACTCGTGGCTGAATTTATGGGCCACTGGGTGTTTCATCTCCAAGGGCCCTAAAACTGTTACTGCACCGTTTGTTGCTGGTAATTTGTGTTTTCCAACCCAACTATTGCCTTTCTATCATCACATTTTATGCCATTTTTCTTCTTCTTTACAGCCTATACAACCTTCCTTGGTGAAACTCTAAGACAGAGAGCAAAATACTGAACCTCAATCTATTTAAAATAACACTGTGAGACAACTGCACATAAATAATAAATGAATCCAGATGCATCTTTGTGACACTCCTGTTACTTTAGCTTTAACTTGTGATCGATTGTTTCTTGTAGATTTGTTTGTTCTTAGTATTTGTTATCATGACCTCCAGGCCTATTTCAGATGATGTGGCCTCTTTGGAGCTTATCAGTTGTTTCATGTTGTTTTCTTTAAGGTTCAGTTTGCAATCTGGAAAAAGATACTTAATTGTTGAGTCTCATTGGTTGTCAAATATCGCTGACCTTGGGTTGGTAGTCGGACTGAACCGCCAAACCAAGGCGTCAGCATTTAACAACCTGGAGATAAGACTCAACAATCAGTCTTTCTAAAGAATTAAATACTGCACCTTTAAATCTGTAGTTGGTAACTTTCTGTCTCTATATCCGGCCACATCCTCCTCCTCATCATAGTGCTTCTAATGGCTTTTGCAACAATCCACAGCGCCCAAAGATGAGGAAAGTTTGCGACCCAGCTGACAGTAGTCTAAAAATGAAGCACTGCCCAATGGCTAAAGTAACCTTCTCATTTTACAGCTAAACAGTGCACTAAAATGTTTCTGAAAACATCAGAGGTGAGAAATGGGCGATGCAGTAACAGTCTCTTGATTCATATTTGATCAGCACTGCCTAGTTTGACATTTTGACCGCAGTTCACAAGCCATGACTGATAAGACTGAGAAATGCGTCAGAGACTCCTCGGCTCTGATTGGTTCTTCAGCCTCTGTGGATTCTTAGAAATGCCGTTTGAAGCACTACAGGGAGGAGGAGGTGGCAGAAGAACATGATTCACAGATCACAGATGATCTGTCTCATGTACTACTGTGTAAGTTGTCACAAATATGACAAATAGTTACGTTTATAGAAGAAGAGTGGCTTTTACTCACATATAAAAATGTTAGGTGTCACGTGTTTTTTTATTGCTGCAAAATGCTTCCATCTGGGATTTAACCAAATGTTTCACCTTGGTTTTTTTTTACATGTTGTGAGTTACCTTCAGAGCCAAAGTTTTCCATAATGTGTTTACACTGTGAATTATAGAACAAATGTGACTGAGTGCAGGGCAGTCACATCAGTGAGGAGTGTAAGTTATACTCACTGGTATTTGTAGAAGCAGTGTGCAGCAGTGAGCACCCAGAGGCTGCCGACAATCGTCCCTCCGCAGCGGTGCCTGGACTGGATCTGGATGCTGACCTGCCAGGGCCATGCCGCCTCAGGAGCCTCCCTGCCCCCCACTATACGAGACACACCAGGGGCCCCAACCAGGGGCCGCTGTCCACATCTTCTTCCCATTGTTCAAAGACATGCAGGTTAATTGGTGACTCTAAATTGGCCGTAGGTGTGAATGTGAGCGTAAATGGTTGTCTGTCTCTATGTGTCAGCCCTGTGACAGTCTGGAGACCTGTCCAGGGTGTACCCTGCCTCTCGCCCAATGTCAGCTGGGATAGGCTCCAGCCCCCCAACAGGATAAGCGGTTACGAAAATGGATGGATGTCACTTTTTAAATGACATCCTGTTTTTTTTATGTTGTTAGACAGTGTTGTGACAGTAGCTGCATTTGATGTGTGTGACCCTGCTAACATATCACATTACTCTGAATAAGTTCTGATGCAGTTAGTGAAACAATTAATTAGTCAATCAACAGAAATAGTCCAAAACTATTCTGATAATTGATCAATCGTTTAAATCATCACGCAAAAATGCCAAAAATTATCTAGTTTCAGTCTCTCAAATGTAATGATTTGCTTCTTCTCTCTATATTATTATAAATTATATCACCTATCTTGGTTTTTTGGACTGTTGATTAGACAAAACAAGGAATCTGAATCCGTCAATTTGCTGTGGGAACTTGTGATAATGGGATGTGAGCTTTGAAGGCATAATAACACACTGTAATAAAAAGTTGAGTAGACATATAGCAGGAGCCAAAAAATGATGCAAGTATGGAAACTTCTACACTGGTAAATTTTCCAAGGAGCTGGGCTGCGTTCAGCCTCGACAAACGACACACACACACACAAAATTTGGACATACAATAGTGAAAATCTCCCAGAATTTGGTCTATATACACGGCACTGCTGATTGGGTGAACCTCTGACACACCCACCAAACGAGAGAAAATGTAACTCAAACCTTGTTTCACACCATTCTTAGGAAAAATGTTAAACCTGAGAACCATAGCAAAACAGTGCACGTTGCTTTTAGACTGAACATGCCCCTCTACTAGTTTAATGATACAAATAAAATCAGTTAGCATGAATTAGCAGCGGCCATAGGGGACATCAGGGCTGCATTTAGCACAACAAAATGTGCTAAAACATTTATTTTAACAGGACACAAGGTGCACTGAGCACCTAATGTGTAATACCGACGCACTGCCTTTTGTTAGGTGGGGTTTAATTCAGTTCATTTCAAGAGGGCTTTATCGTTATGGGAAGCATATTTTTACATTGCCAAAGTAAGTGTGAAATAAAAACAAAAATTGTGTGTACAGTACAAGAAAAAAAGTGAAACTTTGATGGTTTCATTGTTACAGTGAGTAAGATCTACCTGAATTTGGTACACCTCATCAGGCCCACCATCAGGAGGGGTCAAAGGGTACAAATGACCCCGGCCCAAGGCCACGGGGGCCCATGAGAAGCTCTATGGTTAACCCTTAAATGGGATCAAGCGCAACAGTTTACATAAGGACTGAAATCACTGACAATACAAGCTATATGTATGTACATGATAAATAAATATATTCTTATAATCAAAACACATTGCCATCAACGTGCCTTCTGATACTGCTCTCATACTAATCAATCTTATCGTTCATTGGAGGGCATGTTTTGGCCCAGGACACATGTGACTACCTCTGCTTTTCAAAATAAGAAAATATGGTCTTAATGGTAGATACAAGTACAAATGGCTCCAAAATACAGGTGGAAATATGATTAATTGGATTATACATCACAGGACGTATAAAAGGCATAGGGATCCCAATGGTTGCCTATGAGGGACACACTGCAGGTCACTGCTGATTGGATACACCTGGTGGGACACACCTGTGTGTGTTAGAGGTGTGCTCAATCAGCAGTGCGCCTGCTTAGCACAACAGAGTATCCAACACATAACCATTTCTGTTCAAATTAATTATTTGCTACATTTTGTCGAGCCTGAACGCAGCCCTGTAATGGAAACCAAAGCAAAACGGTGCTAACCGTTTTCATACTAACCGTGTCCACGGACTCTGGACTACAAGCTGGAAACAACAAATGTCTCCTGTTGTAAGGAAAATGCTCAACTTCAGCAAAGAGATAAGATATGTTCACCTCTTGTTTTACTTTATGATAAAACCATTCAAATGTTTATTGGTTATCGTTACATGCTAAAATTTAACGTTAGTTATCTTAATGCCAGTGGTGACCTTACACTTTAGCATGTAGCTAATTAGCTTAATGCTATTGCTAACGTTACATTTTAGCATGTCGCTTGTTAGCTTAATGCTAGCGTTACATGCTAAAATGAGACGGTTAGCACTAGCATTGAGTCAGTAAACTCACACAACAATGTGTTTGTGTATGTTTGCTAGCATCAGCTATTTATAGCTGCTGTTAAACTGGGCAAGAGTATGTTTTATTGTTAACGAATTCAATTTTTAATTTGCATGTGGATGTTATGTTGTCTCTTCTACGGTTCTTCTAACGTCACTTTAAATATCAATGAGATAAAGGGAAGAGCGGACTTTTAAACTGTTCAGAGGGAAGTTTTTTGAATTTTTTAAAAAATATTTTAATGACTTATGTGTGTAAAAGTTAACACTAGTAGTTACTTGCATTTATACTTTTATGGTCAATGTGACAGTTGACTGACTTAATATCCACCTGCCTAACAACCAATCTCGGTCGCCATGGCAACATGTTATGGCTCACACTGTAAGCTAGCTAACTGTTAGCTGTTAGCTCATCTCTAATTGTCGGCCTTTAACAAGTACCATAGCCGGATAGGCCATTAAACAGTGTAAAGAGAATACTAACAATAATACATTAAAAAGCTACAGGATGTTTTTCCCACCCACCCCGGTCCCGGCTGTACTCACTGTCCTGTGGTGAAGTCAGAGCACTCAAACACAGAGCACTCAGTAACAGCAGAAGTGCTTTAAACCCCATTTAGTTTAACGTTAGACCCCTGAAGGCATCTTTTACACCGCAAACAAAAACAACGGCAGCTCCTCCCAGCCAGTGACGTCACTTGTAGGCCGTGGTGGATGAAGTACCTGAACGCCACATTTAAGTCAAAGTACAGATGTCTCACCAGAAATATCTTTGGTAGAAGTTAAAGTCACCAATTTGAATATTACTTGAGGAAAATTCTTAAAGTATCTGATATTTACTGTACTTGAATATCAAATATAATTCAATTATATTAAACGTAAGTAATTAAGTATTGAAAATAAAAGTAGGCTACATGTAAATGCTGGTAATAAAAAAGTAAGGGACTGATTTCTTCTCAACATGCTTAAAAGATTTAAAGAACAAAATCCAGTTTTGCATTCCCTTCCATTCCTTCATTTGTCCATCCCTTACTTCCCTATAGTAAGTAATGAAGATGCTTAGGGGAAGTGTATTGGAGTAAAACTGAAAGTTGACAGAAGTATAAAAATTCAAGTAAAGTGCAGACACTCTCAAAAAATACTGTTACAAAGTATTATTACTCAGTTACATTACACCACTGCATGTATGTGCGTCAAAAGTGAAGTAAACTCTGGAATGAGATCATGACAAAACACAGCATTTAAAATTCAGCGACAACAACAATAACAACTACGACAACTACAACTACTGCTATGACTACGACTAAAAATAATTCAGCTATTTTATTGTAGCCGAGATAATGTACCAGTAGGTAAAAATGTACAGAAAACAAATTAGGTTAAAAAAAATAAGTTAGTTTGAAGTGTATTGAGTCTCTCATATTCACACACACACACACACACACACACACACACACACACACACACACACACACACACACACACATTATGTGACAACAAAAGACAGGGGGCAGGTTACCAGATTAAGAGCTACCTATTTGCATATTAATTTGTGTAATTATAGAGCAGAGTGCTGGAGGAGGGCAGCAGCCTGATGCAGAGGCTATAAATGAGAATAGTTTGTAATTACTTCAAGATGTGATGCTTTATGGTGCAAAATATGACGTGTGTGACATAAGTTGGCAGGGATAAATCTTGTAGCCCACTCATGGGTGGCACAGTGTGTTTTAAAATGCACTTGACAAAGCAAAATATTATTTTTGTATGTAGTAAATGTAACATATAAATATGGTTTTGGCATGTTTGTGTTCAAACAGTAGTGTCAGAGGTATCTCAGACATGCAGTGGCCTTGTGGAAGCTGTCCCTGACTGAGTGCCCACAGCCTGACAGCAAAATAAATTCCTGCACAGTGAACTCACCACAGTGAACACACACAGTGAGCCGATGCGTTTTGTCAGAAAAACCTTGTGCGCGTTTTCTGTGCACAGTCTCACCCAGGCTCCTCTCCGTGCCCGGGGAGCTGTGTTTTGTGAAGCACACACTGAGGTTTAGAGGCTGCAGGCCTAAATGACCTTTACGATTTTACGAAACGCACTTGCCGACACTCCCTTACATTCTGCTGAGAGTCATCAATTATGCAGGGAAACTGCTCGCGCTGAGGGGGAAGATAGCAGCAACAATATGGCGACAACCGCAGTTTCTCCCCAATCTTTTCTACATCTGCAGTCCTGCAACGACTTTCCGGATTCATTGTAACGCTTGCAAAGTGAGTATCCTTCATTTTTTATCGTTTGAGAAAACGGCGCATATGTTGTTTGGTGACGGTAGATTTTCTCGCTGTCGGTATCCTTGCGTAAATGTCGCAGAGCTGCACACTGCCCCGCATCTTTTTTTTGGAGCATGATGGAAGAGGGTGTCTGCGTTTGCTGAGCATCTCATGGCTGGACCAGAGCACGAAAAAAGAAATTTATCAATCAATTGATGTCGATCGCGAGGAATTTATCGGATTAACTATTTCGTCGAGCATCCGAGGGATTGATGAAATCTTTGTGGGAGAAAATGTCTCGTAGGTTAGGCTTCAGGTAGGGCGCCGTCTGCCTGCTCCAGCCCAAGAAAAGCCAAAAACCCTGAAGATTTATTTCACATTGTGGTCACTGATTTTGCTTTTATATACCACCCGGACTACAGGATGATGCTGTTGAAACACCATAAGGCTTCGATGCTATGTGAGTAGCCTGATCCTGCTTCCATCATCAACAGCCAAGAAATTTACATTCCTCCAGGTGATATTGGTGTGGCAGCATCATAACTATTCTCTAATCGTCTTATTTCTTATGTCTAACCTCATATTTCAGACTGTGTGTGCTTTTTAAAGCTGCTGTTTAGCTTCATACTCTGAGCTATGTTGTGCACAGATAGAGCCCTTATTGATTTGGCAGTCGACATGGCTTCACGGGTGTGGTGCAGATCCTTCAAGGCAACGCGCAAAAAAACGCACAGAATATCCCCGACAAAAAATCAGTCGTATTTGGCTTTATTTTTTTTTGCTGAATATCAAGAGCGACATATTGCTGTGATTTATTATGATACATCGACATCACACTTGTGACTTTGACAAATGCAGGGTTGCGTTTACCACAGCGTGACATTTTCAACATACAAACCACCCACTGCAGCAATATTGCTTTGGCCAATTTGGTAGTAGCGGGCCACTTCTCTGCGCAGTATAACCTCCTGCTTCTCTCTGTGGCCGAGCTGCACTTTTATATTCAGTGAGATATATTAGGGTAAAAAGGGGAGACAATGGCGTCCACTGGCCCTCCTTCTTAATTAACAGGTTTAGTAAACAAGTCTTCATTTCTCACTGCGTCTCTGAAAATGGCACTGTTAAGACGTGTGCCTGTGTTTTTTGTTTTTTTTGGTGGGGGGGGGGATGATTGCACGGCCAAACCTGAATGTCCAACCCACGAGACTGAGACACACCAAGACGAGTGTTGTCATCATGACTTAGAGAATTGCAGGGTAATTGCAGGCCCATACAGGCGTCGGTGGCTGAGCTCAGCTAGAAGGCCTAGTTTACAGCAAAACGGATTTTCCTGACAGATCGGTCATGATTTTTTTCTCTATCATCCCTGCATGTATGCATTCGTGCATATGCATGTGTGTATGTATGTGTGTGTGAACGTGCGTGCGCGCTCGTGTGGTGCTGAAGCGGACAGCGCCAGCAGAGCAGCAGAAGGCTCAGGGACTGCGAGGTTCCGGGGTCCATTTTAAAACAGACGTCTTGGCTCTCAGGCTGCATGTTTTCATGTGTTTGTCTCAGATAGAGGGGAGTCTTGGGTGTGTGATATCTGCTTCACACGTCGAGCATGTTTGATTTTATTGTGTTATGCAAGAGGAGAGCAGGGAAGTGGCAGGCCTTGTGATTCAGATATGGGTGATGTAGTGATCTCCTTATTTAGGCTACACCCCCCTTTACATCCACCACTTTGGGATGGTAAACAAAGGTTTGTGAGCGATACCAATGGGACGGAGGGTGAAATGTTGAAGATATACCACAAAATGAAACAATTCCAGTCATTTTTTCAAGTAGGTAATGTCACACTTCAGGTGTGGCTGTGCTCCCACTGAACTCCTCACAGCCTCCTCCTCTTTGCTCCATCACATTAGTATATTGACCCTGAAATGTCCTGCAGCTTGAACAGTTGTCATGTAACCATCATACCCTTTTTACATCTAAGTGTGCTGGGAAAAGGCTCGACTGAGTCATGCAGCCATTAAGTGTGCTGTGTTTTCTGTCGGTGTTCTCACAGCTTTTCAAAAAATCATAAGGAGCAAAGTCCTTTAAGGGGTCTTTGTTGACGGAGGTTTGATGGAGGACCCATAAATTGCTTCCAACATTTGGGGGAAATGTTGGCTCATACTTAGTCACACCTTTATGCCCTTGTTGCCTACACACATTAAGACCTGACAGTAGGGCTGCAACAATTAATCGACTAATCGATGACTAAACGACTATTAAAATAATCAGTGACTATTTTAGTAGTCGACCAATCGGTTTGAGTCATTTTTCATAGAAAAGTACCATAAAAGTGCCCCAAAATACTCTAATTGCAGCTTCTTACGTTCAAGTATTGGCAGCTTTACACACTCTCCCATGACGGTGAACTAAAACCCTTTGGCGTGAGTAGGAAACAAGACATTAGATGACTTCATTTTGGGGTTTGGGGGAGAGACAGACTGTCATTTTTCACCATTTTAACACATTTTTCGATAAAATGACTTGTGGACTAATCAAAGAAATAATCGACAGATTAGTCAACAATGAAAATGATCATTAGTTGCAGCCCTACCTGACAGAACTGACAAATAATGTCACTCAAATATGCAACGTACATTAATTTTGCTCTGTCAAATCCCTGAAATAGAGCTACAGTGATTAAAAGATTAATTGTTTAGTTGTCAGCTGTTAAATTCTCCCATTTTACCAGCTAACCTGATTACCGATTAATCTGTTTGAGTATTTTTGTAGGGTAAAAAAACTCAAAATTCTCTGTGTCCATCTTCTAAAACATGAATATTATCTGGTTTCTTTACTCCTCTTTGACAGTAAACTGAATATCTTTTAGCTGTGGACAAAACAAGACATTTGAGGACGTCATCTTGGGCTTTGGGAAACACTAATCGGCATTTTTCACCATTTTCTGACATTTTATTGACCAAATAACTGATGGATTATTCAAGAAAATAATCAACAGATTAATCGTCAGTGAAAATAATTGTTAGTTTCAGCCCTACTCTGTCATATCTTGAGATTCAAGACAAAACAAAATAACTAATAAGAGGAAAATATAGCAACAAGGAACCTGAAATTAGCACATAATATTCTGTAAACATTATAACATCCTTTATATAAACGTATAGTTATCAGCTATCAAACATAATAGCTAAATAATATTGTTTAGGCATTACAACTGTGGCTTCTATAACTCATCAACCTCTGTAAATGACCAGCTGCTCTTTTTTATATAGACAACCAAGATACAATATTTATAATATGGACCACAGCAAATGTATTATCATACTTATCTTTCTTTCTAATGTTTTAATTCTAAAATGCTACAAAAACACTTTAATCTGAGCTCATTTGGTGAGATTCCTGGTGGCAAATACAGAACCTGCTCACCTTTGGTACCTTAAGATCCACTGGACATCATCTCAGTACAGTCTTAAACCTAAGTAGTCTATTTAAACCAACAACTGAGCATGTTGTAAGGTACCAGTTAGATATAACGTCATATATTAGATGTACCATTGTTCTGGTTTTTCACCGGTGGCGTTAGAGGATCATCGAACAAAAGTCTGTTCATGTTTCTGTTCAGATTATCTCCTTAACTGAGATTAAGGCAAGCGGAGAGAGATACTGTGGGATGAGGGAGCTTAATATCCTAATATCCTTTTAAAGGGATGTTTCACTTTACTGTAATTACTGTAACTTATAGCCTCTGGCAGCCATCTGCCTTTGTAAGTACACAAACAATTTCATTTTGTAGTTGTTCTTTAACTTATTGCCTGCGTACACAAAATAAAAGGTGCTGCACAAGATAAACAGTATCGTTTTTATATCTGTAGTTATTTAAAGAACGAGTGAGACTTTTACTTATACGTGTCCATAGGTGGTGAGTGTTCCTGCATTCCTGCATCTCATTGGCTGCTGGACACCTCCTCTCCCTGAATGTATATTGACAAATGTACAAACATCGTAGGGAATACTATCTAGGTGTTTTCCCTCCCTTATACAGTCAGGATGTCTACCTGTTGTAGTCGTCTGTTCTGGGCTGCTATCTATTGCATGTGCTTTCCTGTTTTCATTGTTTTTGAGTGAGAAAAATGCAGCAATTTGCAAAATGGGAATATTATAAATAAATAATGTGGGAAGAATGTAACATCCAGGCAGCCATTTTTGTAGTGCCTTATGTTATCTATGGCTACTTTTTCCCAGTCTACAACGACTGAGATCAGATCATTTGCACATGCAGTGTTTTTATTGCATTTGTTCATCTTTTAGTAAATTTTTCAATCATCACAACTTCATAGCAAAATCAGTAAATGTGTTTGTGTTTGCGTGAACATGCATGCTTCTGGGTGTTTGTGACCATCCCTCACATATTTTGTCACTTCTTCTAAACCTATTTCTCTTCCCAAAGAAAGACTTTGAGATTAATGCTGAAAAGGTACACGTTACAGCTAAATTTAGATCAAAACAGATGGTATTCACTTACTGAACTCACCAGATGAAAGGTTTTTAGAAGAAAAGCACTGTGGAAGTTTGGTTGATCTTTCCTCTCTGTCTGCACCTCCTGCAGAGCTGCTACTGTGGATGGTACAAACCTAAAGACCAAGTAGCTGCAGGATGAAAACATGGCTGCACCCCTTATCGCACCGCCAGGACCTGATAGCTTCAAGAAGTTTACTGTGGAATCTTTGGCGACTCTTGAGCTGCGCATCAAGGAGGAGAAGAACAAGAAGCCACCCAAGCAGGACAGCAGCTACCGCGATGACGATGACGAGAACAAGCCCAAGCCCAACAGCGACCTGGAGGCTGGGAAGAGCCTGCCCTACATCTACGGGGACATCCCCTCCGGAATGGTGGCGGTACCACTGGAGGACCTGGACCCATACTACCTGAATTCTCAGAAAGTGAGTTTGCAAACACACACACGCACACACACACTAATAATAATGTTATCAACTCACCCTTATGACGGCTCTTTAAAGGTCCAGTGTATAGGATTTAGTAGCATCTAGCAGTGAGGTTGCAGATTACAACCAACTGAAGCTTCTCACGTGTGCCAAGCGTGTAGGAGAAGTACGATGGCTGATGCAAAAATGCAAATGGCCCTATGTAGAGTCAGAGTTTGGTTGTGTCTTTTCTGGATTACTGAAGAAAAACATGGTCGACTCCGTGGAAGAGGACCTGCTCCATGATGTAGATATTAAGGCTCATTCTAAGGTAATTAAAAAAAAAGTCTGATTTTCAGGTGATTATAATAAAATAAAAACAGTCACGAATACTGTATATTATTCCTGCTGATAAATGCCCCTAAATCCTACACACTGGCCCTTTAAAACGAAGGATGTTTCTGACTAGGGCTGGGTGTTGAACCTGAATACTTATTGTTGTCATTCAGATGTGTCCATTGCATCAAAAGACTGATTCTTATTTACTCATTCCTTAGTTAGATAGTACCTGCTTTAAATTACCAGTTCTTGTACGACAGCTTATGTTTAGACAACATTTAACTATCCCAAAACAGTGGTATCAAAAAAATTCAAATACCCAGCCCGACTTAGGAATGGTATTTGTCCCTCGACCTCAGGCGTCCAGAATCTGAAATTCTGACTGTTATATGCCAAACAGCTCTAATATTGCCTCTGTTTGTAAGTCAGAGTATGATTACATTGCATCACATCAATCTCTTGTGCCCCTCTCAGTTTTAATAGCAAAGCCAGTTGAGGTGTGGTTTTTGAGACTGGGATATTTCTGTAATATTATTAATACTACTAATACTTATTTGCTTCAAACAAACAGATTGTGTGGTATCTTTCTGGGTAACTAACACATCATTTGGAACATTTTTAAGATGATTGTGATTTAGGTTAGTGGTTCTCAACCAGGGATCCTTGAGGGAGTTCAGAGGGTCGTCAGAAAAATGGGGAACAGTGTATTTTCACTATTTAATTTACTATAGAAGTGATAGGTGTAATTTCTTCTACTCTCCCCCCTGGTGATCTCCTCAACTGTAGCTGACAGTATTAGAATTCTGGTCTTAATCGTATCCAACAACCTAAATCTTTTCAGATGGAGGTCCTTGAAATGAAGTCTTATTTAACAGGGGTCCATGTCGTAATGCGTATCAGTTTAGGGGCCCTTGACGTGAAAAAGTTTGAGAACCACTGATTTAAATCAGTGCGAAGATATTTTCATTTTATTTGATTATTTCATTTCATTTCCTTCTGCTGTTTTTGAAACAGTGGTAACAAGTATTCACAGTGACTTTCGTGTCATTGATCAGCATGCACGCCACTTGTGATGCTTACGCAGATGTCAGTCAAGCCTAACAATATATATTGATATCTGACGCAATGGCCAGGAGATGAGTGGCCTCATGACGTCGAGCTGAGTCATACACCATGGCTGG
Source organism: Cephalopholis sonnerati (assembly GCA_019142605.1). Lineage (NCBI taxonomy): Eukaryota > Metazoa > Chordata > Actinopteri > Perciformes > Serranidae > Cephalopholis > Cephalopholis sonnerati. Next base: position 22,161,748 of record JAGQAX010000011.1, on the reverse strand, counting down.
AATTTACTCAGACAAAGGAGAGACATCACGTGGTCTGTGACGTTTGGCTTCCAGGTGTGCTGTGTTTACAGTTATTTTAATTTCATGATTAGGTTGCAGAATGTAATTATGTTTTCCTCCTTGAGGACCTTGGGGGAGTGTGAGAGTGGAGCTCTTGAGCTGTTGAGTGGGCCGTATCTCCGATGTGCTCGCAGGGCTTTGGGGAAAAGGTCAGAAGCAGTAACTGTTGAAAGACTGTTGTTCCACATGACAGACTTTCCTAATTGTTCAAAAATTAATCTGTGGCAGGAGAGAAAAGCAGGAGCAGCAGCAGGCTGCGAGGACTCTGGTTGTCTTAGAGGAGACATGTCTCTCTGGGGTTTCTGTCAACCCTGACGCTCAGTGTGAGAACAGCCGGGTGACCTTGAGAGTCCCTGAATGTCCTCATTATGTGTACCTGTCAGCCAAAACTGTTAAAGGACACTGTATTTATTTCAGATGACGGTGTCTTGCTCTTGTTGGACCAGTCAGCCTCTGAATATAAACATTTAACGATATAAAAGCCAGTGATGCTCCCAGATATTTATACAGGATGATAAAGAAGGTTCAAGAAAGTTCAGAACTTCCTTGAAATCTGCAGCCATTTTGAAAAATCTGAGCCATCTGTGCACTCTGGTTCTCCTGTACTCTGTGTTTCAAAGTGTGAAGTTTGTTACTTAAAAAAGAAGCAAGAATAGTTTATCATAAAATGGCCGTCTTAACTTCAGCATTAATCGAGATGCAAAGTGTGCTGAGGTCAGTTCGATGCTGTTGTGTTTATAAACAGGACTGAGGCCAAAATCCTCTACCATGGCAACGCTGTTTGTTGTCTATTTTTAACAAAGGATTACGTAACAAAATTGGCATTTTTATTCAAAATGGTCTCCTCCAATCACAGATTCTTTTAAATAATGCTGCACTTTTGTGGTGTTGTGTAACTCCGTGCCTGTCCACACAGTGTACCTTAAAATACAGCAAGTCCTACCTGACAAAACATGCTTGTGATAATCTGTTTAGTCATCATCATTAGCTGATAGATATTGTGTGTGTGCGTTCAGGTGCACAGTATCTGTCTCTCCGTCTGTCTCATACCTCACTGTCTTTACACCGTGCACGCTGACTGTTATGTAACGCACCAGTTCAGTGCACAAGGAGGAGACACGATTCAGATGACACGTGGCAAACATGTCCATCGATACGTGGGACTGTTGATAAATTCACTGACTAACACACAACTCACTCGTCTCTTGTCTCCACACACAGCCTTGCATTGCTGTCGCAGATGCATATGAGTCGTGCAAGCTTCTTTGTGCTGTTTTGCTTCAGCAGTCCTGTCAGCTCTCAGCTTCAGGCAAATCTAATTATGGCCCTCGATCTAGTCTCGTTCTAATGCCAAAGGGAGCCGACGTGCTTTGGTTCTGGCAGCTCAAGCAGCCGTGACGTCAGATCAGGTGGTGACCTTGACGGAAGAACGTTGCTCTGTATGTCTTTGTCACTGAGAGGCGGCGGGCCGGTTCTGGATACGTTCCTCGCAGGGGAGGGGGAATAACTGTCAAGGAAAGCAGTTCATCTTCTTCATCGCAAATTTTCAGTTGCGTCTCCTTTAGATTGTGTCATAGCTGGGGCGGAGGGCTGGCAGGGTAGCTGGGTGATGACACAGCATCCAGCCCTCCCCACTTAGCTTGCGGCCCGAGCAGGGCTGTGCCACGCTGAGCATAGCCCCGGTGTCAGCGTACAAGGCCGGTGAAACAGATCATTTTCAAGGAGAGGGGAACGACAGAGGTAGGGAGGGCGGGAGAGATGAAGTGAGGACAGGGATGAAATGGACGACATGTGCAGGGATGCATGAGCTCACTTGCTCTCCTTCTCGCTGCAGCCAGGCTCACTGAAATGTGTTTTTGCCGGGGGAAGACCTGGAGGTGCAAAAACTGAGCACTTTCCCACAGAAATACTACAAAGCTTCCGCAGATGATCTAGTGAGCTGGATATTATATCGACATTATAACGACATGGTGACATGAGACTGGATATTAGCATAGATTTTGGATACTGTATTATAAGTGTTGTCTTTTACTGGTCCTAAAGGCTGCGTTACAGTAAAGTGACGTCATTTTCTGAATTTGCTAGACTGTTCTAGCTGTTCTGTTATTTGCCCTTACCACTTAGTAATTATGTCCACAATACTGATGATTATTTATCAAAAATCCCACTGTGTAAATATTTTGTGAGAGCACTGACCACCCTAAAACAACTAGTGTTGGAAATCAGGAGAGGCTCAATAATACAACGTTATCATGATACATAAGTCACAATACAATATTACTGTGATTTCAAACATTTCGCAACATTGTGAGTGTTGAGATGACGTATATTGCAATATATTTCCTTTTTCCAGTCACACATTATGTTCCCAAAGGTAAACTTTATCAACACCTTTTATCTAATACAATAAAGTTTTCGGCCTGATCATCAATTATTTTTATGGCAGCAAAATGTATCTAGTGGATTAAAAAAGCAATTAATTTTGTTATTCTACCAGGCTGAGTTAGTCATTGAAAAAAAATGATACATCTATGTGCTGATACAAAATTGCCACAAAGAAACTATGTTGTATCAAATATTTTCTGCAACGCCTAACAATAAGGTTTCAATATCAGTATTTAGGTATTCTTAAAATAAAAAGATATTTGATTTTCTCCATATTGCCTCGCCCTAGTTCTTATATATTTTATTTAAAGTCAAATCAGGGAAATAAAAGCTCCTCCCCACCACACAAGATAAGCAACATCTATGCATCTGTCCACCTTTGTGTGGATTAAAGATGAATATATTCAATGATAAAAATCTTAAAGGTCACAGATGGCTTGTGTAGGACCACCATGTTAAGTATTTTTTATGTAAAGAACACGATATGTAGCTCACAGTGTCAGGCATGCCAGCATGTCTCCAGATTGTTTGCACATCATATAGGTTAAAGGTTTTCCCTCAGGAAGACAAATGTGTTTTTTTGGATGCAAAATGGCAGTAACAGGAAATAGGCATGACAAGGAATTCATGAGCAGGTTAGCACCTAGCATGGCAGCTGAGCCCCACGTCATTGCTGTATTAATGTGTGTGTGTGTGTGTGTGTGTGTGTGTGTGTGTGTGTGTGTGTGTGTGTGAGAATGTGAGGCTCTCGGGCTAAAGGACCAATAAAATGCAGTCCATTTACCATTTACCACAAGGGTTGAAAGAAGGGGGCTCTTTAAGTGGCTGCTGTGGCCCTCACGGATGCTGCAGCCCTGCCTGATGGCTGGAGCTTCTGTGTTGAAGCCGCTCTCTCTCTCTCTGTCTCCCGCCCATCCCCCCTCCCACCCTCTTCCCCGTCTTCTGCCCAGCTCCCTCGCTCTGGCTCCCTCCGCCCTGCTTCTCCACAGCCTGCTGCTGCCACAGTTGCTGCCTGCCTGCCTGCTTCACTCGCTCTCCATCTCCCCCGTTTTCTGCCTTTCCTCTCCTCTGCTCTCCTTTTTGCTCAGCTCTGGATTATGAAATTTTCAGTAGCTTTGCAGCAGTTTAGTCATGCGTTACAAAAAAAGACTCCCTACATGTATTGCAGTCGTGTGAGTGTGGATGTCACCCTGGTTGTTCATTTTTTAGCTTTGTGCGCATGTCAGTTCATGTGTGTGCTTGTGCATTAGTTTATGTGTATTTTTCATGCGTATGCACACATCATATGTGTGTAGTGGTTGGGTTTAACGGAGATGTCATGCTACCAGCAACTGGGATGTTTCCATTATGGCTGACCATAATGCTGACTGGAAATGTTTACAGTATAGATAAGCATATCAACACTTGGGAGAGGCTGCTGCTCTGACCTATAATAGTAACCAGAGAGTAAGATTATCTAATCGAGTTTAACTGTGCTGGCTTGTTCTGAGTTGTCTGCAATCAAATTAATATCAGTGAGGTCATGTGACAGATCTGTGTCTCGCCCTCGAGGTCGAGAGGATCCTCGTCTCGGTTCCACGTTCCTCTCTAAGATGTTTACCTTTCTTGTTAACATTTTACACATGCATCTCATTTCTGTTGGAAGTGCGCAAATTACATGCAGTCATGTGACACCACTATGAGGCCTCTTACTGTACGTCTCCCTTCCCATTCTTCCTCCTACTCCTCCTCCTCCTCCTCCTCCTCCTCTCCCTTCTGACTCTGCTGTCTCCAGCCTTCAGCCCCGAGCCGGCAGCTCTGCAGGGCTTAATGTAGTGAGGGTTGCCTTGTTAAAAGCACAAGGGCCCATATCACTTCTGCAAATGCACAGAGTCTCATTAAAGTTTCATGCAAAACGCCATGTTTTATTTAAACAATTATGAGGTTATCCACAGAAAGAGGCTTGCCCGCCCCTCTCGGTTCTGCTCGTTTCCTTCTCTTGAAACCACCAAAACCGTGATGTGCAGGACTGAGTGACTGGGACAACATACCAGTGTTAGAAACATCCTGGCAGCCATTTTCAAATAAGTTTCAGATCATTTTATGTAAAAGAAGACGCACAACTTTCTACTTTATAAGCAAATGCTCATATTATCTTTTACATGTTATCTACATATGAGTTATTATAGATATATGTATGCAGAGAAGATGCACACAGTACATGAAATACACTGGCATATTTGTTTTTGTGTCAGTTGCTTTTGGTAAATGTTTGTGATGATGCTGAAATGTATATCTTTATATGATTGTTAAGGGATTAATACTCTCCCTCTCTGTCTGTCTCTTTTTCTTCTCTCCACAGACATTTATAGTGCTAAATAGGGGGAAGACAATCTTCCGTTTTAGTGCCACACCTGCCTTGTACTTCATAAGTCCTCTCAATCCGGTTAGGAGAGTAGCTATTAAAATTTTGATACATTCATATCCTTTCAAATTGTGTCTTAACAGAAGAGACAAAAGGGTTTCCTGTTCATGTGTATTATTCATGATGATATGTTCTGTCTTTCTGCTCGTGCTGCTATTGATGTGTCCTGTCACTGTAACTACAGGAGAGGATACAGAGAGTTGATATGAAGATAGAAACTAATAGCATGTCAGATAATTTCTTTAAGAGCATACAGGAAGCCATGCGGTAGCCATTTTATCTTTGTAAGGGAAGGCTAGCACAAATGATGAGTCATCCTTATCAGGAAAACAGGCTGGATCTCCTCAATAAGCCTATTATGGTTTAGCACTGTGCCATCCATCTCAGCACCCAAAGTGAAGATTTGAAGGTTGTACCTTTCTTCATGTAGAGAGATGTCAAAAACAGACTCAAGAGATGGAAGAAGGTCGGTTTTAGACAACTGATCGAAGCAGCATTTCCATGAAGTAGGCCAAATCTGCCTATTGATTTACCACATGGTGAAAATGACACTGAAACTGGAACCCGTCCAGCAACTGTCCACTGGTGACAATTATATTTGATCAACAGCCATTGGTTACTAGGGTTACAATACATAGACAAAAGTCTAAAAGAGCATTGCACCTCTATGATTATATGGACATGAACAACACATTTATGAGGCTTATCCTGGTCATGATCGCATCAGGGAGCTGGTGTTTACATGAGCACAGAGAAATCAGGTTTTTCATATTCTCCATATTCATCCCTGTTTCTTCTTAGTACTTCAGCTAGCATATTCGGGTTTCTCATAAATGGGATATGCTGTTTACATGCTCAAGCATAAACAGGATACTCCAAGTACTTGATTATAAATGGGTTATTCATGTCCATGTCAACACACTTTATAACAGTCTTGGATTCAAGATGGACAGTTCTAAAAAGTATCAAAGCAAAATCAGAGACATTTGGTCTTTATTCCACGCACTCTGATTCCTTGCTAAAACCTGCCACCTACCTGCCACCCCTAACAGTTGAGTCATCAGATTCAGGTGTGTTATGCTAGTAGCGGCTAATGTATTGAAGCTTTTGGAGCTGCTAGCCCTTACGCTGAGATAGGGTGTGGACCATAGAGGTCTGGTGAGATCACTTTCTTTTATCTCCACACCAGTTTTTCTTTTTCTTTTACAAACTTGTCTTCAGCTCTAGCCGATGCTGTTGGACGGCCTCGTACACCTTTTTAACATAGGCAGTTATTAATACTCATAGACTGTATAAAATAACGAACGTAGCTACAGTTTTGAAGCCAAGAGTAATAAAAAATGACCATATTTGGATGGGAGGGTGGAGCTGACACTAATGCTAGATGCTAGCTTGAGTAGCACATAGGAGTAGGAATCACCACAGGCTCCACGATACAATATTATCAGGATAGTTAAGTCACAATACTGTATTGCCATGAAATAGATGAAGATATACTGCAGTGTATTACCTTTTTTCATCTGTAAATCATGTCCCCAAAGGAAAACTTTGGAGTTTTTACTCTTTTCGTCTCACTTAAGTCACAGCACATAACTGTATTATTCTAGAAGGCTAGCAAAACCTTTGTAATATTATTAATTTATGTAAAAAATAAATAGAATAGTTATGTAATGATAGGATATTGCCTCACATAGGCCTACTACGCTGTATCAATTTTTTCCATCTCCCCTATTGGCACAGTGCATTTATAACTATGATTAACTGTGATTTTAATAATGCTAATAATGCTAATGCAAATTTTTGCGAGCAAAAAAAGGCTTAAAACCGTAGAAAATTTTATTGATTGGAAGAACTGGACATTTCAGTCCCGAACAAGACTTTTTAGGCAACCAAAATGTTACAATTAACTTTCAGAAAATGAAAACAAACTGAAATACTGACAGCTACAGTTATGCCTCTATGCCCACACTGTGACTCTGGGGTTAAGCCGTGATTATGTTCTCTAACTAATGTTGTCGCCATTGCAGTAACTTAACAACAGACAGCCCCCACCTTTCACTCTAAGCAGCCATGGCCTTTTATTATTATGCATAACTTTAAGCCTTAATAACATTAAACAGGTGAGCTATAAAAAAATGTATTTATGCTGTGAAATTGAGCATTTAAACATGGAGGTCCATGAGGATTGACTCGCTTTTGGAGCCAGCTTCAAGTGACCATTTGAGGAACTGCCGTTTCTGGCACCTCAGCATTGGCTTCATTTTAATCTAACCTAATTATAATGTTAGATTTAACAGTCACAGTGAAACAGCAGTTAGTGTCTGTTATGTGACATATTTCTCATTGAAATGGAAAATATGGGCCAGGTATAAATACGGGAGGGATTTGTTGGCCTCTATCCACACCTCCCTCGCAGGGTTGTTAGATTAGGAGGAGGAAGGAGAAATGGATAAATTAGACCTCAACCACATCCTTTGGAAATGTAAGTATTTTTCCAACTAAGATTCAAACACACTGCTCTCTTATGGTATCACTCTGCTAACCATTACAACCCACAAGCTACTGCTAATGACGTATTTTAACAGTTTACAGGAAGAGAAAAAGAGCAAGATTTTGATATAACACACTCCAAATTATTTTTTTGGACATATATTTGATGTATATTGTTGCAATTAAACACCAAAAGGAGAAAATATAATTTCAGTGTACAGTATGCTTGTATGCAAAACCATTATCTTTACTTTGAGTGATAACTGTATTTCAGTTGAAATCATCTTAGTGTAGAGGAATATCTTCCGGAAACTACACAAAAATCTTATATATTTATGTTATATTATAACAATTTTCATGCTGACATCCTCAAAACAATAACTTTCCAAAATTACGAGTAATATGTGTTGAGAGATTTGTCAAAATAAAGTTTTACCATCAGCATACTTTTGTAGGCAGTGTGCAATGCAGGTCCTTTTCCCTCGTGACTAATATCACATACAGCAATACTGACAACAAAAACTAAACCCTTTTCACTCTTAGTAATACTTAGGCTACTAACGCTCTGTCCCTACATTTTCCTAATTTCCTCCCCTTCTTAGCCACAAGCCGGAGCTATTACTGACCTCTGACTGCATTTAAAGCTAACTGAGGTTTTCTTTGTTTCCTGTGAGTGTAAAGCTCTCTGCACTGAAACCCCGGCAGCTTTAAAACATTATTATTGTTTTGTTCATGCCATTGCATTTTCACTAAATATAAACCATTTAAATATTTCATGGGTAATATAATGGCCTTTGTGGTAGCAAGCACACAAAACCACCTCCTGTTAAAGTGCTATGAGTGAGTAGGTTTTATGACATTAACTCTTTACTGTAAAGGTTGTTAGGGTTCACTGGATCACATAAATCACATTAGATTCTTACTGTACTGTTGTAGATGTTTTCTTTTGGTGTGTTGTGAGATTTATGATGTTTGTGATTGTCTCTGTAACCCATATTTTCCTTAACCTGCTCCTCACTCTTTTCAGCATGATCATTATGTGTACTATTTTGACCAACTGTATATTCATGACCTTTAGTGATCCTCCTGAGTGGTCAAAACAAGTAGAGTAAGTACACATTTAATATTATCTACTCAATATTGTGAATGCATGCTAACCACTAACTCTTCTACAACTATTGGGCTGATTGCAATATAATTTGATGCAGTAGTGCTAATTAGCAAATGTTAGCATGCTAACATGCACAAGCAAGATGGTGCACATGGTAAACATTATACCTGCTTAACATCAAATGATAACATTGTCACTGTGAGCATGTTAGCGTGCAGCTCAAAGCACCATTGTGCCTGAGTACGTCCTCAGAGCTGCTAACTTGGATGTGGACTCTTATGCTGCAGTCACATGGAATCAAGCAGATGGCAGACAGCAAATCATTATTTTAGTGGAGGAGAGCAGGACGGTAAAATTAGGTGAGGCCAGCAGAGAGTATTGCCAATGGTAACGTTAGACAGCATCGCCTTTTAAGTTAAAATATTTTTGCTTTTTGCTCAACCATGAAATTTATGCCTGGATTTTACATAGCTCCCTCACACAAGGATAAAACTTGAGCTATCTGGGCAAATACCAGAATAATTACATTAAATAATTAATTAACGAGAGATAATTTTATTTAATGCATTTTATGAATGTTTTCGTAAACAAGATGACATCACCATCGCAACATATTGTCATGCTAGTTTTGTTTTGCTGTTAAGACCCCAGGAAGGCGCCTGCTCTGTCCAACAAGAATAGCTCACCTGGCATGTATATGCAAAAAAGGTTTCTAGCTTCCAGGTTTACTTACAAGGCACGCGGCCTACTGAATATGTGCAGTAGTGTTTCTCCTGCTGGCCCACCTGCGAGAGAAACACTTCTACACATAGTCTTAATATTATTGTGATGTCACAGATTTTTGAATTGCTTGAGGAAGGTTTTACAAATATGAAACCACCATGGATCAAAAATGTATAATAGAAAGAGTCATAACGGACCTTGTTTGCAGTTTTAGTTGTCCTGACGGCAGTTTTATAGACGTCTCCTTTACAGTGGTGGTGTACTGGGAAAATATTTTTTGGGCTGCAGGGGATTTTTTTCACTGCAATATTGCGAGAGGCCACTTGGACAAAAAGGAAGCAAGGCTTAGCTGCGCTCCTCTGGGACTGTTTGTTTATCCCGTGCTGTCCAGAAAGTGTTGTCCTTCTGCTGTCTGCCATCTGTAAGATTCCATGTGAATGCAGCTTTAGTCTTGTTCAAAGATTGGTGTGTATTTATTTTTCTGAAAATCAGATGCATAGCTAGCTCTGTGACTCAATTGTAATGGTAATGCATGAGAAGCACAAACTGGAGCTAGCCAAATGCTAACTCTAAAGAAACCTTAATGCCAATTCATAGTTTTTGTAACAAACACACACATCGTCTTATATGTGTGTGTGTCTGTAATAATCTACCTCCCAAATTTATCCCGTGCCCTACGCTCAGCTTTGTCATTTCTTGGGTGTTTCAACAGCTAACAAAGGTGCAGACATTAAGATGTGAGCGAGCTTTGATCCAGCCTGGTGAACTGATTCTGTCAATGCTTCTTCTCTTTCAGGTACACATTCACAGGAATTTATACATTTGAGTCTCTTGTAAAAATCTGTGCACGAGGATTCTGTATAGACGGGTTTACATTCCTTAGAGATCCATGGAACTGGCTGGATTTCATGGTCATTTCGATGGCGTAAGTATTGTTCTTGTCATTCAGATTGTCAGATGATGAAATGAAGTGTGCACAATTATTGTCATTTTGTAAGAGGGTGGGTTTTAAGAAGTATGCTTTCAGTGCTACGGATGATTGTTCATTTTCTGTCCTTCTTACTTTTTTCCTTTCTTTCTGTCTGATAACCCATCTTCCGCGTTTCCTCCATTGATCTGAGACTCCTCTGGTCGTTCTCTTTGGGAATCGAAGGTTTCCATCCGACACTCTGCGGCCTTCCTGACAGCACCCACACCTCAGTCCCATTCTTTCAATTTATCTTCCTCTTGTCATTTAACTTTCCCTCTCATCCACTGTTTCTCTTTCAGTCTGCAACATTCAGTTTAAGGCCCAGTGTCCCCCCTGTCGACTATATATCACCCAGTGTTCATACTACAGATGTACCTGCCTCTACATGACCACATACATGCCCATTAATAGTCAACACCATGCCAAGTACATCGTCATTGTTTGAGTCACGAAGCCCATCTGTGTGTGAATTGACCTTGTCACCTCATATCTTCATGTAAATAATGAGCTGTTGTAACTGTGGTTTGATCCTGCAGGTATATAACAGAGTTTGTAAACCTAGGCAATGTCTCAGCTCTGCGCACGTTCAGGGTGTTGAGGGCATTGAAAACTATTTCTGTAATTCCAGGTAAGACAGGATGGGGCGGGGGACGGTTGGGCGGGGTCGGTGTTAGGTGTGTGTGTCTTTCTTTCCTTTTACCTTCCACCCTTCTCCTCAGTGGACAGGCTCTGTGAGTGGCGTCGTTTCCTCCTGGTTCGGTGGTGTTGTGCTCTTGGCGTGTGTGGTTATTGTCATCGTGTTTGTTCTGTGTGTGATCCTTCCCCTATTTCAGATATATAACAGAGTTTGTGGACCTGGGCAATGTATCTGCGCTGAGAACATTCAGAGTTCTCCGAGCATTGAAAACTATCTCTGTCATTCCAGGTGAGACTCAGTTTAAACACTAAGGCTGATCCTCTCACCCTTTCTTTTCTACTCACTATTATGATTACAATTATGATTTAAGCAACAACAAAAAAAGAATTGGAGACAACCATTTTTTGATTTATTTTTCCTCCAAAATTATCAAAAATGGTACTAATACATTTTTGATAGGCTTTGCAGTCTCCTCTAGGGCCCTCCAAAGTGTCTGCACTCTCTTCTGCCCCAGTAGCACTCTCATTACGAGGCTTGTTTCCAAGGCAGCTGTGTTTCTCTTCAGAAATAGCCACTCCTTTCTCACCAGCTTTAGGAATAAGCAGATGCCCTGTTCTGTAGCAAAGTAAACTGTTGATAGAATATTTTAAGGAAAAAAAATCAGGTGATTATACATGGTATATTTATCAGCTAAGAATAGATCATAGCTTCCCAAATTTGCTAGAAATCCCTCGAGTTTTATTAAAAAATGAATGTGCAAGTGAAATTAAAAGATCAGTCATTTTGATGCACATTAATAGCTAGTGATTGAATTGGAAATCAACGATTCCCTGATTTTGGGATCAAAACAAACCTTGTATGTAGATGTTCATACGGCATAGCTCTTACAGAGACCCCACAGAATACACCTCTTATTTATGTATGAAGACTGCCAAGCCTAGTTTGTGAACATATCTTATGCTGCATGATGCTTTTCAGTCACTTGCTTTACAATATTAGCCTACTAAGAGCTTGGCTGACAAATGGCATTGAAAGTTTTATTTGCCCTCTTTTGTTTTTTAGTTTGATTATTGATTTTTTTTTTCCTTTTTCTTTTTTTTTACGACCTACTTGAATGATATACTGCACAGAAAAAGAAATGGTGTGCTCACATTGTAGAGGTTGGGGACGCAGATGGGATGGTTGAATGACCTCTTGACCTTTTTGAGTAACACTGACCACACATCTATCTATCTATTGATAGAGGATGTGGAACAGATGTCGTGCTCACTCAAAAACCCCCGCTGTGGATGGCTTTGTCTAAAGTGCACATTCATTTGGAAATATGGAAGAGGAAATTGTATGAGTGCAAACATCATATTTTAATTTGAAGTGTATTTTAAAGTATAGTTCGACATTTTGAGAAACATGTTTACATGTCTTTTGGCAGTGAGTTAGATGAAAAGATCACTGCCACTCTCTGTCGGGACAGTTATTACAAAGCTTTAGCCAGCAGCCTGTTAGCTTAGCGTAGTATGAAGACTGGAAACAGTAGGAAACTGCTAGCCTGGCTCCGTCCAAAGGAAACAAAATCCAGCATGTCAAAATACATGGGGCACAGATGTGAGGTGTCGTGTAAGCAGGGCATTGTGAGTCAGACTGTGTGCCTCTTGAGTTTTGCCAAGTGATAATGCAGATTGGCATGCAGGGGTTGGAAGCACAGGTTTTAACAAATGGTATAACATTAATTAACTAGATCAGTTTAAGTACAGGATGCATTGATTTAATTGATTTATTTTAATGTGAAATGTTAAAACACCCACAAGGTTTCTCTGCTGTGTCGCATCGCCTCTGGTACAATGAGGTGTTCATTTAAAACTTTTTTTAAACAGACTGTACTTGTTATATACACGGCTCTATGTCATTTTTTTTTTCTTGTTGGGGGGCTGTGAAGCCACACGTAGAGAAATACAGATAGAACGGCTGCTTAAAAATAAAGTTGAGCCACGTGACGCCCGAACAGACAAGTACAGCTTCCGTGGTCAGTGTAGCAGCTTCATCTGATTATAATGAACACGCTCTGCTGCGGACATGCTGCAACAGACCTGTCTCGCTGCGTCTGTGCCCCATATATTTTGTACATAAGATACACCAATCAACATCTTGTTTGTTAAATAATTATAAGAATTTCAGTATGGCTGTACGATATGATGAAAATATGCATTATGTGATAACATTATTGAATATCGCGATTATGATACTTGCAATAAATAAACAGATATTAAAGTACACTCACTTCATGTCAGGCCTTAATAAATATAAATAGATGTGTTATAAAAAAATCCCCTGTGCAGTTGCCATGAAGGTCAAAATTAGCTATAAAGGCTAAAACTATTTTCTGCACCAGGCTGTGAACATGTTTATCACTGCCGTAAAGTTGGGGTCTTTGGGGATTGACTGGCATTTGGAACCAGCCTCAAATGGCTGTTTAGGGAACTACAGTTTTTGGCACTTCCTTGTTGGCTTCATTTTGCAGCCACAGAGGTTGTCGTTTGGTGTTTATTGGTGAGCTTTTTGCCAAAAGACTCTTTTTCCCCTGTTTACAGTTGTTATGCTAAGCTAAGCTAACCAGCTGCTGGCTGTAGCTTTAGATCAGACAGACACAAGAGTGGTAACAATCTTCTCATCTCAAAATGTTGAACTGTTCGTTTAACAATAATTAATGAAGGCTGTAGCTCTGGAGTGGAGAAAATTTAGCTTTTAAGTATAATTTCAGCTTAGCTTAGAATTTGCCATGTGCAGTGAAGGGGATAATTTCAGATAATCTTAACAAGTTAGGGAGGTATTTTAATAAAATACCCTACTACAACTGATACTTTAAAGAGGACCTATTATGCTCATTTTCAGGTTCACACTGAAAGGTTTCTACTAGAACATGTTTACATGCTTTAATGGTAAAAAACACTTTATGTACTCATACTGCTTGTGATGTAACACCTGTATTTACCCTCTGACTCAAACGCTCCATATTAGCGCCTGTCTTTTAAGCCCGCTCCTCAAAAAGTCCAGTCTGCTGTGATTCGTCCACATTTCTGGGGCTTTTGTATCTCAGCATCTCTGCATCGTCATTGCAGCTGCGGGAATGACTTAAGAGAGAAAAGCGGTGCTTTCCACCATGAAAAATCACAAATTAAAGCTTCTAAACCAAATCTTCACAACTGGAAATGATTGCCCAAAGTGTTGCCAATTGAAAAGTGTTTTCAATGAAAATATCCAGTACTAGCTCCAAAAGCATTAATGGGATTATTAAAAATTTGCTGGTTTTGATTCAATAGAAAAATCCTCATCAAGACATTTGAATGGCATGAAAGCTACGTGTACTACAGTGCACCACTTTGTCGTGCTTCCAATCCAGAGAGCGAGAGCATCAACATGACCAAAGAAAGTCACTACAACTGAACTACTACAGCAAGCAGCGTCAGTGCCTGTCCCACACCTACCGCACAGCTCAAGAGGACAGTGGGGAGGAGACCTTGCACAGATGGACTGCGATTATTCTGTATAGAAATGAATTACATTTATTTCTTTTTCCTAGATGGTTTGATTAGGTCGCTATATTTGTTGCTAGTTGCTTTTTAGAAAAGAAGTCGTCAACACTGGCAACACCAGCAACCAAGTTTACGTGTTTTCCTGACATAAGCATGTAGCTACATGTACGTCAGCAGTGTGCTAATGAGTGTAACAAAGAATAGCGACACTTTCTAAAGCTTCTCAACACAGCTGGACATCTTCCAGCAGGAATATGATCCAAAATTGGGGAGAAATTTACAACATTGGCAACCAAGATAACAGGGTTCCTTGACGTTAGCATGTAGCTACATGTAGCAGTGTAGGCTAAGTAATGTAAACACTTGCAGCGGTGAGCCTGGAGCAGATGAAGAAAGACAAAGCAGATAAAGAAATCTGGTACACTGTTGTCATAGTGCAGCCAGAGTAGGAAAAAAATGGTAAAAACAGACTGCTCCTAACAGGCTGAAACCTGAGGTTTTGCTCACAGGGATTGCTTCTACATACATTAACGTCATTATTTGAAACTTTGTCCACATTTAATAGTAACATCCGTCACTGTAACTCTATATGTAAGACACAAAATCCAAAAAAAGCATAATAGGTCCCCTTTAACATACGTTGTTAGCTTATTTTGCTAGATAAGATCTTGTCATTTACATCTAGATAAGTAAAGTTGTTTTGATTTAAATGTTCTTCTTAATTGACTTTGCCAAGCAAAGATGGCCTTTACTAAGATTGTTAAAATGTGTACGCCTAAATTTAGACCATATTTTAGAGGAAGACATAGTACGTACTGCGGGTAAAGCCCACTGTACCTGTAGAGACAAGACAGAAAAGGGTGTGCAGGTCATCCTGCTTCCATGTTTGAGTTACTTGTGGACCCGATGTGAACGCTGCCAGAGGATGCCTGTTCTGGAAGGTAAAACGATTTTGTCTTTAGTAAAGGTGTGGATGAGACAGACTGCAGGGTCATGGTATGGGGAGTCAGTGCTTTCCTAATGACACCTTTTACAAGACAGTTCAAGAAAGTGCCCACACTGGCACTGGCATTGAATTGCTCCTGTTCAGCCTTGGAGTTTAAATGACCTGCATGTGGTTTCCAGCCCCCCTGCCTGTGCCTCTGTCCTTCTCATGGCCCCTCTTTGTGCTGCTGTGCTCTCTTCCTTATGGATTTCCTCTCACTTTTCTACAGTCTTCCCCCTCTTGTTCACTTTGTCTATCATTGGCAATGAAATGCAAATTTATTCTGTGTAGAAAAAAAAAAAAAAAAAAAAGTCTTTTTGATTTGATTCGTGTTAAAATATCATCCAGATAAATCTGAAAAGAGTGGGAAGGCTCCTAAATATTTCCTGTTTGTTTTGTTTCTAGAGATGTTATGTATGTAAACTGTCAATTTTGTCCAAAATGTATTACTACCTAAAACTTTTAAAAAATCTCTCCAGTTAAAGTTTCATACATATAAATTTCCCCCTTTGTTGGGATGTTTAGCACAGGAAACAAATGCAATATCACATATTAATATTTAGGTGTATTATTAATTTAATTAAAATATATTTCTTTAAATAGTTACATGTTATAAAAAAGCAGGACAGTATTGTCACGCCCATCTTTTGGCCTAAATTTACATAAAACTGGATATTACCCAGTGATAGGTCCCTACAAGTGATTAGCTTATTAGCAGTATTAGTTATAAAATGTAATTTACAGTAGAAGTAGACCCTCCAAAGATTCATACCTGGGGTATCGGCATCTCCAGCATCACCTGTGTGGTTTGTGTGCGTGTGTGCGTGACTGCTCTCCAGGCCTGAAGACCATCGTTGGCGCCCTGATCCAGTCTGTAAAGAAGCTTTCGGATGTGATGATCCTGACCGTCTTCTGCCTGAGTGTCTTTGCCCTCATCGGTCTGCAGCTCTTTATGGGCAACCTGCGCCACAAGTGTGTGATCTGGCCAATCAACACCACCAAGAGCTTCGACTGGAATGAGTACATCATGAACGATAGTAAGTAGAGGCCGGCCTTTACCAACGGTGAGCTGGCAGCGGTCTACGGGTATGAGTCAGCCCATATGCTGGAACGACAAAACAATATGTCATTTTGGCACGGGACAGACAAAAGGAATTGGTCTGAAATGAACTGAATTGAAAATGTATGGGGAAACTGAAGTCATAAATTGGTCTGAATGGATTTACAGACCCTTGCAGAATAAACAACTGTAGCTGCGACAGAATGTGAGCGATATGACTCATTATGGCTGTTTGTTTTTCCTCCAGCCAATTTCTACTTCCTGCCTGGCCAGTTGGATGCTCTTCTCTGTGGGAACAGCTCCGACTCTGGGTGAGTTGCCTTCTCTGCCCTCCTCTCAATGCAGCTGATCCTACAAAGACCTGCTGTAGCTCTTCTATCTGCCTGAAGTCAGATTTCATTATAAGTAAATAGTGCTGAGTCATTTTTCGGGCTGGGTGCCCCCTTCTCTCTCTCTCTCTCTCTCTTTTTCCCTTTCTCCACCCCTCAGCCGCTGCCCGGAGGGCTACACATGCATGAAAGCGGGGAGGAATCCAAACTACGGCTACACCAGCTTTGACAGCTTCGGCTGGGCCTTCCTGGCTCTCTTCCGACTCATGACACAGGACTTCTGGGAAAACCTTTACATGCTGGTAAAGCTTTTGTGTTATCGACTTCATCTTGTTTCATAGGGGGCATATACAACATATGCTAGTTCGTCCATAAACATAAAACAGCTGAGTGATGCTGTTTTACTGAAATGATTTGTCGATAAAATTTACTGGTCGATCAGTAGAAAGTGATTTACTTAGCAAAAAAGGCAAATATTTGGGGTTTCAGCTCCTCAAATGTGAAAATGTGCTCTTTTTATATCACTGTAGATCAGGAACGTAACCACCTATCTAACACTGGGGGAAACACTTTTAATCAACACCTTCTGCAACACCACGGGGAGGGCTGTGGGGAATTCCCCCCCAGGAGAAATTTTTAGAAACTTAAAAGCTAAACAGAACATTTCAGGGCATTTAAAAAAAATCTTATATCAGAGGTTCTCACAGTTTTGATGATGATGATGATGATTTTAGGGAATCCAGCAAATGATTGAGGTCCGCACAGAAAAAGTGCACTCTCTCTGACTTTTTATGGCTCTTTCTGGCACACTAACGCTTTACAAGAACTATCACAATCCACATTGATATAGCCTACATATCACTCATGTTCATTCCATTCTAGTTTTCCACTTTTTAATACATTTGAAAATAATAAAATGGAGACACAACACAATGTTTGACATTGTTTGTATCTTCCAACAGCAGTTCAGCAACGGTGTCTGGTACGGCAACACCTTTGCACAAACCACATGCAGAACTGCAGTACACTGTAATATGAAACCAGAAGCAATAATAGAGCCAATTTGTTAAGTTTATTTATGATGAAATTTGCTATTGATTATTACAGACAGTGGTGCATGGTTGCCTGTGCAAGCATAGCCATTTACAGCAATATATTTGGGTGACATTTTGAGCATATTTGAATATTCGTGGGATGTCACCCCATGTATATATTATAATTAGTGCCTAGTTGTGCATTGAATACCTTTCAGCTTTAGATTGTTGGCCAAACAAAACAACTAGATTCAACATTATTTACACTACCCAAAATCACAGAATCTGTACAATATACAACACCAACTGTTTTAAGATGAAGTTATTTGACTATGTCACATTGGTGTCTTGGAACTTGAGATGATCATTTTTCACTACTTTGTAACACTTTGATCAATTAAAAACACACTCAATAGATTCATCAGTCGTGATAATTATCATTATTGCACAGTTGTCATAGCGGTCCTGTTGCATAGAACATGGCAGCAGCTATCCTGTGAGACTGTGGTTCCCATGCAGAAAAGACTGATCTGATACAAACTCAGCTTTGTCACTGATGCCTCATTTTAGTGTGTGTCATCTTGCACATGGTATATGCTCATGCTGCAACTCCATCTTTCAGACAGAAAATGGTGGATCATTCTGCCTCTAGTTTTTCCCCATGCTCCCACTTTAACCCGCCTCCTCTGCGTACTGTAGCCAGGCCACTTCTGTCCTGTCTGTCAGCCTGTTCCACACAAAGCCTGTGGGGGACACTCCTAACTCCACACACAGAGGCCGAGTGGAAGGAAGGAAGTATGAAATATTAACAGCTCAGGATTACAGTGTGGCCAATGAGGGAGATGAGACCTGATGGGAGCATCCCAGCTCATACTTCTATTTTTGCTCCCATCTTTGAAATTCAGCTCCCAACTACAGGCTCTCACTGCTGTTATGTACTGTATCTCCAGAATAATGACTATGCAGCTGTGTTGAGGAAGCATGTTGGATGTTTCTTTGTCAGATGTTCAGAATTGAAATCATGTGAGGGTGACCCAGTAGCTCACCAGGAAGCGCACATACCATTAAGGCTAAGTCCACACTGCAGTGGCCTGGGTTTGAGTCTGGTCCTCTCCCTGTCTCTCTTTCACACTATTGAAATTAAGTACAACTGCTCAGCAAAAAAATTAAAAAAAGAAAATGTATTTTTGAGGCAGAGTTGAAATCTTACTGTTTTTTTTAACCAGCCCAAATGAGATTTAGTGATTTGTGAGACTAAAGACAATGATTTGGACTGCTTATCAGTTTGTGTCTCTCTTGTTGGAAATGTTGTGTTATATACACTTCGCGGCACTTCATGTCATCTAAATTAATATTTGATGTGCGAGGGAATTTCACTTTTATATCCCAGAAAGCCCTCTTTCTGTTTGTGCTCTGCTGCCTGACGACAGTAGCTCACCTTTAGAAAGTGGGACCAAATGAGACTGATGATTGGGAACATTTTAATTCAGAGTTGCGATCCCTCTGTTAGACTAAGAACGTCTTAAAAGGAAAATTCACCCACAAAATGACCATCTATACATCAATTACTAACCCTGCGTTATGTTGACTTGCCTCCACAGAGAATGAAGAATCCAAAAACTGAGAAAATTATTGATGAAATGAAGTAAATGGGGGACACATTCAACAACAACAACAACAACAACAACAACAGCAGAGCTATGTGAAAATATCTGTTTACAAACTCTCACACAGCTCGTGCAGTGTAATCCAAGTCTTATTTATCCAGTTGTATGCTCAGTCGCTACTTCCCAAGCACATGCATTTTTGCTATAGAGAGTAGTGTGCCTGGACAAGCGCATGCATTTGAACTCTGCAGGTGTGTTCCACTGAGTTGCTCAAGTGTGCTAAACGTCTGTGCATGAGACTGTTTATGTGGAAGTCTTTTAAATAGTACAATTTTAGCAGAGATGCATGTAGTACTTAGCACACGACTGAATAAATGAGACGTGGATTATACTGCTGGGTACTGTGAGGATGTTTAGACATAGTTTTGCTGTCGTCAAATGCAACCTTGCTTAACTTTAGTTCATCAAGAATATTTGCACAGAGTTACTAAGTGATATAAGAACGATCATTTTGTGAGTGAAGTGTTCCTTTAAATACCCGAGTGAATAAAACAAAGTAAGAAATGTGTCTATTCACATGTAGATTGATCAAAACCCTGCAGTGAAAGGAACGTAACCATCATGTACTAACATTATATGTATTTTTTCTAGAACGTTCTCATTTGTTCTGCCATGCCTCTGCAGCTCAGGCTCCTCACTCCCCATCTCCTCTGGGGATATCATCCCAATCCATAGAAATGTTTGGCTCTGCACGGGCTGGTATAGTGTGCATGGAAAAGTAGGTCAAAATGCATATCTCATGGCTCTCCCTGATGTACAGCACAACCTTGAGCTCATGCTGAGAACCCTAACGAGCACAGGGTATAAGATTGTTCCTACTCAAACTAAAAACAGATGGTTGTATATAAATGTATCTCTGTATGAGATGGTAGTTGAACCAAAAACAGACATTTACATGTTGATTTTTGCACCCGGAAATGCCCAATCAGAGCCCTTCTTCCCCCCCAGCAGCTGACTCTGTTTATTTCTGATGAGTCACTGTGAGAGACGAGCAGTGAGGTTGACACTGAGCATGACTCGGGGCTTAAGGTGTCATGAGTGTCTCTGCTGTTCTGTCCCCTCACCTTTGTTGCACTGCCTCTCAACAGACCCTGAGAGCGGCAGGGAAGACCTACATGATCTTCTTTGTGTTGGTGATCTTTGTGGGCTCCTTCTACTTGGTGAATTTGATCCTGGCTGTGGTGGCCATGGCTTACGAGGAGCAGAACCAGGCCACCATGGAAGAGGCCCTGCAGAAGGAAGAGGAATTCAAGGCCATGCTGGAGCAGCTAAAGAAACAGCAAGAAGACGCTCAGGTCAGTCCTCTGCGAGATGGAGCACAAAATGTATTCCCGAGTCATGTTTTATCATTGTTCTGATTTCCTTCATATGTTTTTTTCCAGACGGCTGCCATGGCAACCTCTGCGGGTACAGTGTCAGAGGACGCAGTAGAGGACGATGGAGGAGGGCGTCTGTCGTGCAGTTCCTCTGAGATGTCAAAGCTCAGTTCCAAGAGTGCCAAAGAGCGGCGTAATCGCAAGAAGAAGTGGCGGCAGAAGGAGCAGGAGAAGGAGAAAGGTGACAGCGAGAAGTTTGTCAAGTCGGAGTCGGATGACGGCAGCAAGAGGAGCCGCTTCCGTTTCCCTGATAATCGCCTGGGTCGAAAGTCTTCCATCATGAATCAGGTGAGGAAAACACAGCCTCATTTAAAGGGTCAGATATCCAAAATTACAAAAACATATAGGCTATTCCTGTTTGCATTTTAATGTGAAGATGATTTGAGATTTCTGCCTCTGAATCTTTGTCCACAGAATTTTGTTTTGTCAGTGTGAACAGCGAGGTTTATGGATAATCTTTTAAAGTTTTTCTCTGGAAATACATGCATACATTTTGAGATTTTCAGTGTATGTTTTGAATGCTTTGAACTCCACACATGGGATTCAACTCACCTCCATTGTACTGGATTAGTGGCAGAAATCTCAGACAAAACCTCAGCATGACCAGAACAAAGGACAATCTGTACAATCTGTATCTATTAGCACTACTTTTGGGCAGACTAAATCTCCGCCCTGATGGAAGTAACTGGTAGTCAGCTTGTGAAAGATAGTGAGAGTCCAAAATAATAATTCGTGCCTTTGAGATGGCCCCTAGTTCATACAGATGTTTAAAAAAGTATGATAATTTAGGAAAACTGACCCTCTAACCTTTTTGAGGCTCAGTGTTCAACTCAGAAGAGACCAAACAAGATACCATCAGAGCCACAGAATTGAATTAGAGATGCTTTTTATCTGTATTCATAGAATATCAGTGAAAAATGTGGCTACAGGACAGAAGTACTTTTTGACTGTCAGGTGAGGAATATTTCAGTTTGAGAGTGCTGCTATTGTACAGCGTGGTGTGGCATGAACTATAAAGGAGCATATAGTGGCCAGAGATGTAGAAACACATGTCCAAGTCCTGAATTATTCACAGTGATTACATGAATGTTTCAAAGGGAGCAATGCTCCGGCTTTGCTTAGGCCTCAGTGAGGCTCCGCTGGCTCTTGTGTGTTTTATAGTGCAGAATTTACCAAATAAAATAAGACACAAAAGCAGAATGTAAAATGTGACAGAGGATTGTTGTCAAAAAATGTGACTCCAGTTGAGCTAGCATAGTCTGTGTGCAGCTATAATAATATTCGGATCAATACTAGCAGCAGCCCAGATTGATGTTGTCATGACTCATGTGCTACTCCATGTTGTTTCAGCTGTCTCTCTGTCCTGTGTGTGTGTGTGTGTGTGTGTGTGTGTGTGTGTGTGTGTGTGTGTGTGTCTGTGTGTGTGTCTGTGTGTGTGTGACCTTGACAGTGTGGGATATCACTGACCTAATTATCTATTTCCCTCTTGTTTATTAAGTCACATGATTGCTCCAGCAGAATATGCCTCCTGAGGGAAAAGCGTCCTGGTTGCATTACATTTCCCACCCCCCCCCAGATGTTCATGACCTCCAGAACTGATGACAAACAGCATAAAAATGATGGTGCAATCAATTGTAATTCAGAAACACCCTGTGCTACATCAGTCACACGAATGTCCCCTCTCCTCATCCTTCTTGTGCCTCCAGTCCCTCCTCAGTATACCCGGCTCACCTTTCCTGTCCCGCCACAACAGCAAGAGCAGCATCTTCAGTTTCAAAGGACGCGGTAAGGACGTGGGCTCGGAGAACGAGTTTGCGGATGATGAACACAGCACGGTGGAGGAGTGCGAGGAGCGCCGGGGCTCCCTGTTCAGCCCTTATCGGCGGAGCAGCTACAGTGGCTTCCACGGGAAGAGGAACAGCACGGTGGATTGCAACGGCGTGGTGTCGCTCATCGGCCCTGGGCCCGGTGGACGCCTTCTGCCTGAGGTGAAAATAGATAAGGCAGCTACTGACGACAGTGTAAGGAAGTCAATGAGTAGACCTATCTAGGCATGGCCCCCCTCTCGTCCGTTCCTTTTCTTTCTTGCTCTCTATCCTCTACTCTGTCATCTTTGCAAGTCCGTATGTATCTCTTGGCTAAGCGCTCGCGCCTCCCCTCCCCCAGCCCTGCAGTGTATGCTGCCCTCCGACAGTAGGCAAAGGATGGAGAAATAATTAAACTTTATAGTGAATATACTATAGCCAACCCTTAATTCTATAGCTTAGTGAGACTGGGTCTATCAGTGACTTCCAGGCAACTTTGTTGTTTGATTTGAACGATGAATGTCAATGTTTTGAAATGTTCATATCAAATTATTTATTTCTACATGCACTATACTCACACTATCACATAGGCACTATTTAAACAGACATGCTTCTATTTTTCTTCTTCATTGAAGATTTTGGCACACATATACTACAGTCTGATTAATATTTAATACACAACTTCATGTGTGGGATGTCATCAAGGTCCTGTTTAAAAGCCCAGACACACCAAACTGACAGGTGTGGCCTCACATCGCCTGCGTCTCAGCCGAAAAGTTGCACCTGAACACACGGCAAAGATTACAGCCAACGACAAACTAGCACGTTTGTTCTGTGCCTGTGCGAGAGGAAATAACTCTCCTCACCAGCAGGCAGTGGTAGTCTGCATCCGTCATTCAAAAAAGAAATTGTAAGACCACCAGCACAGATTCAAGACCCTAGTTAGCTGGTTGGCACACTAAAAACACAGCACAATGTTGAAAAGTTAATGATTTATACCGTGTGCTAGCGAACAATAGCAATAACAATAGCACCAACAATTATGAGCTGTGCCTGAAAAAATAACCTTACCGTATATAAACAAGTTTATTTCTTGTCTTGATTTTAAGTGTTGTTTAAGTGTTTGCTTTCCTCGCCTCCATTTCTCTTCTCGTGCTCTGAGTTAAACTGCCAATCAGAGTAATTCCTTTGACTGACAGGCCCTGCCAGCTCCGACGCCAATTCAACATGCCGAATCATCCAAAAAAAAGCCCACAAGGGCCAATTAGTGCCAACGGTGCAGGACACCCCAAAAACTATGGCAACCAACACTCACCGGCAGCCCGACATTGACCGTCAGCTGACCGTCGGCTTGGTGTGTCAGGGCCCTAACACACTGTAGTAACAAAACAGCATTTTTGATAACAAACAGCATATAATGATGAGTTAACATTCTCTAGTGTGTTGATGTGTTCCTCCTCCAGGCATCCAGGTCCTATGCTAGCCTGTGTGGGTAGATCTGCAGTAGGAGGCAGAGGAAACAGAGGGGACCAGCTCTATAGAGCCACAGACATTTTTATCTGCTTCCCTGATACACTGTTAATATCCCAAAACAGATACACATGTAACACACACACCATCCTATCAGGCCTTATCAATATATAAAGTAAGAAAAAAGGAGGGCTGCTGTCCTTGTCTGTCTTTACCTTTCTCTGTTTTCCAAACTCTCCCTGGTCAACAGTAGTGAATTAGTTGTGTCTCATTCCAGTTAGCATGGTAGATTTAAACCCTAAATTTAAACAAGCATGACGTAGACAAGTAGAACAATGGCTATGGTGTCTGTAATTTCCTCTCCTTCTCTTTGACTTGGAGCATGCTCATGCATGACAACTGGATGGATCTGAACAATCTGCCTCCATTTGATCTCTTTACAATGCTCTTGACTTGATGGTTGCAATATAAGTTGTATGGTTTCAAAGTAGGAAGATCCAGTAGCATCAATTTGCGAGTAACATTAAAATGGCCAGATTTGGGAGACATTTTGTAAAATAACCTAATGATTATATTGCAATGGCAGCAAAGCCTCCATTATTGCATGACAGGACTGAAAATGCATTCATGCAGAAGCAGTTCTCCTTGCACAATATCGCACAATCCATTTATTATTTAATCCGGATGAGCTAATTACATTCAAACACAATTAGGTCAAGTAGCCCTAGACCACTGCTCCCACTTTGGCTGAGACCTGCATGCATTTACAGCATACACACATCTTCCTTGAAACCAGCATTGATATAGAAAAGATTGAAACATGCCCCCCCACCCCAAAAATCTGATCATCAACTACTTTTTCCTGCCAATGCTGTTGTGCACTTCCCTCCGCCGGCCACCGGTGGTGATGTGGGATGGTGTTCATGTCCTCTCCATGGGTGCTTGATTCTTCCTCTCCTCCTGACAGCCGACTACTGAGGTTGAGGTGAAGAAGAAGCTGTCGGGCTCCCTGATGGTGTCTGTGGACCAGCTCAATACCTCCTTTGGGCGGAAAGAGCGGGCCAACAGTGTCATGAGCGTCATTACCAACACACTAGTGGAGGGTACTGCCACTTTAACCCAGCTATTTAACCTGCTCTCTCATTATTCTTTAACTAGGGCTGCTTTCATTTGGTTGATTAGTTTGACATGAATTTCCTGCTTATCTGCTTTGCATATCCAACAGTACCAGATACATACAATGCATACAATTTTGTCTTATCATTTGATACCATTGCATGCGGTATGCTTAAGCACGCTAGTATGTTTGGTTTTGATGTATGATCCGCGCTATGTCTTCAGAACTGGAGGAGTCTCAGCGCAAGTGTCCGCCATGCTGGTATAAGTTTGCTAACACATTCCTGATCTGGGAGTGCTCCCCCATGTGGATTAAGATCAAGGAGATTGTGAACCTGATTGTCATGGACCCCTTCGTGGACTTAGCCATCACCATCTGTATTGTGCTCAACACCCTCTTCATGGCCATGGAGCACTACCCCATGACCCCTGACTTTGAGGATATGCTGTCTGTAGGCAATCTGGTGAGTGGAAATCTTTTTGTTCTTTTATTTTTTTTATCTCATCAACCAGTTAAGAATCACTTCTGCTCCTTCTTCTTTGCAGCCCATAGAGAGGTGTTATTTTTGGGACCATAATTGGCAGTTCTGTCTTTGCTCAACCCCCCCTGCTGTTTTCTTGTATCCATGCGTTTCTTCACATGCACATGTTCCCTGTCTTCTCCTGCGATCTCTCTTTCTCTCCTCTGGTTGCTGTTTGCTTCAGTGGGCCAGCCTGCCTCTCTGCTGGTTGGCTGACTGGTGGGAGGCCTGCATTAATATTTCATGGAGCCTGATCGATGAGCTGCTCTAAAATGGTGCCTGAATCATGGCTTGGATAACTCAACCTGGCCATTTTCACTATGAGCGTTTTTTTAAGGACACTGAGTAAATCTGAGCTCTGGCACCATGATGGCTGTTTTACTTTCCAGTATCACATTTGTAAATATAAGTTGTGTCAGCGTCCCACAACCAGATGTGTCACACAAATCACCAATCTAATTATTGTAATGATTAAACCACTCAATTTATATGTGTGCTTGCTTGGACAGTATACAGTATATATGGATAGGTATTAATTTACAACTGAAACAACACAGAGATGTGTTATTTATTATTTATGCTCCAGAGACATTTACCAGAAAAGGCCAATGGGTGGCACAGGTGCAAATTTGTAGGTCACCTTGATGCAATATGAGTCATCGTCCTACACACACACACACACACACACACACACACACACACACACACACACACACACACACACACACACACACACACACAAACCTTGCATGTACTTACATTGTGCGCTTATTCATTATGTCTGCTCTATGATTGAGGATAACCCTGAGTAATTTATTAGAGCTGCTACGAGACCACAGAAGTGCCTTTTCACCTTTACTGACTACATAACAGCTGGCACACACACACACACACACACACACTAGATGTACTGCCTCTTTAAATAATTGGATTCATCCTACTGGTAATTCATTAACGTGCAGTTACCATAGGGATAATTTACAATGTGATGGACATCTATAGCTGCATTTTCACCAGCCTCTTTCAGCACAGTACTCTTAAGACCTGTACGAAACTCCTACGGACAAGTGCCTAAGCCCTAGATCTCTTTTGTGTTTTTACTGCAGACAGTACAATTAAATGTGGGTGAGGTCCTTACCAAATGGCAATAGCCACGTCACTGCTACTTCCAGCTCTCGCTGTATTTCCTCCACACCGCTGATACAGAGGAATGTCTGATCCTAGTTGTGCACCAACATTTTCAGAGCAAAAAAGGACTGGTGTGTTTAGTGTATCCGTTGCAATTGATGTAATAAAAACAGCAATAATTGTGCATTCAGTGAGTGACTGAGCCCTTGTTCAGCAAGAGTTACGATTTTCTCTGGACCAATCAATGGACTGGAGTGTTTGTAGCTTCATCGTTTAGTATCGGATCAGTCTGCTTGGTACCTCAGCAGAGGGGTGAGTAGGATGGACTGGAACCGTTCTATTGGTGCAACTTTTGACAAGGAAAACGCAAAAAATTACGGTTCTAATGTGTAACTAACTAAACTGATCAGAAGCAGACAGCATGATGGAATCAAGGCTTATAATGCCGCAACTCAGATAATGCATTACAACAAATATCACAAACCGCACAGTCAGTCATGCTTCATACTCTCACGTCACCTGTGAAACAAGGTGTTGAGTCAAATCAATGTGTTTAAATCTGTTCTCTCTCCTCCCTGCCAGGTGTTCACGGGGATCTTTGCAGGGGAGATGCTTTTCAAGCTGGTGGCTATGGATCCATACTACTACTTCCAGGAGGCCTGGAACTGTTTCGATGGTTTCATCGTGACGCTGAGTTTAGTGGAGCTGGCTCTGGCTGACGTCGAAGGCCTGTCTGTCCTGCGGTCATTCCGTTTGGTAAATGCTTAATTTAGTTCCTCTCTAAATAGAGGGGGTGTGTAGGGTTAGCATCTTAGCATTTGGAATATGCACAGTTTGTAGCTTTAAGTTTACTTTATTCACTGTATGTGCATGCAGGCAGCATTTATTGTTTTTCCAGCCCACTTTAAATGAAATCACGCTCACTTCTGCATGATGAAAGCAGTCTGCCTGACTTTAAGGCCCGATGATTGGCTGCCAGCCTACTGCTAGCCACTCCCCGCTGCTTAGAGACTAAAAGCTCTGTGTAAATGCAGTGTGAAAAGTGTGCACAGATAAACCGTGTTTATCTGGGCGCTGTTTCTGGGTGCTGGAGGCATGTAGGAGAAGATAAACTCCATTCATCTGCGCATGTTGTCTACACTGCGATACTAGAGCTGGTTAAAATCAGCAAAGTTTTTCATTAATAGCCGCAGCAACTCAAATTTGGCCAGCGACTGTTAGTAAAAACACAGGGGCGGCGAGGCATACACATGTAAACAATACACATATATACACGAAGAGAGATAGAGGGGCATCGAAACCCAACGTCCAGCCTTCAAGGAGAGGGATGAGGAGGAGTTCCTCAGTGTGTTTTGTCAAAGCCACTGATGAACTCTGTTTCTCAGCTATAAGACACATCTTTGAGCCTGCACCCAAATTCCTCCGCACAAAAGCAGTAGGCCAGCAGCCAACCATCAGGCCTTGAAGTCTGGCGGCCTGCTTTCTTCATGCAAATGTGGGTGTGGTTTCATCTAAAATGGGCAGGACGCTTGCAGGCAACATACCTGTTTGTTTATACTGTTTTAAGTCCACTGAAGGTAAGCAGCGAGTTATTAAAGCTAAAATGTGACTAAATCACATCCCTTCTACTCTTTCCACCCACCCCACTTCAGCTGAGAGTGTTTAAGCTGGCCAAGTCATGGCCCACCCTCAATATGCTGATCAAGATTATTGGTAACTCGGTGGGAGCCTTGGGGAACCTGACTCTGGTGTTGGCCATCATCGTCTTCATCTTTGCTGTGGTGGGCATGCAGCTGTTTGGCAAGAGCTACAAAGACTGTGTGTGTAAAATCTCTCTGGACTGTGAGCTGCCCCGCTGGCACATGAATGACTTCTTCCACTCCTTCCTGATCGTCTTCCGAGTGCTGTGCGGTGAATGGATTGAAACCATGTGGGACTGCATGGAGGTGGCGGGCCAGGCCATGTGCCTCATTGTCTTCATGATGGTCATGGTCATCGGTAACCTGGTGGTGAGTGTCCAGGCTGGGAGGGTGTGCAGGATTTTTTTTTCAGAGAAACAGTACGCTGTTGGCTCTTCACCCCATGTTTAAAGAATTATGATGTGGTCAGACATTCAGTTACTGATATCTCATTTTGTGTCCAAAGGTGTTGAACCTGTTCCTTGCCTTGCTGCTGAGCTCATTCAGTGCTGACAACTTGGCTGCAACAGATGACGACGGAGAGCCCAACAACCTGCAGATTTCCGTCAGGCGTATCAAGACAGGCATTGCATGGATAAAAGCAAAGGTGCGACTATTGGTGGCCAGTCTGCTGAAGAAACCACAGATGGAGGACGAGCAGAAGCCTTTGGATGACATGTATGACAAGAAGCTGAACTGCATTGCCAACCACACCGGGGTGGACATCAACCGTGACCTGGACTATGCCAAGAATGGTAACGGCACCACCAGCGGTATTGGCAGCAGCGTGGGCAAATATATGATTGATGAGGACCACATGTCGTTCATCCACAACCCGAACCTGACCGTCTGCGTGCCCATCGCTGTGGGAGAGTCTGACTTTGAGAACCTCAACACGGAGGACTTCAGCAGCGAGTCGGACAATGAGAACAGCAAAGAGGTCAGTGAGAAGAGCGCATATATTATCCAGTTATAATAGTTTCTAAGTACTCACACAGACAATGACAAAAAACAGACTGAAATCTGCAGCCTACATAACAAAGTCATGATTTCTAACCCCTTACTAAACAATTAATGTTGCTACTAGAATAACAACATGTGAGTATTGTGATGCTCCATGTGGTGTTGTTTTTGTTGTTGTGACTCTCAGCTACTATAGACTGTGTAATTTCCTCTCTCAGGACAGTAAAGCCGTGGGTGTGGCTGGCTACTCTGCAGGGTTCAGACACTAATATAACTCCATGACTCAGTAATGTCATCTAAAGTGGCTGGACCGTGCAGGCAGTGTGGATGAAATGGGTATCTGTTGATGTATGTCTTCTGACGAAATGCATTTAGAAGCTTTCAGTGCAGATGATCTGCCATTTGATATTCCATTTCAGTGTTCATGTGGATGATATGTGACTACCAAGATTGTTATGATGTGCATCTCACTTAGGGGAAAAAAAACCTCTGTAATCAAATAGGACTCAAAGTTTCTTCTAAAGACTGAGCCAACACAATTTGGAAAATAAAACCACAAGCAGTAATTCTGAGGTTCAAGCCAACACAGACAAACACTCATTCACTTACATCCAAATCTGTGCCAGCCATGCTCTTCTTTAGCTGTGCTGTTGCTCCCTATTGGTCAGTTATGAAAATATTTTGGAGACATATTTCAGCAGCGTAATTGAAAATATCCTCTGACTTTGGTGATTTTGAACAAACTAAGTTTTGTGCCAGGCAGATGTACTTGTTTGGAACTGGGGGTTCCCCCTACAAAGGGATTTCAAAATAATTTAACACATGTGGTCCAACATTGTTGTGAAGCATATCCTGCGAGTGTTGTAGTGACTGGACTAACAATTGTTCATTGATAGTTTGATTTGTGTTATGCCACGCCCATTTTCAGCATTTATTTAGCCCCCTAGTGGTCGATTTGAAGAGACTTTCAAAGCATGTTTCAGGTCCTTATGTGGATGTGTCTAGCTGTGGAGATAGGTCTAATGCTGAGCCATGCCCCGTTTAAACTTCATTGGTGAACATCTTCAAAAAGCAAGGAAGCAAATGCAGATTTGTAGAGTGAGTGTAGATGAGTGCCTGTATCAAATTTTGTTTAAATCCCACTTGCAGTGTAGGAGTGATGACTTTTAAAAGTTCAAAATTTTGACCTTTAATTATAGCGCCCCCATCTGGCCAATTTGGGCCATACTTCTTTAGCAGGATCTGCGCACAGCTTCCAATCAATGGTGAAAATTTCATGTGTCTACGATGTACCGTCTCACAGGAATTTGTAAAAACATTCCGGAAAAAGATTATGGACACAACTGGCACAAAACAACAGTGTTTCAGGCCTAATGGCTCAAACCTCTAATAACATGAAGTTTTAATTTCCACACTCGTCTTCAGGAGTGTAGCTTTTTCCATAACTAGCAGTTCTTTCTCCCATGCAATAAAAACTAACATGTCTCTGAATCACTGAGTCTTTGTTCCTGTGTTTCTTTGTGTGTGTGTGTGTGTGTCTGTGTATCTGCAGCTGGATGACACCAGTTCGTCGGAGGGCAGCACCATTGACATCAAGCCAGATGTGGAGGAGGTGGTGGTGGTGGAGCCAGTGGAGGAATACATGGAGCCAGAGGCATGTTGGACAGAAGGTGAGATCGCTGCTCCCATAGCTCCCATTACCTCCACTCCACAGCACAGAGACTCCCTTGGGCTCTTTGGAAATGATAGGGCAGTGATAGGGGTGAAAGGCAGTTTCATTATGAAGGATCACTCACCCATGGAGGCTCTGTTTATCAGTCTGTTTGTCTGCCTATCAGTCCGTCCGTCCATTATGCTCACACTAATACACTGATACATGACTACAGATAACAGAGAGGGTGGTTTTCCTTCTTTCCTAATGTCAGACGAACATGGATTATTTTAAGTATGTACATGCAGTTTGGAGGTACAGAACTGTATGGGCAGTGAAATTAACTGAGCTCAGGTCAGTGCCAGTTTACCTTTGGGATCTAGTAGCATCTTGACTACAGTTGTGTGAAGTAACTAAGTACATTTACTCAAGTACTGTACTTAAGTTCAGTTTTGAGGCACTTGTACTTTACTTGAGTATTTCCATTTTTATTTATTTTATACTTCTACTCTGCAACATCTCAGAGGGAAATATTGTACCTTTTAAACCACTACATTTATATGATACCTTTAGTTACTTTATAGATTATTATTGATACAAAATATAATCAACTAACAAATGATGATGTATTATTATACATTAAGCTACCAGCACCACCTTTACAGCCTTCAACATTGAAGGGATGAGCACATGAATGCATCAGTAATTATGATTAAATAATTTAATTAGTATTTTATTCTGAAAGAGTCATTTTACTTTTTTACATAAGGTATATTCTAATAAAATACAATTTTGAATGCATGTAACAGAGTATTTGTAAAGCGTGTATCACTAATTTTACTTAAAGGGGGACTAGGCTCATTTTCAAAATCCATACATGTTATTCCTGTGGTCTAAGACAGTCCAAAAATATTGGTAAACATAAACATCTCTCTCCCAAATCCAAAAACAAGAGTGCTAAAATCCATATTTGTGATGTCATAAGGTGTTAAATCTGGAGCTGCTCCATAAACAATGAATTAGGAAAAATGTTCTAGATGGCACTGAGAGCACTCAGGGGAACGTTCTGAGTATATGAGGACATTTTCTGTCTCACAACTGAGAACACTACAATACAGTAACGCTCACTAGGGTATATAAAGAAAACAAGCTTTCTGTGTGTCCACAGAATCAGGCTCCCATTCACTGTCTGTGAAGCAGCTCCAGACTTAATACCCTATGACATCACGAGTTTGAGACTTACTTCTCTGGTCTCTGGCTTTAGAGTAGCTCATGTTCACAAATATTGATTGAACTTTCCTGGCCCATGGCAACAACATATTGTAAGTTCGACCCTGATGACAGGTCAAACTTACAATTGCATAGATACAAATACGTGGATTTTGTTAACTATATAAAGAAATCTTAGGATTTTTATAGGCAAAGACTTTGTCTGACTATATCACATGCTGTGTCTTCTCCTGTGTGTCCTCAGCTTGTGTGGCAAAGTATAAGTGCTGTGACGTCGACATTACTGTGGGCTGGTGGAAGAGCTGGTGGTACCTGAGAAAAACCTGCTACCTGATTGTGGAGCACAACTGGTTTGAGACCCTCATCATCTTCATGATCCTCCTCAGTAGTGGTGCCCTGGTAAGGAGGCCTGCATCTGGCCTGTTCACATTCCTTAACTGAAGGAGGCAATGTCTGTGCACCTCCCTAAAATCTGAGATTCAAACATATGCTGGGCAAGTTAAATTAGATACATCACTGATATGAAAGCCAGTCGCTGTCTGATACAGGAAACACATACTGACGGGGAAAAAGACTTCGACACAATACCGCCAAAGAAACCTGAAACTTCCAGGGCAGTGCACATTTGTCAGTACAGAGAGCGAGAGTTTGTGTTGGCATGGAGAAAGTTTTTACAGCAAACATGGTAGTGTGTGCAATTTTTAGATGTTAACCAGACCCTTGAGCTGCAGGGGATTTTTTTTTGCTGCAATACCACAAATGGCCACTGGGAAAAATTGGCTGCAAGTCTGAGGAGAATTCCTGGTGGCCTGCTGGGAAGAAGAACTTTTCTGGCGTCTTGTGCCACTGAGCAACTTTCATAGGAATGAACGGGGCCCTGCGTCCTGGGCCGCTGCTGGCCATCTGGGTGCCCTAAGTAATATTGCTTCGTGGGCCACCTCCAGCACTGTATCCATTTCTTTTTATACATTCATAGGGAGAATAGATTTGCTTTGACCTTTTTCATTTGTATTTATTTGTTAATTTAGTTTACCGTTTATGTTGGAACACCGTGTTATACCAAATATTAATCATAGGAGATTATTTTCTCTGACTTTAAAACGAGGGGGACATTAAATATAAAGCAACATAAACAGTTTGAGAGCAGAAATTGTATTGATCTCTAAACGATACATGCATTTCATTGAAAAGCACGTCAAAATCTACTAAAGTGAGAACAAATTTAATATTTCACATCGAACTGATTTTTTAAAATATAGTAAATCAGTGTCAGTGATCAGCAATCAGCGGTCTGTAGTGCTGTATACAGATCCAGTTGTTGAATTAAATCATGAGGTGTAATATTTCCCTCACCTCCTTGTTTCCTGTTTCTCCACAGGCCTTTGAAGATGTGTACATCGAACAGAGGAAGACCATTCGAATCATTTTGGAGTACGCTGACAGGGTTTTCACTTACATCTTCATCCTGGAGATGTTGCTGAAATGGGTGGCTTATGGTTTTGTGAAGTATTTCACCAACGCCTGGTGCTGGCTGGACTTCTTCATTGTGGATGTAAGTTCAGCTCTTGTTTCCTCTAGAGTGTGAAGCAGAGTAGAGAAGAAGAGCAGTTATTAGGTCCTCAACCACACCCTGGTCCAACAGCAACACACTGAGCATAAACACGGTCTATGAAGCAGCAGAGCTAAGGCTAATCTCTGCTGTAATAATTTGTCTTTTGCTTTACTAGATTGTTACAGCGTCACTAGACTATATATATGATATGGATATAGGGATATAATGTTTTACATTTCTAAGTGTTGCCCTTATTGTTGCCTGTTGGGTGTGGTTAGGTTTAAAAGATCAGGTTATTAATTGAAAATCTGCTTGGTGGCTTGCATCAGGTGAGAGGGCATGTTGTTTACAGTAAGGTTTATTATAAGGACAGTGTTTTACAAGGCTGTACTGCAGTCTGTCCATTTCAGATGCACACATGCAGGAGTCACCTTTTACAATCCATCAAGCAACAATCCCTATTTTGTACTTGGTTTATCACTCTGAGATGCTTGAATATGTACAACAATTATCTCCTTGTACATTAAAACACTTTCTGTGGCATCCACAAGCAACAAATTGTTTTCCTCCCTGGCACAGATACCAATTTTAATGTTTTGAGGCAGAATAAGAAGAAATTCACATTTGAATGCACAGCTATTTCAAGCATGGATGCCAACACAAATTACAATCAAGAATCAAACAATCAAGAACCAAGCTGATTGATTACAATCATATTCAAGTCATGCTCAGAGCAATGGGACGTGTCAAAGATGTGTCTCTGTAAAGCTGTCTTTGCCTGTGTCTCTGACCTGTAAGATGTTTGATATGTGCCTTTGTCCTCTCTCTTTGTGTACTTTTCTGCTCCTTGTGTCAGTCAAGATTGAAAGACTGGAATAGGGAAAATTCTTAAATCTATTCCTTGATAGCGACATATATTACCACGTTTTTATCTTGATTTGTCTGTTTTCAAGACAACATTACCACAGACCGTTAGGTGTCTGTGAGGGATTTCAATAAGAGATTCCATTGTGGGGAAGAAATATGGAGATTATTTCCATGGCTAAAAGCCTAAAGCGTTTTAATTTTTACGTAAATGCTGAATTAAGGAGTGATCTGCGCTGAGTGGCAGAATTGGATAGAATAAGAATTTCCCTGATTTCTGACTTTCTCCTTGAACTAACCACCTCTCCGCAGTGTCCAACACCTCAGCCACTGCCTGTGAATGGACTCCTATCAATGGCCAGAGGTTGCCATGTTGATTCATTATAAGCTCCTGTATCCCAGATCCCATGCAGCAAACATACATTTGTTACCATAGACAATGCAGATATGTATTCATATATTTTAGAGTTTGAATTGCTTAAAGGAATGTTTCACCCCCCAAATGACAACTGCTCCGCCCGTGTTACATTGAATTCATGATGAAAACCTGCTTTTTCTTGCATGTCTCCAATTCAGGATGAAATAGAGTCATAGGGGTCCATGTTTAAAAGCTGTAACAGCACACCTGTTTGCACACTTTTACACATCTCGTGCAGTATAATCCAAGACTCATTTATCCAGTTGTGCGCTCGGAACTTCCCAAACATGCATTTTTGCTAAACCCCAATATTTAAAACTCTTTTGCCTAAACAGCGCAGGCGTGCTACTTGTCCATGCGTGAGACTGTTTATCCAGAAGTGTTTTAAAAAATAATCTTTCAGCAGTTTTGCTGTTGTTAAATGAGATTCTCCATGACATCTATCAATGTATCCTCATACAACGATCATATGATATCTTACGAAAATGCACCTACAACAGTTCATATGATATCTAAATAATTAGTGCCCCACGAATGTGATATGATACTTAACGTAAAGTTACGTAGGTTATGTTTGGGAAATGAGACACTGTGACGACAAACCTTAAAATGACTCAGAGTTCCCTTTTTTCACACGGTTCTGAACACTGGTCCCTTGAGGGATGTTTCTGTGTTTTGTGACCCATGCACCACCCTAACCTGCCTCGTTCCTCAAACCACATCCTTCCTGACTCTCATCAGGGCATTGGTCACATGATCAGTCTTCCCAAATACATGGGTTAAAAACGAATTACTGGCTCATGATTAAGTGGGATATATACCAATTTTGGTACATTACTTTTTGTAGGTATACGTACAAACAGTGCATGAGAACAGCTTCAATTCATTAACAATTTTCTCTGTTTTTTGATTCATCAGTCACTGTGTAGGCATGCAAGAAAAACAACAGTTTCCTTAATGAATTCTCATAAATCAGGGCGAGTGAGTGAATACAAATGATCATTTTGGGGTGAAGGATTCCTTTGAAATTACACATAAATTTGTAAAGACTACCTGAAGATTAAGCATACAGCTTTTAAGGTTGATCCATACAGCACACATAGAGCTTGTAGCAAATGTAATCATATCACACTGTACTGATTCTGGTTATTGCCATTGTAGACTCCCTCTCTGTAGGTGTGTTGTCAAGCCCAACACTTGGGACAGTGCAAGGCGCCATGTTTCCCAAGTTGTGAACATGTCACAGAGAGTGACATCCCTCCTCCCCTCTTTCCCCGTCCTCCTTTCATTCCCTCTTGAAAGTGTAACCTCAGGAATGTGGTGATATTGTGCTGAGATGTAATGATGGTGGGTGACAGGCGGCCGGCGGTAAGTTTGGTCTTCACTAACGCTCCCCCTCCAAAAAAAAAAAAAAAGAGACTTGTGCTTGATGAGTCTGGGTTGTGTTGTGGCCTGACTGTGCCTCTGTGTTGTGGGGTGAAACCATTGCCATGGACTCAGACAGGGGGGGCACCATCATTAGACCGGCCTGTATTTCTCTGAGTGTGGATGTGCCTGACTCTCTGTGTGAGTCTGCTCCTCCTCATTTCCCTTCTGTTACTGTATCTTTCTGTTACCCATTTGATTTGTGTCTTCCTGATTTTCATTACAAGAATGGTTTTGTATATTTTGTTATGTACTGGTTAAAACAGTCGCGGGGCAAGAAATATAATGTTAGAAAGTTCTGGATTAGTTAGTTAAAAAATATACTTCACAGCATAGTTACTGGAGAGCACAACCAGATATTCACAAAGTAAGGTAGTATATTTTGATTTTTTGTCATGCAGGAATAAGAATTAATATTGCATGAGGAATAACTCATATGTATCTTAGCTGTTTAAAGGTTCTGTATGTAACTTTCATAAAATAGAAAATCCTTGTTATTACTGACACCTCTCTCTGAGGCCGGTAAGTGAGCATTATGATGCTCGTGCTCCGGCGCTTGTACTTGGTAGCTGTGAGCAGTCACCTAGGCATCAGCCAAAACAGTGACAAACACAAGACTTACAGTGATTGACCATCATCACATTGATAGAAGGTTGAAAAATAAATCTCAATTAGCTAGCACAGCCTGCAGACCCTCTGCCTCACTCCCTGCCACTAGGACACTACCTCCCTGGCACAAAAGGGACAGCAGCTCAGACCTTAGCCACTGTAGCAACTTGAATTCTGCCAGCGGAAACCCCAGCCTTGGGGTTCATAGCAAGCTGGTGGCCAGCGGCAGCAACAAAGTGTGTTGATCTAGCAGGGACTCTTCCTCTGGCTGAATTCGAGTTGCTACAGGGCGCTAAGTGAACTGTCCTTCTCTGCTGGGCCATTGCTGCAAAATGTATAACTGAAACAGCATGTGTGGTTGGTGCTGGTCGTTTGTTGATGTTAGCGGACTCCATTTCTTAGCTAACAGTAGCCACTGTTGCACACTGTTAGCTGTGTAGTAGAGCTCAACCATGTATAATGTATAATAATAACTAGTTACCAGATGCCAAGATGGCACTTATTCACTCCAATGGAGCTGCTCGCCAAAAAAAGTTTTCTAGCTTCTCGGTTTACTTCCGCAGTACGCAGCCCACGGAATGTGTGCAGTAGTGTTTCACTCACTGGCCCCACCCGCGAATTTCCGCTCGGCTCATAGACTTAAAACTCTGATGACGTCACATATTTTTAAAAGCTTTTCTTGGCTTGAGGAAAGTTTTACAAAAATAAAACCACCATGGATCAAAAATTCATAATAGACAATAGAAAGAGTCGTAATTGACCTTGTCTGCAGTTGGAGGTGTCCTGTCAACAGTTTTACAAACTTTTTTTGGGCTGCAGAGGATTTTTTTCTGTAATACCATAATTGGCCACTAGGAAAAAAATTGAAGCAAGGCTGAGTGGCTTTGGAGGGGGCCTGACTGTTCCACACCGTTTACGCTGCAGCCCAGAAGAAGAGAGACCAGGCACGAGAAAGCGCATAACATCACATCCTTTGGATTTTCAGTAAAAAATCTGGCCCGAGTCCTTTACATAGTAGGCAGTCCATGCCGCTACAGAGAAAGTTGAGGAAAGTCTCAATTTTTAAGTTACGTTACAACGTGTTCGCCCATTTGCAAGAAAAAACAATCAACACAGGTGATAAGTTACATACAAAACTTTTAAAATGACAAAATAGCCAGGGCAGGTGACTCTTGTTTAACAGTAACACTGAGTATGAATGTGAGGATGATAGGTGTCATACTCCATTCATCTTTCTTTTTCACTCAGATTATTATCATTGTTTTGTTGTGTTTTCCCCTTTGTTTTTAGTTTGGTTTATTTCTGTTTGGTTTGTGCTGTCGTCATCATGGGATCACAGCCCCAGATGTCATTGGCCTTGCCTTGCAGAGCTCTGTGAGAAGGACGTTGAGACGCTGAGGTCACTACCACACAGCTGGCCCAGCGGGGGGCCAGAGGCCCGGCACCCCAATGGGGGGCTCTCCAAGGGGTCAGGCTGAAGGTGACAATTACCCCAAACACTGTAGTGTAGATCAAGGCAAAATCTTTATTTTACTGTCCCCCACCAGAACAGCTGCTAACTTATTTGAGAGGCAAGGTTATTGATTGAAATAGGGGCTTTGTGCCAGAGAGTAAGTATTTGGAGAAATCCTGGACCCGATGTTTGAACATGTTCCAGCATTCACATGTACAGTAAGAAGTCTGAATCCATGCTGCTACCTTTTCTGCTGTTCTTTCCATAAGTTTTGATGCATTACACCTTTAAATGGTCGAAATGTTGGTCTCTTGTAGTCCACGCTGATATTGGCATCAGTCAAAATGAAGATTTTGCCTGTTATAAAATCTCCCTCCGTGACTTTGGTAAGCTTTGGATGTTGTTCTTGCGGTGAGTTTGACCGGTTGGTGTCGGTGGCTGGTTGGAGGTGCTTTCACATGTGTTCACTGTTGATATTTTTCCTTATTTGTAAGGAACTGGTACTCCCCCTGTTTCCGTCCCTCCAGCTTCCAGACCGAGATTACAGTTAGGAAAAAATGAAAAGACCTCTCGAGGATACAATTCCTGTGATCATGTACTCAATTTTGAACAAACAAAGTTTGCTCTGTTTGACCTAATTCTAATTCAGCTGCCCACTCCTGCATTTTGCATCTAAAATGATCTGCATTCAGCCAAAGAATCCTTCATTACAAAGCTTCCCTTTGCAGCAGACAGCCTGTAATGGCCGTCTTAGCACACTTGAGGTGACTTCATCAAGGCTAAGTAATTTCTGCACTTCTCACCATCCCTCAGAGAACATTAGTGCAGCTTATTGACTGCAACCCCCATTGTCCATTTCCTCCTTTGTTAACAATGCAATACTATACATGTGTTCAGCTGAGCTCAGCTATGTGGCCACTCTAGGCCACTTTGCCTAAATTTATATTGATTTATTACAGGGATAACAGTTCTGTATTTTTATTATGCTGCTGTGAATGGTTGTATGTACACTTTTGTGAATTACTGACTTAATTCAAGGTGTTTTAGTGAGTGCTTTTTAAATAACGATAACACACTCCGAAGTGTTCTTTGGCTGCAGCAGTGCTTCGGCGGCTGCTGTCGGACTAGAGAGGGGCTGCGCCAGTTTCTTTGAGGTTGTGTGCTGTTATTGTTAACTGTGTGTAACTCGACTGTACTCTGTGTATTTTTGTCCTTTCAGTGCCATCCAGTGCTAATAACTATATCCGGTCTGCCCTTAACCTCCATCCCTGTTTCTTGTGCGTGGTTCATGTGACTGTGGCTCTCCTACTTGACTCTAAATGCTGTGTGACAGTTTGATTTAATGTCTGAGAAAGAAAATGGCAAAATGACACACTTGTACATGTTTACTTGTATTCTTTCTCTTAGGTTCCATTAGTTTGTCTGTCTTAAATTATATGGGATTTTATGCCTCAGCCCGAGAGCGACATGGAGAGACAATGTTAGAGGGGCAAGGGTAAGGCTCTCAAGTCTGTTGGGTTTTTATCAGCTTCTACAGGGTAACCTCTCTCCTTCCCTCCCTCCCCAACTCCTCTTCCTCTGCCCCCCAGTCCCTTCGCTTGTATCTTTACTAAATCATGTAGCACTCTTTTCTGCCTAATTTACCCTCTATTTGAGTCTTATGTCTCTATCTCCTCTCTTTCTCTCTCAATCACAAATTTCTTTGCAGGTACAAAGGACTTTTCACACCACGTCAACTGCCCCAAAATAACAGACAAACAATCCCTATGGCGTACTGCTACTAAAAATACTACGCACATAAAACCTATACTAAACATTGACCTTCTCTCTCAGTGTATATACATGTATAAATGCAATATTATACATGCATATACATGCATAGTTTTATGTGTGTATGTCAAGCAACTCTCCGCCTATGCCAGGGCCGTCTCTCTTCCCTAGTGAATATTCTCACTTCTAACAGTTTGGAACCTCTTTTGCTTCTCTGTTTTTGTGTAGGTGTCTATAGTCAGCCTTGTAGCTAATGCGCTGGGCTACTCCGATCTAGGGCCCATTAAATCACTCAGGACACTAAGGGCCTTGAGACCCCTCAGAGCCTTGTCACGTTTTGAAGGGATGAGGGTAAGATCCAAAGCTAAGCAGCTGATCCTTCCGCATGCCCATTCAACAGTTTAAAGCATGCTAGAACTGATCTTAAAAAAAAGTAAGACAACAAAAAACTCCAAAATATTGGGGGATTGTTTTTAAAACCAGGAAATGAAAGCCAAGAAGTCACCTTTCCATGCGCAATCCTGTACCATGCCTTTGTTAGAGCGAAAGAACAAGTCATGATGCAGCTGGGAGACTGAGTAAAGTAACAGTAAAGTTGTATTGCCAGCAGAACAACATGCATTTCAATTGAATTTTATTAAACAAACAAAACAATCTACATACAAATTGATTTGTTTCATAGTAAAAGAAATTACCCAAAGAGAAACAGAAATATTTTTCACAAAGCTGCCTCATCACATAAGTGAGAAACTAGAAATTCTGATACTCCATCTTACTTTGTTTCTTCCTGATTGGCCAAAGTGAATGTGAAATTGGTCAAAGCTAATCAAACTTACATGTCATTTCATAGAGCATTCAGATCAACAGTTAGCTCTTCATTTGGCCTGATTCTCAACCACTGCTTTTAAATGAGACCCCCCCCTCCCCTCCACATGCCCCCCTGCTCCCATAACCCCTCACCCTCCCTCCCCTCCCCAGCTCTCACCATCCCTCAATGCATCGAGAACAACCAGTAGGAACCGGGGAGCTGCAGGACACCAAAACCTCTGCCCAACCAGTCACACCAAAACTCTGTATGCAGGGCAGCTATCAAACAACCACTCAGAAGAATCTGTTCATTTGTAATTGAAGTGCTTTAGGGCACAATCACACATG
The DNA here is from genome assembly GCA_019142605.1 of Cephalopholis sonnerati. Classification (NCBI taxonomy): domain Eukaryota; kingdom Metazoa; phylum Chordata; class Actinopteri; order Perciformes; family Serranidae; genus Cephalopholis; species Cephalopholis sonnerati. The sequence continues at coordinate 22,120,181 of JAGQAX010000011.1, read as the reverse complement.
CACAGAATTAACATTGGCAAACATTTGCCTCCCGTTCACTTCTATTCAATACTAGCAAAGGGGGGAATACACATTTGCTTCTGGTGGCAAAGCAAATGCGCAATTCGCATCTTTGCATCGCTAGGAGTCTAACTTTGGTGAACTTTGACTGGGGAAGTCACAGCGTCAACCAATAGCAAAGACGTATGTGTGGAAGAGACATTTATTGTTGCCGTGTTTAACCAGCAGATATTTTTTGATACTGGCCAAGACAAATACAAACTTCTCCACATGAGAGACGCTGACTGGCTGGCAGTGAGTCAGGAGACAGGCGTGGAACATAAGGACATGGAAAATGTACCAATAACGTCATATTTCACAGTATCTGTTTTCAAGCTAGCAAAGTAGCTAACATTAACAGTCAATGTCACATCCGGCACTGCCTACATTCAGCACGAATAGCACCTCGGCAATGACCACTTGCCTGCATTCTCTCATGTGTGACCATGCCCTCAAGGCCCAGACTCACTAAACCAGCATCAAAGGACTCGTAGCAATGAAGGCTGACTGTTGCATCGCCTCATGTCGCCTGTATCTTGGCCAAGAGTTGCACTCAAACACACTGCAACGACTACAGCCAATGACCAACAACATGTACGTACTGCGCCTGCACGAGACGAAATGACTCTTCATACCAGCAGGCGGCGGTAGTCTGTATTCGTCATTCAAAAAGGGAAACTAGAAGACTGACAGGATGGATTCAAGACACAAGTTAGCCTGTTAGCACATTAACAACACAATAACACTAACACTAATGACAATAATACTAACAAGTTTGTTTCAGTTTTACGTGCACTTAACTTTGGTTGTTTGTTGACTTCCGTTTCTCTTCTTGTGCACAGAGCTGAACTGCCAATCAGAGTGATTTTAGTCACCGACAGGCTCCGCTGTCTCCAATGTCAATTCAACATACTGAATTGGCCTAAAAAAAAAAAAAGCTTACCAGGGCCAACTAGTGCCAACAGTGTGGGGCACATCGTAAAAACCAGGGCAGCAGATGCACACGGATGGCCCAACATTGACTGACGGCCGACCACAGGCTTGGTGGTTCATGGCCCTTACAGAGCAGAAATCACTTGCGACAGTACCTCTGGTTGCGTCAGCCGTCTCTTCCTAACACATCTGATTGGTTGTCTCTGTGACTGGTTGTAGCAATTGGTTGCACCTGGTTGTTGTCACCCATAGCCCCCCCTTGTCTCTTTCTGTCTCTCTAACTCTCTTGATCTTCTTCTCTTTACTACTCACTACTCTTGGACTGGTTGCCTTGTCTTCTAGTTTGAGCTTCTCCTTCTCACCTCAGCCCCTCCCTACCTCCTCTTCAGCCCCACATGTGCAGCACTGTGCAGCACCCACCCCACCCTTACCCCTCCTTCTTCTCTTCCTCCGCACCCCCTTATCCCTCCGCTACTCACTCCACCTCGACCCGGTTCGGCTGGGCCGGACCGTTGGAGGGTCACCACACTCTCTCCTGCTTGTCCAGGATCTTTCTGCATCAGGGACTGAGACAGAAACCACACACTCACAGTGTTGTGGCTTTGGGAGGAAAATATTTGTTAAGCTTCTGCCAGCGTCAGCACTTTGTGGGTCACACTGTCCGACCAGCTGATCTGCTAACAGGCCATTCTGGTGGCAGGTTATTACTGTAGATTTTTGTAAACATTGTCCATATTAAATACATAAAATCACTTTCAGTGCCTTCCTTTGGGAATGCAGGCAGAAGCTTAGCAAATATGCTAGGCTGCCATTTCACACAAGGCATTACTGCTGTCATGTCATGGCACCACATACTGTCGCGCATACAGCAGGCCCTGGCTTCCTGTTGCCTTCCACTCCCACAGGAAGTGAAACTGGGAGGCAACATTGGGCCCAGTTAAACTCTGACTTTGAGTTCTGGGTCTGGGTGGGTGGTGGCCCATAGGCTGACTAGCACTACAGCGTTCGGACAACACTCTCAACCCTAGACAGACAATGTGTCGCCCCTCTTTAGTACGTCCCAAAAATGACAGACCTGCAGGAGATGAAGGCCTGTGCATTAATCTAGTGGGTGGATTGATTGTAAATTTATTGTCTCATTCATACGAGATATCCAGCGACTAAAATGTGATGCCGTTGCACATGAGCAGACATCAACGCTTTTAGGCCCTGGATAGGCTTTATGGATGTTGTCATGAATGTTTCACTGAAATTTCGTAGGTTTAATTGTTAATTATGGGATGGGAAATAGACCTGTTAATTATTATGTCATTTTTGGGGTTGGACATCATGGCACATTTGCTTTAATAGAGTGTATTAATACCAGTGCCCCTATGAATGTCCTAATTCACTGGGTGTATGTGGTAAGAAAGGTGCGGGTGGCCCAGTCATGCAAAGGGAACAAACAGAGGAATTTGACCCTGCTGTATCAATTTTTTACTGTAATGTCTATGTTCATCAATTGAGTTACCATTTTGTTTGAACTGAAAACAGAAAATTTGAGGTCAAAGCAATAAATAAATGAATAGGGAAGTACATGAATGGAGAGATGACACCGTATGAAAGAGATTCTGGAGAGTTAGAATGATGAGAACGTATATATATATATATATCCCCGCTGGTTGAGTATTACGGCACGACGCATCGCTGAGGCCAACGCAACTCAACAGCGCCGAGCGAGCAGTGCAGCTTCAATTGGACACATTGCACTGCTTAACATGCAATGATAACGGGCTGTTCTGACTACCTACTTTGCTCTCTCTTTCTCTTAATGCTGCTTTGTAATCTTGGTCTTACTTTTTAAGCAATGCATTGTACAGGAATGACAACATCTCTAGCCATCTTTACCCCACTTTCAGTAAATCCCCTTTTTCCTGACGAACCTGCTGACGTTTAAGTTGCATCAAATATTTTGAAATGATTGATTTTGGTAGTTTTATCTTTGCCAGCTATTAAAGGTATCAGTCATCAGGGGGCCTTTGGATGTAACCTCCAAACCCCAATCAATTTAATGGCCTGTCTTCACCAGGAGCAGGCCAACACATGTTATGTAAGCAGCCGTGTGCTGTAAATATTTGTCAGATACCATGTTAATATCAGAATGGCTCGTCAGACGCACAAGCAAAGCTTCAACCATTACCTCTTTAGCTGCTATCTCTCTATCCACACATTTCTCTATTTATTTATTTATTGATTTGAGCGGTTCTTGAGATTGCACAATGCCATGTAACACGCATGTACTATAACTGCTGATGCACATTATGCATTTTTGAAAGCCATTTTCCCTCTTTCTGAGAATGCTTTCCACACAGCATGGCCTAATTCTTTTTTTTAACCACTGAGTTTTTGAAAGCGGTTCAATTGTATCTCAGATCGAGCAAGGAGTCATTCTCTCAGCGAGTGCAATGGCAACACCGTGAGGGAAAGAGCGTTTTTTTTTTTGTTTTTGTTTTTTTGGGCCTATAATTGTATTTGGAATTTTTTTAGCATTTTATATAAGGCACGGTATTTTAACAGTGTGCCCTCTGTACAGCTCAAATTTAAGATTTAACACGAGTCAGTCTGTGAAGGTCGTGTACGCGCTGAGAGAATCCTGCTCCTCCCTGTCTGTCTGTAATGAGGAGGGAATATGGCTCCATAAAACGAGTCTGCCAAAGACATGCATGCTCAGCTGTCTGCCTGAGAGCTGCTGGTCGGCCTGCCTAACACTGGTAGTGAGCGGTTCACTATGTGCTGAGCTTATTACTGGCTGTGATAAATCTACGGGGAATCAGATTGGATTGCTTGAAAGGCCTAGATTTTGGGTGGTGGGAATTATTATACTTGAGTTGATTTTTTTACTGCTTTAGTTTGAGTTATTGTTTGACTTAGTTATGGGAAAGGGTCTTTAAATTAAGAATATTGACTGTCTAAGGTTGGGGTGGTAAGAGTGGACACTTCATAGTGGTATGGCAAACACTTTTTAAAATGACATTTTAAGCTTTATTAAGTAAACATTTAGAAATATAAGCACAACTTTTTCTCAAAATATTATAAACTGTTTCTTACAATATGTTAATTTGATAAATACATGTAAAGGTTTTTTTTTTTTTTTTTTTTTTTACAGTAAGTCTTTGTAGAGATAAAGAATTAGAAAACAACGATCTCGAGGCAGTGTGTGAGCATGTGCCTGAGTGTGTGTTTGTGTATGATGTGTGTCTGTAACCTTATGAAAAACAATGTTAGAATCACATATGTTGTAAAGTGTACAATTTAAACTCACTATGTCTGTTTTATTCTTATATGAATTACAGCAGCTGTCATGCACATTTTCTACAACACTGCATTAGTTTTACGCCGGCCTTCTTTTCAAGCACTTTCTCTGTGGCAGACAAATTTCCAATGTCAGAATAAAATCAAGAGAGTTTGACCTAAGTTGGTGCACGCTCCCTTGATCGCAGTCATTATGTATAAGGTGGTCATAAGACTCAGTCTGAGCTGTCTTAAGTCAGTCTTTTCTCATTTGCATTCAAATAAAACAGAATATGTTTTAGCCTCAGCACATGCAAATAAGGAAGTTCAATGATGTAACCCATTTGAACAACCACTAGGTGCACTCTGTACAGCACCAAACAGGAAGCAGCAGTCCTTTTGGACTGAGGAAAGGGAGGAGAAACTGGTGGAGTGAATAAAAGTCTGTGTTTAATTTGGTGTGTCTCTGATCCACCAACCAGAGCTTATTTTAGGAAAAAATCTTAATTTTTGAAACGGTCTGCCTCTCATTCCGACGATTTCCTTCCACTAAAATAGTGCAGCTAAACAACACAGGATGGTGGCGAGCTGAGGTGATGTAAAGTTTGCACATAAATAGTGTTTATCTTTTGTTTTATCTATTATAGCAATGTCAATTGACATTATACTGTTGACATATGACGTCTTTTGTAGTTTTGTTGAGTTATTTGTTTTTGCAGACATGTAAGGAATTATTAATATTTCTTATTTCTTAAAGGGAATTGGGCATAATATTTTCCACCAGGAGCAGGATTGAAAACGATCTCAAGAGGAATCTAGTCGAAGTTTTGCAAATAGTGTCCCTTAAAGATCACCAGTCTTTGAAAAATCTTGTAGTGTGACCAAAACTCACATGGTCTTTAGATGTGAGAAGATGTCACACTTTAGTCTTTAAAAAGTATTTTCAAAGTCTTTTGAAATCTTCTAGTGTATAGTAGGCATTAGTACCACACATTATAGATCAATGACATTCATATCATGTGCAACATACTATTTTACCATGTATAAAAAACAAAAATAGAAATCTATCACAAAATGTCCCAAAATTATTATGTTTTACATAAAAAAGTTTATGAATTGTACATTTTACATCATAAATATGTGATTTTTATAGTGTGTGTGTGTGTGTGTGTGTGTGTGTGTGTGTGTGTGTGTGTGTGTGTGTGCTTGAGCATCCTTTAAGCACTTCTTGCCGCATGCTTCAACAGATCAAAGAGCATTTCAGAGTCACATCAGTGCTGCTCTAATTAGAAAGGGACTGATACAGCTCCCCTTTCCATTAATTCCCTGCACTTCAGTATGCACATCACAGTGGTGAGCTGTGCTTATTTTCGACTACATTAACTCATAATAGGACTGAGCTGCTGCTCTTAACGCCACCTGTAACAAAAGGTTCAACAGCTCTTTTTTAAGTACCCAGTGTAATGCCATAACAGTATGTAGTGTCTTGCCAGAGGGGTTGAAAGAGCTGTGTTTGTTTCCTGGTCCTCATGTCATATCCTGTCTTCCCTGGTCTGGTCTAGGTGGTAGTCAACGCCTTGGTGGGTGCCATCCCTTCCATTATGAATGTGTTGCTGGTTTGCCTCATCTTTTGGCTGATTTTCAGTATCATGGGGGTCAACTTGTTTGCGGGCAAGTACTACTACTGTTTCAATGAGACATCAGAGGAATACTTTCCTGTCGATGTGGTCAACAACAAGACCCAGTGTGAGGCCCTCATGAAAGAAAACCATACCGAGGTCAGGTGGAAGAACGTCAAGATCAACTTTGACAATGTGGGCGCCGGCTACCTGGCCCTGCTGCAAGTGGTGAGAGTGTCGCTCCTTTTCTGCTCACTCCATTTCTAATTTCATGCTAACTTGGTTTTCTCATTTTCCTATGCACTTTTCTGTTGTTGTTTTCTTTCTGTGCCCACCTGAGGGTCTGTTGTTGCTTCAAACTTCATTTGCTTTCACAGTACTCTGAGGCAGTTCTGTTGTCACTCATTGCGTATATTCGGTGTTTCTCCACACCCTTTCCTTCATCTACTTGTTTCTCTCCATGCACAAGCTGTACCACAGGACATGCATCAGTTTCGGTCTGAGTTTCTTTGATTTTAATTTACAGTTTTTGGTTTCTACAAATGTATTTAGTCATGTCTCTCTTTTGAAAGGCCACATTCAAAGGTTGGATGGACATTATGTACGCGGCTGTGGATTCCAGAGAGGTATAGTCATCGCTCCTTCAATTAATGTTGTGGTGCTGTATGCCAGACTGTTTCCAAGCAGGTCTTAAAGGGAAAGTTGATAATTTGCTTATTCACTTTCTTGCTGAGAGTTAGATGAGAAGATTGTATGCCAAGTGTGAAGCTACTGCCAGCAGCCAGCTGACTTAAAGGTCCAGTGTGTAGGATTTAGGCGGACATACTGGCAGAAACTAAAACAACAAGTATGATTTTTGGAAAATCCCCTGAAAATAAGAATCATCACGTTTTCTTTACCAAAGAATGAGCCATTATATCTACATACATAGTGGGTCCTCTTCCATGGAGTACACCATGTTGCACAGCCATGTTTCTACAGTAGCCCAGAATGGACAAATCAAACACTGGCTCTAGATAGGGCAAATAGCATTTTTTCTGTCTGCCACCATAGTTAGCAGCACTTCCGAACAGTGCAACACTGATTTCTTACACGAAACTGCTTTATTCATTGTTTTTACCGGTTAAAATCGCTGGGTCTGTTTGGTTTGGAGAGGACACCTCTGCGGATAATCTGGCTGCTGGTAAAAACTTCCTGAATGCCTGGATCTTGAGTGAGCACACATTAGCAGGTGCTTGGCTAGCAGCCCGTCTGCGATGAGTGGAACAGCATTGGAGAAACTATGATTTGTAGCGTGAAACTCCTTTATTAAGTGTTTTAAATCACCTTGTTCATATGTTTTTAGAGGAAGATACCTCTGCAGATAATGAGGCTTGTGGTTAAAACCCCTTGAACTATGAACACTAAAGAAATCGTTACTGGGGAAGTTTCAGCTGGTTGCAATCTGCAATCCTCACAGCTGGATGCCACTACGGTCTACACACTGCTCCTGTAACTTAGCATAAATACTAGACTAGTCTGGACTAACTTTAGAAAATCGTTTGTTTCTTCACCGGTAACACAGTTAGTGAACCTCAGAAGTCCTGCCAGGAGGATTTCATTAGCTTAGCTTTGCTAGCCAGGCCAGCTGTTTTCCAGTCTTTGTGCTAATTTAAGTTAGCTGGCTGCTGGCAATATTTTCAGTAATTTCATGTAACCTAAGAAAGTAAATTACCATATTTGCAGAAATGTCAAATTGTTTTTTAAATTGTGTTATTAAAATACAATACTACCTTTAATATTGTGCCTCCCTCCAAGGTGGAAGACCAGCCCGACTATGAAGTCAACATCTACATGTACATCTACTTTGTCGTTTTCATCATATTTGGCTCCTTCTTCACCCTCAACCTCTTCATTGGTGTGATCATTGACAACTTCAACCAGCAGAAGAAAAAGATAAGACCCGTTCTGTCTCCTTATGCCCTATGTGCTTTAGGAGTTGCTATTTTAAAGTTTAAGAATATGATTATAACCAAGTCTTTGTTTGTCCCTTTACTTTGGAGGTCAGGATATATTCATGACAGAGGAACAGAAAAAGTACTACAATGCTATGAAAAAACTGGGGTCCAAAAAGCCACAAAAGCCTATTCCTCGACCACAGGTATGTTTTAAGTGTTGAGATTATTCCACACATGATGCTTTGGGTTGAAACCTCAGTAAACTTCATCCCGCTTTGTGTGTCTCTCTCTGCTTGTAGAACAAGGTCCAGGGCATGGTGTTCGACTTTGTGACACAACAAGTCTTCGACATCTCCATCATGATTCTCATCTGCCTCAACATGGTCACCATGATGGTGGAAACAGACGATCAGTCAGATGAAACAGAGAACGTCCTCTACTGGGTCAACTTCATCTTTATTGTAGTCTTCACCACAGAGTTCTTGCTGAAGCTCTTTGCCCTTCGCCACTATTACTTCACCAATGGCTGGAATATCTTCGACGTGGTGGTGGTCATTCTGTCTATTGTCGGTGAGTGAGGGAGGTGGAAGACACAGAGCGATTACGGTGTGGGCTTATCCCAATGCACCCCTTGTCCCAACACTTAGCCCTTACACCTTCATTTTATGTTCGCATCTAGAGGTAGGGTGTCCCAATTCTTGTTGGGATAGAGGAGCAGGGCGAAGTGTAGGACCTGCATTGCCCTTATGGTCAGTTGTTCATAGCATAAAAAAAGCTAGTATGCTGATGACTCGGTAGCTAACCAGCTAACTAGCTAACGTTACATTGTTATTGTTGATATGTGCATGACAGTCCCACATTTTTTCATATTTCCATGTCACGTCCCCCTCTGTTGATGGCATGTGACACCTGAAATTTACCTACAGACCAGCAGTGAAGTTGCTGCACTTGTTACCACTCCTCTAATTAGCATCACTGCTGAGCAGCTGGTTAGGAGTACGGGTTGCTAACATTAGCCCACAGAGCAACGCTAGTGGCCTGGTAATGAAACAGTGTTCTTTTTTATTTGATGACTTGTTTGATTGATAGCATGAGACTTAAGTTCTGAACGAATCATGAGCATCCTGACAGCTGGTAAAGGAGAAATGTAGCCCACACAATTTCCGGCAACACTGGTGGCATCTGTTTAAGTAAACGCCAGCATACAGATAATGTATCAGGGTCTTGATGGGTTATCCCATGTCATAGGGGAAGTTTTCAGCCACTACTCCCTTTAACTCTGTCCCGAGGGGCAAGGTGGCACTTGAAAACAATGGGTAAGGGTAAAAATATGCAATGGGATTAGGTTAAGTCTGTTTTATTCTAATGTTATTCTCTTCCTTTGTTTTTTTTTTCCTTTTCCCTGTCCTTTCTCTCAGGTATGTTCCTGGCTGACCTCATTGAGAAGTACTTTGTTTCACCGACCCTGTTCAGGGTGATCAGGTTGGCTCGAATTGGCCGTATCCTCCGTCTGATTAAAGGAGCTAAGGGTATCCGGACACTACTCTTTGCTCTGATGATGTCACTGCCAGCCTTGTTCAACATTGGCCTTCTACTCTTCCTGGTTATGTTCATCTTTTCCATCTTTGGCATGTCTAACTTTGGCTACGTAAAACATGGTGCGGGAATTGACGACTTGTACAACTTTGAGACCTTTGGCAACAGCATGATCATTTTATTCATGATCACCACTTCGGCTGGATGGGACGGCCTGCTCCTGCCGATCCTCAACTACCCACCAGACTGCGATCCCAATTTGGAGAACCCCGGTACATCCGTGAAGGGCGACTGTGGTAACCCCTCAGTGGGAATCTTCTTTTTCGTCATGTATATCATAATTTCTTTCCTGATTGTGGTCAACATGTACATTGCCATCATCCTGGAGAATTTCAGCGTGGCCACAGAAGAAAGTGCTGATCCACTCAGTGAGGATGACTTTGAGACCTTCTATGAGATCTGGGAGAAGTTTGACCCCACTGCCTCTCAGTTTATCACTTTTGCCAAGCTGTCTGACTTTGCCGACGCCCTGGAGCACCCACTTCGTGTGCCAAAGCCCAACACCATAGAACTAATTGCCATGGACATGCCCATGGTGAGCGGTGATCGCATCCACTGCCTGGACATCCTGTTTGCCTTCACAAAGCGAGTGCTTGGTGATAGTGGTGAGTTGGACATGCTGAGGCAACAGATGGAGGAGCGTTTTGTGGCAGCCAACCCCTCCAAGGTGTCGTATGAACCCATCACCACCACCCTTCGCCGCAAACAGGAGGATGTCTCCGCCAGAACTATCCAGAACGCCTACCGCAGCCACCTCATCCGGCGCGGCATCATCTTCAAGCGTCACATTTTCACTAACGATAAGCTTGAGAATGGAGGGACCAACCAAGAGAAGAAGGAGAGCACACCATCCACAGCCTCTCTCCCATCATACGACAGCGTGACCAAACCTGACAAGGAGAAGCAGGACGAAAACAAGGAGGAGTGGGCCAGGAAAGAGAAGGACAAAAACCAAAAAGATGAGTGGGAATCCAAGTGTTAAGGTTCAGTGACTCTCAAATTCCAGTAAAACACAGTGAGATGAGACTCTGAGCCCAAACCCAACAAATGTAGAAAAAGTGATCATTTGCAAGTAAGAAAAAAAAACAACAAAAAAATACAAAAAAATGTTTACAGACTCAATACTACTGAGGCAATGTGGTTTCTTATGTCGTCAAAGACAGCTGAACCAAACACAATCAGTTTACCACGGAACTTTGCTGCATAGTGACCAAGTTCATGGAAATGAGGAACAAATACAAAATGACTTACAGTGTGCTGGCCAATGACACACATTTCTTTGGGGACCAACTGTCAAGGCACAGAAATCTCTGCAAGATGATTGAAGAATTGCAAATCCCTGCCACCACCTGAGTGTGGACCCAGCCAACTGCCACAGCGAGGCTCCAATGCTACGGGACTGGATCATACAGATCCCACTAGAACTGTATTAGCAGTCTAAAGGAGAGTCTGTAACACAGCGTTTACCATCTTTATCAAGAAGAAAACAATAATCAACCAAGCAAGTTTAGCGAGGAAAGAAACACTAGCGAGGGAGGGGGAAACCCAGAAGCGTAGACAAAGATTTTTTTGTTTGTTTGTGCTGAGTATACTTGCATCTTTACATTATTTGAGCAGCAAAAAAGATAACATTCAGCCCATGTCACTGGTCTTTTCATCTCCTCTTTGTTATACTGACATTGAAAAAGACATTTTCTACATGGGCTTTCACACTGACTGGGTAGGGGTCATTAGTCATTGTTTTGACTTGGGCTGAAGGAGACTTGCTCAGGCCGAGTTCCAGATAAATAATAATTATTGTGCTTGTTCAATGCATAGAAATGACTTGCATGAAGGCATGTTTTGATCAGGAATCATGCATGAGTAATCATAGTCCACAAGACACTAATTCTCAGACCACTGCAGTGGCTTGACTGTAGTTTGAGGCTGTCCACTGGAGAAATTACGAGTACTATAACTGGAAAATGGAGATTTTTGGATAATGATATATAGGATATTTGGGGAATGATCGTTGTCTGATCCCGTCCTTCACTAGTTATACTCTTTGACAGATCTTTTAATTCAGCCCTTCATTAAAATTTCAGGTGAATGAAGGATGTAAGCACTCAGAGGCAAAGTCTCAGTCGGATCAGCCAACAACACACTGGATAATAGTTTTTTTTTGCTGCTCTGAATGTTAGTAGTGTAGACAGAGTGTGGAGTGTGTGAGTGTTTGGAAGCAGAATATCCTCACGGTGAGGATGCACAGATTTGGAGGGCCACGTCCTGAACCAAATCTGGGGCTTACATCTCTTTGTTTACTTACATCCATCATACAGTCACTTACCTGTGGTCCCTGTTACGGCAATGAGAGCAGGTGATGTTTCACGCCAAGGAATCCATAAGTGGCACCAGTAAGGGTCTGGTGTACTCAACTGTCAGTAGGTATCCCCTCTAATGCTGTAGTTCCAGGAGAAGGGACAAAAATATGGTTTCATTTTTTGATATTCTTTTTTTATTGTTTTGTTTTGGGCTAGTGGAAGAACTGAAAACCACTTTTAGGTATATACATTAGACAGTACTCTTAACTGATTCATTCATTTCAAGTTCCTCTTTTGTACTATGTCAGACCCGCATCAGAATTTCCCAGTGAGTGATGTCTTAGGTAGTGCTTTTCGGACAATTTGAGTTGCCAGCTTTAGAAAAAAAAGCCTTGAAGTCTATCTCTGATGTCCTTGTGATGCAATCATTCTCAGAAAAGGATTTGATCAGTGAGAGTGACACTGACCATCTGACGCAGCCGAGTTAGCAGAGAATTGTCACAAGGACATGCCTTGTCGTGCCTAGCATGTATGGAAGGTGGATGGCCATGAAGGGCTTTGTGGTTTGGACTGTAGAATCAAATGGATTTTGTCTGATGTTTCAGGGAGGTGGATGGGTGATCAATAACACAAAACGTGGACCAATAATAAATAGGTAGAGCCCCTCCCTTCAGGGTTTTAGACTGACTGCCATGAGAACAAGAGAGCAATGGAAGAGCAGAAGAAGAGAATAGTGCTTTGGTCTGAGTCAGAGTGCTGAAAGTCCCATGTTTGTCAGTGTATCATTGTGCTTTTGTGGGACCTCTTAAACACTGTGTGGTGTTGGACCCGGGCTCGCACCATCTTTTCACATACTTGCAGGCTTTCAAGTACTATCACCCGCTTCAAAAATAATTAGCCAGAGATGGAGCTAGAAATGCAAACACTTGTCGAGATTAAACATCAGCAGGCCTCACATCGACGCAGCTATGTTGTATAATAAGCTTTGTGGGTGTTTTTCATAAAAATAAAAAAAAAATACCTGAGGCTTTGTCAAGTGGTAGACAAGACACAACTGCCTCCTTAGGTGTTCCTGCCATTTCTTTTCTACACAGGAGTGATGGTCCTATTTATAAACGGATGACTGGACATAAAATCTGGCGTCCTTCTTCACACCACTAATGCCATTTTGGTGTGTTTAACACTGCCTGTACCAGAACCCCCTGTCTGTAACAATAACTGAGGTCTGTTTACAATATGAGGTCTCCGAATCAGTTTGGCTGCTGCACACTGAAACCAAATACATTCCCAATGAGAACCACAGGAGGAGTGAGTAATTGCCATCCAATTTACCCATGTTCATCTTGGATGTAATGTTTTAGAATGATACATTCACACTTGAAGAAAAAAAAGAAAACAAAAAAAAAAACAAGCAAAAAAAGACAAAAAAGAAAACACAAAAACAGATATATGTACAGTGCAGGCTATGATGTAAATGGCACAATCGCTGAAAAAGAACGAACTTTTTGAGAGAAACTATAAATATTGTACTATATTCTTTTATTTTATCGGCATGCTTTGTTGTGTTTTTTGTAAATACGGAATTTTAAAAATGTTACTACTAATAATCAAAAAATGAATAATAACAATAATATAGAATGGCTTCCAGCTATGCCCTTTGTCACATTTGTTACCTTTTGGATTTTTTGAGACACTTTTCACTTTGTTGACGGAAATTGAATGAAATATAGATATTATATAATACAAAAGATATATACATGTATACATATATGTCTATATGTATATACATAAAACAGAAGAACACTGTTTGTCACATTTGATTTATGTGCAACACGTTCAGTGGATGTCTAAAACTGGTTGTTTCCAGCACCCTTCTATGTTGGGGAATAGCTCATGTGCGATGTTACTGGAGCTGCTTGCCATGGATTGTAGCCTGATCATGATGAAAGGATAATGTTACCAGCACATTTCTCACTTACTGTCATATCTCTCACCCTCACTGAGTATACAGGACACACCCACAGTCACGGACACAAACACACACACGCACACACACAGTTGACTCCTCACTGCCCACCAACTTTACCAGTGATCTCTTCCCGGAGGACGTCAGCTGGTGTGACTGACTGCCTCATACACCCTGAGACGGTACCTACCCCCAGGGCCTTTTATCCCCCCATACCCACACATCAGTGCCATTACAGCTCAACATGCATACAATCATGTACTTGCTTTTCATCCTCACATTTCTTTTGTTGAATGGTTTGTTTCTAGTGTTCCACTCAATGGCATGTGCCTTTTTTCTGCTTTTTCTGCGAATTTGGATGTCGATTCCACACTGAAAAGAAAAAAAAAAAACAAAGAAAAAAAACCAAAAACAAAAAAAAAACATATTTCCAAACTGTGGTGGGTGTAGGTTTGGGGGTGAGCACAACATTAATCAGGGATGTCGAGTCAGAAATACTGCCGGAGGATCATCCAGACACCCCACTTCATCTTAATATTCAACAGTGTGTGATGTTAACAGAAAAACAGCTAACTCAAAAAATGTCCTGTTCTTAGTGCTATGTGTGTCACCCACTTGGCTTGTGAAAAAGCAGCTTGCCTTCTATATTTCTGTTTTATTTCTTCAATGTTTCCGTTTCCATCTGAAATTTATTTTTGTATCAATATTTGATTATAGGACTCATTCTTTTTTAGCATGGTTTATTATGGGCGTTTTTTCTTTTTGCTGAAAAATTAAAAAGTGCTTTTCAAACTGTTGTTATCATTTGACACCGTGATAAAAGAGGATATACAGTACAATATGATGGTGTGTTGCACAACCACTTGGACTCTTGGTAAGAATATATGAAAGATTGTCTTCATTTGAGCACGAACCTTTTTATTACCAATAAAGCAGCCTTCCAGTTACAACCCGTGTGTTGGTTTTTTTCCTCCTCTACTTTTCCTCAGGCGTATTTCAAATTCTCTGTCCACTTAAAGTAGTGGTCACCATTTTGTGCTTATTATTTTACTTTTCTGGATGCAACTGGATCACAAAACATCCTGTGAAATGGAGCTGAGTGGCGCTGTGGTAACAGGGCTGTGAAAGGCAGCCTTTCAAATGTAATGGACTTATTGAATTTGTTAAGAGCCCCGTGTTAACATCCCCCTCACAGGCAGAAGATGGACTATAGCCCCGTTATTATGCAGTCCATCTGTACTGTGATGCTCTTGTTTGCGGTCCACCATAAAGTAAATAGCCCAGAGGTATGATATTACAGTCATCGCCCTCATAACCTCACAACCTCATGAGGACAGGGCTGAAATAGCCATGTTGGGGGATAGTGATCTGTGTGTGCTTCTCATGGGAAGTAAGAACCCTTTTTTTGGGAGAGTAGGTGGAATTGTATTTAAATGATGCACTGAGTTGTCCTTAGACACTGAAGAGATGGAAAATTCTCCATGGACTACCCTCCCTCCCTTTCCTTTTTTTTTTTGTCACATTACAAAATGTTGTCTCCCTGGCTCCTCTCCCTCCCTCTGCTCTTTTAGACTCTCCCTCCTCCCCCACCCTTCCTCCATCTCTCTGGATTTTTGTATGATATTTTCATGTCATCTATCACATGTAGGCAATGGGAACCTGCTCTTCTCATTGCCATGCTCCAGGATGGCAGTGTGAGAGTGCAGTGAGGTGGAGAGGAGGGAGAGTCAGGAAGGGAGGCGGGGGGAGGTAAGGAAAAGAGAAGGGGAAGGGAGGTGGTGGAGCACTGCAGTGCAGATAAATTAATGCAGCAGTCGAGGCTGAGTCAGCAGCACACTCCCAGTTTGGCCCAGTGCCTCCATCAGTTTGTGCCCATGCACGGCTGCCTAGGAGACCGGCTCCCACGCTCGGGGAAAAAAAAAGTCACACCAAAATAAGGACATTTCATCCCAAAATAAGGCTCGGTAACGACATCTGAGGCGCCGACTGCAGACGGGTGTTGCTGCGCCGTGTAGAGGAGCTGTCCTCGGTGCTGGAGGTGGGAGCGGGACCCGCGAGCATCCTCTGCCCGGCTTTGAGGCTCCATGGGTGGGGTCGGATGGGACGATGACAGCGCCATAAGCCCAGCCATAAAATGTGTGTTTAGTGTGCGGAGGAGCTCGACCTAATTCTTAGACAGCCACACCTACACTCCCCTCTCCTCCTCCTCTGCTCGCTTTCCTCTCACCCCCTCTCCCTCCCTCTGAAGCATGTTGCCACATAGCATGTGGTTTCTCTGTGGGCAGACCTGAACGTGGCTAAATATAAAGATTAAACGTGCCACAGTATTCCCTTTGCCATGATTAGCTTCTTAAGAAGAGGCTCTGGCTCTTTATACACATGATAGTGACAGTGAATTTTATTATAGTCCTTTAATCACCTTACATCACTTAGAGGGACTCTTCATCCTTTGCATTACAATGCTGGGATTACATTGTTCTCTCATTCCCTTCCTCTGCCATTTTGCTGCAGTCCTGCTGCTAAATGTCAGACGTGCAGTACGTGCAAATAGCCAGCAGTAAAAGGGGGTTTTCCTACTATCTGATCCCATTTCAACCCTTGACTGAGATCAGAGGGCTGTGTTCTGTGCTCTGCTGGTGTTCCCTCCCTTTCTCCTCTCCTCCCCTCCCTCCCTCCCCTCTTCTCCCCTCTTCTCCCCTCCTCCCCAGGTCTCCCTTTCTCCCTGGAGAGTCAGACTGAGGAGGGAGGATGGAGCCCAAAGAGGGAGCTCTCCATCATGGCTATGGCCAGAAGCCAAGAGCCCCCACCACAGCTGCACCCTCATCCACATTTCTCAATGAGAAACGAGGCAGACACATAACTGACCCCCCACCGATCCATTCCCAACACACACACACATACATTAAAACCTACACCACCACCACCACCACCACCACCACCAGCAGCAGCAGCAGTAATAGCCTACAGTTTCTCTCCACCTACCTAAAATCTACCAGCCCCTCCCTTCCCTTAAACACTAACTCCATTACTGTATTTTCTGCCTGCCTCATTGCATAACCTTATTGTGCAACGATGTAAATTTGTGTGAACAAAGTGCATGCTATATACAGTCTGCTCTGCAAAAGGAAACAAAACAGATGCCTTTACACCCACACACTGCCGATTTCCCAAATCAGCCTGAGCTGAGCCTGAGATGTTTGGCTGCCTGAGCTTTCCCATTTGCTGAACAACAGCACCCACCACTGGTCAGACCCCTGTATGTCGAAATGTGTCTACACAGTGTCAGTACAAAAATATTGCTGATTTATTCTAGAATCTTACATCATTTAAAAATAGTGTGCATCACAACATCAAGGCATGCAGTTAAAATCACAGTGCATTCAGAAAAAGAATCTAAATTTATTGTCCCAAGTAATTTTTTCATCTTGCATGTTAGTTTATTTATACTACAGCAAAAATCAAAATAAGAGGCAAAAGAAGTTCAAGCTTGCATCCTCTGTGAGATGTCAGTATCTGCACATGTCTACGTCTGAAATAACAGTAAGCCCATAAAATGGACATTTAAAAAATAGCAAGTAAAATAAGATAAGAAATTCAACATCTTTTTTTCCCTCACTTTGTGCAAAATGTACCTTTTATTTCAAAATAAATGAATACATAAACTGATCAATATTTTTATGTTGCTGCAGAGGATTCATTTTCTTTTACAGTGCTGTATGATGTAAAGCAGTATCAAACAGACATTACATGTAATCTGAGCTGTTTCAAACTTGTGCTGCGAGGTGGAGCAGGTCTTCATGACACCTGCAAGTCAAATATAGTGAATTAAAGTAAAACAAAACCAAAATACATCTAGTTTGAAACACCTGACATCTGTGAATCATTTTTACTAGGATGCAAATTTACAAAGATATGTTCAGTTGCTCTACAGTACAAATATCTGAGCAAGGTGACGTCTTAATAAACTCTGTTTGACATATAAAATGGTATAAATGTTGCTTAACAACTCACCTTTCTCGTTTGGTGCTGGCCAGCCAATCCACAAAGTCTTTAGCCTTAACCTTATCTAGATAGTGGGTGAAGTCGCTGCTGAACGTCCCATCTGAATGCCTTTTGGAGTTTCGGATGATGTTTTGTTCTTTTTCCATCTGATAAGAATGCCATCTAAGAAAAGCAGTGTTGATGAGGGGTAGGTTTTGAATTCACAGTCAATTTCAGCGCGAAACATCATGTTGCATATTTCACAACAGGCTTGAATTATCTATGACACCAGTATATTTGCTTAGTCTTTAGGGTAAAATGGCTCCACTAAATTTAGAAACGTAATGAAGCTGTCATTTTCTTTTTTATTTTGCTCAGTCATAAAAAATGTAAAAGTGCAGGGTTGTAAATCTGCAACAGCCACCAGCCAAATGCTGCTAAAATATGCAAGTGGCTGCTAGATTTACTTCCATTTGCCACCAAAAAACAGTGATAATCTATTGGGTGGCTGGTAGATTCTGGAATCCAGTGGCAGATGGACAAAAAAGTTCAGCCTTAAAAAGTGCTGTGACATGTCTGAACATGCAAGGATCCAATTATGCAAAAAGACGCTGAATACACACCTTGCCGGTCTGGTTTTATCCACAACCATCTCTTCAGTGCTCGGACAGAGAAACAGCACCAACATACACCACACGTGCAGGCTCATCCTCAGGTCGCCTAGTCAACACAACCACAAACAAACAGTTTATCCTGCTCCCTTAAATTAGAAAACATTACAGATCTTACGTTGGGTTAAATCTGAATGAACAAACTCACCTATGGATGCTTTGACACTTGTCCACTTAAGCGCTGTACTTGCTTGTCTGGAGCACATGCAGTGAAGCCACAGAAAAGTCCCTCTACGCCTTGAAACACTACGTTGAAGATACACTGGGAGTGCAGGTATTGATATCTCTGTCATTTTATAAAGACAGCAGGTGTCCCAGTGTGACACCTGCTGTCGGTCACCTCCCACAGAAGGTGACCCCTTTTCTCATTAGGGTGGTCGGAACACAGCTTATCGGAGCTAGGATGACGTGTGACATGTGACTTGTGTCCTCCACAGAGTTCAAAGGTTAGAGCCCAGTCTCACTTATTCAGACAGTAGCAGGTGTGAAGACACGTTGTTCTGACGTCTGATGTCAAGGAAATGACTCTTAAAATGCATTGTTCATTCATCTCTTATTTCAAATCTATGTCATTTGGTGTATTCAGGGACTCCACACTTTGCAACACACTCTTTACAAACCTTTAATAAAAGCATATGAATCAGTGATATACATCTTTTTCACCAAGTTTGTAACACTTCAATCATCTTATTTATTAACTACAGTGTACAGTTGCTGTATTGATGAAATGCAGCATATTACTTATTAAATTCTTTTGCAGTTATTACATCATCTGATACTCTCGCTAAGGACAACATATACTCACTGGCTTTATTAGTAGGTACACCTTGCTAGTACCAGGTTGGACCCCTTTTGCCATCAGAACTGCCTTAATTCTTGGTGTCATAGATTCAACAAGGTGCTGGAAGCATTCCTCAGAGATTTTGGTCCATGTTGACATGATGACATCACACAGTTGCTGCAGATTTGTCGGCTGCACATCCATGATGTGAGTCTCCTGTTCCAGCACATCCCAAAGGTGCTCTATTGGACTGAGATCTGGTGACTGTGGAGGCCATTGGAGTACAGTGAACCCATTGTCATGTTCAAGAAACCAGTTTGCGATGATCTGAGCTTTGTGACATGGTGCGTTATCCTGCTGGAAGTAGCCATCAGAAGATGGGTACACTGTGGTCATAAAGGGATGGACACGGTCAGCAACAATACTCAGGTAGGCTGTGGAGTTTAAACCATGCTCAGTTGGTACTAAGGGGCCCAAAGTGTGCCAAGAAAATCTCCCCCACACCATTACACCACCAGCAGCCTGAACCTGTTGACACAAGACAGGATGGATCCATGCTTTATGTTGTTTACACCAAATTCTGACCCTACCATCTGAATGTGGCAGCAGAAACTGAGACTCATCAGACCAGGCAACGTTTTTCCAATCTTCTATTGTCCAGTTTTGGTGAGCCTGTGTGAATTGTAGCCTCAGTTTCCTGTTGTTAGCTGACAGGAGTGGCACCTGGTGTGGTCTTCTGCTGCTGTAGCCCATCTGCTTCAAGGTATCAACTGTGTTGTTGGTTCAGAGATGGTCTTCTGCAGACCTTGGTTGTAACCAGTGGTTATTTGAGTTACTGTTGCCTTTCTATCATCTTGAACCAGTCTGGCCATTCTCCTCTGACCTCTGGCATCAACAAGGCATTTTCACCCAGAGAACTGCCGCTCACTGGATATTGTTCCTTTTTCGGACCATCCTCTGTAAACCCTAGAGATGGTTGTGTGATGGTTGTCGTCTTGACCATGTCTACATGCCTCAACGCACTGAGTTGCTGCCATGTGATTGACTGATAAGCTATTTGCATTAAGATGCAGGTGGTCAGGTGTACCTAATAAAGTGGCCGGTGAGTGTACGAAGCTACTAAAATGGTAGTCAATCCCAGAATGGGGCCTCTGCTCCCCTTCTTCTCCACTATCATCCATCCTCACTTACCACTGGGATTGTTCCTACTCTCTTCAAAACTGCAGCCATATTATTGAAAATATTGAATATTGAAAAAACCTGGTCTAGATCTAAACAACTACAATAATCTCCGCCCCATCTCTAACCTACCCTTCATTTCCAAAATTCTTGAAAAGACGGTCGCAACCCAACTCCACTCTCACCTCACTCACTATAACCTCTACGAACAATTCCAGTCTGGTTTCCACCCCTCCCTATGGCACAGAAACTGCTCTCCTGAAAATCACCAACGATCTCCTCATGGCAGCTGATTCGGGTTTACTCACCATTCTTATCCTCTTTGATCTGAGTGCGGCCTTTGACACTATTTCTCACACCATCCTCCTCCATAGACTATCCTCCATCGGCATCTGTCACACCCCCTGGACTGGTTTCAGTCATATCTCTCTGGCCGCACTCAGTTCATTCAACTCAAGTCCTTCAGATCCCAGCCCTCCCCTGTCACTTCAGGTGTGCCCCAAGGCTCTGTCCTGGGGCCCCTTCTCTGCATTATCTACATCCATCCACTTGGCAATATTTTCCGTAAATTCAACAGTTTCTCCCTCCAAATTGACAGCTCCTCAGTGTCCCCGTCCCCTCAGGTAAAGAGTCTGGGTGTCATCCTCGACAGCACACTATCCTTCCACTCTCATATCAATAACATCTCCGCAACATCAATCGTCTCCGCCCTTCCCTCAGCCCCCACATCACTTCTTGTCCATAGCCTTGTCACCTCCCACATTGACTACTGTAATTCTCTCCTCTTTGGTTTTCCCTAACAAGTCCCTCCATAAGCTTCAAATGGTCCAAAACTCCACTGCACGTATCATCACTAAAACCCCCTAATTCCACCACATCACCCCTGTCCTCCAGCAACTTCACTGGCTTCCGATTAAATTCAGGATTCAATTCAAAATTCTCTGTCACACATTCAAGACCATCCATAACCTCGCCCCTCCATATTTGTCCGATCTCCTCCACATTGCCACCTCCTCCCGCTCCCTCCGATCCTCCTCCATCCACCTCTCTGTGCCCTCCGCCCACCTCAGCACCATGGGGAGCAGAGCTTTCTGCTGATTTATTACTTTGTTTATTATTGTACAGTGACCTTGAGTGTTCTGAAAGGCGCTTTTCAAATAAAATGTATTATTATTATTATTATTATTGATGTAGAGGCCATGATGGTGTCTGAATCCACCAGAGTAGACAGACACTCCCCTACATCTTGTCCATTCAGTGTCCTTTAGTCTTGTACCTCAGTGGTACTCAACTTGCTGCCTGCAGGCCAAATCTGGCTTCTGGTGGGGTGCTCGGTGGCCCCCTAACCATTTTCTAATTTATAATGAAAATAAATTGATTTACATTGGGACTTTTTTGTACTTTTTATATAAATAAGGTGCCAAGGTGCATACAAAACCATCAAAACAGAGCTTGTTGATCATAGGAGGTGCCAAGGGAGGATCACTGGGACCCCTTGAAGAGGTTGGAGCTAAGCCTTGGGTGTCCTTAAATCCTAGAAATACCCCTGCACACACCTGACCTGTGTGGGGCTGCTGTGTCTGGCCCCTGGCCTCCTGTAGGCCCCTGCAAGCAAGTTGAGTATCTCTTAAGTACTTTCTTCTTTGCGTCTTCTCCTCCACCAGCACCACCTCTCCTGCACATGTATCCAGTCAACAGTCAGGTTTTAGTTTGTTCATAATGTGACGAATAGGTAGGATTTTTTCTGATGTCTCAAGTGGCTTTAAAATATTTGATCCAATAAGAAACATCTGTCATCAACAACAAATGAAGTGCACAATTCAGACTTAATAAATACCAACAAGGGCAGCAAAATCAGCTGCACATATTGAAATCATTCAGAAATCGTCTCCAGTGTTTGCCTACCTGCATGCAAATTCTTACATGCACAAAGGCATATTATCAGCTCATGTAGCTTTTAAATCATCGCCAGTGTTTTTGTGCACGAATCAGTTTTGATGTGTGCAAAACGAACCAGGAAGAACTTGTACTAACAAGACTGCCAAACACCACCAGCCAGACACAGGTAGCTAATTCACTCCATTCACTCTGAAGAGTAACACTATAAGCCATGCATGATTCCAGTTTACTTTATCTGTGGGGAAAACCAAAAACTGTCGTTCTGTGGTAGGTATACCTAATATTGTGTCTGTATCTAAACGCTAAACAGCATTAGCAGGAAGCAAATAATGCTACGGCTAGCACTGTTCACTTAGCATTAATGTTAGCTAGGGTTGTTAAGCTAGCGTTACATGTGTGTTGCTGTCTATGTGAGCGGTGACATTTACCTGTTAGGCCCTCGAGTATGAAGACATTAATGCCGAACCCTCGGCGACTCAGTGACCCTGTAGCTTCCATGTTTTAAGTAGATACCTAGCAAGTTAGCAAATGCTATAGCTAATGCTAATCAAAAATTAAGCTAGCGTTAATGAACTGACTTGGCTAACGCTAACGGTCGTTGTCTTGTAGAGGCCCTTTTGATGACATTTATTTCAAGGATGACCAAACCAGCAGAATAATGACAAAGTAATGCAAATAAGGCTTTGGTATAGATCTTAAAAAATATTTTAGTTGATCAAAATTTTGTTTCTCACCGATGAATGTTTTAAAATCTTTACAAAGATGTCAACCGTTGTTTGATTTTAGTTTATCCACTGAGAAGATTTGATATTCTTCAGTGTTTTGGTTTAGGACAGTTGTTATAACAAAACATCCAGATTTACCTTCGGCTCTTATGATTCATGATGTATAGTTTTCACTACTTTTTCAACGATCTGGAAAATAGTGAACATGATGAAAAATAATCGCCATTCGCGGCCCTATTTTGGTCCTGGCAGGTACCCGTTAATCAGCTGACGTCACCCAGGTAACCTGGATTCAACTGGACTTAAAGGTTATGCAGGTTTTTGATTAAGTTGGACTGTGAGTGTGTGTGAACATTTTTTTAGATCATTGAACATGCATGTATTGTACAATGTATATGTATATTGCCCTTGATGCTCAAACTCAAATGACAGGAATGACAGTGACACTGTGTTTATATACAGAATGAATGGATGTCATTTTTATTATTGTGGCATGCATACAACCATGCCCCATCCATGGGCCTAAAAGGCACCATAAATTCACAAAAGCCAGGACCTGAGTCCTCAGACCATCATTTTATACTACAAAACTCATCAGACATACACTGTATTGTACTGAGAATCAGAACAGATATTACTTCAGTAATCCCTTTTGCTGTCTTTCCCCGGGATCTTAGAAAAAAGTTAGCAAACTTAGAAGATAGTTATTTTGTTGCTGTTGTATAGGGAAGTTGTAGGAGCAGAATATGCATGTTTTTTTGTATGGTGTATATTTTGTATTGGGTATCAGGTTTCATGGGGTTATTTGCGGTCATCACTATATATGGTAGAAACCCATCTTTGTCTGTTCAGGTGTTCTGCCTAGAAGGAAAAACAGTTTTTGACCCCTGAGACAACTTGTTGCTGCTGGAGTTACATGTGTGGATGTTTTTGGATATTGCTGGAAACTTGTTTGAGTTTAATGGACACTGACAAGTTTGTGATGGACAGAGTGGTCAGCTGGCAGCTTCAGCTCAAATGACCTGATTGGCCTCAGTAGGGTTTCTTATTTATTTATTTTTCTTATTATTATTATTGCTATTATTATTAATAGTAGTAGTAGTTTCAAACATTTTTCACTTTTAATAAATTGTGCTCCTTTTCATGTTTGCAAGCAACCCGTCTGGCTTGTATGACTTTTCTGGTAAAAACTTAAGCAGTATCCATGATGAAAAGTTTGTATCACTTCAGACTGTAAGATTATATTTTCTTCAGTGTTCACAGAGATCAGCCTGTGAGGGCAGTTGCTACACCTGACTACTCACCTTGAAGACTGACCTTTCTTCTCAAGGTACTTCTTTTTGTCCACAACATCTAAAACCTTCAACTTTGTCTTGTTAACATTTGTTGAGATTCTGAGAGGCTGTCATGGTGTGGCAACTTGAGTGCAAAGAGCAGAAGTAAGCTCTCCAAGACTGTCAACATTGCAGTGAAGGTGAACAGCAAGTCACAGTCTTTTTTCAAACAAGGTGTTTTTATTAATAAACAAACACAGAACCAGTAAGGACAAAAAGACAGCCCCACCCACTCATCAACACAGGAATGATTAGAGAAAGCCAGACCAGTCAAAGGCAATCTAATAGAGAAGAAAGGAGAAAAAAAAATGGAAAAAAAGACGACAAATTAAGTTGTGTGACATGAGAAGGGGAGTATAGCATGTTTCATTACAATTTTTCATCTTCCACATTTGCCACAAAAGATAAAAATGTTTGAAAGGTGGCAGCGTGCAGTTGATCCTTTGATAAAACAGATTTTCCCTAGTTGTAAATGATACGTAATGTCTTTAATTTAATGTCCATATACGTCCAACCAGCAGCCCAAACATTGTTGAAAAATTGTTTTAATATTATAAATAGTTTTATTTTATCTGCTGTGTTATCTGCTCTCCAATATCCTCCTCCCATCTCTGCTTTTAAGAGTCCAAATCAGGGTTGCCAGGTCCGCTTAGTTGCGGGTTGCGGTTTCTAGGGCTTGTTTCTAAGGTGGAGTTGCTTATTTGGGCTTGCTCTCTAAACGTCTCCTTTCTCTATATAAATCCGTCTAATAAATTATTAAACGCATGACAGTATATCGGACTGCAGGATGTTTCCACAGCTCCGCTCCCTCCGCCCCTCTCCTTCTCTGCATACACACAGGTGACCGTCAGTCAATGAGACTTTTCACATTTAAATCGCCCGATTAATGGAGGTTCTTTAACTATTTTGCTAACAAGTGGGCAAAATATGGAAAGAATACAATAAAGATTTGTAAAAAAAGAGAGAGGATTAAAAGATTTGACTTGAAGAGGGGGACGACTCAAAGGCAGTGTGCAGATTCTTCTTTTGGGCTTGTTTCCATATCCCTGCTTGTTTGTTTCTCTCCCAAGATCTGGCAACACTGGTCCAAATCTATGAGCATTGAGTAATTCATAGATTTGACTTATGGACTGTTTTTTTTAAAAAATTTTTTATCTGTGTTACATTCAGGAACCGAATCTAAGAGGGATGGGCAAGGGCAGGAAGGGAAACACCTAAAATGAGAAGCCACAAAGCTTGAAAGCTGTAAGTATCTGTAAAAGTGTCCTCAGGGAATGTCAATTTTTTTTAACTAGCTGGTCAAAAGTGCCATGAATATAGAGATCACATAGTGAGGTGATTTCATTGTTTTAACACTGTAGACAGAATAAACATTTGGTTCTTTGGCACTGGTGCAGCAAGTGAAGGGTCAGTGAGTTTGAAGTGGCATCTGAACTGATAAAAAATCCGAATAGGATACAACTGGACTTGGCATGGTGTTAGACAAAGACTGTGATATTGGCAATTTCTCCAATATTGCCCAGAGAGCGGTAATGTCTTTTCTTAACCAATATAATATTGCTCTCATGTTACCCAGTGTCTGTATTTAGCGTACTTCTAGGCCTTGACCACTAGATGTCAGACTTGACCACAGCACTGCAGTGACTTCTCCTGCGCTCACATGTTGAGGAGCCTCTCACTGTTACTTCAAGTGTAGAGTTGCCCAGCCTTTTCTGTACCAAGGCCTTTTTATTTGATCTCAAATTCATACAACTGCCGCAGTTTCAACAACTTACCAAGTCTTTGTCAATTGTGTCGGATATAGTCCATTTTCAAGAGGGAGAGAGCTGCAGATTGATCATAAAAACATGTTGCTACATTTTAAACACAGCAAACAAATAATTTCTGACAGTCTTTTCCACTTTTTAAGCAACCCAAACCTGAAGCCTGACAAACTGCAGTCGGAAATTGCACGCCTCACCTCATGATGTTTTCCATTGAGGTGGAGGAAAAGTGTTTAGGAAAAGATACAGGAAGTATTTTTGACAATTTGACCACAGCACAGATGTTTTGAAAAGCTACTAAGTGTGGTCAGAACTGTGTCACGTGACAAAATGCAGATTTGTGAAAAACTGTGTTACTAAACCGATCAGTACATCCTACCTGATCAGTGCTGCGCATGTGTAACTCAACAAAGACGAGAAGGAAACGAGTTAGTTCACTCATTAGGTGCTTCCAGACACAATATGTAGTTTACATATTTTGGCATACTGGTATATTAGATTTATGTGTGCTGGACCACTCTTAGGTTGCATCTGGGCCAGATGTGGCTCGTGGGTTGCCAGTTTAATAGGCCTGGCCTAAAAGATCCAGAGACCTGCTGAGTGTTTGATTATTTTTTGGACATTTTGCTGTGAAGCTGCAGTAATTAATTGATTCACTTAATTTCCAGCTAAATTAATAATTGATAAATAGGTTTGAGTAATTTTTTAAGAAACAAAAGTCAAAATTCTCTGATCCCAGCTTGTTTTTTTACTCTTTTATGACAGTAAACTAAATAAATTTGGGCTGTTGACAAAACAAGGCATTCGAGGTCATCATCTTTGGCTTTGGGAAACACTGACTGACATTTTTCACCATTTTCTGACATGTTTATAGGCCAAACAGCTAATCGACGAATCGAGAAATTAATCAACCAATTAATCGGCAGTAAAAAACGATCTTTAGTTTCAGTCCTGTTTTGATGCCTGACATAATGAGATAAAGGCTCTGATGGAAAAAAGCAAATATTTGATCAGTTTGTCCTGTTAAAGAAGCTCTGATACCATGTTGGGATGGTGCAGTCATATAGTATTAATAAGAAATGTGCTGGATCCTTGGAGAATACACGCATACACACACCGACCTCACAACTCATATGCACTATTCTCCTCTGGCATTACCCCTGGGGAGGAGGGGTAAAAATGTTTGAGTCTATATTCAATCTATATTATCCCTAACAGAAGATAGGGAATTCAGTGCAGGGATCATATAGCTGAGGGTCATGCTTACAGGGGCTACACTGCTGTTCTCTCTGCTGCTGCTGCTTGATAACTTGGTGCTGATTGATACATTAATATTGCATTGATCCGTGCCTTTTCTTTCACACGGGGCCACTTCTTTACATTGCATCGTGTAAAAGCTTGCTGAGGGGGAGATCTTTGGTGCAGCATCAGAGTTGCCCTGTGAATTTAGTGTTATTTTGTGTTTGATCCTGTACATTGAGTTCATATCCTGGAAAAACTTGATTTCCAATGGTAACCATGGTCACAAGACACAAACAGAAAACCAATTATTACAGATATTGCCTTTTCTCACTCTTCTAGGCTACAGCTGAAAGAAAAAGACCAAGAATGCACCTAGCATCAGGGTGGATGTTACATAACATATAAGATTAGTTTAGATTGAAGAGGAACTCCCACAGTGCTCTTATATGGATCGTGCCTCACTTGGGGTTGAGGGCAATGTCTGTGAATCACAGTGGACGCTACACATTAGACAGTTTACCTGCAACAACAAACACCTCTTCTAGCGAGGCATAGCAGGTCTTTGAAACACCACAGGAGACAAAACAATAAGCCTATCACCTATAAACATCACGACCGAGGGCAGTGGTTTAGCCTGAGATTTTTCCTTCCATTTATTTGGGCTGTTAATGATAGGCTATCAGATTCCTATCTCCCTTTCCTGCTCTCTCCCCTCTTCTGCTCCCTGCTGTAGCCTGGAGGACTGTTTTGGCGAGCATCTGGAGGCAGGCTGTTGAATAGGCTCCATTCTTGTAGGGCCCTGTGCTCCAGTGAGCGCACTCGGGGTATGGACGCTCGGCCACGGTTGACAGAGGAGAGTGAGTGGGTAGTGGGGGGTGGGGAGGAGGGAGAGACGAAAGGAAGCCTGCAAGAACACAGCAGCTTTCGTTAGTTGTGAATTTTCTCTTGGTGCGTTATTTCCTTCCATGCGTTGCGTCCCCACAAAATGTTTTTGCCTTTTATTCTCCTTCTCCTCCATTTCTTGCCTGCTTCTTCATCCTGGAAATGGAAATGGAAGACAGTCCTGGTGGTCCTGTGCCCTGGTATACCAGAACAGAAATGTTTGATTTCTTCTTCCTTGTAAATTAAAGGGGTATTTTGCTGATATTCAACCTGCTTTGTATTATTACAATGTGGGGAGTATGTGTACATGAACTGTGGTAAACTTCCCTCCATCTTACCAGCGCCTGGATCTCCCTGCTCACGTCTCAGCTCAGATCTGCTGAATTATGTGCTTTTTGTCATCTGGCGGATTTTCGCTGGCACTAAGGTTGTTGCTCAAACTAAACCCCAAACTCAGACAAAATTCGAATCAAACGGTAAAAGTAGGCAGTGCTGATCAAATTTAAAAATATGCATAAAACTATTTGATTGTGGCAATGTTTTGCCTTTTTCTTGCCTAAAATGTCTTTAGAAACATATTTTAGTGCACTGTTTGGCTGTAATATGAGAATTTGTGAACAAGAAGTGGGGGCCATACTGTTTCCTGTATAGTAAAAACAGAGGCTGATAATACTGAGATCAAACAATAAAACTAGGCAGTGCTGATCAAATATGAACCAAGATTCTGTTACTGTGTTGCCTGTTTCTCACCTCTGATGTTTTCAGAAACATATTTTAGTTCACAGTTTAAATGTAATTCAAGATTGTTTGTTACCAGCCGACCACCATGTTGTTTATTGTGTCGAAACTTCCATTATGTCATCCACCAGTGGGAGAATTTATTGGCCTGGTGTGGTGCAGTGCATTCTGGTGGTTGTAGGTTTTTTCCCTCTTGAGCAAAAGCAAATGCCACAGCACTTTTCCTCAGATTTTTTCTGGTCATGTAGCACCAGCTTCAAAAGTATTCGCATTTATAAACTGTTCCCTTTTACACCACCTCTTCAAGGCAGGAATTTCATGCCATTATGTCACCTCATCATTTTGTATAATTGTGGAATGGGGGATAAAGTTGTCTTGCCTTTATACCGGCATCAGAGGTTGTAACAGCTCTGAAAAAATGTCTGTATACAAGGGACAGCCAGCAGGACAAGATCATAGGTGGCACGGGTGTGACGTTTTGAAATAGTGTTATGCGTTCAACCCACCATGGGAGATTTTAAAAGTAGCTGATAGCACCTGGCAGCTAACTCAAAGGAGAAGAACGATTAAGTTCGCAAATGTAGAAAACAATGAGGCCCAGGAGCTTCTTACCGCCCGAGCAGACAAAGAAATCAGCCTGTCACAGCGATGGTAAATGATTGTTACTGCCATGTCAACGCCATTGATACTGTTTATAAAGAGCTGCTGACATGCATGTGATATGTCACACCAGAGGCTGACACTGTTGTGTAACATGTCACGCCTCTTCTGCTTCTGCGATGCTGGCATGCTGTCTAATGTCACACAGTGGAGCGGCATGATGTTGCTGTCATTTGGTTTTGTGTAAAATCGCAAAGGCGGCATAAAGAAGGACTTCTTAGCGGCCCTATAGTGTAATCTCTGAGTTGCTCTGCAGCATGGAGTGAGGCCTTTTCCTTACAGGGGTAATAGGTGGAGGGGGTGGTGTAGCAGTCAGCTTGGGTGTATATGGTTGTGGAGCAGCTGAGGACGTCTATTTACAGCAGTTTTCAAGGATGCTTATGGACAACTGCGGTCTCAAACCTCAGCCGCCAAGTGATTGCTTCGTACTCTTTCATAGCCTCATGTAATTTCCTTATGGGTAAATAGAGCGCAGTTGAATGCTCATCTTCATAATGTTTACACTGTATTTTAAAAGAGGATTCATTTATTGATTCAGTGTTTATAATTCGAGGATTTTAAAATGTCTGCCTGTCTTAACAAGTGTGGTGAGAAACTTAGTTAGGAATAGTTCACAATGTCATTCAGTCCCAGCACTCCAAAAACATGGCAGGAATCTTCTCTGGGTTTTTGAGGCAGTCAATCATAAGTAAAATCCTCTTGTAATAGAAAATCTGACTGATTGTCTGAATTGAGGACTTGCGCACTTCCTCCCTTATTGATTGTGTAGCTGTGAATCTGGAACTTCTTGTGTCTGCCCTTGCTGTTTGCTGGTTCAGATGTTGGATCAATGTGTTTGTCTCTGTGTTGGGAGGCTCTGACCGGGCCGTAGCTGATCTGTAGAAGGTAATAGGATTGTAAGTGTCTGGCAGAGAGGAGAAGCAGTAATGAAATGAGGGGCCAGGGCCATCAGAACAAGAGATTTTAACTGACAGCCACCTGCATCAGAGGATACACACACCATGTAGTGTGCCGTTTGTGAATATTTTTTTCACACGTGTGGGAAGGTGTGCATATCATTACATGTGTGTATGCCCATGCAGACACAGCGCTTTCACACAGTCACTGCTCCTGCTGACATTCAGACAGGATCACAGGAGGAGTAAGTGTTTGCTAACTGTCATTAGCTCTGTGGGTTTGTAGCTCTGCCGCAGTGATAGATTGAAACCTCAGCATGACAACATAACTGCAGCGTGTTACAGCGGGGAAGGCGTGACCGGCTCCTGCATTTCCTACTCTGCTGATAGGTCTTATCTCAGAAGGCAGAAAAATAGGGGTAATGCTGTCTGCAGCTGTCAAAACAGTCATTCTCTCTCTGTCTGTTTACTTGATGCATGTTCCTGGGAGATAGAGCTTAGCTAAGCTGTAAGAAAGAGGTTATGGATTGTCATAGTACAATTTGTGCTGGACTCTCGTAGGAGGCGGTGACCATTTGGGCTATCTAAACTAAACCAAAAAAAGCATTTCATCTTGTTGTTATATCATTTTCCTGCCAAAGCCTTGCACATACTCCCCTGGCCATTCTGTGAGTCGCCCTCCTTCTGTCCAAGCTTTGAAATCATCATATCAGTGCATAAGCCCTATATGTATCCTATTGTGATTTGATTTGGACAGCAGAATCGACAGATTAGACTTAAATCCGCCCAAGTAGATTATCCACTCATCTCTAAAGCTCATGCATTGAGGGTTCCTCATAATTGCTGCTTGCAGTCGAGGGGGCAGGAGTGCCCAGCTTACCCACGATGAGGAGAACGGGACCGATCTGCTTCCACAATGCCATCCATGTTTGCTTATTAAAAGTGCGATTGACCCCGGTTTTTCCCCCGTGTGCCTCTTCCCATTGTGCTCTATCTGATTGATGTTGACTGGGGTCACCTAAGCCCATG
This sequence comes from Cephalopholis sonnerati, assembly GCA_019142605.1. Taxonomy (NCBI): domain Eukaryota; kingdom Metazoa; phylum Chordata; class Actinopteri; order Perciformes; family Serranidae; genus Cephalopholis; species Cephalopholis sonnerati. Next base: position 22,088,741 of record JAGQAX010000011.1, on the reverse strand, counting down.
CAGGGGATCACGGCACAGTGCGCAGGGGGCTAAATGTTTACATGCATTCATTTGACTTTACCCAGGGGTCTGCTGGCCCAATCCAGGGTCGTCCCGTGGACGGGCAGACTAGGCCATATGTCATGCTTTACTTCACCACTGGTTTGAAGGTCAGACCCACCAGGTTATGGAGGCTAGTTAGGAAGAATAAATACTCTTTGTGGGCGGTTCCTTCCCTTGTGTTTTGGCTCTGAGCTTTCAGCTGTGACACCAGACGTGGCTTTTAACATGAGTGGGTTGAGAAACATGTATGGCACTAATGTTGCTTCTCCGTTGACACTAACCTGACAGTCATGACAGAAAAATAAGGCACTATCCTGTGCACACAGTGTTTTAGTCATGCACTTACCTGGAGCCAAATGTGACAGGGAAGAACAGAGATGAACAAATGGTAAATAGTTGAGCTCAAGAAGGAAAATAAAAAGAGCCCCAGGGATAAAAAGTTAGACTATAGAACAACAAGACTGACACAAAGTGATCTGTTTTCAGCAGTGAGGACAGAGGTGAAAAGTCAGTCGTCGATCCCCCTGAAATCACTGTCACTTACATACAAAAATATTTAACACAAAACACAAAAATTAAAGGAAGCCGTTCTTTTAAAGTCAGCTCTGACTAGGGGTCTGTTTGTGCTCAAAGGAGCTGCAACGATTAGTCAATGTATTGATTAGCTGATCCCCAGAAAATTAATCGGCAACTATTTTGATAATTGAATAAAAAACACAAACATTTACTGCTTTCATGCTTCTTAAATGTAGGACTTTGATGCTTTTGTTAATGCTGTTGGTCGGACAAAACATGGCCTACCACATGAAGATGTTAACTTGGGCTCTTCACTGTTATTTTCTTTATTCATTTATTGATAAAATGACACTGATTAAATGAGAAAATAATGGCCAGATTGGCTGCTTACATTGTCAACTATGGAGCAGATCTTAAATTCTGGGTACGAGGCGGGGCGGCACTGAGTCCAGACTGATACAGAGAACGCAACAGAATGTTGAGCTCACGTCATCAGGATGGTCTTACCTGGCTAGAGTAGAAAGGATCTGATCATGTTTCAATATCCTATGAGGATAGCGCTCACACATTTTCAGACCATTTCTCCTGGAAGGCAGTGTTGCACTTGGTTGTAAGTAAGAAATAGTTATGCCAAGGATTTAAAAAGAGAGCTTAAGAGAGTTCAAACCTTTGCTCCTTTTTCACCTCTGTACAGCTGACCAGTCATGGCTTAAATTGGGTCTGACTGTCAGGTTGTTAATTTTGGGAAGTTACAGAAATGGTTAGACACAGCCCTCCCTAATCTGATCTCAATATCTGATCTCTTTTGATGACATGCAAATTAAAGCAACTCTTAACTTTCTTGCATTTGATACAGCACTGAGAAAAAATTTGAACATTCACAACTCCCACTTCTTTCCATAGTCCCACCCCCCTACTTCTGTAATTCCACCTCCCTCCAAAGGCCTACTCTCCCCTCCTCCATTACATCCTCCATACGTCTATGATAGACGTAGGTGTTGGCAAGGTAACGTTAGATACATGGAAGAGGAGAGGGAGTGTAACACGCCAAGAGAAGAGTAGAAGAGAAGAGGAGTAAAACACGCTGCTAATTGCTGAATGTTATATGTTATATTAGAAGCAAACTAAACATAACATTACCTGTCCTGCACAGTCAAAGGAGTTTTGAAACTTATCCAGGGTCAGTTATGACTGTTGAGTTTTATAATATAACGTAAACTCTAACGTTAGATAGTACCGGTGACTGGCAACAAACAAGGAAGATAATACAGAGGCTCAGGCTACTCTAGGCTACAGTAAGCTAACCGTTAGCAGCTGGATGCTGTGTTGTCATATATAACGTTATATAGCCTATGTTACGTTAGAAGCAAATTAAAAATACTTGTCCAGCAGAAACTCTGCAACCATCTCGTCCCTTTATAGCTCAGGATAAAGCTGCATCAGTCTTCGCCATCACTCTAAAGCAGAGCTGATGTTGACCCGAGTTTTGGCTCTTGCAGCATTGAGTTCTCTCTTAGTGTTAGCGTTCCTGTTACTAGCCTATTTGTTGTCTCTCAGACTCACTCCTCCTGGTCGGGGCCGGGGGGTATGTGTTGTCAAAGTGGTAACAATGTTTTTTTCATTTACTCATTTACTGATTTGTAGCCTTTAGCCTCAAGCAGAGATGAGGATTACAGAGGTCTGGTAACCATATTTATTTTCTACTTCACACTCTCAGATCTTCAAACTTGCAGTCTTTAACCCTGACCAACTGAAGGGAATGTATCAGGTTTAATGCAGCTCCCTCTGGACCCTCAGTAAGCTTTACATAACTTTTTTTACTTATGACATATAACTCCCCAGGTCCTACAAAAAGACTCTGATGTGTGGAATAGGTGGAGTTCCTCTTTGAGTATGTAGGCGTCAAAAGTAAAGACTATATGTGGAAGCATGTGTATTGTTCACAATGACCTGGAAGTGTCTCCCACTAGTGGTAAAGTTGATTTTGTGCTGATTCAGTGTTTAGTTTGGGGTCGGTGCAGCAAGGCTTCGGTCACTCTGGCAGAGAGTTTGCGGGTGTTGCAGCAGCAGCTACTTCTCAGCACTATTATAATTCACCAAATGATTTAACAGCCAGCCATTGATCCACCTGGTAAACATTCATTGCTTTCAAACAAATTTTCCACTCTCTTTAGAGATCTCTCTTTCTCTCTCTCTGACACTCTCATACTTATGCATTGGAATGCGAGTGTGTTTGTGGTGTGTGTTTTCAAAATGAATGTTAACAGGCGGGCGGGGGTGGGGTAACTGATTGGAGTCTGAGTGAGCGAGTGTTGGTAGAATGTGGTTACTACCAGGAGAAGAATAGGACAGAGAACAGACAGTGTGGTAGTAAGGCATAGAAATGAAGGATTGTCTGCTATTTCTCTCACCCATTAACCAGACACGGCCTTTGTTGCGCTCACTTCCCACTGGCACACTGTTGCTGTGACTGACAGCCCGACAAGCCGCCTCTGTAGGTCTGCCACATGGTGGGCCGCTGAATGGGGAATGCAAAACGTCACTGCTTTGTAAAAACAGCTTACCTCAACTCTTTATGTTGCGAAAAGCTTTCACCTGCGCTTCACTTAACACTTTAGTAATTGCTTTTGCTTCACAGCCCTGAGGCTAAAATAAAATGTGAGTGCTGTTTTTTCAAGTCGTTGAGATGACTACAAATACAATCGGTCTTATTTTTATTGATTTCTAAGTTGTTGAATGTCACATTTCATGTACTGTTCTAAGTGACTTGTGTATTACAAGTGAATTTCCTTTTTGTGCATACATACTGCTGCTCTGTGTCTAATAATCACTTTATGTTTGGATGCTAACACGTCTCGGAAAGGCAGTACCAGAATGATAGACCGGTGGGAACAGCAGTGTCTACTAAGGATAACTTCTGGCACCACACTGAGAGCCCCTCCCCTGAGAACTGTAGCCCCTTCTCCACCTTCACACTCTACGTACACACCCTCTGTGCACGGCCAGGATGGCGGCGGTGAACGCAGGGCGAGAGACAAGATGTGTTGAACAACTCTCACAGGCGGAGGCCATCTCATGGAATTCCAGAGCCGAAGCAGGAGGCAGAGAGGAGGCTGCTGGGGAAACAATGGCCAGGGACATCTGTCATGCGTGGCTGCACTCCCCTTCGCTTACAATGGGTCCGGGGGACCAGCCAGTGGTGGCTTTCTTTTCTCTCCCCTCCTTTCCGGGGACACTTCTGGCCCTTACAATGGGCCTTTTGTCCCCTCCCCGCTTTTTGCCAACGTTTAACCCTTCGAGTCTGCTCCTTTTTCTGCCTCTTCTTTCTGTCTCCACTAGAAAACAAAACATGGTTGAAACCGCGACTATTCATTCACCTCCCTCTGCTCCTGTTTTTCATTATGACTTTTGGCTCTGTCTCTAGCTGTGCGCTGTTTGCATGATTGTGTTGAGACGCTCTTTATGTGCTGCGTGTGTTTGTTAGAGAAATGAGAGGTGGAGGATGGAAATGATTCCTGCACTCCTGATCATGTTCTACATACGTAAGTAAAATAAAAGCCCCACAGTCTGAGTGATACCCCAGCAGATCTCATTTTGCTACATGCGAGACCACTGGTCACAGCACAATATGGCAGTAGCCTCTGGCACTTGAGACATGATCACAGCTCAGTATGCTCCGTAACCACAATGGTGTCCCCTTCCCACCAGCACCATTGTGTGTCAGGCAGGTAGCCACGCTTCCAGGAAGCTGGAACACCAAGAGGTTGTCATCACACACTTACTGCCCGTTGATGCGACACAAATCACTTCCCCTGTGTGATACCTGGCGGTGTGGTGAGCAGTCTGTGCACATGAGTGACAAGAGTTTAGGTACTGTGAGACTCTACTCAGTAACATTGATTATCAAACCCATGATGATGTAAGGACCACAGCTCTGCACTGGCTAGAATGTAATTATACTTGGATCCTTGGAGCTGTCTCTTTCTCAGTGTTTTCAACACTCATCAGCCTGATGTAAATTGCAAATTGATTTTTTCCCCAGCCTCTCATTCTTAAGGACTTAAGGGGTTCAAGCTGGTCTGCAATTGATTGGTCAGATTGCAATTTATTATTGCTGTCAGCAACAAGACTTTTCAAGGGGAAACTTGGCAGTCCACTGGGTAAACTGAACTCATCACCTCTCCTGTGCCAACTTGACAAAGCAGAAACCAGCAAGACTTAAATCTCAACTATGGTATAGACAGAATCCCCCGTAGTGTAATTTGGGTTGAGTAAACATGTGTGCTGGCCTGCTTTGGGTACGACCAGCCTTGAAAAGTTTCCAAGTTAGGTGTGTATGATTAGGGGGTAGAGATTCCACAGCATCTATCACAGATCTAATTTACAGCCCCCGGCGCTTGTGATTCCGCTCCCATGCTTCACCCTGCACCATAATGGACTGACTGGCATGCCGGACTGCTGTGTCCTGTCCTGGCAGCTAATTGCAGCCAGCTGCCGGGGGTCGGGGAACAAAGGGCTGTTTGAAAAGGTGATCTGTTGATTGGAGAAGCTGTCCACCCTCCTTTTTTAATGGGATGTGCATCACATGAGATGTGGCATCTGTGTACAGTGCTGCCTCATTCTCGCACACATGTCCCCGGGGCCCAGCGCACAGTAACACCAGCCCATCTGTGTTGTGTGAGTGGAGAGCCAAATGAACTCAGAGAGCGAACAACAGGACAGCGTGTGCCTGAGTAAGGTGAAGGTGGTGCAGGTCATTTCATGTGGATGGAGAGGGGAGCTCGGAGGAGTGTTTTAACATTTTTATTAGGGTCATGATTCCTGCCTTGACATTTTTGCAGCCGTTTTATCACATAGGTAGATTATGTTAATACTCACAGCACCCAATGAAAGCAGCTACATACATTTGAGGCGATCTTATCTGGATTCTTAATCTCTTCACTGGTGCACATCACTTTTTAACTAGCTCTAAGTGAAGCTGGAGGGGTTTTAGGAAGCAAATGTTTCATGTGAGCGGCTGAGTCTGAGCATGTGTTGATATGGAAGCACGACTTGTTGGAGATAACATTCTTGTCTTTTCCGTGTCAGCATAAATATTTAAGTAAACCTGTCAGTGGTGCTCCCTCCCTCCCAGTGCCCTCTCAGAAGAAGGGGAGAAAAAGGGGGAAAAAAGGCACAGAGAGAAAGATAAAGGCCCCTGACTGATGGCTGTCTGTCAGCAGGGCTGTACTCTGTGGCTATAACCAGGACCTCTTACATGCAGACAGGTCCTGTATGTGTGTGTGTGTGTGTGTGTGTGTGTGTGTGTGTGTGTGTGTGTGTGTGTGTCTAACACCTCTCTGAGCTGTCTGTCTGATCGAACGGCCCTCCAGGCGTCCTGTTATGACAGCTCTCTCTCCGCCTTGAGAGACCTCATCTGGGGCGTGTTCTGACAGGGCGGCCGCTTGGAATAGCTCTGATGAGAGGCAAGCACAGACCTTTATCATTCTGCTGCTGCTCCCTGTCACTCTTGCTTTCTGTCTTTGTTTCTGCGTGTGCATGCTCTCTGCTGTTGGTTTATCTTTGTGTAAGTGTGATAGCATCAGGAATAATTGCTGTGATTTAGCTGTAACAATAAAACCACTTTGACACAGTAACAATGTTTATACATCAGATATAGATTGTCCCTGCAGCTCTAATAATGTCATAATTAAAGTATAGATCATGTACGGCCGAGGCAGATCAAGGTCGATGAACTACATTTAAGTCCTGTGATTTAATTTGGTATTTACCAGCATATTAGCGTATGGGATTTTCATGATCCGCCTAAAGGAAAAAAAACACCATAACATGTAGGATTATGTCTGTAACTTTTATTGCATAACTGCAATGCCAAAGTTGTGGAGTGCAAAGGAGCTCTCTTATATGTTAACATAGAGTTAGGGTTAGGAGTCGGGAGTTGGAGGGGGTGTTACCTCGGAAAGGCGTTTTCATGCTTCCTGCTCTTACAATTAGCCTGAGGCCCTTTTTACACAGAGATCCTGTGTAGGGCCGCAACAAAGTCCCTCCATTACAACAGCATTGCTTTTCTACAAAGAATCAAACGATGGTGGCATCGTGCCGCCCCAGTGTGGGATTTTAGTTACCCAGATAGCACCTTACTAGAGGCAAAAGAGGCGTGACAGGCATGACATGTAACACAACACTAATTACACATTTTCAAACATCCTGCTCTTGATTCTGATCTATCTTACCTTTTCTCTCTAGGACTCATTCTATTCATACTTGTTTCCTTTTGTTCACGTACTGTATTGTATATATATGTGTATTTGTGTATAAATATGTATACTTTACTTGTGCATGCAAGCAAATGTATTTATATGGGTGTGTAAATGTATGCTTATGTGTACACAGGCCCACCCCTACATGTGTATTTTTGCAGAGGGTTTTCTGATTGTACTCTATTTGTGTAATACTGGTTGGGGGGGAGGACTAGCTTTGGGAGCATTGTCAGAGTGAGTGTGTGTGTCCTTGTGCTTATATGTTTGGTATTATGTTTAGTATTTACTATTTAATATGTTTGTATTGTTTGTCATTATTTGTAAGGACTCCCTCGAAAATGAGATGTTACATCTCAAGGGGCTATCCTTGAAATAAAGAATAAGGAATGAAGAATAAAGAACAACAGCATCGGCCTCCAGTGCGGTATATATAATGTATGCGTAAGGCAGCACTTTATTAACAATGACAATGATATAACATGGCATTGACGAACATTAACCATCCTTGTTATATAGCGGTTGAAGGAAGAGCTCCCGGACCTCATTGTTTTCCCAAGTTGCAGACATTTTTGGTTGTTGTTCTTCTTCAACTTAGCTGCTAACTGCTGCTAGCTGCCTTGTAAATCCTATAACACTTAACACTTTGTCAAATTGTCACACTGGTTACATTCTGACAGCTGTCCCTTTTACACAGACATTGAATCAGCACTGGCACATCTGCTACTGGCCTAAAGCCAGGACAACTCTGTTCCCCCATTTTGTGATTGTACCTTTTTATACTAAATATCAAGGCAGAATAGCAGCGTGACGTTCCTGCCTTGAACAGGCAGTGTTGAAGGGACTTCATTGAAATATACCTTTTAGCGTGACATCTCCCATTGCACTCAGTTTAGGGTGTACAGTTCTTTATGTTTACACCTTCTGTTTTGATTGAATTTATTTCAGCCTTCAGGCATTTCAGACCTCAGTCTCTGCGTAGGAAGCTACAGCTTTAAAAACTATGGGCTTAAAAAATTACTGTGGGTCATAATCAGTGTATTAGAGTCAGAACAATCTGATCATTGTGCTCAGTTATGTTTTTTTGTACAAAGGTGTGGCTGTTCTGTAAGAACTGTTGTTGAACAATATGTTTTTCATGAGATTTGATTATCATCCATCTGATAATGCTCGTTTATAAGGTGTCTCACATGAAGTCATACTTTTGCAGGACTATTTCTGATTGACATTGTGAGGGTGAGATAAGGAGATCAGAGCAGTAAAAATGTCCTTGACAGAGCTGTGGCCTGGCCATAGTTAACAGATCAACCAGCACCATCTGTGACAACCCCAGAAGCAATTATCCCCTATCACATCCCTGCTGACCATCTATATTAAAACCTGCTCACAACACCTGAGATTAACCCACACTCGTACTTCTCCTGCTATAATCTTGCCTGTCCGCCAGCCGTCGGTCTTCTCTTACATGGCTGAGCCAGTAGTGTGGGGGCTGGTTCAGGGTCAGCCTGCACCTTGTTCTATGTATTCAGCCATTCTGCTGCTGCCACTTGCCTGGTCTACAATCATAGCTATGGCTGTCATAAAATGTCCTATAGCTGAAAATGACTATAAGCCGCGCTATTACAGGCAGAGGTAGAGAGGGGAAGGGGGAGCGGGGGATGGCTGTAAAAGTAGCATCATGGACTTGTCCCTCAAACGACACCTGAAGGTCAGTGGCCAGCTGTGCTCCAGCCTTCTCTTAGAAACACTGCCAATTGTATTTGCTTTGCTTTGCCCCTTTATATTTGATTAATCCCTCTGTTTGCATGCAACGCAATGTTGAACAATTGTGCAAAGCTCAAATGCACCACCTAATTCTCTACTACTCTCCATCTACTTTGCATTTTGATGGAGTTTTCTTCGCTATTTAAATCTATTTTACATTTGTCATAGTGGCTGGACTTTAATTTCCCTTGACCCTGATTCCAGTTATGATGTTATGTACAGTTTTACCGTGAAAGTGCAGTGAGTAAATAACTGGACCAAAGGTCAAGGGCCAGACACAGGCTCTTTGCCTAACAGGTATTTTAACCTTGTCTACCACTCACCTTGGGTTAAAGTCCCCATAAAACAGAAGTTAGAGCATCTTTATCTTCTGTGCTGTGATGAATTCCTCAGTGAAACAGACTATTTAAGTGGTGTACAATTACAAGTGGGATTTAAATCAAATTGGACCACTAAAAAGTGGGCGAGCTTAGAGTTTAGCGTGATACAGAGTAGGGTTGTATATCACCAGTTTCATCATGATATGATATTATATTGATTCTTTTGACAAAATACAATATTTGCCAATATTACAAAGTCTGCCATAAAATTTCGATGCGATGTGATTCGGGGGCCTGTGATCGATAAAAGACTATATCATCTGCTCATTTACCACAGTCGACCACAGAAGAAGCTGACACGTGTTTCCTAAAGTTTAATTTATACTGACTCCACTAACACATAAACAGCACATGGGATAAGTTAACCTTCAGGGCTACCTCACAGAAAGTCCTTTCTAGAAGAAATCTTTTCATTTTTACTCAAACCATTATCTTTTTCATAAAACTTCAGGTCTATTTGGCTTAAAGCCCTGAAGGCAAACCTCTCCCAACAGCCATAAAACATGGATTAACAACAAGATCATTTAACAAAGGTTTAAAATTCAGTTCAGTAATAACTGTCAAGGCTCATTGACATGTTAATTGTTTTTTGCTAGTCACACATTATTAGCTTCAGAATGTTTACACTGCATAAATTAGCCCAGTGGTTAGCGGACTTTTCTCCGTTCATAACTAATTACATGTATTATTTATACTTTCTCTCACTCACCGTTGGTTTAAGTCACTGCGTCTCCCGACAGAACAGCTCTGTTAAATTTCAGTCTGCATGCACGTTTATTCAGCCAAACACTGTTGAAACAGAGCAGCCAATCCTGCTGTAATGAGATGCCCCTCCAAGCAGATAACATTAAGTAACATAACTGCATTGTTTTCGTACAGCATGTGCTTTGTCTTTTGACGCCTTTTTTCTCCGAAATTAAAACATTTCCCACACTGCTGTAGTGGTTAGCACTGTCGCCTGACGACAAGAGGGTTCCTGGTTCAAACCCAGGGTGAGGGAGCCTTTCTGTGCAGAGTTTGCATGTTCTCCCCGTGTCAGCGAGGGCTTCCTCCAGGTACTCCGGCTTCCTCCCACAGTCCAAAGACATGCAGGTTAATTGATGACTCTAAATTGGCCGTAGGTGTGAATGTGAGCATGAATGGTTGTCTGTCTCTATGTGCCAACCCTGCGATAGTCTGGCGACCAAGAGGGTAAGCGGTTAAGGAAAATGAATGAATGAATGAAAAAAATTACAAACTGCTGATTTATTACCAAGTTAATAATGTTATCCTCATCGTATGACAGTGACACAAACTTTCAAAATAAAAGTGTATTCTAAAGATGACGATGTAGATCGGTGTTTTTTCTTTGCATCAGTGATATTGGATCATTGATCGTTGAATTCGATATATCGATCCAGATCAATGGATCGTTACACCTCTAATACGGAGCTACGGCGGAGTTCACTGCTGAGTGGACTGTTCGCTTTACACACACCTCCTGGCCGTTAGATCAGTAGCAGGATGAGGAAGAGATGAATGAATTAGACCACATTGTTTTGAAACTAAAAACAAAGGTTTTGCCCACTGATATCGAAACACATATCTCTTCCTATCAATCTCCACATTACTCTGTTAGCTTCTACAGTATGTTGACCGGTGTTTGATAGGGTGAACTTTCGTTAACGCCCCGTGTGCAGGATGAGACATCAAACATTTGAAATGACATATATTTGGAATATAACAAGAGATAAATGATTAACACAGGATTAAAACTTGAAAATGTATTATTTTTGTCTCATGGGGTCTTGAATTGAGAGCTGCTAGTCTATAAACTAGTGGGATAGGTTGGTGAGCAAAGGTAAAAAGGGAGACATTTTAGTTTTTCTTTATGATTGTTGTCCCATACAGGAGCAGTAGAAATCCATCAATAAATCATTACTTTATCTTTGAATCTTTTCAAATGCTTGTTTTCACATCTTCCAGCGCACTGCAAAGCCCTTCAGTGCGAGAGATTTTCATTCCTTTTCAAGGATAGCAAAATGTTGTCAGATGGAAAGATCAGTGGGTGCATGGCCGCTCTCTGCGTGTTGTGCCTTCAGCCTAGAAAATGAACAGACCTTCAAAATGAAGAGGGCCACATAGACCGCGCGCATGATGTCTTGCAATGATGTCAAAGTGAAAGGTACTGAAATGGCCCTGACAAAGAGCAGAGCTGCCATGGCTCAATGAGAATTGGAGGTGAATAGGGAGATGGAATTGAGTTCAAGCTGATTGTGTTTTTCTCTCACTGTTGGACAATGCTCAGGGCTGCTCTCTCTTTGTGCGCTGTCCTTGTGTTTCTAGCTGCAGAAAGGTACATCCAGCCGAGCCTGCTGAGTAATATGGACTTGGATGGAAAAGGGAGTCAACATGCTTTTTCCACTAACACAACGTGCTTTTGCACATTGTTTTACTGTGACAAACAGGCCCACACAGCAGTGTTGAAACTTTGATTTGAATATTGAGGATATGACTTCAAAGCTCCATGTTGCTCAGAGCATGTTCTCCTCTTAGCGGGGGCCATTAAGCTATCAAAGATGTAGCCTGTGAAGAAATGAAACATTGTCCAGAGCTAGAGAATTCCTCTGAGCTGGGGGAGGATAGGGAGAGAGAGCTGTGGTGGTGTGTGTATGGGGGGGCTTAGAGGAGAGGGGAGACCATGATGATGGACAGACACGGGGGAGCCCCCCCACTATCAAAGCAGCAGGAATGTACGGTGGGCTGGTAGGACCTGGAACGCTCTTCTAACCCTCTGATCTGATGTGATGTGTGAAGTGGAGGGGTGAGTCAGAGCTTAGCGCTGCACACAGCACCCGGGATACAGACCAGGGCCGCAGACGTACAGCTGGTTACCAGACTCGAAAAAAGTGGCCACTTTCATGGAGAGCAGTCATTAATGTTTTGCTGTGTGGATACATTTTGTTATATGAGCATTTGTTATGCTTTGATGGATGCCCTCTTTTTTGTGTTTTTGCAGAAAAGCACAATACGCCTCAGAACGTCAATAAATCTTTTAACCTTGTGATGCCTCTCGCAAAATCCAAATCCCATATCTATTTAGCAAGAAAAAACAGCCATTGGTCAATGATATTTTCTATTTAACCCTGTGTGATGATCTATGGGCGCTACCTTCTGTGTCTCGCTGGTGTTTGGTGGTTAATATGTATGGAGGAATCAGAGTTCTGCTGCTTAATTGACCGGGGCAGCTCTCCATCGTTGCACGGGGTCACGAGCTGGCTGGAGACTTGGTGCCTCCGCACCATTTTATTTCCCGCTAATAGACAAAGCCTAACTCCTTCCGCAAGTGTTCAATCACAATGAGAGAGATACACATGGAGTGTATGTCTTTGACCTGACTCATACTCCTGTGAGCACACGGACAGAGACAGACGGCGAAAGGGAGGACGGTGCTGTCTGTGGTTAGCCATTACAGAGATGCCTAGAGCTTTTACAGTATCTGTCCAATTATGGCTCTACATCCGCATCTGCTTAAGTCCATTTGCTTTTACTTAATGCCCCAACTATTCCCTGATGCTTTGTTCTTTACTCTAAATACAAATCTCTCTATCCATCTCTTTTTCACTCTCTCCTTTCGTCTCCAGGCTGAGTGGCTCCTTGCCCTCTCTCCCCACCCTCCCACTGAACATGTAAGCTGCTTCTCACTACTGGCTGCAGGGTCATTAGCCCACCGGAAATTTTGGCTTTGTTTCTCTTGCTTTTTTTTTTTCTTTTTGCTTTTTTTCCCCTTCGCCTGGAACAAAGGGACAAACATTCAATAGTTATTGATTTGGAGACATACAACTTTTACTGGAGATCCCATTTAATCACAAAAGCTGATTTATTGTAGGCCCTCTGACAATCCCATTAAATTGCTGTCTAGCTAATCAAGTCCATTCTTTCTCCTCGAGGACTAATCTTCTATAGGGCCAGCAGAACAAATCCTGGCAGTAACAGGATTGGTGGGGAAGAGGAAGGTTCAGGGCTGCCTCACCTTACCGTAAATAAAAGAAATCACACAAAATAATGAAAAATATTCACGCTGAGTTTGGTACTGTTCACCTACTCTGCTGAACGATTTGGTCTCACTGAATAAATAAACGGAAGATACGTGATTCTCTTCAAGTGATTCTATTTCGGATAAAGTCATTATTTTGGGGGGTAAAAAGTTTACTTCTTGTCTTAAAAATCCTCAGTTAATATTTTCAATAATGTGATAGATTATCCACTGTCTCAGGGATGAATTTAAAATGATGATAAACTTTACAGTTTGACAAGTTTGAATATTGTTGATATTTTTAAGTTTTCATTTTAGACTTTAGGAAAATCACAGTGAACCACTGCTGTTCACTGCATTTCTCTAGAGATGGACTATTTTTTCCCTCCAATACCAATTTCGATACCTGAACTTGCCTAGCAGTTAATACTGAGTACTGATCTGATGCCATTGCATGTATATTTAAATGTACGGTAAAACTTAAATTTATAGCCCAGGCTATTAATTCCTTTTCCACAAAACTGTTGCTCAGCAAAGATCGGGAAATACAATCAAATTGTTTATTTAAACCAGTATGAATATTACTTGTATAAAAATTAGGCTTCAGATAATATATGAATTATGAATCATTCATCTGATCTGGGCCCAAAACAACACCACTTTATCCTGTTAAAACAATTCTCACGACTTGGATTAATTTTTATGAAAAACCCTTTTGATTCTTTTGATCTGATGACCCTTATGGACTAAAGGAATATGAATAACTTACAGGGTAATCGAGGAATGGACACATAATTTGAGGTGGCCAACAACTCAGTTTTATACATCTGAAAAACTTCTATTAAAAAAATAAACTGCTTGGCAACCAGACCAGGCGTCTAATTGAGACAAGCGTTTATTTGTCAGAAGGTGTAGCCACACCAGGCTAGTAAAAGGGACTGGGTGTTTAATTGGGACTTGGCTTTTAATTGAAGTTTCAGGGTATATATCCATGGATTGCTCAGTAGCCTACGCCCTGGGCGCATGCCTTACAGTACCATCCAAGTGGGCACAGCATGATCTACACATTACTCATTACACTCACAATATTCTACGCATTATTTCGGTTGCTGCCCAAATAGCTGAGATCTGCTGATACTAGAATGGGGTGAACATTGAGGGGTTTTTTTTGCGTGACCTATGGGATTAGCACTGTTACGCAGTCAGCAAGACAGCTTCTGATTTGTTGACTTGATACAGTGCATCATGCGATACATCTTGCGCTCAGCTAATGTCTAACAACAACAACTCCTTTTAACACTGATAAATAAATAATCACAGAAGACGTCAATTGTTGGGCTTATTAGTTTTATTAAGTGTCTAAAAAATATATACTGTTCTATGCTGGATTACAGAACTTCTAAAAGAGATATGATCCACACCTGAGTGCACGTTAAAAGCTACAACAGGAACAAAGTGGAGACAACCTCGACAACCCTTATGTTAATTTATAAGTTAAGAGGTATGGGATTACTGCATAGACTCCTTTACTCACCCACACCTGATCTAGCATTTTAGGCAGTATTGAAGGCTGATACTGGTACTAGTATCAGAACAATTTTACATTTTTCTTCACACTCAGCCAGACTTTACCAGTATAATTTTGTCCTTTTTTCAAATCTGGATTAAGTGTATTTGTGAAATTTCATGCTGTGCATTTATCTGCAGGTGTTCTATTACCCATACCTTTTATTTATGTTTGCCTCATGTGCAGCTTCTCTTTAGATTTGAATGAGGTGATCCCAGACAAAGCAGACCCCAAAGCCTCTCATAATTAAATTGTTCTAGTAAACCTTTATGTGTTACCCCCCTGCATGTTGTGTGTATATCCCTGCTTTATGACTCACTCGGTCATTGGGCTCCGGCCCATCCACTAAATGAAGTGGAAACCCAAAAGAAACGATGATGGAAACCTGGAGACACATGGCTGAATTTTATGACGTGCTGATAAAATTTCACTAGCTCTGGTGTCATTGGATAACTCCAGGAAAGATACAACTGAAACATGTTATGGCTTTGTTTTCTTTCATTTCATTTCAGAATATCCAGCCTCTTTGTTTGTTTAGTATTTGTCTTTAAACCTTGCACATCTCAGTTTTGCATAGATTCAGCATTACCCTAACTATGGTACTTTTCTCATTGTGTGGCGCACCAGCTTGTTGTGTTGCCATTATGTCTGCAAAGGAAAATGTCAGTTGTAACATTTCCATTAGAGCGGAATGATGTTATTTCAAATTGTATGTGATAGAGAGCTGTAATTGCTTGCTGTTGCAGTACCTTTAGGAATTCAATACTGTCAATACAGTGCAGTTGTGTCATTTATTGTTAGTCCGCAGAGCATGTTCCCTTTGATTGTCATCTGCAGTGAAACGCTAACTGGGCTGCAGGGTATCCATCTGCTTTGTGTTTTCAGTTATGCTGCTGTCCCTTCAATATGATGAATTTCTGTGTAGCCCCATCTTTGTTTGTAAGACATACAAAACAGAGACATTTACTCCAGTGTGCTACTCTCAGCCACTCATCGATCCCAAGGTTAGAGGAACAATGTGGCTGTTTTGCACAAATAGTATTATAATCACTCTCCTATTTGAGCTTGTGGATACAGTTTCTGTTACTAGGGTCTGGTGTTTTCTTATATGGGAGCATATTGTCACAGATGATCATTGGCCTTAATAATAAGATATCAGGTGTAGATTTAGGTCTGGCACGCCCAAGACACACACAGGACAGAGTGCTGTCTCTGCAGGCCGCTCCATAAGTCCAGCTCAGCACCTCTGGACCTGAGTGAAGCGACCATTGATTTGATCTCCTCACTTATTCCTCCATTGACATAGATACACTGTGTCAGAGCTCCTTGACAGAATAAATCTTAGTCAGTCTAAACAGGCTTATTGTCAGCAGGACATTTTAAGGTTTTTCCTTTGGTGTTTATGGAGATTTTCAGCTCCTGATTCAATAGCAGCACTGCTTAGCTTTAGATGGCGATTGCATTTCTCCCCTCACATTTGCATACTAAGAGTGGGTTCCCACTGAAAAGATCAAGGCAATCTATGTGTGGCCAATGCTGGGCTGCTGCCAGGAAGACTCTGTCGATTCCATTAAAGGTGGGGCCAGATGTTTGTCATTACCTTTATTGATAACCACAGGGTCAATACTGTGATTTATTCTGCTGGGATAGGACTAAGCTTTAGTCACAAGTTTCACCAGGGCCCGATCAATAGTACACAATGGACAAGTACAACATGACCACACATGAACTGAGAGCATCAGCAAAGCTGTAAATCTATCACGAAGTTTTGTGGTCAGGTGCTCATACTAACTGCAGAGGAACTATAAAAACTGTTGGGTGTGTTTCATTTCTACTTCAAAGTCCACAGCCCTTGACTTATAGCACAGTTACATTTCATTGTGAAATATTTATACACAGTGTGCAGAGAGGACAGTTTACATGTGTTGTGTGGGTGTCCCCTCATTTGTTCTGACATATGGATCATCCCCGAGCTCCACATCATCACTGGATACTCTTTTAGTGTTGGAGCTCTTCCAAAAAAAGCTCTTTAAGATGGAAAGTAAACACTCTTGGATTACATTCAGCTTTCTCACCATGACATCACTCTCCGTCACAAGACAGATCTGTTGCACAAGTTGTGACTGTTGATTGCAGAGGAGCTGCTTTAAAGGCTCATATGTCTGTTCCCTCCTGCCAGTTAGAGACCAATATAGAGCCGAGGGAACTTGGCTGAGTGCATTAATCTAAGATTTTTTTTCTTTTTAATTTATGTCTGGACAACTGTAATATAGTTGTTAATTTGTGTGCTGTCTAGGGAGAATATTTTTGAACGGTCAAGCATGTCAGTCTATAGGTTAATTTTATTACTCTTCACTTTACTGCACCATGCATCACCTAGGTAACAGTGCTCCACATTTGGTAATTAACACTCGTAACACCATCAGACAGCATTGCTGTGGAAACACTGTGCCCACCCTTCAGTTTCCCCCCAGGTTTCTGAGTAAGTGGCTCAGTTTTGAACAACAAACCTTATTTAGCATTGTTAGCTTTGTTATCACTGTTAGCATAGCTAGAGGTGCTAACAGTTCACAATGCTAAAAGGGTTTTGCGGCTCAAAATGAAACTTCTTTCTCACTGGGGCTACCAGGGGAAGACCAGATGGTGGCCACCATATCTCCACAGCAACTCCACCCTACCAAGAGGACGGCGTTAGCAGTGGTAATTGCTGATGAGCAGTGCCACTGGCTAAGCTCCCAACCAACCCAGGTGGTGCGCAGCATAGAGCGGCCAAGGCTAACATTGGGCGCTATGTTTCCACATGTTAACGTGGCTAGCCAGCTGTCTGTCAGCAAAGCCAGCAGGAAATGAAATAAAAGGCATTACCATTACACCGCCTGTAAATGGATAGCGCTTTAAAATGCAACGCTAAAACTCACTGAGTCAAAGGAGCGCTGGACTAAAAGGAAAGGCCTCTTGTATTTCACGTCATTTTGGGTTTTCTTCTAAAAAATGAACTGGTTAGTAACCAGTTAAGGGGTGGCGGGCTATCGAAAGCAAAATTAACTAAAACTGACGTCCCTGCTGTTGTAAAATAAGCCTTAGAGCTTTTTCTGTGCTTCTAAATGTTATTTACGAGATGTAACATGCAGCCTCTGATATCTAATGTTAAACATAACAGGATAATTGTGTTGAAAAATTCTCCTAAAGGGAAGTTGGCTTATATATGTTTTTTAGTCTAAACATGAAGTCCTTCCTCTGTAGCCTGTAAAGTGTAATGGTGCAGTCAGTGGAGCTGTTTGTCCACACTAGTATGTCCAGAGCTGGACATTCCTCTGGTGGCTTTGGTCTATAAGAGGAGGGCACTGACAGCACCTTCTGAATAGACGCTGAGTCGCCGGACTGGACCAAAATGTAATTACCTCTCCCTCACAATGTCACACTGCAGACCTGAGCCTGACAGCAGCCTCAAAATGGAACACGCTGGGATTGAATTAACCTCCAGCTGGGAACGGTGTTGTTGTGTGTGTTGGTGTGTGGTGTGAACCACACCTACGCCTTTTCCATGCCTGCAATTCACAGAATTTTCGTGAACCCACACTGTCACACTATTATGCAGCACAGGATCGGTTTTCTAAAATTGCTTGGGCAAGCAGCGCTGTTTTGTGGCATTTTGTGACTTTTGGCCCAGCCAGCCAGCCACAGGAATCGGCTCAGACCACTGACTAGTGTAATACACTCTCACGCCGACACACTTGGCTTTCCAGTTGTGAAATCTGGTAGCAGTAACACAGAGAATATTCTCCCTCCCTGAGCTTCATAGCCTCATTGCTATGTTAAGCCAATAGCTTCAATAGCTCCAGAGCTATTAGAGTCAGTCTATCCGTGTGAGTGACAGTAATTTGCTGCTCTGAGCATAAACCTTTGTCATAGTCTTTAACATCAAACAGATTATGTGCAGTCACTTATTGAGATTGATTAATATTTTCATGATGTGATTTATTTGCTAGGGAGTGTACAGTGTGCGCTGGCTGAAAGAGCTAATGTAATGTAATGGGGACTTAAATGAGCCATTAATCTGGCAGACCCAAGGGTAAAGGGACAGCACAACAGGGAACCTGGGAGCATGATGTAACCAAGATGAGGGGAGCTGCACATGACCGCAAATTATTTGTGCGGTTATTTCATATTTTAAAAAGAATACTTGACATTTAAACTATATTTAGAGGTGGATGTTTTTTTTATGAGACAAAATATGCTTGTAAATCATTACATCAATCAAAAGGCTGATAACACACATGTATCACTCCTTGACAGTGATTTTCTCAAAATGTTCCATCTAAAGCAGTTTATTCATAACATGGGGCGCAGGGGCAAACTGAGACTTTAAAAGGGGATACCAGGTGCTTCAAGATCGGAAATTGAAAATGGAGATAACACTGTGGAGGTGGTGATACACAATTATCTATGGGAGGCGTTAGGTATTATAAATGACCCTGTGAGACCAGAGAGGGAGGTGGAAGCCAGCGAGCTGTCGGGGGCTTCCTGGCTGTATAATTGAAAATCATTCAGACAGCTGTACAGTTTAACCTTGGAGGACCATCGTCTTAGTCACTAATTGATGGGTTGGCATGCATCGGAAAAGTGAGAACTATGTGGGTAGACTTCGAACCTGTGTGTGTGTGTGTGTGTGTCTTCATGGACATGCTTTACAAAACACTGTAAGAAGTTCTTCATTAAAGTGCTTCAATATCTCTGTGATGTCCCTTGACATTTTCCTTGAACCTTTTCTATCATCCAACCACACAACACATATCTGTTGGCGCTGAATCATTGTATTGTGATGTTTTTAACATCGACGCGTGGGCTGATTTCTGAACATCTCTGTGTTTTTCTTTAACAACAACGTTTTCAGGCTCTGCATTCCACCCACCACCACGATACTGTCTGATATTACATATAATCGCCTTCTCAAGTAGCTTGTGTTTGGGACCAATACAAGCCAGAGAGTCTAGTCAGTGAACTCCAGGAAGTAATAGATCTCTCTGGCCAGTCGGAGCAGAATCCTGTCTCCTTCCTCCATGCCGAGGGCCGGAGCAGTGTGGTCGTCTCTTCCCTCATGGAACCAGATGCATTATTGATGGATGGCTGATTGGGAACTCAATTACACAGAGATTACTGGGCTGGCAGACACTGGGACACCGCTACCCTGTCAGAACGATTGAATTAGAGCACAGGAGAGGAGGGAAAGTGTCCTTCAGAGATGTCTCTCCTCTCTCTGCAGACCTCCTGGGGATGCCAAACGGCCACAGCCTAGTTCAGTCTCTGACAGATGACCTTCCCAACAACTGTAGCTGGAGCTGGGCAGCCAGCTGGCTGGGTAGTGCTGCACAGAGCAGTGAGAAGCTTATTACAGGCTAACCAGTGTCTGGACTGTGTGGTGTGGTTGTACATTTCGTGGCTGTGGTTTGTGGTGGATTTTTGCATTTGTGCATGTGCGTGCACATGTACAGGTTTGTGTATTCCACGGTATAATTTGATGTATCAGATGACAGCTGCTCTTCCTTTTAATACTAAAGAAGATGCAATGATGAGAAAGGCTAGGAATGTGAATGTATGTGCATAAATATTGGCATTTCACCAAATCTCATTCATATAACATGGCCCACCTGAATGAGAATTGTGCCTTGCAGGGTCGTATGCTATTACAAGTTTAATGTGAAATCTGGATCGAAGAAGATGAGAGAAGGGGGCCTCGGCATCTGAAATGGAAGCATTCATCTTCCTTTTCTGTTGGTCAGCAAATGTGCTGAAAGGAAAGCAAAAAGCAAGGCGAGAAAAGCTGATCTCGAAGAAGAGAAATCATTTTATACCAGACCACACGGTGAAGCCTATTTCACCCTTTGGTCTGGTACAACTGGCTGTTCGAGGCTTCTGTTTATTGCATTCATCAGTGAAGGTATGGATGACACATCTTATGTGCCTTCACATTTCTTTCTCACTGAGATTTTTCTTAGAGGAAAACTCTATTTATTTTGGACAGTCATTTACAGATGCACTTTTCTCCTTGTATCATTTGTGAAGAACAGCACATGTGTGATCATGGACAAGGTTTTCCATTCCTTAAGTGTCTTCTTGTATTGTGGCTATGTCAGTGTGTCAGTGAAGAGAACGACTCTTGAAAGAGGCCATTGTTCGGGTTCGCGTTGTCAATGGAGACGGGGCCATGGCTAGGATTAGGTGGACAACAGGCAGCTTTCACCAGGCTCCCGCTTTGTCCAGTCCTCCAACAAGCTAGACGCTTTAGAAAAGACACCCCGGTGAGCCGTGCCCTGCTCCGTTGCCCCTGTTTCCCTGAACACTGGGCACGAGTTAGACCCTGGAGAAAAGGTTTAATAAGGACTGGAGAATAGCCATTAGCTCCCTACCAACCTCTGTTGATGGAGGAGAAAATAGAGGGACCAATAGACCAACAAGAACTGTTGGAATCTGTGACAATCACGTAAGGGGAAACTAATTCCTTTTCCTGAGGTTGAGCTTGACTGGTCCACCAATTCTGAGCTGAAACTATACTCCATCAAGAACTTGGCCTCAGTCATTACAAAATGTAAGAAACCGGAGTTTAAAGAAAATTGGAGTGGTTACACATCATCTGATTTATCCCATCTGATCAGTAGACAGTTCCTCACTTATCTAGAGCTGTGTGTGTGAGCTTCTTGATATTTTTCCTTTCTCATGTCTCTGCCAAGCAAGGCTGTACTGGAGCTGTAAGGTTCTGTGTCCACGTTTGGGTTTTTTTTCTGAATGCTAGTGTCTTTTTTCAACTGTTTCCAATGAGGAGAGTGTATGCGGCCACCTAGAGAAAAAACACCGCCTTTTCTTTTATCAGAGTGCTCCTACTTTTCTTGTGCAGCCACTTCATTCTAGTTGAAAGTCTCTGAACTCTCTAAAAAAGGGCACTGGTGTCATCACTGTCACTTCTTTAGCTACTGTCTATCCTAAGCTGTATGAAACTAAGACAAGAAATACAGAAAAGCCCATTTGTTGGAGCAGATTTGCTGGATGTTTTCCTCTTATTACCGTACATGTTGTAAGCTTTTTGTGAACTGTGTAGTCAATCCTCTGTTAATGTAGCATTATGCTACCAAGCTAATGTTTATGTGAAGATATCATTATCATAGAAACAGAGCCCATGCATAGCTTGCCACTGCTTGTCTGCCAAAGAAAAATGCTATTTGGACACGCACCTAAAACTAGACAGAAGCCACGGTTTGGTTAATACACTGGTTCAGTGCGAGTTCAGTACATTGGGGAAAAAACAAATTCACTAAGATGTGTTTCTTTTCATTTATTTTGACAGAAAGTAGTGCAAGTGTCAAAGAAAGACAAAATCTTCTTGCTGTCAACTGCCAATGAAACTGAAAAGTGTCTTGTATGATATAAAATTGAAAATACAAAATAAATATATTAATAAAAAATAAATAAAATAATAATAATATTGTTTTTTAAAGTGTGCATTCAGATTTTGTTTTATCCCACTTTGCTTTTGCATGTAAAGGCTGCTTGATAGCAGCAGCAATAAGGAGTTGGGCTCTTGTTTTTCTTTGTTCTTACCAGTGAAAAGCACATCTGCATGATGCTGTCAAATGTGCATTAGCATGTTGGATGTGTTTCTGTTCACATAGCCTAAAATGGTTGAGTAACATTGACACACCATCTTCGTCTGATACACAGCTCTCTCTGCGGTGTTGTTATGGTTGACCAGGAAGCTGCAGGCAGGTGTTACAGCTTCTGTGTTTTATTTGCACTCGCCATAATGTGACTGGCTTGTACACCAATACAATTGTTGTGCTAACGATGGTAGCTGTTGCTAATGACGCACAGCCAGAAGTTTCTGGGCGGAACTTGCACTTGTAATATTTGGATCCACATTATATGTGTCAGTCTACATACCGTATAATCTGAGTGTGGCACAAATCATGACCTTCGTACTGTGATGGTACAAAACAAACACACAAACCATTACAGCTCTGTATGTGCACACACAAATGACCAGTCTTATTTATAAAAGTCATATTTCGTCCCAGTGAGGTCCGGTCTGGTGTCACTGGATGCAGTCTCTCACACTTTGCTATTTTGCATTCAGATGGCAAACATTGATTTCCCTCATGCCTTCCCTGCATATATGAATTGTCTTTTCAAAATTAAATCAATTTTCAATCAATTTCCTAGAAGTCTTTTCTCCCATCTATCAATAACTGCTGGTTTGAGAGGATGGCCATTGAGCCATAATTAAGTGAGATTTTATTCACACATACCTGTACGACTCTAGTGGCCAGACAGAGCTGATTTGATCAATATCTTATAAATTATTTCATAGAAAACAAGCCAGAGGTTTATCACAGTTAACTGCAAGATGTTCTTATTTGTGATAATTGACATATAACCATAGTAGCATTTTAAACAATCGACTTTTGCCGCTAGGTGCTTGTCATTAAAGCCAGTTTGTTTTGATTTGTTGGTTTTCAGCACCAGCTTGTTTTTGTACTATTTGTAACACTTCTGTGACTGTGAACAAACTCCAGGATAAAGTTTCTTTCAACCAGCTGAGTGGGCTGAAAGTGCATAGCGTGCTCTATGAGTCATTGTTCAGCCTTGTGCCAAAAGAGGGAATCCACTCGAAGATTTTTGAAATAATGAATACATTCATGCAATTTGCAGCTGACCTATTCACAGTGAATAAATACATGCATTATTTAAGGAAATCATCTTCATTAAGTAAGCATTTTTGTGAATTAATGTCAGTGACTTTAGCATCAAGTTACAACTTGCCTCAGTAAGCAAGGTTCTGTTTTGCATCAGTTATCATTTTTGATCAACCTGCCCTCATTTGTAGGACATAAGAGGAGTGTGCCTCTTCTACATGTCATTAGATACATATGTGACTTTTAATTGGATTAAAACATGCCTCTGTAGATACAAAGAGAAAAGGGCAGTTGTACATTACACCAGTTCAGTGGCCGGAAACAGACTGAGGGAACTCTGAGGTTAAACCACATTTAGTGTCTTATTGATAGTAACTAGTGTTAGGTCCTGCAGCTAGTGGATTAGCTCACTGTCTTCATTTGCAGCTTAAAGTTTGCAGGCTGAAAGGATGCACATGCATGCACGCACACACAGGCAACCCCACAAGCAGCACTCACCATCTAATTGCTTTTCTTTGCCCGTGATTTCAGCTGTTTTCATTGTAGATCGACATGAGAGGCATTAAGAGCTATCGTCCAAATGCCAGTAAACACTATAATGATCCACAGAGCTGATGTGTGGAGCTCCACATCTGGAGTTAATGTTCAACTCCATAAGGATTGAGAAACAAACCTAAGACACTAAAACAACACAAAATACCCACACAGATTGTAATTTGAAACAGCTAAAGCCCGTTTAAAATCTAAATTCAACTCCAAGACCTCCATATGTCCAAAGACCTGTCTCCATGCCCTCAGACTGCGTGCCTAGCATGGCGTGGAAAGTTAAGGTTTCACAGTTCCCAGTGTCACATGTCCCTCTCCAGATTAGCAACATGCATGGACGTGACTAGAGACCCTCTGACACTACAGGTTCATACCAGTGTAACAGAGAAAGTCCATGTGTGTTGTGATGTATTGAGAGTTAGATTGCTGTGTTCAAACGTGTTTAAAGAGTTTGTTCGGTTGGCTTTGTCTGTAGCTCTTCTCTGGTCAGAGGTCATGATCAGCTGCATAAAAGTAAAGTGAAAAGAGTTTCTCTGTAAAAGCCACTAATATAAAATCAAGAAACTGTTGTTGAATGTGAGAATTTGCAGATGCATTTCTGTGGCTTGAAAGAGAAAAATCAATAGAACTTCAACAAAAACCTGAAGCTTTTAGCAGCCAGCTAACAGCCGCGTGTTTTTCAAACGCTCACCCACGTCTGAAGTGTGAAGCTATTCATCGACCTGTGGAGTCTGTGAGTGTCTTATCACTTCAGAGCGGTAAATCTGATGTGTCTGTTAAGTTTTGTGAATGACCTCTGTGGTGTGTGTGTATGTGCTGCGTCAGTATCTGTGAGCGCTGTCACTGTGTGGAGCCATGCCACAGGGTTTAACCCCTCTGGATTGATCTCCAGGTTGCTCTGGGCTGCCGCCTAATTCTCCAATTTTCAGCTGTTAGAGATAGAATTGGAATAATAAACAGCTGAACCTCCCACTAATAATCCTGCTGACCCCCCCATCGGTGGCTTTCTCACACACACACGCACACACACTTTGTCCCTTCCTCCACTGCTCAACCAGCCCTCTTCAGGGCAACTGGGGCTGGGGTAGAGTTTCTCACTCTGCCCTAATCTCAGCCAAAGCCCCGGCACTCGTTCCTCTGCTCTAATGAAATGATATCGGCCAACCTGGGAGCCTGGAACTGATTATCACACACACACACACACACACACACACACACACACACACACACACACACACATACACACACACATACAGACACACATGCGCATTAGTGGATTGTTTATGGATTTGTGAAAGCACACACAATCCTTATACACGCCTCTCAACGTAGGCATTTTGCAAACTCAACTTCGTATCCGTGGGTTGCTTTACAACATCCTGTTGTTTCTCATGACTCATAAAGCTTTTAGATGATGTCACAGGAGGGTGGGAATTACAGGAAATTCCATTAATGTGTGTTTTGAGAAACAAAATTTGCCTGGCATCTTTTTTTGTCCACAAGCCTACCTGTTTGAAGTTTAGTTCCCCAAAAGTGGTGTTTTGGTGTGGGCAGTTCACGCAGTCCTGGGAGCAGTTAGTCTCCTGCAGTCAGACCTTAAGTCTCATACATGAAGTCTAGTCTGCTCAGTTCATATAGCTGTGTACAGCCTTCAGATTCACAAACCTACAACCTCTACAACCTCAATTAACTGTTATGTCAATTACAGTGTCTATAGACTAAAAAATAAAACATGTGCATTGTTTTTTTATGTATGCTTGCAAGGCAAATAATGAGCATTTCACTTATTATTGTTCTTTCTGGAATTACACAAATATTTTTGAGGTTTTTTTAATGGCTTTTTGTCAGGGCTGCCTCCTGAAGTCAAAGATTCAAATCACCATCCAGAGATTTTTTTTAAATCAAGCAGTCCTTTTCATTTTTTAAATTAATTGATTTATTTCTCAGTCAGTGTGTGGTGTGTACTGCACACTGACTGTAGTGAGATGTTTTAGTCCCCAGATCTAGCTGCAATGTGAGTGCTCCTCGCTTTTATGTTGCTCTCCTGAGCAGGCAGCTGCAGACTCAGAACCAGGATGAGTCTGAGTGAGACAAGAGCAGCTGCTCAGAGGAAAAGAAGCTTTGCCCAGTCCGGCTCAGAGATAACATTATCTTCTGCCTTTTGTTGAGAAGTGGTGAATTTACAGCTCACAGTAACTTAATATGATACAGTCTCCTGCTTTTTTTCAGTATCTAGAGTGGCCAAAAAATGTTGTTGCAGATTTCTGATCTGTCATTAGCATAGTGTGCATACATTAGCTTGTTTACAATATTACATGAATGTTGCTTTAATTCGGAACATTCCACTGAACCCTGTTTAGACTCTCAAACTCTTTATGATAAAAAAGGAATGAAGAATTGAATATTCACATTAAACAACCAAATCCAATTCGACTGACATAATTCTGACTCAGATACTCGGCCCTAGTTTTTGCAAATCTGTCACACTGACAACACCCTGTGGGTAATATTTTTAATTAAAGACACTTTTTGTAGGTAGCTTTTGAACATGGTCAGCAACACTGTAGATCAGACTTCATGTCTGAAGATCAGAAATCTGACTGTGTTTTTTACTAAACTGAAGCTGCTGTGAAAGTTGTTGAATTACCTGACAGCAGCTGACAGACTAACATGTTTTAAACATTGACAGGAAATAACATGTTTGTTGGCCTCAGCAGTTTATTATGATAAGAGTTAAGCTAGGGCTTGACAGTAACAATAGCCTAGGTTGCCATTGGCAACTATTTTGAGAAACTGGCAACTGATTCTTGATCCTGATCCTTTGGTTGCCATCAGTGGTAACCACTCGTTACATAAAAATAAGGGACAGCAAACAGCAAAACGTGCACCCCAAAATACAAACTTTTAAATATTTTTTGCATTAGTGATATTAAAATATTGCTGCTACAGTCAAAACTGGAACCAGACAACACTGCACATGCATTGGTACATTAACTTACTTCGATGGATCTAAGGTTGGAATCAGCACAAAGGTCAGGACAACCAAAACTAAAAAGGAGAAAATGAATGAACAAGCAACTGGTGACTTGCAGAACTCATTTTTAAGGGAAAACAGCAGCACTGCTGGTGTTTTATATACCAGGATTTGAGGGTAGGCACATTAACTATAACACTTTGGATTCAAATTCTGTACAGTATCAGATAAAACACAAACTACAAAGAATTTTGTTCAATTACTGTAATAAAGCTTTCAAACATTTGTTTATGTCACATTTTAATTATTAAGCTGATGTAAGACTGTATCTTATTACTCTCTAGTATCTTTATTACTCAAAATATAAGCTGAGTCAAAGTGGCACAATATTTTCAGTTTCGGCAACCAAAAGCTGATTCCTGGATGCCAGCCTGGCAGCCGCTTGTAAGGACGCATTCACACTGGCGCTATTTGGTCCGCTTTAAACGAACCCTGGTCTGCTTCCATGAGCAGTTTGGTTCGTTTGAAGTGGTGTGAACGCTCATTCAAACTCTGGTGCGGACCAAATGAGTGAACCTTGGTCCACTTGAAAATTGGGGGTCTCGGTTTGCTTGCAAGTGAACCCTGGTGCGGTTCGCTTACAGTGTGAAATGCAAACTGACTATCCAGCGAACCAAAGAGAGTAAGTGACGTAGAGCGCAGTGCATTTTGGATGGGAAAAAAACAAAGGCAACAGCGCAAACCTGAGAGAAGCAGAGGTAAAAAAAAGAAAAAGTTGGAAAATGTCTCGCGGGCAGACGTGGAGTAGTGAGGACACAGAAGCCCTGAGACTGCTTAATTTGGGATTACTCCATTGTTTTTGTGGCGACCAAGCCAGCTGAAGGGGGTGGATTTCCGTTTTTGGTCCTGGCCAATTGATGAGCCGGGTTTTCTTCTTCCTTGTGCTTTTTTTCTTCCTGGTCAGTGGTCGTTTCGGGCAATACCGCCGCCAAACCAGCAGCTGTTGTAACTGCGTGACATTGTCCATGTGGATTGGTCCTCTTTAAAAAGTGCAGTGTGAAAGTGAACCATACCAAATGAAGGTGTGAAATGTTTCGGCATTCCCCGCTCAATCGAACCGAGTCCCCCGGACTATCCTGGTTCCAGTTTGTCAGGTGATTTGAGACATGTAATGTGACAGGTTCAAAATATATGAATCACCTCACACAGTCACACTGCACAAATTTGGCAGCTGGTGTACGCCATCACTGTCCTTTCACACATGGCCTTACACGCCATCACAACTTTGCAGTTTAAAGTAACTTTGCAGTAAAGGAGGTCGATTCTACTGTACTTTCATAGTAAAATTACAACTTTGATTCTCTCACTCTCAGACAAGAAACTATGTCCATACAGCTATTAAGTGTGATATTCTGCTTAGCTAATCACCCTGTGGGGCTGTGCTGCATGCAGATTTTCATTTAACCCAATTAAATATAAGCCTGATTCATCAGTTTGGCTCGATGGAACCAGCTGACCTGCTAACATAGTTCATCGTTGGGCGAACAACCTGCTGAATGGAGGTGTTGAGTTGACATGCCCCAGGCGTATGAGGTCAAACACTAGCGTGTTGACCTGTACCCTCTGTCCATTCAGGAGTCATTTTAAGCCTGCCATGGCTCTTTTGTCTGCCTCTCATATCTCTCCATTAACCTCAAACCACCAGGCACCTACGCAGCCCTCCAGCCCTGACAGTAACCCATGTCACACATTGTCTACTGGACTGAATGTCCTCTGAATGTTTTGGGAGCCTGAGCTGTCACAAGTGTGCAGAAATATCTTAATGCTTGTCAAAGAAAGGGGCGGGACCTTCAAGACTGACACCTGTCAAAATCAGTCCTGCGACTGGGGAACTAGTCTGTGCAGGCATACCGTCTCTGTCTAATTCAAACTCTTTTTCAGTCTTATTTTTCTCAGTTTTTGGCTCGTCTCTTGTCCTGGGGCCCTGAAGTCTTTGTGCTCCAGTAGTGCTGGGCTCAGCAGGCTGCCTGTGTCCACACACTGCTGCCTCAGCACTAATAAGGCAATAGAGTGATAGAGAGAGCGCCAGAGTTGTCTGCTTTCAACATCCCTACTCAACCGTACTCTCACCTAACCCCCCACAGAGACACCATTAGCAAATCTATTGAGGATCCCATATTAGGGAAAACATTAAGGAGTCTAATTGTGGCTCTGAACTGGGACTTACTGGGTGTGTTAAGTTTTGTAACCACTCTAATGAGTTGCAGCGTATCCTCCAATGGGTTTATTGCCCTACATTCCAATTTGAGCCATGTCACTGACCACTGGGGCATCTACTAAAATAGCTCAACCCACATGTCTTTGCATTTTTAGAGGCCATGTGTTTTAAAGATAATTACGGTTTATGACTACTTTTTGATTTTGTTTTTGTAGTTTGGGCAATCAGTTCAATCTGTAACAGCACTGTACTCACTAAGTACCCTGGGAACACCCTGACACTGACACAAGAGAGTCTGACAAGCAAGAAACACAAGCTGTCAGACGATCACATAGCTTGAAAACAAGCCAAGATTGCACAGGAAGCTGCGCATTGTGTGTCCCCTACGTCAAGGCGGGTCTAAGTGGAACCAGGAAGATGGCTGGCAAACTGATAGATGTTTATAATGGACTGTTTGGGTAATAATTCTGCTCGCTTACATTTTATCTTCCATTCAACTTTGACTTGATTATTATCATGTAGATGCATACAGCTCATTCTGAGGTAACATAAATACAAGGATTCTTGGTTTCAGGTGATTATACACTAAAGAAGACATTCTTATTTATTATATTCAATTTCTGCCAATATATTCCCCTAAATCCTACTCACTGAACCATTAAGGATAAATGTGAGAAAGTAAAATCACAGCACAGGATGATTAATTTCACGTCAGCTGGACACCAGGCTGCTCTGAGAGCAAACACTTTCCGTAATGCTGTCACATGATGGGGTGCATGGGATGCTCTGGACACCAAACATATGATCACAATGTCCCTCTCTATTTTCGGCTGGTCTGCTCACTCTATGTACTCACTCGTACGGGAATATATGTGCTGGAAGGTGCTGTGTGTGTGTGGTATCCTGTAGCTTGTGCAACACTGAAACATTGAAGCTTGACTGGAGTACCGGCTCCGTGTAACAGGAGGAGATGACTTGGCCATGTGGCCCTAAGTGTGGCGCTAAAAACAGCCTGACAGCTGTGTGTGGAGAGTCGAATGAATGAAACGGGAGCAGCACCTGACCATGAGATAGAAGGCGTGACAAGAATATTGAATCATATAGATATAAAATATACTTAACACTTTATTGTAGTAACTAGAACTATTGTATATCTATCTTTTGGAGTGAGTTTTACTGTGAAAATCAGAAACCTACTCATCTTAAGAGCGAAAACATGTTATACACGGGGTAGAATCCTTCTTTTCTAATTAATAACATGACAGTTACTGATCCGAATACTGCTCCACTACTTCAACACTTCAGCAGGGCTCCACTTGTTTGCTGTCTTACAAGGTGGTTAACGGACATGGCTAGCTTCAAGGAAATCCAAGGTTGTCTTATTTGCAGGTGTTGTCTTCTTAACTGACGTATGTCTTTTGTGTGTGTTGTTTTTTTCCCCCATCTGATAAGTTGGTAAGTAGATTGCCTACCCTTGTAGATTTTGCACATTAACATCCTTCTTATGAATTTTAAGACCTGCTGAGTGAATAAAATGTGTGGTTTCTGGGAGAAGACCAACCTGATCCATGATATGCAGTATGCCAGTCATGAATCAGGGTTAATTGAGGACAGGACTTCTGGATTGCAAGTGACTGGAGAGCTGTCACTAGAGGTTCAGCTAGCTGTGAATCAGTAAATGCCTTCAAACCACAGGCTAGCTGCTTGCTAATCCACATAGTGTTGTTTTCTCTTACTAACCCTGTCACATACAGAAGATGGAACATTAAGGTGTGGCAGCTGTCGGGTTGTTCAAAGGCATCTTTGAAGGAGTTGAGCTGAGGTCACAAAAATGTTATGTAACAATTAACGTAACATTTTTTCTGCTACTACTTTAAGTAGTGCACAAGCTTTTTAAAAAGTACTGATCGAATAGTCCTTTTTAAATAAGGATAACTGCCTTAAAGAGGGTCCTCCATCACGCGGGCTTTGCCTTTTATACACTGAACCAAACAACACTGTCTGGAATAATGCTGTTCCAGTGTGTGATAATTAGATCACATACTGATGTTCTGGTAGCAAAAGACAACAATATCTACGTCTTGTGTGACATATAAGCCAACATATTCTAATTCACACCTTGTCACATATTTGAAGTTTTGGTCATGGACTTTCCACGTCCACATACAACATGCAAGGTACTCTGGGTGAGTTGGTTGTTGACGTTTGTGGACACTGTGTTAAGTTCTGCCTGTTACATGCATTGTCTTCTTTCAAGATACACTTTGAAATATCACAGGAAATTTGACGTTTACATACAGTTTCTTTCAAAATAAACACACTACGTCGGTACAACACTGCGAATTGATGTTTTTTTTCCTTCAACAACTAATACACATGCTTGGGTTTACAACAAAACCACATGGTCAGGTTTAGGAAAAAATAACAGGGTTTGGCTCTAGAATTTCATGGGGCACCAACACCGCTCTCTCGGGTGAAAGTCAGTGTTTGTTGGACCCATCCACCGCTACCCACCCACGCCCTTTGCACTTTTGCTGCCTAAACCTTCGTCCTTTCCCCGTGACGCTGCCAGGCGCTGTTAAACTTTAACGGCAACCAGCTGCGTATCATGTCGACATTAAAGGACGCCTGTTTCGTTGGTTTCTGACACCCCAAGTCACTGCCCAAGCACCGGATTTCAATGACTTTAGAGTGAGACCCGGCTCACTGAGCAGTGTAAAATAATTTTAACTTGGAGGTAAGCATCAGTAGTAACAGTACATGAATGCATTTTTTTTGCCATTATATCGTTTTTAACTCCTGTTACTAGGCAGCCTACTTTTGTGGTAATGTTCTTCCAATAACACTTGTTAAGTTCAGGCCCACAGGGAGTGTGCAGCGCTTTGAAGCCTATTTTCATAGTGGTCAAACAGTGTAATTACACCATCATGTGATGCCATGTAGACCAGAGAGACTTTTTCCTATTGCGTTAGGATTAGGGTCATGGTGAAAGAGATGTTAGTAAATAAATGGATACATTTTTAGAGCATCACTACACCCCCAAAATGACTAGTTTCACTATCAGAATTGGATCCATTTGGTCTGATAACGTTAAGAAAGTCTAGAAGAGCTGCATGATCGAATCATTCTATCCCTATTAAAGTTAGTGAAGGGCTAAATCGGAAATAGGTGGCTCGGTCTCACTGAAGTCTCTAGTGAGCCACACAGTGCGGAAACAGTGCTAATCGTCGGATGATTTCATACCAAGCTTTGTTTGGCTTCATGCACCACTGAGCAACTTTCGTCAAAATAAATTGAAGCCCACCCCCAAGACATCCATGTGTCTTTATACATCCGTGGTTGACTTCTGCTTATCCACAGAATATCCTGTTTTTGCGCCCCCTAGTGTTTCGGAGCATTCTTGTAGCTCAGGCACTATCTGCTGAAGCCTGCGCCATGGTGTCTTGCGCAAGTATAGACAAAGCTTAACACACATGGTAAGGCGGAATAACGGCGCTACATTCCCACCTTGAGCAGGCTGTGTAAAAGGTACTGCTGATAATTTTCAAGTAACCTGATCATCAACTGTTTAAGTTGGTTGGAGAAGAGTTTGTTCCTTGTTGTGTTTTCACTACAGTCTCACCACTGTTCTTTCGGCTGTTTCTCAATCCTCCAGGAGCAAATCAGACTAACCCTGGTCATTTCCCTCCAACCAAAATTCCCTCTCTCCACTGTCCTCTGTGTACAAGCTTCAGTAAGATCACCCTCTCTCCTCCACAGCGCGATTGGTCAGTCCCCCCATCCTCTCTGCTGCCCTCCCCTCATTCTCTCTCTCTCCCCCTACTTAAATACTTTTAGCATAAAGAGAGAGAAGGAGGGGAGGGAGAGGGGGATGGGAGATCCATGGGGGAGGGGAGCTGAGAGCTCACTCTGTTGTCACTGGCTGGAGAGAGAGAGGGAGAGGGAGGGAGGGAGAGAGAGTGGAGTTGTGTCCCATATGTGGAAAAAAAGCATAGCAGTGCACACACGAGTCTGGTCTGCTCCAGGGATTATCGTAGCACTTTCAGATCTGATGGAGGACATGCAGGCATGAATAGGTAAGGCTGCCTGTCTTCTCTGCATCTCTGTGTTGATCTGCTGTCAGAGCCCGCTGCTCTCCCCGCTGTTTGACTTGGCTCCGCTGGCTGGCTCAAGTTGGAGGAGGACCGGAGCTGAGCGTGTTGTGGCAGCTCTCCTCTTTGGCCACTGACCATGAGACATTTCCCTGAGCAAACCAAACCTCCGAACTCTGCCTTCTCCTCTCAGCCTGTCTCTGAACTGTGCTGGAACAGAGCTGTGTTTGTTATAAGTGGAAGCTGTGGTTTGCTGCCGTAGCGCAGTTAGTTATTCTGGGCTGAGTGTTAAAAGTTGACTGTCAGTTAGAGCAGAGGGGGTCGTAGTCTGAGGCAGTGTTGTACGTGAAGCCTGTTGGTGTCCAGGGACAGCCGTGTGGTCATTGCGTAATTTCTTACATATTTGCCATTTCATATGAATGGTGTATGAGTGAATGTAAACTGTTATTGGCTCATGTGATTTTAGACATACTAAGAAGGATAGAGCCTCTGTGTCAACTGTAATCATGTGCAAAAGCAGTGAATGTAAGTTGTATTACTGCTGTTAATTTCATACACCTGAGTTAATGTGTTTTGCTTGTAATTTTTTCCCAGTAGCTACAGTAGCTTAATATTTTCATATAGATGGACTGTATTTTACGGGAACATTTACATATTTATTTGTAGCTAAAAATGTTTTCAAACATTTTATAAACTGGAGGACAATTTCAGATATCTCTCTATTGTTTTTACACTATATTTTCTTTACCTATCACCTTTGCACCAGTGTGGATAGA
The DNA here is from genome assembly GCA_019142605.1 of Cephalopholis sonnerati. Taxonomy (NCBI): domain Eukaryota; kingdom Metazoa; phylum Chordata; class Actinopteri; order Perciformes; family Serranidae; genus Cephalopholis; species Cephalopholis sonnerati. Next base: position 22,054,911 of record JAGQAX010000011.1, on the reverse strand, counting down.
AATTTTGCTTGGTGTCCACAGAAAAGAATCCAAATGGCTGCTATGAAAAAAACTATACTTTCAGAGTTGCTCTAATCTCATGGGTTTGCTCAGAGAGGTGCCTCATATCAAAATAAAACAATGGAGGATTAAACTGTCTTTAATCTGTGCATGATTAAACTATGACATTTATAACTCAAACCAGAATACAGATAGTCTGTATTTCACTTTGACAGGTCTTTATAAATAGACATAGTGTGTTCATTTTTTTGAATAGTAATTTAAATTTTCAGACAGATTAGGACAATAAGTTTAATTTAGATAACTTTCAAAAGTGAAATTTTGTCATTACAGGAACATTTTTTTCCTCTGTATTTTGCTCATGCAGCCCCAGAAGTGTTTGGTCTGCTAAGAATGCAGTCTTTATTGCCCCAGTGCACAGAGCAATGGTATGCATGAGTCTTTTTGTGAGGCAGATTTAGAAAGCCCTCTTTAGAGGCTGAACGCAGCTTCACAATCAGCTTAATGCCTGCCTATAATGAATACCCTTGTGTGTGTGTCAATTTGGCAGACTGTGTGCATGTGTGCATGTGAGTGTGTGTGTGTGTGTGTGTGTGTGTGTGTGTGTGTGTGTGAACTTAGTGTTACACTGATAGGGTTCTCAGGTTGTCAGTAATTCTATCATACTCTGGGTGAATTCTGGTCCGTGTTTGTGTGTGTGTTTAGGTTTGTGTTGCCGTGTGAGCTTGTGTGAAAGGGTTGGTTGACATGTGAGTGTTTGTCCAGACATTGTGCAGCAGCCTGTAACTGCCTCTCTCTCTCTCTCTCTCTCTCTCAGGGCTGTTCTGTTGTCAGTGCGAGCTCATGCTAGTGATGGACTACAGCCGGACGGACGCTAACCTTAGCTGGCGTTCACAAAACAGCATTCCTCCTTACTGAGACCAGCTCCACAGAATGCTGAGTCCTATTGTCCCCTATAGTGAGTACACTCTTCTTTCTCTCTGCACGCCCCACTCGACTTAGTTGGACTTTGCCTAAATCAATGAGCCCCTGCTGCAAAAATAAGCATTAGTGAACACTGTGTTCTGTAGTTTGCAAACAGAAGGAAAAAATTCACAGCTAACTGTGCAAATGTGCAAGCCTCAGAGCAGAAACCTGACTTTTTCCTTGACGCGCACTGTGGAAACGCTAAACCCCGGGCACCAGCCCTGTCTGAATGTTTCATCACCATCCGGAAGACACAGAAGGGGGAAGGAAGAGGGACAGAGGGAGGTTGCAGGGCTGATGGTTTAAGCAGGAGAAACCCCTCCATTCTGCCAGTGTCATTTTACCAATACAGCTCAGGACTTACCACCACACACGCTGCCCCCCGCTTCCCCCCCTTCTTTCCCTTTTCTCCCTTCAATGCTGACCTAATAACTGACGTGTCCAGTTTTGGCCTCCCCCCTTTGCACCCTCCCACCAGGTTTCATTTGAGTCCAGTGCGCTGGCTCTCCAAAACAGCATTGTTTGCCGGCCAGCATGGGGCTGCCTCCGTGGCCTCGGCCTCAACAGCCCCTTTTTCCCAGCTCTTTAACTCGCCTCAAAGGAGCATTATCGGCATGACAGTTACAAGAAAAGAGGGAGAAATCAAACAGAATTTAAAATGTATTACTTCATAATGGATAGTGAAAACCTAAGATCTGTTTCTTAGTTTCCAAAAAATGTATTGCAGAGGATGTGTGAGGGAAGTGTGTGGGTGTGAGAAATCATACTGGGCAAAACAGCCTGATTTAAGCATCATGAGCCGATGTTTGACAGTAACCATGACACTTTGTTTGCTTTTTGTAAATTTCACTCTTTAAATAGCCAGTGTTATTATTTGACCACTCATAAGGAGTGGAATTTCGAATTGTTGCCAGCCGAATAAGTAGTTGACCTTATGTGTTGTTATGAAACATGTCTCTCACAAGTGGCTCTCGATGATGTTGATTTAATGCCTGCTCTCCCAGAACATGTTATGTTTTTTCCCATTAAAAGATATTTATAGCTGTAAATCCAATTAAGCTGATTTGCTCAAATAACACTGATGGACCATTAATTTGTAGGAACATGCATGCATGCTTATGTTTCTTCCTGTCAAGGCCTGTTTAAGTAGTCGTTCCATCAGCTCCCTGCACCCTGCTAGTCCACACTAACTGAACACACTCTCCCTGCTGCTAAAGTTGACAGCACGTCCAAGAATGTCACAGACTGCTGGTGGAATAGTTAGCATGCCTTCAGAGCGGGCACACTGCTGGTCCTTCATGGGAATCTTCCAGTACACTACGTACTTGCCTTTGTGTGTGATTTGCTTTTATGATCCGGACGCACAATGCTGGTGTTCATCTGCTCTGTCGAGAAGCTTCATGGTTCTTCGTGTACAGAGTAGCTCTGTTTTGCAGAGCTTCTGCAGCGCTGAGATCGCTTCAAAACAGCCTGCCAGTGTGTGTGTGTGTAGACAGAGGAAACGTATGAGCGCACACGGCAGTGTTAGGTAGTCACGTTGTTTACTCTCAGGCCAGTGACACACAAACACACCCCTGTGCTCGCTGGTGACACTGCAGCTCACTGTCTTTTAGTTAAAGACTGTAGTCATGATTCTGCTGAGCAAAAATACGACCGTGAGGGACTTTGCATATGTGCAGGATATGTGAAGACTCTCACCCCCATGTTGGAATCTCATTTGTGGGAATGTGGAGCATTCCTGCTTCCCAGTGTTACTTCTGACTCCTGCCGTAGCCATTTCTGTCCCTGTACATAGATGGTCCCAGTGTAAAAATGCACGCTGTTAGGACAGGTACACCAACCAACTCTATTTGTTATCAGGAGCTCTGAATAATCCAGTGTCAGAGATTTAGATCCTACATTCAGCCAGTGTATGTGTGTATGTCTCATTCTTCTTCGGCGTGTCCGGCCTTGGTCCTCGTCTCCGGCCAGTCCGGAGGACTTCAAGCTGGGGCGAGCAGCCACGGCCGGACCTGAGAAGAAACCTGAGAGAGATTCCAGGGGCCATGGATACTCCTGGAGGGATTTGGTGCAAAGAATCTGTAATCTGCACTTCAAACACACTCTTAAATCAGTCCCAGGCCGCCAACCCAGGAGTGCCCTAACTCTTGTTTCTGGGGCCCCCGCTGGTGTAGCGATACTTTTTCTTTTAAAACACACTCGCTCTCTCACACACACACACACAACAACTACACACAGGAGTCCAGATCTGGCAGTTTTTATAGCTCTCCTCTGACTGACCCCTCTCCCTCTCCTTTCTCTCCCTGGCTCTGTTTTTATGTTTTGTGCAAGTGTCTTTGTGAATGACTCGGCTAAGTCATGGAGTAGTTTGTATAGAAAAAAAGAAGGAGTAGATCTCATCCTGGCCCCTGAAGTAGCAGGTTGGAGGGCTCCGCCAGCGTCCATCCCTACTGTAGGCAGAGTGGTATGAGTGCTGCAGTGGAGGGGCCTGTGAGGCCCTTCAGTAAACACACAGCCCGCTAAAGTGTGTGTGAATAAGAGACGGGATCATTAGTGTAGGGTGTGAATGGGCTCTAATTAGCCTCCAGTGTGTGTGGTTGTGTGTGTGTGTGTGTCTGTGTGGATGTTTGCATGTGTTTGTGTCCGCAAGAAAAGAAGGTTAGGGAACCAGGGTCCTGTGAGTCCACTGGCCCTGTGCTCTGTCTCTCTGAGGGTTCATCAGCTCATTAAGGAGACCTCCGCTCCCGTTAAGGGCCCAATTAAGAAGCAAAGGTGGTGAGGCTCATTTGGATGGCAACACTTCACTGGATTCCTGAGGCAGCAGAATTCAGAGCTTGACAATGAGACACAACTTCTTTCACACCAGCGCAGCTAATTAGTAAATAGGCACGCTTGAGAAATAACATGCTTTAATCGTTATGCCATTAGGTGTTTGTAGTGCAGTGATCATAAAATCCACTGCCACAGAGGGAAGTGTGGCTGTTGATATATTGAGCTATCTCTAATTTGTGTGTGTACTAACAGAAAACAACAAATCCCAGAGCTGTCCATGTGCTGCGAGTACAAGCTGGGAGTGCAGAGGGGCCGGGGGATTTGGACAGAAAGGAGGGAATTCAGAATGCTCACTGGGAATGGGGGGAATGAGGGAGGTGGAGAAGCAGGGAATCTGGGAAAGAAGGAGATTGCAAGGAATAGATAGAGCTGAGGAGGGGGAGATAGAGCAGAGATTGGGCGAGTGAGACAGATGGAGGGGGTGATTGGTCATCACAGAGCCTTAGGACAGCTGTTCTTTGATATATTAGTGGACACAATGCCCTAAAGCCAGCCTGCAGTCACAGAAAATAGGGACCCTGTTTTTCTTGAGGGGGGGTAGTGGGTAGTGGGTCTGCCATTTGTGGACATGCGTTAGCAGACACGGGGGATGGGGGAGTTGTTTCTAAAATTACGAGCATGAAGTGACGCATCCAGCAATTATTCCGGAGGCTTTCTAGTTTTGGAGAGTGCTGAGAAAAAGGCTGTAAAATGAGCACGCTCTGAGATGGGAGTTTGCTTTTTGCTGCACTATCATTAGCAATTCTAAACACGTTTGTCAATTAATCAATGTTTAACAAATGCCATCAAGTAGTTTGGCTACTGCTCCTCTCCATCCACTCTGCAAAACAACAACTTTTAATGACACTCTGAATATACGTTCACCGCTAATAAATTGGGAGATTTACCACAGAGAAGCTGATTTTGCTCTGTTTATCCTCACTATATTTATTACAGACAAGGATGTAATGATTTCATTATTCTCCTCAAAAACTCAGTACGATGATGTCCTTCTCTTCTAATAAAACCATATTAGCTGCACACGCTGACAAAAGCTATTCTGACAGCTGGCCTGAAACACTCCCAAAGGGGGATAAAACAAAAAATAGAGTAAGTCAAAGTGTCATTCTGATACATGGAGTACAGATAGCTCTTTCCACAGAGAGAGGAAGGTACAGAGGTAAGGAGAGAGAGAGAGACACGCATAGAGGACATCCCTCAATGCCACTGCAGGAGATGGGCTCCTTCCTCCTGGGATTGGACTGGTGAGGCGTGTTTGAAAAGAGCTGCGTCTGCTCGTGTGCTGGGCAGCAGGTGTGAAAACTCCCCACCAGAGCTCCCGCACTCTTCTGTTATTACATCTTTTTAGGGCCATGAAAGAAGGAGCAGATGAGCCAGAGGGAGCGAGAGGCAGAGTGGGAGTGTGGGATTGTGTTTCTTTTGATTGATAGCAGCCCTGTGACTAACGCATAGATTTATAATAATTCTCCTTAGCAACGCCCAATTATGCATGTCTGATAAATTATGATCGCTGTTGTCCGGTGTGAGCATTAACCCTGTCTTAAGGCGCTTTGGGAAGAGGCTTTGGGACTGACCTCGAACTTCCTTCCGCAGCTTTTTGACAATACCTCACACGATTATTCAGCATCTGAGGGGTAATACTGCAGGAAGGAACTTAAGCATAATTCACAGTATATCTGATATAATTCTTCAGTATGTTTCTGGAAACAGCAAGAGCTGATAAAATGTGTGTTTTGTACCGAAGTGAGAGAACATCCAGAGACAATTTTCCACTGTCTCCACCTGCCACGCTGTGAAATGTGGCCGGCCTCTCAGATTGGTGTTTTTATGACGACCAGGTAGTATGCAGCGGCAGGGCGGCTGCAGCCTAGTGAGAATGCCCTGCTTGATATTAGTGTCATAAATCACAGTGAACTTGAGAACAGCGGACTTAAGGGGTTTCAAGAGTGAACGACAAATCAAGATAACAAACAGCGATAAATAACACACTCTGAGTGCTACTCCCTCTGCACAACAAACTCTTGTTTAAAGCAGCTTATTGGATTTAAATGCACAGAAGTGTTTAAAGATTCCTGAGGAAAGACATAATTTCCTCTACATATTTATGTCCAGCTAGCAGGAGTTTCATCCAATAACTCATTGATCAGCTCGCGCTTGCTGAATACAGAACGACTGATGCAGTCATCAGAGCATCAAGTTTGTGATTTATCAGCACAAATATAGTGTCCGTCACACTCTGCCCTTCTCTCCACTTTCTGTCTGTCATTCCCTTTTGGTGCGGCTGCGTGCTTTGTATTGTAACTGCGTTCATTTCTTTTTAAAGTGTCTGTTTGTGAGATCTTATCTAAATTGAATCCCTGACACGCTGACACAACAGCCGGAGCAGCATTCTCAAAACAATTTGACTCTGCCCTCTCTGCAACTTTCTGTTTAGAAGTATTGAAAGTATTTTGTTTTCAGCATGAAGCGAGTTCCCACCCTTGAATTTCTTTCAACATATTTCACACCTTGTTGAACAGACAGAATGACCCTTATATCGTGGAGGTCTTTGAAGACAGCGGACTCGTTTAGATCAGAAAGAAAGCAGAATTTCTCCACAGAGAATATAAACTTCATGACAACTTTTTAAATTCTGCAGTAAATTCATGCCTTTTTCTTGGTGTGGTGTATTTTGAAATTGCAAAGTTGACCACCAACACAGTCATCTGCAGGTTTTAATCATGATAGCTCTTGTTATTAATGTTTTATAAGAAATTAGGAACAAAGGATGATAGGATTTACAGATCTATGTACGGGCACATTGCTCTCCTTATAAGTGCCTGTGTGTGGAGGTGTACGTTGAAGCATAGATGTAGTTTTTCTCGGTGGGTGGGGGTAGAGCTCAGCCCTGAATAGAGCCCTGATTGGATTGATCCACGGCGCTCTTGTTTACAAGCGGCCTCTTCACAATCGGCACAGTTTAATAGCACACTGTCCCAGAAGGGTTGTTGCATCCGTGTCCGTTTTGTTCGTCAGGGCAGAGAAAACAAAAGTGCCGGGAAGGGAGAAGGGGAAAGCAACCACAGGGGAGCTGTGAAAAGGCACTGGAGCCCTCCGTCTCCGGGCTTCCTGCCAGGATAACGTTTCACCTCACCCACTAATACTTCTTTATAGGAAACCACAACACAGTCTAGAGTACTACCAGCCTTTATAGGCCAAAAACTACCAGGGTTTCACCCGGTCAACATGAAACTCAGTGACTTTGTAGATGACAGATTGGAGCATTTGAGGGCAGAAATTGCAAATGAACCTAACACACTCCCCCTGAGCCATAAGTGGTCTAATTTTAATTTTAGGGCCTCCTCAAAGGAAAGCCGGTTTCTGCTGAAGAGAGCCGTGCCACTGTCTTCATCACGCACTCCTACAATAGGATGCAGCTCACACAGGTCCCTCAATAAATCCCAGGCTGACACAAAAGCTGTCAGTGGGCTGCTGCTGAATAGATTAATAAGATTTCCATAATTAGACAGGCCCCTGACAATAGGATCCTTCAGGCTTTGTCTCAGGGCCAACTGGATTGTCCGAGCCACGCACGTCTGCTGGACGGACGTCCACCACAATGGCTGCACAGACAGTAAGGCGGTCAGCAGAAGAACATCTGTCTCTCCTGGGGCCGAGAGCACACACCCACACGCAGTTGGAAGTTTCATGTGCATGCACACAAGGTTCTTATCAACCTCCTCGCAGCCAAGTCAGGCCTTCGGCTGTCAATAGGAAAGCAGTTTCCTTTAACTTGGTCACTGCAACCAGTGTCTGTTCACCATAAATGCAGCAGCACAACTTATAAAGGATAAAATATATTAAATACTTTTCAACTCGTGACCAGATCACAGAGCAGTTTTATTTATACTGACAACAGCAACAAAAGCCATCAAAATAAGTGAATGACAGGATTCCCATTTTTAAACATACTGACATCCCCGTCCATTCATATTAAATGCGTTAGGTGTTTTTTTTATCCATAATTCTCCCTTAGTGTGCAAAACAGAGTTGGGGGTGTGGCAGGAGAGAGAAATGTCACAGCATTGGAGCTCAAAATATATAAGTAAAAGTTGCAACATTACAATTTGCACTTGTTTTTTTAGTGAGTGTACATTTCCCTTTGTATAGGATATAATTTAAAACGAGGCATCGCACTGAAAGATAGATTGAAGTTAATCTAATGATTGCACTGCTACACACAGTATGTCCACATTGTCCTGATTTCCGACTTCTAATCTTAGCTTTCTTCCTCCAGTGAATTAATCTACATGATTGCTCTGATTTAAGCAGAAGTGTAGATTAGAGCTTGCTCAGTTTATTGTGGAGCGCTGCTGCTCTAAAAACCACAATCCAGCAGAAGGCAAGATCTAATTACATGGAAAGGGCTAAACTGCTCTGCAACCCCGCTGTGTTCATCAGGGAAGTGAATGGCGGCCTATCACTCATCTAACTCACTGTGCACATGCAGAAAGAATCGTTGAGTTTAATGCACTTTCTTCAAGAGACTTATGGAAAGTAATTACTCTCAGATTTAACAGTGAATTGGTTCCTCAGGTATGGGCAGCTGGTCATTACGTTGGTCAAGGGGGTAGTGCGAGAAGTCCATTCTCTGGTGGTGCTACTCTGATGATGGAGTGGACAGCAGTTAGCCCGCCTCACTGAGTCCTCTAATGTCCGCTCCAGTCCGCTTAGAGAGGACGAAGCGCCTGCTGTCCACTCCTTCCCCTCCCTCTTCCATCCCTCCCTCCCCGCTGCAGGTTTTATGAGCTCCCCTGGGCTCTCATCCATCTCTGTCACACACAGGCCCCATTATTGGGGCTGCTCACAAACTGGTCGGGCTGCAGATGGGAAGGGCCTGCAGGACATATATGGTTTCTGCAGCCTGGACAAAGACCTGCGAGTCAGACCACAAAAATATGTGGTCATCTGGGTGTGGACAAGACAATGTCTTCAGCATGTTTGTAAAAAAGTGAACCGAGTGTGAGAATGTTCCTTTACATCTTGCTGTGGTGGGAGTGTGGGTTGACTGAAGCTTAGGGAAGTACTTGAACTGGTTTGGCCATTGGGAACTTAAGGCAGTGGATTTGAATATGAAGGACATGATAATCCAACGGCCATCTGGTCTGCTGGTCTCATCTGACTGAATAAATAACAGGCATAATCTGAAAACACACATGGGGAGGTTTGGAAAGCGGGTAAAGAAAGAGGGCAAAGTTAAGGAGTGAGTGAGAGCAGCAGCAGCAGAATTGCAGGCTGTGGATATTGAGATTTGATTTAAATGGCAATAAGAAGCCCGACTCCACACACACACACAGACAGCCATGAATAATGAATCATCAGGCGTCCACTGAAAGAAAGGCAGAGAGGCCAGTAATGACGGCTTTTGCCATATTCCTTTTTACCTCCCTGTTTCTGGCTGGAGTAGTCCTCACCTCGGGGTAAATCGTGGCAGTTCAATAATGCAAAGCTATGTGTGGAATGTCAAGCTAATGCCTCAGCAAAAGGTAGCGCTAGTCTTCATGAAATAGACGATTCTATATAACTATCCTGTAATATAATAAACATCAAACTACTCTTTAGATGTAAAAAATTCACAGTCGAACCCGCAGACACACTACAAGAGGATAACTGCAAACGTTGGAAAATAGCAGCTGTGTTATGCAATTGTTTAAAGGAGTTGTTAGCCTTCCAAGTACATGTATGTCCCGCTCATTTTAGATACGTTTTATTGGTGAAATAAAACCTTTGCACGAGGGGACACAGAGGAGGAAACAATTCATGGAGCAAAATCTCTTTTTCAACTGCCCTCTGTGCTGTTAGCTCGGCGATGTGCTCAGTGCGTAGCAGCCATGATCAATCAGAGCCCGGCCAGTGCTGAAGTCAGCCAGAGGAACAGACATTCCACTTTCCCAATGTTCCATGGGAGACTGTGCTGATGAATAGCACACTATGCTGCATTTCCAAACCCAACCCCCATTTTTTCTTTCTTTCTGTCTTTCTTTCTTTTTCTTTCTCTTTTTCTTTTTCTCACTCTCTCCTCCACACCACTGTCCACACACAAAAAACACACACTCCTTTCCTTATCCCTTCCCCTCTCCTTCCCTCCCTCCCTCTGTCCAGCCGGCCACTGGACCTTTGGAGCTCTGGTGTACGGTGGGTGGGTGGATTGGTGGGTGGTAGGTGGGGGTGCAGGGCGGAGAGAGCAGGCATTCAGAGCAACATGCACAGGGAGATAACAATAGCTCCTCTGGGAGACCTGCAGATGTTAGCAGCACGGGGAATAGCAGTGGGATCTTATCGCTGCTCCAACACAAGCTGGGAAACTGCAGAGCAACACATTCAACCTACCGATCTGCTTCCACACACTTTCTTTCTGCTGCTTTCTCTTTCTCACCCCCTCACCTCCCCTTTACCTTCTATCCCTCTGTGGGAAATGTGAGCTCCTCCTGCTAACATGCATGATGGCAACACTGAAAAAGATTCCACTCCAAACAGAAGAAAGACCATTTCCTCTTACTGGCTGCTCGGTGAGGAGGGGCTCAGAGCTGTGTGTCAGTGTGAACAGGAAAGTGGAGAAAACAGTCATGGAAGAGTGTCTGAAGTGTACCAATCTATATCAGACTGAATGTAGACTATTATTTTGGGTTCGAAGGAGTGTTGATTTTTTTAAAACCTGATGTACAGATTCCAGACTGGGACATACAAAGTTATCCAAACAGTTTGTCTTGTACAGATTTTTAAGCACTAACCAATCAAAGCAAATGGAGGGAAACTCTTCTCTTCTGTCCAGTCACAGGAAAGTGATTAAGATATTTGGACCCAAATGGATTTAGATCATGACGACAAAGCTGTTAAGATCACTTTTCTGCCATAGTTCTTCAAGATGTAATCATTTCTACTGGGGAATTTTTAGCAATTTCCATATTCATGAACTCATAATAAAATATTACCTGGTTTCCCTGTGTTTCTTTTTTCAGGCCTGTTAAAGATGCACTGGAACCCAGAGCATGCCCAGCCTCTCAGCCAGTGGCCTGAGCAGCACCTGGACGTCTCCTCCACCACCTCCTCTCCGGCCCACAAGTCGGAATTCTACTCGGGCCGCGGTCGCGGCGGCTACAACTACGCCTGGGCCAATGACGACATCTCTGCTCTCACAGCCTCCAACCTATTGAAGCGTTATGCTGAGAAGTATTCTGGTGTGCTGGACTCACCATATGACCGGCCGCCTGCGGTTGGCACCTACCCAGAGCCAGGGGCCTTTGCGGGCCTCAGCGTCCCAAAGACTGAGCTGGAGCCCTGGCCACTGACACACAGCACTGATGCCTCCTATTCCCTGGTGCCCCCTGGAGGCCATGACAGCCTCGCGGGTTCCAAGGCTGTAGCCACATCTGCAGGCCCTCCAGGGGTTAGTAGTGTTTCAGTGGTGAACAGTAACCTCTCAGACTCGGGCTACAGCGGCAGCAGCTCCTGCAGCGGCTCTAGCGAGTACCCCTCTAGCTACAATGGCACCTATCTTTCCTCAGGGTACTGTCCCCAACCCAGTGCAGCACTTCCCCCTGCCTCCCTCCACACCCTCCAATCCACCCCCACCCTAGTGCCCAGCTACAGCCCTACCACACCTGTCTATAACTACCCCCCTAGCACGTATCCTCCCCAGACCAGCCTTGCCCCCAGCTACAGCCACCCCTCTGCAACTTACCTGCCCTCAGGTCTACCAGCCCCTACTCCCGTTCCCTCGAGGCCCACAGTAGTAGGAGGCAGCTATAGTTACCAGAGCACCAACCTTGGGACATCTGAGTCTGGAGGGACATTAAAAAGAAAAGCATTTGAGATGAGCGTAGAAGAGGATGAGAGCGGGGACGGGTCTCGGTACAGGAAATACAGCTATGACCCTTTGAAGGCCGGGGGAAACTCACCCTACAGTGTGAGTGACAAAACAGAGTGCAGAGGAAACGGCTTCAGCAGTTCAGGCAGCACAGACCCTCAAACCTTCAAGTCCAGTAAGCCCTCCTCTCAGCCCCTGGTGTCTCCCCAGTATGGGGCAGCAGGGGAGTACAGCCCTCCAGCGGGCATAACGGGGGAGAATGGAGTGGCAGAGCAGGGCTTCATCCAACAGCACCGCTCCCAGGCCCATAAACGCCCCCCATTGTGTGCTCCGACTGTTGAGACTATGAAGAGCCCAGACCCCCGACTGTTGGACCTTGTCAACGGGGAGTTACTGGACTGCAGCCCGGCACTGGGCTGGGGCGAGCTAGCCGGGCTCACCCATGTCAAGGCTGCCCTGGAGGAGGACCTGTTGTGGCCCGTGTTGAGGCCCAGTGCAGTGATGCGGCCACCACGAACCGTCCTGCTGTTCGGCCCCCGGGGAGGGGGTAAGACCACGTTGACTCGTTCTTTGGCTTCACAGCTGGGGGCTTCGTTCTACCGGCTGAGTGGAGCCATGCTGGCCTCTAAAGGGAAGGCTGAGGCAGAGCACATTCTGGGGTCTCTTTTGCAGGTGGCCGAGGCACGGCAGCCCTCAGTGGTGCTGCTCAGCCAGGTGGAGGCCATGGAAGAGGAGGGGCTGAGGCAGACACTGCTGACCACCCTGGAGAAAGCCCAGGTGGGGACCACAGGTCTGGTGATTCTTGTATGTGCCACTGGAAGGCCAGATCTGCTGCAAGATGCAGTTCATCGGAGCTTTGCCAAGAGATATCATGTCGGCCTGCCAGATGTGGGTATGCGCAGGCAGGTGCTGCTGCAGGCACTGTCGCCCCAGGGCTGCAGTCTGAGCGAGAGGGAGCTGAGCGCCTGTGCTGCAGCGTACAGAGGGTTTCACAGTGTGGGAGCTGCTGCAGCTCAGCCAGCAGGCACTCTCCTCAGCATCCTCCCCCACTGGGGCCATGCATGGCCACCCCACATCCTCCAAACCCCCAGCCTTCACAGACTTTGAGAATGCCTTCTGCAAGGTGCGCCCACACACCACCACAAAAGAACTGGACACTTGTATAGAGTGGAGCAAGATGTATAACCACTGAGAAAGCAGCCAGTCACCGTACTCGGACTGCGTCACAACCCTGTCTTTGCTTTGACATGGAACGCCTTGGGAATGTTTTGTTGTTTTGTAATTACAGATTATGCAGCCAAAAGAGCCAGAGAAGCTCAACGATGCGGGAGAGCTGACAAAGTTGTTTTCCTGGCAGAAGCATGCCATGGTGTGCTGTTTTTGTTTTCGTATGAATATCCGCAATATTTTATTTTTCCCAAAGAAAAGAAAGATGAATAGGCCTTGTTGAGTGGGGTAGTGTATTAGTCTTTTGGCCAATGGGAAAATCAGATTATATACTATTTGGATACTCTCAGAGATCCTGATTAGCCTTGGTCCGGGACAAAATCAATTATTTGTTGCTAGGTGACGTGGTCCAAGATTATGGATAATCAGGGTTTGGAAAATCCCCCCTTTGACTGCTACTCTCAGGATCCTATTTATTGCCAGTCCACTTCCGTGTTGTCCTAATGTTGATTTAGTCATTGGATTGTCGCTAATTATTCAGTACGAAGGGCTTGGGATCATTTCAGCAAAAAACAGTTTCTGACCAAAAAGACGTCAAACCAAATCAGCAGCGTTGCTATATTTCTCAAAACAGACTGGTCCTAAAAATTACAATAAATGAACCCCTCTCGACAGCTTCTCACCAAATCAAAACAGTTAGTCCTTAATATTGTGGAAAAACAAAAGAAAATCAGACTTGTATTAAATCCGAACATGCTGCTGTGTTTCCCAGGAGTTAAGTTGTTTAAGTAAAACCTTGCACTTACACTCAAAATGTTTGGTGGTAGATACACCTCACAAGTGTCTACATTTAACTCACCAACAGTCCTACACTCACACTTAAAATGGTACAATTCACAGACAGCTCACTTTATTACTGTTGGGTTGTTGTCCTTGACTTCTGCATACATTTGTTCTCGATCTCACATTCCTCATCGTCTGCAGTTTTTCCTGAGAATCTCACAGAACAAAACGTACCCACCCGCACACACCCAGCTTCTCCTACAGCGTGTCTGTTTGCTCTTTCACTTTCTCCTTTTGTTTTCTTAGTATGTAGTCTTGTTTGAAATGCTCAGGAAGAATTTCTTTACCTCAGAAATATGAAATATGAAATAAAGAATGTATGTAATCTTAGGGTCTTAGTAGAGGAGCGGCGCGGAGCGAGAGAAAGGAGCGAGGAGAAACCTGACAGTCTTGTAACACCCACTACAGCTGGGCTTTTACCTCGGGAGAGAAACTTGAATATGCTACAAAGAGTAACATTGAATGTAATTCAGGTATTTCAAAGGATATTTGATGCCATAAATCCATGTATTATTATATATGAATATATAAATACGTTTTCTTTTCTGTTCTTTACCCTTTATTTTTATTGTAGTTTATGGTGGAGTGATGATTGTCTTCAAGAAATGCTATGTAGAATACAGAAAATATTCCTTTTTTTGTTGGACAAACTGCAAATTATTCCGTGTTTACCTGTGTATGCATGTCTTCTGTTTATAGTTTCACAGCAAAAATATCATTTGAAGATGTAAATACAACGCACACAATCATACAGTGAACATCTGAGCACAAAATACCTTCCAAAAACACAACACAGATGCAAAAAAAAAGCTTAAAGATTAAGTCGTTTTACGTAGCTTTCAGCAAAATCCCAAAGTTAATGTGTACATATTGTGGCTAAACCCAACATGTAGACAATCCAGACAGATCTCTCTTTTTCCACCAGTCCTTCAGTTGTGTTTTAACAAGCTGGAAAAACCCAGTCAGTGGACTGCAGGTACAGAGGTCGTACGTATTAGACTGTTGCCATGGTCCTGAGGAGGTATACACAGAATGATGTAATATTTCCCACTGCCCTCTCCTCCCTCCGTCTCCCCCTCCCTCCCTCATCATTATTTTTCTCTTTTTCTCTCTCCCCAGTGCAATCTCATTAGATTGGATTGCCCCCTGGCCACGAGCCCCAGTGGCCATGTGGCGTTGTATCCTCTCCCCGCCCCACCCCGCCCTTCCCCCTCCTCTTCCCTTATACCGATTCCTCATGGAGTGGAAGTGGTCTGATTGATGTCCAGCAACCCTATATCACAGTGCAGCCGTCCCTCTCCAGCTGGTGGCTTCAGTCATGCCGTACAGCCAGATCAATCAGAGTGACCCCCGCTGTGCACACTGATCACTGTCTCCGAAACTGAAAACACATTTACAGCTTACAACACAGCCCCTGCCTCAAGGTCCAGATACTGCTCGCGATTATTCTCGTGTGATTACGAAAATTAAATAATAACGATGACTCAAAGGTACAAGTAGCTGCAACATTTTGATTTGTTGTTGCTCCCACTTTCTCCCGACAGTTTGTCCAACAAAACAAGCTTTTCTTTTTTACATGTTTTGATCTGTTATGGCGGTAACTTTGTTCTTGGTTATTGTACATTTTCTGTAACCATTTCTACCTCATTTTTGCGGCATATTGTACATGAAAGTATTTATTTCATGTCTTTTTTGATGTCTGTTTTAAAAATGATAATAATGTTCTTGAACTGTAATGGTCTACCTCAGAAAAGACTGTATTTTAAGAGAAGAGTATCACACAATATTAAACAGAATTTGTCAATATTGCACTGCGGTTCTTCCTTTTTTCCTTCTTCTTCTTCTTCTCTGATTTCAGCGGTCGAGAGGCTGCAATTGACCAGAGTGCAGAAATGACATGATGGTGGTGCTTACCTTATGTCTCTGTATCTGGAGCCTGGCCTGACCCCAATGTTAAGGTCAACGCAGTTACTTAAACTGATTGCTAAATCGAAGGCTACATCAGAAGGTTTTGGATTTGACTTCGCACAGAAGCCTGTGAACTCAGCAGGTAACGTCAGTGTGAAAAAATAAAACCGTGGGTTCATGTGAAAGATTTGAAGCAAGCATTTCTGCAGTTGTAGCTGTGTGTCCTGTGTATCTGTGGGGTGAAAGATTACGAAGGGAGCCGTGCGTGTGTGTTTGTGTGTGTGTGTGCATTAAAGATAAAAACAGAGAATACTGTACGTGTCTTGTGTGTCTACGCGCACATACGTTTGCCAGCCTGCACGTGTGTGTCGTGTGTTTTTATGTGTGTTGCCGTGTCCAGAACAGCAACAGAAGCAGTGCTAGCACACCCCTGAGGCTTCAGGCCCAGCACCAGAGCACAGAGGTCCTTCATCCCTGTCACTGTCTGTAAACAACTGCCCGTCCCAGCGGCCCGCCCCGCGCTATTTCTGGCCTTTCCTGACATCTTTCAAAGACTCAAAACTAACTGAGAGAAGAAGTAAATCTGAGAAACTCTGGAGGAAGAAGTGAAAGTTTAGTCGAGGCCTGAAACAGGATCCCCAGTTATGGATTGTGGTGTCAAAGCAGAGTTCGAAACATCTGCGACTGAATCCCAGCAGAACAGTAACGCTGGTGCTGTTGATGACAGAGTAATTAATTGTCTAATAATGATGCATAGCTCTGTTATAAGCACAACCTTGTGCTGCGGCTGCCCTTCATCCTCTGATGAAGGATAATCGTTTCTGCAGCTGTTTAAAAATTATTTCCTATCTTTCCCTGTCACAAACTCAATGACATAATCCACAGAGCAACATAACCTTGCAAAGGTAGAATAGACCATGTGGAAATGTGACATTGGTACATAGGAGAGGCTTATTTACATCATGCATCCTAATTTCACGCTACAGGTAAGATGCATTTTGACAAGCAATAGATCAAGAATTGAGCTGGAGTTTCCATATTTTTGTTCATTGCAACAAATATAGAAGTAACAGCTTTACCTCTGCAGCGTGGTGAAATTATTGTAACAGGATTTGTGTGTGTGATTCGTGTTTCATGTATATTTATATATTCTTCCACAGTTTGGGTGACTTTCCATCCAGCAAGTGACTGAAAACCAGTTTGTCCTTTTTGTCCTGAGTGATTTCTGTCCTCCAGGAAGTCAATCATTTTCTTCTCCCCGCTGATTGGAGGTAATTAGGCGAGCAGAGTTTGTAATTGGATAATAAAAGATGCTAATGAGCTTCTGTCCTATTTACTCATACTGTGGCAGTGAATAGCACGACACATCTCTGCCACGCTTTGCCTCACTGCAACACAGCTCTAATAAAAACTGATCATGAAGGTACATTTAGCATTAATTAAAAGATATACATGTTAATTATCAAAATAATTAGCTTTAAATAGTTGGGTTTATAGATAGATAAGGTCATAGGGATATCTTATAGTACGTGTTAAATGATCTGATGATGTCAGAGGTGTGTAATCACAAAGTTTTCGTGCTCATGACTATTTTGTTTGTTGTTTGTTTATATATTTGTTATGTGCTGATGGTGATTATTTTTTTTTTTTCTGCATGCACTCAACGTCATTTAGAGGTGCCCTGTTGTAACACAATCACCAGAATACATGTTGGCCTTGTACATTTCTGCAAACCACAAATATGTGAAATTTTATGTGTAGCAATATGTTGAAACTTTACATTTTATGTTGTGCCAGCTCTGTGGTTAACATGTGGTTAGAGGTAGGCACAAAAACTGCTTGGTTAGGGTGAGGAAGACATCATGATTTGCCTTAAAATACCAGTTTTTGTCACGCAAACATGGCTGGAAATGTCTCAAACTGTGGTCCGTCTCACCCAGGCCTCAGACCAGCTCATATTCATGTGTCCAAACTACACCACCTTAAAAATGTGGACATGACGCATATGAAATACACAAATGTGACATATCTGTGCTTTGCCAGCATTTTATCCTGGCGACTGGGCTGCTTGACTAAAACTGAGAAAGTTATTTATGGTAACAACCTTCATAAAGAAAAGGTCATCCTCTGATCTCATTTCGCACGGACACAGTCCTCCTCGCTACCTTTGCCGTGCTGCTGGTCTTCCATTGTCCGGGCCTTGATACTGACAAGGTTGACATCAGAGGAGAGCTCTGACACCGGGTGAGTTAGGACTGCCAGCTGTTAGCAATCAAGTCTATTTTGAAGTCAGGGACACATGGACCCCCAGGGCCAAAGCAGCAACTAGCCCAACCCCTCGCCACCCCCCCAACCCAGCCTACAACCTCCGAGCCCCCTGGTCCCACCGATAGCCAGCACAGCTGTATTGGTTCCAGATGTTGCAAAGCTGCAGTAAGGGCTCTTTACCTAAGAGGACCCCGAGAATGATGGTGGACCTGCACAGAGAGTGGAAATGCAGCAAAGTAAAACACACACAGCTGAAGAGTGTGTTTCAACACCAAACCTGCTGCAGCAGATGCTAAAAGAAGAAGAAAAGAGACCAGACTTCTTAAAGTGAAAGCTTTTACACAATATCCTCAAACTCTTGTCCTTGACAGAGGAAGTGCTGCAGATTGAAACAGAGAAAGCACACTGCAGTCTGCTTTTAGAGAATGGGATCAATGTCATTTAACGGCATTGCTGTCATCACAAATATTGGCCTGAATACTAAAGAGTCTAATCTTTATGGTGACTGGGACTGAGTCCATCGCTCCTGCAACATTTGGCGGTTTCGAGCAGAGTGGTATAAGATCTAAGGAGAGAACACGGAAAAAGTGAATCACCATCATTAGATGAAGTCTGCAGCTTCAAGCCAGATAAATAAACTAATCTGGAACCTGGATGGAGAGAGGAAAACAATGGCACAATGGAAACTGCTCAGGTTGTTTGAGAGGAAATGATCAAATCTTTGCAGCTGCATTGTTTCTGTGTCGGACAGGTCAATCAAAACTCTCAGGAAATTGGGTTTGACAGGTGGAATGTCTCGGTAAAATATCTTGGCCTGCCCCCACCCACACGACTTAAACGTGATCACTGAATAAATAAATAGTAAATAGGAACGTGGGAGGAAAAACAGACTGCTGTTTGGGAACAATTGAAACAGAAGTGTGACTGTGAGAACAGCAGCAGAAGCTAAGAGACGGATAAAGGCGTTAACATGAAAATCTTCATGTTGAATTAGTTTTATTCACGTTAGGTAGTCTGCAGATGATTGTGTGATGATGGCACCTAATTTCAAACAGACCATGAAATAAAAGGAAGCTTTTATGCAGGTCTATACCTCCCTCATGTGGCCAGTCCAAGAACATTTAAAGCCGGACGAATGACCAGATTGTGCCATGAATCCATTCCCAACAGATGACTACAGTTAGCTGAAGTTACTGTGGTATTTATTTTGCTGTAAACTTCATCAGCATGTGCAGATTTAGCCAAAGATCCTGTTATTTACTTACTTAGTTCTTAAGTCCTTTTCCTCATCTTTAAAGGGCTTTTAGGTGCAGTATGCTGCTCCTGCAGCCTGGAATCTGCTGCAGCTTATTTGTGTCTGAGGGAGCTAGCTGGTCCCTTTAAGATTTTTTCTAAGACTGTTTTAAAAAAAGAGATTGGAGGAACTGGAGGATGGAGCATCAGGTTATAGATGCTTTGACTGAGCTGTTTGCCTCAGTGTGATCCAGGATATGACGACCTGATCTTTGTATCACTCATGCTGTGATTCTGAAAATATATGTGTTGGTTTTTATTTATTTATCTATTTTTATCTCAACCAGGCTATACCTGATTAAATGAATTTTAAATAAAATAAAATCTATAAATTCAGCTGATGGGAATTTAAAATGATCGAGTGCAATATGACAATGAAACATGATGTGCACTGTTAACACGTTTACACACACACACACACACACACACACACACACACACACACACACACACACACACACACACACACACACACACACACACACACACAGTGCCTAGAAAACCTAGAAAATTCAGTGTTCTAGGCAATCTTTCCCTGGTGCCCCCTCTTTCTAAATAAATAATAATGTTACTATTAGTATTAGTTGTAGCTTGTGCGTTTACAGTAGTTTTATGTATTACTAACTAAAAAAGAGCAACAACACAACAAACTAAAATAATAAATGTGTAATTTTGCAAATTTCGTCTTCTTCTTGTTTTTGTGTGGTGCCCCATTTTGTCTTTCTCTAATAATCTCCACACACTCTACTCCCCCATTTCCCTTATATTAGAATTTTAAAAATGTAATAATAAACAAACAAACAAACAAACAAACAAATACTGTTACTATTATTAAAAGCAGTAGTAGTGGTGGTGTAGTTTACATTTATTTATGCATCACTAACAATAACAAGAGCTGTCAACACAACAAACAAAAATAATAAATATCAAACATAAGATACATTATGGGCAAATTTGCAAATTTCATTGTCTTCTTGTTTTTGTATGGCGCCCTTTTTATTTTGTCTTCCTCTATTAATCTCCACACACACTCTACTTCCCTATTTCCCTTATAATTGTTTTAAAAAGATATATAATAAAAATAAAAGTGGGGGGCGCCCTAGGCCCATAGCCATAATAAATTTACAAACAGAACTATATTACAGCTTTTGGACAGCAAAGCAGCACCTGGACTGAAACATCTGATGCAGGAGCGCCCCCTGCTGGCTACAGTTGGGAGACACTGAGAAGTAACATTAATGAAAAGGAAACATATGACAAATATGCACTTTAAAAACATGTTTACAGAGTAGCCTGTGTTAATATAAGGAACAAAGCTACACTATATTATTAATATAAGGTGTTTTAACATGTGTCCTGTTTGACCGTATATTATCATTTTTATTCAGACAGCATACAGCAAATAATTTATCATTATTATTATTATTATCATTATATTCTCTACTTAAGCAGGTACAGTCTCATTGAGATTAAAGATGTCCTTTTTAGGAGCTATCTGGTCTAGAGGGCAGTATAAACAGCGTCACAGTAACACACACACATACACACACCACAAATGAGTGAGCACAACATCCACTTAACCCTTTGAACCCTGAAAACACTGGCTTGGTTTATTTCAAAACATGGGAAGATTGTAATGAGCAACAAAAGAAGAAATTACCCCCAAAAAATAGCAAGAAATTGGTAAAAAGAGAAAATCAAAAACAAGAAAATAAGTAAAAAAAAAAAAAAAAAGTTAAAGACAAACCAAAAATGAAATGACCCAGAAAAAGTGCTTAAAAATGTATTAATTTATTTTATTTAATCTATTTAATTTTTTCCTGTTAAAAGGGTTTTTCTGGGGGGAGTTTTTCCTTATCTGCTGTGAGGGTCCAAAGGACAGAGCTGTAAAGCCCTCTGAGGCTAATTGTGATTTGTGATATTGTGTTTTTATAAATAAAAATCGATTTATTAATTGTTTTAACAATTTAATATAATTTCAAATATGTAATAATAATTATTATTATAAATGTAATTTTTGCTTTTTTCCCCATTTCCCCCTAGTTTTTAAAAGTAATTTTCTTATTATCATTTTTTTTCCAATTTGTGGGACGTTTCTTACCAATTTGCTCGTTGCCTTTTATTCCATGTTTGTTTTTTTTTGTTAATTAAAGAAATCACACCATGTTGCTTGGGCTTCAAAGGTTTAAATACTTATGAAAGGTGTGTGAGAGCAGCACAAGAAAAGTAAAGTTGCTCCAGGTTTTAAAGGGGTAAAATGCAAACAACAACAATAACATGAATTACAAAACATAAATGTGTACATTTTGATAATAACACGTCACATATGTTTGCACACAGGCAGCAGCAGCACACACATGATTGGAGATGTTTCCGTGGATCCTCCTCCTTCCACAGCTCAGCTCACTGTCACACCATATGTCTGTCAGAGAGGTAAAAATCCCGAGAACCACTAAACTTTCTCTGTTTCCGACAAATACAGGCCGTTGGGAAAGTGTCCGGTTTGCTGGTACTGCCATCTGCAGATACGGTATCATGTGTGTGAGTTCAGACTTACTGGAAGTCACAGCGTCTGATGAAATGACTCAACGTCACTCCGCCTACGTCTCATTCTGTGGAAGTTCACCAAGCCCACTGAGCCCAGTTATAGTTTCTGTTTCAAAGGCTGCAGATCGATACCAACCATATTTATACTTTATTATGTTTTTAATGTGTGGCCTGGTCATTTCTGAGAGGTTTGAGTTATGTATAATCCTGACAGTGATAACAAACACAGCACAGTGCAGACACATGTAAATAAAAGAGGGTGCACATCTGTATCCAAACATATTGTCTGTGTGTGTGTGTGTGTGTGTGTGTGTGTGTGTGCACATCATCACATCACAGCCCCCATGCTGTCCGGATGACTGTGTCTCGGTCATGTGTAAACTTGAACGTGAGGACAGGAAGTAGCGCGCGCTCCTCCGTGGCTGGCACATTGTGCACAACAGGGAAGTAAGCCTCACCTACTTTTCTTTAGGGTGTTAAAAGTTGAGCTGCTCGGTGCTTAAAGCTGATTTCTCCTCGGTTAAAGACGAAGGTCCAGCTTTGAAACAAGAGGCAGTCCTTACAGCGAGTAATGGAGGGGGGGTATGCTCAGTAGGACACTCGGACTGAAGGAGGACTTATGAGACAGAGGAGGAGGAAGAGGCGACGGACAAGACACATTTTCAATGTTTTGAAGTCTACTTTGAACTGAAGGTGAGTGTTTGTTTAGTTGATGTGACAGGTAACACCGCGGCCTGCAGCTGGTGAGGCCTGACACTTGTGAGAATAGAAATGAGCTTGTTGCGCCTCTGGTATGTTTTGGTTACAAAAAAAATGTTGCAGGATGTTATGTCGGCCTGAAACACAGCCTACTGTTCTTCTACAGTTATGCAAACCACTGTGAGTGAGTGTGATGTCCAGCTTGTTTTTATTTCACCAGTTAAAAATAGGCTGTAATCATAATAATTGTCCTGTAATTGTAAATGTTGAAGAGAATGATGTAATTATCGTTATCGATGTAGTCCCTCCCTCCACACTCCACTCCCAATGAGCTCATGTGGCTCCTCTGATGCGCCAATAAATGCTCAGCAGTTTAACACTGTTTATGTGCCATTAATCTCAACACTGGAGCTGATATTAGTATTCAATGTCAAAGTGTTGATCCCCACATTAAAGCAGCTGTAGGGGAGAGCGGGGTCAGTTAGCACAAACAGTTATGGTAATAATTAATAAATAGTGCATTTGATAATGTCATTATTTTTCCAATTTAACTGCAACTGATGTAGTTTTTTTTTTTTAACTTTATTTTTATCTGTGTTTTCAGGGGGCGTGGGTTGGTAAGAGCCACACTAACCAGTCAATAGGTTACATCCCTTTATGTATACGGTCCATTTTTAACAGTATTTTACATATTGATGAAGTTCCAGTCTTAAAGAAAAGGTCGAGGAATGGACACATATTTTGACTTTATGACAGCTCCAGAGGAAGGGAGTCACCACTTGTGTTTGCAGGTAAATCTGAATGATTAACAGTCTTCTCTGGTGCTCATGGTTTCAGTAAAATGAAATCAACCGAGCTAACAGCGTGTAGCATCTCCATATCTCCATAGCGTTTCATTGAGACAGGCCTTTGTTTGTCAAAATGTGTAGCCACACCAGGCTAGTAAAAGGGACGGGGTGTTTAGGTGTGACTAGGCTTTTAATTGAAGTCTCATTGTAATTGCAATCCAGTCGTCCTCTGAAGGGGGGCTCACCTGTATCCACCTCCAGGTGATGACTTTCTTGCATATTACTTTGTAAAGGTATTTGTCCTGGGTCATGAGATTGTCCGGGGTTTTGTTCAAGTACAATGTCACATAAGAAGAGTCACTTCTATTTCAAAAATGCTCCTTATTTCCTTGCCAATATGGATGAATTAGTGTGCACCCCCCAAAAATATGACAGTGGTCTGCCATTGTTTTTCCACACAGCCTCCAGTGGTCATCCTGCCCCGTGACCCCTGCTGTATGAATTTAAATTTTGGAGTCACAGAATAGTTATGATAATAATTTGATTACTGAGCAGATGCAGTTTGTTAGAGCCCATCACAAACATGAACGGCACCGTTTTGTGTTAATGTGCATTTCCCCCAAATTCGGACATCTTGTTCTGGATTAAATGTTTTCAACAACAGTAGAATCTGTGTGTGACAGTAGCTGATGGGTGGGGGGCAAAATTACTTCCTTTATGTTGTTTGCTGTGTCCCCTTGTATCATTCTGTATTGCCTGACGTTTTTGGAGGTCCACTGAACTCAGCACAGCAGAACTCTTCATTCTTCTCTCAGGGTGCGTTCTGAATCACAAACTTTTTCTTTTTTTTTTTTTCCTTTTTGCTTTTTAGTATGTACTGCAGCGGACCTTAAAAAGTACCAGCTGTTGCATGCAGTATGCACACAATTGGAACGTACTACAGTCTCAAAACTAACTCCCTGAACTTTGACCCTCTCTCTCAAATATCACTTCCCTTGGAGATAAAACAAAACACCGCTCTCCAAGCTCGCCAGAGCTGGTGTTCTGGTCAGTGACTTTCTCTGTGTTGTTCCAGAGATAAGTTGTGTGATTCCACACCATCTTTTCCTCCTTCTAGGTCAGCCATTCAATCACGCCTTTACAGTTATCAACAAACTGTCAGCCCGCAGAGCTCTGCTGTTGTTGTTACTTTGCAATGTAGTACTTTGAAGTTATACCTGCATACAAGGCAGTTTCTAACATATTAAATTCACCACAGTAAAATAACATATTTCTCTCATTGTTATTTGCATAGTTACGTCCTGTTGTTGGTGGTAATCTTTATGATTATTTTGTTCATTTAAAAAATTAATATTCCTATTGTTGTTCATAGACTGGTCATCATGTACTTGAATTCGTTGTCAGCTTTCGTTGCGGCTTCTTGGAAGCTGTCAATCAACTGTCAACAAGCAGTCATCTGCTGGCGGCTCAGTTGATGTGACGAATCTTCCACAGAACATACTGCAAAATATGACCAGATGAAGAACATCCTGGTATTTTTGGCATACTGCATTTCACCTACTATGTATTGGGACATACTTAATTTTGTTCTGGCATATCATACAGTATGGTAGTATGCGTAGTGGAACACGCAGTAAGTCTTCATTCAACTCTTGACTCTTAATTCTTAATTTCTTCAGCAGCAGTTTGTGAGTTAGAGCAGGCAGGTGGATGATGGATCAGCCAATCAGATCAGAGCTGATCATATAAGGTTTGTCCAAAAATATATAATTTAATAATTATATTAATATCGTGAACATGTTGGTGAGTAGTCGACTAATGGCCATAAATGATGACTATTCGTCGATTAGAAAAATTCTAAGTCTGGGGCAGCCCTAATTTAAACATTGCTCCTGATGAACGGTCCAGCTCCAAAAATAGAAAATCAGTATGTGGCGACAGGTGTTGACATCATGGCAGGCCGCCACAAATAAGTAAATATGTGGGGAAACCCTGAAAATTAAATTAAGTCTAAATTTTAACACCTTGTATTTACAATGTCACTTGTTTCACACATTTTTCGGAGGAAAAATAATTATTGTATTGTCATAAATTTAAGAGGAATTTAGTTCAGTGGTACCTGTCAGCTCAGTGTGGTCAACACAGGCTACATGCAGATTAGAAAAAAAGGTCAATCACGACAACTTCAGAGTTAAAAACAGTTAACTAGTTGAGTTGGGATGTAGGCCTGCATGAAGTTAATTCTGTAAACATTCACAGTGGGTCTTATTCAGTTAGGAAAAGCCTTTGTCTTGTTTTTATCTACTTTTTTGTTGATTCGTGACAACGTAGACACTATATAAAAAAAACTGTCCCACTCAACACAGGGAGAGCAGACAACTGCTGGACTCCTTTGTTAGCTGACACTAGCGCCTACTGATTGGCCAGTAGATCAGCTTTCCACTAATGTGTTAGTTTAATCTAAAAATAGCATGGTAGATGACAAATAACAAAAAAACAATGTATTTACATGTTATTAATTTCTGAACTGTGAGGGTTTCCACTTTGAGGTTTGAAGTGAGGACCCTGTGGCAGAGTTTGAGCATGATGAATGGCAGAAGCATAGCTGCTTTCTAAC
This sequence comes from Cephalopholis sonnerati, assembly GCA_019142605.1. Taxonomy (NCBI): domain Eukaryota; kingdom Metazoa; phylum Chordata; class Actinopteri; order Perciformes; family Serranidae; genus Cephalopholis; species Cephalopholis sonnerati. Next base: position 22,029,137 of record JAGQAX010000011.1, on the reverse strand, counting down.
TGGCCTAAAAGGCGCTGTCCCAACTGTCCCAACAGACCCCGCTCTCCCCTACTTTGTCAATCCGTATATGGTGATGAAAATATTTTTCAGCTACGTAGCCACACTGTGATATTATCAGTCCTGCATGCACAGGTGACGGTGAGGTGTTAATACCAGAAAAACACATGATGAAGATAAGTTAGTGCAGCTGTGACGTTCCCTGTGTGCTTAAGTTTTATTTGACCGAATCTCAGTGATGAAAGCCGTCCTGATCTCCCAGAGCCAACATCGGGTTATCATAAAAAGCAGCTCTGTTCAGTTCATCCTAACCACCATGATGCAGTGCCTGACAGTGGGTAGCTGTTACCTACAAGGTGAGGAGAATCATGACCTAAGAAAACCTAGAAACATGAATTATCTGTAGGCTACACAAGTCGGTGGAGACACTCCTGGAGACAGATGAACAGAAATGATCTATATGGCAAAGAACATTGCCAAGTGCTGCCTGCACAGACAATAATAGTTCATACTGAGCACCCACAGCTGTTTTCCCAAATGACTCAGCAGACCTCAAGATCCACTCTGTCCTCTACTACTGCACTGTACATCGTACACACAATGAAAGGGAAAGGGAGAAATCAAATCAAACAGTTTGACTGGAGTGAATGTTGAACTATAAGGAAGAATTATAGATTCATCTGTAACCTGACTCGACTCCATGCATGTACCCACATTATCTACTGCCAACAGAGCGCTGTTGTTGATCTCACACAGAATTAAGGAACATTTCAACTTGTTTATCTGATGACGGATGTTTAGGCGGATGACTCGCAAGACGTGGTCTGTTAGGTCAGTTATTGTGTGTTGGCAACCAGTTTTTTCCAGTTTATTCCCAAGGTATTGAAGCTCATTGTTTGCTGCGGCTGCTGGAGCCAAACAACAATCAGGTTTGTGTTGCTCTTGAGCTCTTAAGTACTATTAGAACGTTTTAAGGGAGTGTTTCTCAACGGTGATTATTAGGAATCTTGGTATTAGGTGCGTTTTCCTGTTTCCTTAAAGCAGTTTTATAGACATCTGCATTTAGGAGTGTGTTCTATAATTTATCTACAGATGGCTCCTCACTTCATTGTGCTTTGTTTTGGTAGCTGCTCACAGCTTCTCTCTATTCAAATCATTCAAACCTGGGAGCCCTTCTGTGTGGAGTTTGCATGTTCTCCCCGAGTTAGCGTGGGTTTTCTCTGTGTACTCCGGCTTCCTCCCACAGTCCAAAGACATGCAGGTTAACTGGTGACTCTAAATTGGCCGTAGGTGTGAATGTGAGTGTGAATGGTTGTCTGTCTCTATGTGTCAGCCCTGTGATATCTGGCGGCCTGTCCAGTGTGTAGCCTACCTCTCATCCAACGTCAGCTGGGATACACTCCAGCCCCCTCAAAGGGATAAGCGCTCACGGGGAAATTAATTAAAAAAGGAATACAACTGAAGCGGGATCACTCTCTCAGGACAGAAGACAGATGTGCAATAGACGCTGTGCATACAGAATAGACAGATATAACAAAATTACAGCATAGGATAATGACAGACTTGATGCCAGCGGTCTCTATTTCTCAGAAAGTGCTCATGAGTCAGAAATGACTTGTGCTCTCAGCTGTGTGAACACGTTAGGGACTGCAGCTACTACTACTGACTGTTTTCATTATGAAGTAATCTGACTGTTTTTTGTTGTTGTTTTGATTAATCTCTTGATCCCTTGGTCTTTAAATGTCAAACAAATAGTGAAAAATGATCAGAACAAGTTCCCACTGCCTGGTTACATCTTTAAATTGCGTGTTTTGTTAAACAAACACTCCCCCAAAATCATGAGAACTGGAAGAGAAGCAGAACATCCTCACATTGGGAAACTAGACCCACGTAGCTGACACTTAGAAGTGATTTGAACAATTAATCAATGATCTGTTGGTCAACAGATTAATTGACTGTCTCTCTCTGTTTTCTGCGACTTTATATAATAAACGATTTATTTGATGAACTTAGGAAATAATTAGCCGATTAATTGATGATGAAAATAATTGATAGTTGCAGCTGAATGTTTGCTCATTGTCAGTGAAGAGAGGTTTCTGTCTTTGCCGTGTAATGTGACAGGTAGTGTGAGGGTGAGCTGGCAGAAAGTGAAGGTACTGGAAAAGGAAAAAAATGCATTTATTTTCTTACACAATAGGAGTCATCCTGTTGTCCTATCATGGGGCATTCATTAAGTTAAGAATTCAAAATAATCACATGACGATGGTCGAATTCGCCCCTGAGCGATTTCTGAGAATGCCAGTGGAAAATCAGCAGTTGGTTTGACATCCCATTACGCACTGACATCATCTGCACCAACCAAACGTGTGATTTCTATACACTCTAACAGATGCTATCATATATAGTGACGAGATTACCCGTCTGATTATTGTGAGGTTTTTGCTCATATTTGATCTCACCTTACAAAATAAAACTGACTGACTTGAGTCTGTTTTAAAGGCAAAGTGTACATGAATCACGTAACAACAGGCACTAGTTGCACTTGATATTCTTGAACTTCATGAAAGTTTTCACTCACCTGTTGCATAGCGGTCCTACATTTATCATACCTGCATGAAATATATGTCACTAAATATTTTTAAAATTATATTTTTGTTTGGATTTACTAAAACAATTAGCAAATACTGTTGTTACTGTGACAACATGCAGAGAAAATCAACAACAAATGCATCCAGTTAAAAAAAGAAAAGGAATAATGACACACAGGTATTAAAAGGACCATGTCTTACATTATAGCTTGAATAGAAAACTTCCCTGTTCCGCCACTAAAGGAGGATTTCACTCGACATCTTGCTTGTTCTTTTATTTTAGACTTCATCGTAAAACAATCAGGAAATGCAGGTAGAGGGAGGGGAATGACGTCAAATTAGGTGAAGTGGCTGTGAGCAGACAGCAGAGAGAGAAGGAACACCCAGGGCTTGTAATGTTAAATGATTCCCTTTTAGGAGGTTTTCTGGCAGAAGATACAGCCCTCCAGGTTTTACTGTACACCAGGGAGATGCTCCACTTTGGCTTGCAGAAGAGACCTTAAGAAAAGGGGGGAAGGCTTCGTGCACTGCTGACAATCTGGTGGTTTATACTGAATGAGTCCGATATGTCTCAGTATATGAAAATATCAAAAAATCTGCCATGTAAAAGTGTTTACATGTGCAGAGTCTCAGTATAAGGCCCTGTGAAATCTGTTTTATTTTCTCCAGGTTCTGTTTTTTTTACCCAGATTTAGTGTTTTCAATCTTATTTTTTTAAAATTCTGTGCTGTATGATTTTAGCACATTGCTGTAATCATAGTGTCTAATCTTGTTTGATGAATACAGTTTTACCAGTGTTCAAAATTAAGAGTTACATTTGTATTTTTTAAATCAAAGAAAGTGCTTCGATAAAGTCATTAAACATTTCACATTGCTGTGCTCCTTGTTTTTTTTGGATGACTTAGCAATCACAGCAGCCTCTTCCACATGACTGCACGGTCCAACAATAATCTGATCATCAGGATTTTTTTAGCGACCCAACATTAAAGAATAAAATAATTCCTCTCACAGTTTAGTGGGATTTCTTGATGTATAAGGCTGTCCTTGTGCTGCTACACAGCAGGGGCTGATACGACCTGCTGCTTCAAGCTTAAAGATTGAGCCAGCAACTTTGTCTTTCTGGTGCAGATCCAATCAGAGAGTCCACAGCTGGACAGTATGACGTCAGGAGGTCCAGAGTACCGCTGAGGTTTCCGCTTATAAGCAACTCAGCCTAATGCCTGCAAGCGTCTCATGTAGAACTAAGTGGTGAGGAAATAAGAGTTCATGATAACCATATTATTATGATCTATAGAAATTTTTTTGCGAATTAATTACACTCAAGACATGAGTGTAGGGAGGTGCAGAGAGAGTCTGTAAGTATGAACTGCACTTAATGGATGGTGAAAAGGCAACCAGATGGTGTTAGTGGAGGGAGACAAAGCAAGAACAAGAAGAAATGGAAATCATTTTAGAGGTGCTGGATTATTTACATTATCAATATATGTATTATTAACATGACATCAGTATTTGATTTTTAAATACCAGTATATTGAGACACTCTCACTGTAGACGTAGTAATAACTAGAAAATTTAGCAAGAAATTTTGACCAGGTGCTTGCTTCTGCTGAAAAACATCATTAAATGTAAACTGCCATTTTGTGAAAACTGTGCTGGCCCATAATGCCCAGTAAAGTCTCAAGTCTTGTAAAGGGTTGAAACTTTTGTTTTTGTTGTTTTGTTTGTATGGCCCCAAAGAGAAGTGGTTTTGAGCTCTGTTCCTGTTGGTCTACCATTATTTTCTATGTGCAAATTTGTAATTTTTTTTTTCGATTTTCGTGGAAACGACTTGGCGAATCTCTGAAAAAGTCCTTCCTGATCATTCCACACGTCTTGATGTTTTTTTGTGAATGTGCTGGCAACACTGCAGGACAAGAAGTATGCCAAAAAATGGAAGATTAAGAATATTAATGAATAACCCTGTTGCACAGCAGGTCTGCAGGGCTTAAGGATCAAATACTTGTAACACACGAGGTCGTCTGCCAACATTGTAGAGGAGTATTCAAAACAATTAGGCTAAGTAACCAAGGGAGCAAACGCAGCTACGGATTGAAAGTAAACAGTGACTAGAGCAGTGAGCTTGCAGCTCTTAGCTTGGTTATAAACTGTTATGTAAAGGTGTGGCCCAAAGAGGCCCCTGTTTATTGTAAACAGCCAGAAATATGTACCCATACCTGTGCCAGGACCTGTTTATGTTGGTGCTGACTGGGAGTGAAACTGTGCAACATTGTGGTTGTGAAGCAGCCTTAAGAAAGAGCTGAGCCAACATCACCTCAGCTGCCTGAGAGAATTATGGCTGCAAGAGGATGTCAGTATGTTAACTCTTGTAAACTTTCACTAGTGAAAGCATGTGGTGATACCATACATACTTGTCTTGGAGCCAATACAGATTAAACTTTGTGAAGCACGTCTGTGTTCAGGGCTGTGGAGTTTTTCCTCTTACTGTGGTCACTGTCGAAGCTTCTCAGGGAGATTGACTCTATTTTAAACTGAGCTTTCTCCTTCCAAGATTTATTGGTTGGCATGTTCAGAGTTTAATTTTACATCCCATCAATAAAGTCTAACCTCAGAGGGACTGGACAGCAATAACACTAAGCCATTAGCAAATAGTGAGACGTTACATTTGTCAGTCTTTTTATTTTTGACAAAGCAACAAAGCGCAAGAGCAATTTGTTAATCTTATCTGCAGAAATTGAATGTTAGCCTGTTACACTGTCTACAGCCCTGGTTAAATATTAACATTTTCAGCTCATTCTGGCATATAAAATTGAACACAGCATTAGTTCGAGTAGAGGGATGAAGTTGTGCTAGCTTTATGAGTAAATTAGACAAAGGGGATACAACATTTTACCAGAGCTTTAGATGTGCTGCTGGGCAGATTTTGTTAGTCCCTATGCTAAGCTAAGATAATCCTCTCCTGGCTCTAGATTCATATTTATCTGAAAGACATAGACTTGTATCAATTATCTCATCTAATTCTCAGCAAGAAAACAACAAAGCATATTTCAAGAATGTCGAATTGTTCCTTTAAGAAGGGATTTGTTCTCCCAGCAGTTTATCTGACTGAGCCTGCAAGTATTTAGAGACACATAGCTGTTGTTGTATCACAGGTTTGCTTCCGTGTTCCTTCAGTGTGACACAACAGTTATAAAATGTTGCTCAATGTTGCATACTAGATATCATTACTTAACAGGAGGAGAATTTACTTGTTGATTATCTCTGCCTGGCGAGCCTGGAGGGGATTCTGCATTTGGTTGTGTGTGTGTGTGTGTGTGTGTGTGTGTGTGTGTGTGTGTGTGTGTGTGTCCGTCTGTCAGCAGCTCGCAAACTATGACTGCATGCTCAAGCACCTCTTGTTTTTGGGGTGGAGAAATACCTGTTTTATTGGCAGTTTAATATCGTCATGCTGATCCCTCACTTGTCTTAACCAGCTGGTAGAGGCTACAAGTTTTCCAGAAATAGGCTCGGCTAAAAACAAGAAGCCTCACCATCTGTTGCAGACCACATTGTGGCCTTCGTCGACTCACAAATTGACATCCACAGAAAAGTTTGGTCTTATTTTGAGCCAGAGCAACTGCAGATTAATTCCTTACCTGAAATGTTATGATCCACTAAAGTTAGGCACGATACAAGATAAACAAATCTCTGGATAAATTTCGGCACTGATTTGCACACGGTGCAGGTCGTGTGCTCCAGAATTTTCGTTTGGCGCAGTCCTTATGAAGTGGCTCGCTGAACTGTTTGTTGCAGTTTGTCCTCGCTTGTTGAGGGGCTGAAGCGCAGAAGATTCCTTCAACTGTGACTAAATCAATATTCTTGTTATCTTTGCTGCCATCTGCCACCAACTGCCGAGTTTGTCCAGTTGAAAGGGCGGAGCTAAGTGCTCCGGTCAGCCGTATCCAATATGATGGAGGGGTCACAAACATCCTCATTTCACAGCTAAACAGTACACTAAAATATGTTTCTGGAATCATTTTAGGTGAGAGATAGACGATGCACTAACAGAATCTTGATTCATATTTAATAGGCGCTAACTAGTTTGACAATTTGACCACAGTTCATGAGTAGTGATGAACGTGATTGACAGCTGCGTGAGAGACTGCTCGCCTCTGATTGGTTATTTTCATTAACATGCAGTTAGGTCATTAGACATGATGCGAAACAATAGTGTAGACAGTGTGATTTTTTCAGATTTTCTGTCTTATGTACTTCTGTGTAAATATTATAATTAATTAATTAATTATAAAAGTCACTAACTGTAGCTTCAAACAGCACATTTCAGAGACAAAGGCAATTCAAGGCAGTTAATTGTGTTTATTATTATATTGTGTTGTGCTGTAGCCTGCCGGCAAAGTTAATACCATTCAACGTCCAGTTATACATGACTCGGATCAAAGATCTGTGACTGTTATTAAAAGTACATTCATCCTCATAATTACACCCTGTTACCTAATGAAACTTGTTGTGGCGTGTCTGCTGGAAATACAACACAAAGCGTTGTCTATGGTAGGCGTGATCAGCTCAGGCCGCCGCGGCCGCGCCACGATGAGATCTGCACTCTACTGAGCACACTTTTCTATTTAAATTAGCTCTCTTCTCACCTTTCAAAAGCACAGTGCATGAAATAAAGATACTTTCTAATGTGTCTGTTGTGTAATTAAGCGGGCATTAACATAACTCAGATCAGGAATGAAACAGGAAACCACTTTAAACTTACCATTATGACAGAGAGAGTCAGACTGCAGAGAGATATCCAAGCTTTCAGAGACAGTTTTTACACTGTGTGCTTCTCTCCATGTGTAGGAAGCTGATAAAGCTCACAGGATATACTTGGTTGTTGTCAGAAGCAGATTCAAAACATGCCTCTCCCAGCTGCTGTGTGCACTTTATCCAGATGTTGATCGACATGCAGTAGTTTTGAAATTTGTTCCAAAACCACTGTCGTCTGTGTGTCCAGGCCCTGACTGTGGCTTATTACTCTGTGCCATAGACCTCCACTGATCTGCAAAAACTATTTAAAACATGTTAACATATTCCTTCATGAGGATGAACATAGGTACTGCAGGTACACTCACTCAAACACCAAATGTGTATTGATCCGTGGCTGAATATAGTCCACAGTACAGGTATAACTGCTCCATTTTCTTATGTTTGAGAAAGACTTGCTATAAAGTTTTTTTAGCCAGATCCCTGTAACATCCCCGTGAGCTGCTTTAAGATTGAAACAATCATGTTATTCAACACAGTCTGTGTTTTCACATATATTCTGTATCAGCTTGCTCCAAGTTGAAGCTACAGTGTTTACACAGAGCGAAATATTTAAAACCAAGATTACATCATCAGATGGAAATGCCCTCCTTGTTGTTTGTATTTTTTTTTAACCTTTGGGACCTTCACTAAAACTTAGAACAAAGCTTTGTGGGCTTGGCTTGAACAATGTTTGGCTCCAGAGCAGTCTGTGCTGATGGGGCATTATTGAGGTTAAAAATAAAACTGTATATTTGTTAGCCTTTTCTATTTAAAGATCTGCATCTTTGGGAGGAACAAATGTGCTGTGGCTGCAGAGTAGGGAAGTAGGAAAGTGTAAAGCAGAGGTCGCCAACCTTTTTCCTTAAGGGATCCTTTTTCTATATAAGTAAACTGATGACCCTTGACTTAGTGACATACTTTATGGATATTTTACATTTACATTTTACAGAACAACTGATAAACTGTACAATTAACCCAAATAGTGAACGCAACAACCGCAGGATGTTTGTGTAAAACGAGTGATCTGGAAAGCCATGAGCTGATTGTGTCCTGTGAAATTAGCACTTATTGAGACTTATTGACACTTATTGAGCCTAATGACATTACAGACCTGTTAGGCATCTCTCACTTGCCTTGACAAGTTTGTAACATTATTGGCGAGACGTCTAATACTAATGAGATGGAAATCACCAGCACCGCCTTCCCACACTTTGTGGATAAAAAAGATTACAGCTTGATAAAATCCGACATACATTGGGAGGCTCTCCCAGGAAATTTAAAAATATGCGGGGCTGTTCTTTGCCTATGTGAAGGAAATGACCATGTTTATTGTTAACTGTAATAAGTGATAATCACTAAGCTGAATGGTTTTTTTTTTTCTGAAGGTTCTAAGTATTGCATTTTTGTTGTTGTTTGCTTGTTTTCTTTTATACTGCACTGCTATTACATCACACTCATTCACAAGTGCTTTAACACTGTTGTCAGTTTGTGTGTAAATAAATAAATAGACAAAGTTAATTGAAATATTTAAAACTATTATTTAAATTGTTATGTAATTTAATATTATTTAATATTATTTAAAATGATTTAACTGCTTATTTTTCTATCTGGCGGTGCAGTGGTGCTGCGATCAGCACATTTGCCTCACAGCGAGAGGGTTCTGGGTTGAATCTGGCTGGCGCCTTTCTGTCATAAGTTTGCATGTTTAGTGTGGGTTTTCTCTGGGTTCTCCGGCTTCCTCCCACAGCTCAAAGACGTGTGGTTAGGTTAGGTGTGAATGGTGTCTGTCTCTATTTGTCAGCCCTGTGATAGTTTGGCAACCTGCCTCTCACTTAGCGTTAGCTGGGATACGACAAGACTGTTCAGCAGAGAGTGAAAGCTCTGTGAATATAGCTCCTGTTCAGGTCTTCACCTTGCCCTAATTCTGGGAGATTTTTTAAAGTTTATATCCTGAATAATAGTCTTCACTCTACAGATAACTATTGTATTAAGTTTTTTTAAGCAAATGAATGAAATGCTGAGATATCAGCACACTCTCTCTCCATACATATTTAAACTCAAGAAGGCCTTGCAACCCCCCTGTGAAAATCTGGCGACCCTCACGTTGGGAAACAGTGGTAAAGAGAGACAGTATTAAGCATCGTGAATAATGGTCTTTTCACAGAACACCGCCTGTCTTATTTTTTAATGCCAGCGTGGTGTTTGAGCAAAAATATGTCTTGTTTGTAAATTAGCAATGTGGTGAAATTGAATAGTCATACCTAACTTTCTTTGACTCTGACTCTTGTAGCCCTGCTTGATCATGGCCCAGTGGATACACATGTCCCAGCTGATTCCGTGCCTGTCGGATGAGACTGTCAACAACCTCTATCCCCCAACCGCCTTCCCCATTGAAGTCAGACACTTTTTAGCTGAATGGATTGAGAGCCAAAGATGGTATGACACGCACACACTCACACAAATACTTTACATACTCATACGTGTACACCAGAGCTGCAGTGATCAATCTACCAGTTGTCAACTTTTAAATGAATCTGCAACAAATTTGATGATTAAGTTATGGGTTTGAGTCATTTCGTAAGAGGAAAAAAGTACAAATTCTCTGGTGCCTGTGTTTTAAATGTGAATATTTTCTGGTTTCTTTACTACACTATGACAGCTGGATTTGATTTGAGGACGTCATTTTGGGCTTTGTGAAAGGCTAATTAATTTTCACCATTTTCTGACATTTTTCTTGATAAATAGAGAAAATAATAATAATATTAAGATGAATAAACAGTGAATATAATTATTAGTTGCAGTCCTAATGTACACCCAAACAGCTGCACCAACATGCTCACATATACACAGCATATTAATGCTTATTGAATATTGTCTGTGTGTGTGGTTACATTGCACATACTGTATAAACATGGGCATGTATGTGTTTGTGTGTGCTCACAGGGACGACTTTGTGATGGAAAAGGTGGAGCAGGAGAGCCAGGCTCAGGCTCTGTTGGACCAGACCATCAGCATGCTGCAGTCGATTGCTCAGCAGAACGCCAACGTGGTGGACAGAATGAAGCTGATGAATATCAGCAGGAACATGGTAGGAGAACTGTGTTACTCTGTAGCTCTAAGAATAGGAGTTAGTTTCCACCCTGGATACCGGACTGGCTACAATGACACAGTGTCACTCTTCCTGCTGTGAAAACAATTAGATACGTAAACTACACAAGCCTCATCTCCAGAAATGATGAAACCCAGTTCCCCACTGAGGTGGCCCAGGTGGTGCGTAAGCAGTGACCTCATGCTTGACACAGCCCTAAACCCAGGGACTGATAATTGACTTCTGTTGCATGCCAAATCCAAAACTATGACCGGCTTTTTCAAATTTATTGGAACACACACTGGCAATAACCTGAAGTGGAAAAGTAACTGAACGCATCATTGCAACAGTACGTCCTTAGACAGATTAGAAAATACTGGGTCAAGCAACAACTTTCACTGAGCCTTCACTGAGTCCATCGACACGTCCTCTTTGTCAGTTTATCATGGCAGCATGGGCAGTCAAACAAGGAAAAAACAGCAATGGGTTATTAATCCGTTGTCATTTTTGTAATTTTTTGGCCTTTTAGAGCCCATCAGGACCCTGAACACCTCCCTCTAACCCCTCCCCACTGCTGACGTGCATTACCATGATTGTCTGATGTTGTCCATGTATGTAGTTGTGTGGCAGAGAATAACATTCTGTAACCAAAACAAATTCCAGCAGCCTTGGTCATGAGGGTTTCAAATAACTATCCGTCTATCTTTCTTTTCTACTTACCAAAAGATATAAAATGAAAAAAGGAAGTCTCGTAGGAATTTAAAATAAGTGCACAAGCTTCTTGTTTGATGCCAGTAGAAATATTTTGTTTGTGACATTAACTGAATTAGGGCTGCCCCCGACTAAGAATTTTCCTAGTTGACCAGTAGTCGTCATTTAGGGCCATTAGTCGACCAGTTGTCTGCATGTTTATGATATTAATTTAATTACTGAATTACATATTTTGGGCTGGGCAACACAACAGTTTGAGTTCAAGGTGTGAGAAAGAATAGCATCAGTAACATTGTAAACACTGTGCTACATTACAGAGAAATACAAAACCGTACTAATGAACCTTCATTAATATAGGCCTATATTTTATCTACAAGTGCACGTCACACACTGAGCGAGCCGCCTGTTAATGACGCTGTCGGCAAAGCATAATATGTCATGTTTGCAGTCAACAAATGATAGAGAGTTTACATATCACCCTGGGGTCATCCTTCACCAAAGTGATCCCACACTTTGGATTTCCTGGCCGACATGCATCACATTAATTAGCCTCCTAATGATTTCACGTTGGACTGATGAAGTCTCGCCAACTAATAACCTTTTTGGTTGACTATTGGAATATATGTATGTATAAGGTTCAGTTATTCATCGCCCAGACAGAGCAGCAGAACGCGAGCCACAGTCAAAGTGAAACTAGTATAACTTCATTGTGCTGGGTCTAAAAGTTTGCTTTGATTCGTCTCTGCAGCAGCCGCTCCTCTCGTCCATCAATCTGATCTGACCAGCTCTGACCAGGGGCCGTACACGTGTCTTTAACCACCTTGAAAACATGAGGTCAAGTGCTGGGCGCTAATCCTATGCCTTTTTTGTGCCAGCTTTCAAGAGTACAGCAGCCCTGTTTGTCTGAGGTTGCTAAGCAACCTTAACAAAGCATTGTATAGTCTATTCACCTGAAATCCTGAGTGCAGAGCTGATCTTCTTCCATGTGCTGTTTATAAGTCTGAAGAACTGTCCATGGGACAGATGCAAAAGCTCTGGGTAGCCCTGCACTTAAATGATCAAGTTAACAGTATATATATCACAGACTGAATATTTACGGAAGAGGGGAACGATATCTGTCAGCTGTGATTGGTTTGTAAAGTGCGTGGCTTCTTCCTGTGTCGGCCCTTTCAAATTAAATTCCCAAAAGGTCTGGTCATGTAGGTGCTGATTTATTTTGACAAGGTACAGCTCCTAAGAGTTTCACGTTTGTTTTTTTTTTTTTTTTTTTTTCTGCGACTAAGCGACCAGTAAAATCTTGCCGACTAATGACCTCTCTGGTCGACTAATCTAAGTAAACCAGTGCATACTAGTAGCTACACAGTGGTTTTCTGGACTGTTTTTAAGATGTGATTGTGATAAGACATGTGCTTGTTTTTCAGAGCATGTTTCAGCAGCACCCTCTACAGTTTGGAGTGATGGTCAGGGAAATCCTCACGAAGGAGAGGGTTCTGCTCGGCGCGGTAAGACCTTTTAACTAAGACTGTTAAGTTTATCTGCAGGCCTCATCCTAATAAGCTGTCTGATCATTGTGAAGAAATTACAAGTTGATGCCATTATAGATACATAGACACACAGGAAAACGGCACAATACTACAAACTGCTTTGGTATACCTGCAGATTTGCAGACATTTTTTAAGGGAAACGTTACAGGTGTAGAGTGATTACCCAGCTTCTCTGCAGCTACTGGCTTTGTTTAATTTCTAGGGTGTGCCAATACATCGATTCTTAGATGCATCGCGATGCGACACATGACGATCAATAACGATTAACAAATGTTCAAATTATTTTTCCATGATAGTAAAATCACAGAAACACAACCGGAATGAAAAAAGCCTCCCGGACAGTTTTAAGGGACGGACTCATAACAGACTGTTAGCCAACATGGCGGCAGCTAACTCGCTGGCTACTGTCACTGAGCCTGACGTTCACTCTTCAGGGTTGAAATCCAGCGTGTGGAGGCATTTCGCTTTTTATGAACATGAAGACAGAAAGAGCACTGACAAAAGCTGCTCCGTGTGTGAGCTGAGGATTTTAGTTAAAATAAGTTATTTGTGAAGGATTTTGTTTGGAAGTCTTTATTTATTATTTCTGAATGAGCAGAATAAGCTGTTTGTTTTGTATTAAACTTGCTAGTACCGAAATCTGTGAAAACAGCAGAGAATTTTGGTTAAAAGAAGTCTTATTTCTAAAGGCACTTTATGTATACACTTTATGTAATAAGAGCAGCTTTTTGTTGTGGGAAATGTGTTGGATCATTTGGTCTGATATAAATAAAAGATAATGGAGGTAAATTTGCTTGTTTACTTTATTTAATGGATGCTGACAAATATACTTTGTTTAAAAGAAATCCTGTATGGGGAAAAAGATGCATCGATAATCGTAATAATCATTATAATCGTTTAATAATCAAATCGTAGCACCCTGAATCGTAATAGAATCGGATCGTGAGGTGCCTAAGATGGCACACCCCTACTTTCCGAGATTTGAAACTTATCTGAGAAAGTTTTCTTTTAACAGTTGTGATGCCAGCTTTAATACTGTGAGTGCATTAAGTGCTGTTCCATGTCTATAGGCCCCTCAGATGCCCAACCCTCCACAGTACCAGCAGTACCCGAATAGAGAGACCTCGTTCCCCAACATGCAGGATGTGGACTGCCTGGTTCTGAAGGTGCTGGAGGTCCAGGACATCCGACAAAAGATGCACCAGCTGCAAGAAGAGCTCAACTGGGAGAGACAGAACTATGAGGGTTTACAAGGTGAGAGACGCAAACATGAGGCAGACTGAACACAGAGCTTTTTTCAAAGTAATGCCCTGACTCATGTCGTACCACAGCTCTGGTGCAGGAACTGAAGCTCACGTAGGTACCATTACTCAAAGAAACTGAAATTAAAGTAAGGTTATCTTAATTCCTCTTTTCCCAAGATTGATTCATGGTTTTATTATTTTCAGTTTAGTTTTTCTTTCACGTCATTTTTTTAACATGTTGTGGAAAAAGCCCTACTCAGTCTTATTCGTTTTGACTTCTGAATTAAGTTTCAAGGAAATTCAGTGACATCCAGCTTTAAATGTCAGAAAGTCAGTATCAAGATAGACAGTGCTGTTGAGATCAGTCGACAGATAGAGCTCTCACTGGTGTAAGAATGAAACCTGACATGTCTCTGATTAGGTCTGAAGATGTCACATGTAATGTAAACAGTGATGGGCCATGAATGGATCCCTGAGGCACCCCTCATGTCATCACTCTCTGAGAAAGCAACAATAGAAGTGAGAAATTTCATCCATTTGACAGGATGTGCTTTTTTTTTTTTACATTAGGGAACACTGACAGTGACAATCCCACGAAAAAGAGGAAAGAACTTAAAGACCTCTTCGGAAATCTAGACACAAAACAGAATACTCACATCCTGGTAACTGGATGACTCAAATTACTCACTTTCAGTTTTGCCTTCCCGCGAGAACAATGACCATTATTTCCCATTCAGGCGTTCAGATGAGTTGGCCTTCGTCTGGTTGTTAGTTTGTGTTTGTTTGGAAGCAACATATGACGTTAATATTGTTTGCACAGGGCCGATCCAACAGAATGGACTGGATCCAGCAAAGTCAGAAATCCAGAAACTCCAGAATCACATCCAGCAGCTGGAGTATAATGTGAAAGCAATGGCCACGGTAGGACTGGCTATATACTGATATTCTATCGATATGGTGATATGAGACTCGATATGGTCATAGATTTTGGATATAGTAATATCAGTAGTTTAGTGTTGTCCTGGTTTTAAAGGCTGCATTAGAGTAAAGTGAAGTCATTTATTTTCTGATGTTACCAGACTGTTTTATTATTTGCCTTTACCCACTTAGTCATTACAGCTATGAGTGGTGTAAATCACAAGTTTAATCATGAAACAATATTGTATTAATTATTTGGATGAGGTTACAGTATTCACTGACATCTCAGACCTGCCTTGATACGGTTTTGATTTGATATGATTAATATAAGATGACTCATTGTCTTTTTTATGTCTGCTTGCCACTGTATGCCTGGCGCTAGACTGCTAGCACTGTTTGATGTTTAGAAAGGGGGTGCTTGGATGAAAATGGTGACACAGACGTCCCATGAGAATTTTTAAAATAAAGACATACCTTCAATTTGCGCTGTCAACATTGGACCATCGGTCGCTGAATCAATGTATCAATCTAGACTGATGTATCATTACATCCCTAATATCCACAATATTGACGATTATTTATGAAAAATCTCACTGTGTAAATACTTCCTAAAAAACACCAACAGTCAACCCTACAATGTGGTCGCAATATCGTTGGCAATGTTTTTTCTCAAAACTATTGTAATATATATGAGCTGCAAGTGCCATCATTACCGGCACATTAGAGCTGTGGTTCTCAAATGGTGTGTGATTTTGTAATAACCAGACATTACTATTGCAATATTCAACTGGGCCTATACAAAAAGTTATCAATGATTTTTTTAATTGCCTGTATCAGTATGTTATGTGCACCCATTTACTAATAAAGAGGCAAACTACTTAAAAAAATGTACTTTAATTTAATTTAAAAACCCTCACGGGAACCTATTTGTCACTGTTCTGTGCGAGGGAATTATAAGTGTGTGACACATCACATTATCTTACATTATTTCCTATCTAAATGGATGTGTTATCAGTGCTTTGATGCAATTAAAATTAATTTTTAAATCATGTTGTTATTATGTATTTCATCAGTAATAGTTGGTTGTCAATTTTTATTTTAAATTTTTAGAAAATAAAAAAAACATTTGTGTCATGATAAGAGTGACAACACTAGGCTGTTGTTTACAGATATAAATACAGGCGTGCCTTGATTTTGGCTTGCGCTTTGGTGTGTCTTGGGCACAAAAAAGTTTTAATACCACTGCCTCAGAGGAATATCAGTTTGTTTTTTATATATAGATTGCTGAAAAATATTCAAGCAGTGCAAGTATGTGTCTTGGCTATTTATGGATGAATAGTGTTTATTATTTGGTATGTATGGAGGTATGAAATATTTCTGTATTTGTCTGCATGATGTTTATTGACACACACATGCTCCCGAGTGTTTGCCTGTGTGTCAGTGTAATGTGTTTTGGATGTTGGCTGTTGTAGAAGCGTTTCCAGCTGCTGAAGGAGTCTGTGGACTGTCTGGACCAGTGTCAGACCCGACTGCTCAGCAGGCTGAAGGCGTGGAGGTGGGAGCAGCACAAGGCCGCCATCGGACACGCCTTTGACGACAACCTCAACCCCTTGCAGACCTGGTGAGGCCCGCCCCTGCTCCACTTGTTCCCTTTTGGATTGACTGTGTCTGTGTTGTGTTGTTGTGGCCATGAGGCTGGAAGGAATTCAGCAACCAGCCTGATAATTTTTTTATGTCAAGCATTTAAGTATAAAACTTAAGTCATATTCTTTGGTAAACACATCATGTTGTATGAAATGATTGTTACATTTATGTTCTCAGTGGCTGTTGAGTTTTCGCTCTCATTCTTGCTCCCTCACTGTCTTTGTGTTTTTCCTCTCTATATGTATTTCCTTTCCGTTTTCATTGTTGCTCCCTGACTGCCTATGTTTTTCCTCCTTTAGGTGTGAGCAGCTGCTTGGTGTGAACGGAAAGCTGAGACAGGAATTGATGCTGATAGGGGAGCCAATCCCAGAGCTCCAGGAAAGGCTGGGACAACTCCTGCAAGTTCTGATTCAAAGGTAGCAAGATCATGTTGTTTTCTTTTACATACCTACATTTCCTTTAAAGTTGGAGAACTGCCAAAGAAAATAAATGTATTCACCTCAAATCTTTTCTGCTCCTATACTTGAAAACAGCAACATAAGTGACTTACTTTTATACATCTTTCAAAACAGGGAGCATTTTCCTCACTATTGTAACTGATATCTCCTCCAGCTCTCTCGTGGTGGACAAGCAGCCCCCTCAGGTCATTAAAACTCAGTCAAAGTTCTCCACAACAGTGCGATATCTGCTGGGGGAGAAAGTCGCTCCCGGGAAACCTGTGGTGCTGAAGGCGCAAATCATTAATGAACTGCAGGCCAGGAACCTGGGCAGTGTACCTGGGTGAGTCATATACGCTGCACAGCAGGGAGGACTGCACACTGTCAGGGGGGAGGAGAGCCACAGAGCACATCGCTAATTGGTTTTCATGGTATTCAGTACTATTTTCCCCTCCAGTTCCCTTTATAGAAAGAAAGTGTTGTTGCATTATTTCCGTTATAGTTACAGGAATACTTTACTCCCTAAATTATCATTTGTATTTCAATTGCTCACCCTGTGTTACATTGAATTTGTTTACTTTGTTCTTTTCACATGCCTCCATGGTGAACGAAGAATCCAAAAACTATGAAAATTCCATATGAATTGAAGTCATAGGGGGTCCACATTTAAAAACAGCAGAACAAAATCAAAACATTTGTTAACAAACCCTCACACAACAATTTTTCCTGTCGTGTGCTTGGTACTTTCCAAACACTTAAAAAAAAAAAACATTATATTTAAAACACTTCCACTTCCTGTGTCACATGGATGAGTAGTGCACCTGGAGTGCACAAGCAGAATGGAAATGCACATGCTTGACCAGGCGTGCTACTCATATGAAGAAGTGTTTTAAAAGTAAAGTTTTAGTGAAAATATGTTTGGGAAGTACTGAGCATGTGACTGCATAAATGAGACTCAGGTCCTGTTTATACAAGAACGATGCCAACCGAAAACTTCAGTTGCATTTTGGCTGATCATTTTTGGAAACAGCACTGTCTCCGTTGTCATGTAACTTTGCAATATGCACTTCGCACATGCAAATTATGGTTCCAGTCACTAGGCATGTGCGAGAAAGTCGACCATCACAACAATGATGGCGGAGACCAGCGCTCCATTTGTGCTGCTCACCCTGTTGAATTTGTCAACACTTCTCCAGCAAAGTGCAGATTCACTGTAGCAACTCCACCTTGTCGTCCGTCCAGACAAACGTTCGTGCGGTTGCTTTTTTGTTTGTTTATGCATCACTGCTCTGTAGAAGGAAGGGCATGAGTGCAGGCGTGTGTTGTTTTATTACAAAGTCACACCGTTAACTACTGGCCTGGCATGTACACTACAGCGTTGTTGGCCATTTTTGCTGATCCGTGTGCACGCCGCTTATCAAAACGTTGTCATCTGAATGTGGAAGTTTTTTCAAAACAAAAATGAGAAACAATTCTGTTATCAGCGGATTGTTTTCGAGTAAACGTGGCCTTAGATTATACTGCATGTGTTGTGTGACTGTTTGTAAAGGGGTGTTTTGATATAGTTTTGCTGTTGTTAAACGTGGACCCCCGTATGACTTCAGTTTGTCAAATGGAAATTGAAATTTTGGATTTTTCTTTCAATGGCATGCGAGAAGAGCATTGTCTTCAGGAATTCAGTGTCACACAGGGCTAGTAATTAATATGCAAATTGTCATTTTATGGATAAAATATTCCTTTAAATTAAAGGGGAAAAATTGTCCCTCACAATAATTAACTCACAGTTTTTCGGGAACCTTAAATAGCCAGATAATGAGAAAGCTTTGAGGTATAAGTTTGAGTTGATTGTTGTTAATCATACCATTAGCTAGGTGCAATCTGTCTCCATTAATCTAAAATATAGTTTAACTTAGTAGTATATATTTTGATGTGCAATGACGAAAAAAGTGTGCAATATAAAAATAAAGGATCTTACTTGGTTTTGGTCGTCCAAAGGTAACATAGTAAAGTGGATTTTTAATGAGTAGGTTTTTGTTTGGGCAAGATTTATAGAAAGAAAATGGTGGATAAGACTCTGTTTGACCCTGTTTTTTTTAATTATAGAACATTTTGCTATGCATTTGTGAAACTGTGATACTGTACCTCATGCATGACCATGTTTGCTGTTGTTTAGTGTCTTGTAAGCTCCAATTGTCAGATAAGTCAAATCAAACAATAATGTTTAACAGTTTAAATTACAGCACTTACTGTATACCACTTACAAGAGAGAAATATTGACATTAAATGTTCTGTTTTGTTATCTGCAGCGATAATGTCGGGGAACTGATAAACAATACAGCCATCCTAGAACACAACACAGCCAGCAAGAGCACATGTGCCACCTTCAGGAACATGGTGAGTACCGCTCTAGATTTCTCACACCAGATTATTTTATTGTGAAGTCTTGTAAACCAATTTTATTTTGGGTGTAACAGTCCATCAAGAAGATCAAGAGAGCAGACAGAAAAGGATCAGAGTCTGTGACAGAGGAGAAGTTTGCTCTCCTGTTCTCGACGGAAATCACCATCACAGGCTGCGACACACCCTACAGGATACAGGTTTGACCTGTCCATTGTTCTTTCAATGTTTTTTTACTTCCTGTTTTTAAAGGAAAGGTGATAATTTTGCCTTTATGGTGATGATGTCTTTTTCCTGTGTCACACTGCGGTAAACGCAGTTGCCTTTGATGATCTAGTAAATCATTCAGCAGCCCAGGGGACCCCCCCCCCCCCCCTCAGTATTTTAGACTTGCATTTTTCTCCCCCCATAAAATATGAACTAACCAAGGACTTTTATTTTGAGGAAATTAAAGACATTACACCATAAATTGATGCAGACAAGATACAAATAGGTGCAGAAAAATTCCCATGCTAATGAAACCTACGCTCTAACCTACACAAGCTTTGTCAAATGACAACAGAAGTGATACTCTGAGCTGACGCACACAACTCAAAATGATGTCATTGATTATAGATGATCTCACTGCCGGTGGTCGTCATCGTCCACGGTAGTCAAGACAACAACGCTCTGGCCACCATCATATGGGACTGCGCTTTTTCTGAACCAGTAAGTGTCAAATTATTAATTTCTCTGCTATTCTTATGCTTCATGCTGCTCTTATATCCCTTTACTATGCTTTTAGTCTCTCTTCTCTGTGATGTTTGTTTGTGCTGTTGTGAATGCAGCAACACTGTTTCAGTCAGCAGACTCATGTTGAATAGATTACTATGAATGTAGACTATGTGAAGCGTTAATGTTTGGTGCCTAGGCTGTATCTTCATCAGAATTTTCTCCATTAATTTAACTTAATTTGAAGTAGAAGGGCACTCAGAGAGGCCAAATGCCCTATCTTGCAATGTTAGATATGCAATGTACGACATTACGTGCGTTTAAGAAGTGTTTTTCATAAAACTAGGCTGTCTATTCAGCAGAAAAATGTGAATGCCTTTGAAATTGGTGCTACATGACTAGAGAAAACAGAGAAAAGGGCTGTGGCATTTGCTTTTGTTCAAGAGTTAAGATAGAATCTATCAGAATACAGAACCAATAAATGCTCCCGCTGGTGGGTGACGTCATGCATATTCCTCGTCTAAAACAATATAGCGGCCGGCTGGCAACAAAATCCCTGTGTCCACCAAACACTTTCGGTGTGGTACCTTTGGAACCAAAAGTAACCCTTCAGACATGGTACCTAGACCGTAGGTCTGCTTAGCGTTTCCACTGCAAACAGTACTCTTAAATGTGGGCGGGGTTGTTGTCACTCACTTTTAAAATAGCGGGTTTGTGCATTTAGTCCTTCTAAGGCAAGCTCAGGGGCGTAGTGTTGCCGGAGCCCACAGGAACTACGCTCTGCAGCGCTTCCGAAATTAATATATATTTGTAAACGGTTGAAGATCTACTCATGCACTGAGTAACATTACAAATTAACTTTCCATCTTAAAAGTTGTCGCTAGTCGGCCCAGGGAATTAACTTATTTTTTTCTCCGACTTCAGCTGCTGCAAGAGGCAGAAAAACATCCTTTCACTTTATTAGTACAGTAATAAAACTCTCCACGGCATGAGCAGTAGTTAAATGAGCTTCAAAACAAGCCACAACTCAGCCCTGAACAGAGTGACCATCCTTTACTGACCAGTCAGCGGACTGCAGTGGTCACAGCTCCACCTTTTAGTTCCAGATCTGTGTGCTAGGTACCCCAACAGAGGGATGACCAAAAATGGGGACGGTACAGAACGGTTCCCTTGGTACCATCCACAACTATTCACAGTGGAAACAGAAAAAAATAATGCTAAACTGAACTATACCATACTGCTCGGTGGAAACGGGGCTTTACAGTCTGGTATTACAGTCAAACTGAAAGCTAAGATATATATCTGAAGACATTTGAGGAACAGGCATGGAGACATTACAGTACAGAAAACAGTATGACGCCCACTTTGTGTTCACAAATGATCATATAATAGCCGAACAGTGCACAACAATATGTTTCTGAAGACATTCAGGCAAGAAAGAGGCAACACAGAAACAGAGTTTTGGTTGATATTTGATCGGTACTGTACAGTCTGAGTTTAAGAAAGAGAAAGGGGGTGAGGGGTCTTCTATACTCTTTGTGTCCTTGGAGACAGGCACACAAAAATGTGGAAGTATAACCTGTAGTTTGAGCAACAGCCCTAGAGTCAGCTAAAATCCACTGGATTCTGCTTTTTGCTGGGTATGTGCAGAGCTGGGAGCTTGTGAGACAGAGTGAAGTTAGTCACAGTTAATTTACACATACTGCCCACATTATTACGATACAAAGCTGGTTGAAAAAAAGTATCCCTTTAAGGGCGGTCTAGCAACAATTTAACAGTGCCATAGATTGCATTTATTCATTATAGAAAGTTGACTTGATTAAAAAAGAAAGACTTACTCATTTAATCTGATGAATCACTTTATTCAAATTAAGAATTGTGTTCAAGGACATTTTATCGGGTGATGACATCATAAAATATGACAACAGACATTTGAGGCTTCTTTCAAAAACCTCAGTAGAAGCTTTGAATGTAAAAAAAGAATGACATTCTGTATAGTCCAAATACTTGAACATCAGTTCAACAGACAGAATATTGTATGCAGCTTTAGCACTTTGCTATGTTGAGTTGGAAACAAGCCACAGACTTACAGTAATGTGCTCTTTGGGCCTAGATGGGCTTCCTGTTTGTTGCCTTGTTGACTGGAAATAGTCTGTTGTGGTCTGTAAGAAATACATTGATTTTTTTGAAATGCCTAACCACTCAAACAAAATGGACATTGTCTACACGCTTGTGCTGCATGTGTATTTGCCCTTCCTTTTTTTCTCTTCTCAGCTGTAGTTTCCTTCACTCTTCCCCTGACATCACTGTAGATCTGTATCAGTGTTCTTGTCCCCACAACCTCTTTGTCGTCATCAGGACAGAGTGCCGTTCATGGTGCCGGAGCGTGTGCCCTGGAGGATGATGTACAGCACCCTTAACAGTAAATTCACCTCTGAGGTCCAGACACACCACAATCTGGACCACTACAACCAGCACTTCCTGGCCCAGAAGATATTCGACAAGCCTGACTTTGCCGACGACTTCAGCAACATGATGGTTTCCTGGGCCCAGTTTAATAAGGTACACACAGGTCCTCTCGCAGAGACATACCCAGGCTGACACACACTCAAATCTCACACAGCCTCTCAATCTTACAGGAAGTTCTCCCGGGTCGACCATTTACTTTCTGGCAGTGGTTTGAAGGAGTGATGGAGCTGACCAAGAAGCAGCTGAAGACCTACTGGAGCGAAGGGTGAGGAGACTTCCCTGCTATCTTCACCCTATCACCCTGCTACAGTCTGTAATGTTAACACAAGTTTGCAATGTTTTCTTCCACTAGGCTGATATTTGGTTTCATTGGGAAGCAGCATCTACACCTGATTCTAAAAGACAGGCCTAATGGGACGTTCTTGCTTCGCTTTAGTGACTCTGAGATCGGCGGCATCACCATTGCGTATGTGTCGGCTACTGAGAGTAAGTGTTGGTGTGGCCACAGATTTCCTGTTTGGTCCATGATGATGCAGGTGCCGTGGTGTGAGGGATGATACACGGTGACGAGGGAAATCGTACATATATCTTTTATATCTGTTATTTTTATGTGAGGGAATTTCAGGATTTTATATTGCTAATTTAATTGAATTTCACTATTCTTTAACACCCTTCCCCATTTTGTAGGTAGTCCTCTTGAATCAAAACACGTCAACTTTTTTTTTACATTTTTAAAACTTAGTTTTTTTAAACATTTTTATAGCATAATACACTACAACTTGTTATGATTTTTATGACATACTTTGTTATATAAGTAAATAGTTAACATACATATGATGCTGTAACATTTTTGACTCTTTTATGACATACTACATTTTTAATGACATCTTAATGGCATACTAGACCATGACTTTAACTTTTTTAATGACATACTACAGATTTCGTATTGAGCCAGAATTACATATTTGACATAGACATATTACATAATATCATAAAATTGTATATCATAAAAAAGTAGTAATATTTTATAAAGAAATCATTAAAAAGTTATAATGTAGTATGTCATAAAAATGTTGTAATGAGACATTAAAAAATTGAAAAAATGATTTTCATTAAAAAAGTCATAGTATAGTATGTCAAAAAAAAATTTATTAAAAAAAGTCATAGCATAGTATGTCAAAAAATTTTTCATTAAAAAAGTCATAGTATAGTATGTCATAAAAATGTGTATTAAAAAAGTCATAGTACAGTATGTCAAAAAAAAAATTATTAAAAAAGTCATAGTATAGTATGTCAAAAATTTTTTCATTAAAAAAGTCATAGTATAGTATGTCATAAAAATGTGTATTAAAAAAGTCATAGTACAGTATGTTAAAAAAATTCCATTAAAAAAGTCATAGAATAGTATGTCATAAAAATGTGTATTAAAAAAGTCAGTACAGTATGTCAAAAAAAATTTCATTAAAAAAGTCATAGTATAGTATGTCATAAAAATGTGTATTAAAAAAGTCATAGTACAGTATGTCAAAAAAAATTTCATTAAAAAAGTCAGTATAGTATGTCATAAAAATGTATATTAAAAAAGTCATAGTACAGTATGTCAAAAAAATTTTCATCAAAAAAGTCATAGTATAGTATGTCATAAAAATGTGTATTAAAAAAGTCATAGTACAGTATGTCAAAAAAATTTTCATTAAAAAAGTCATAGTATAGTATGTCAAAAAAATGTTCATTAAAAAAGTCATAGTATAGGATGTCATAAAAATGTGTATTAAAAAAGTCATAGTACAGTATGTCAAAAAAATTTTCATTAAAAAAGTCATAGTATAGTATGTCATAAAAATGTGTATTAAAAAAGTCAAAGTACAGTATGTCAAAAAATTTTTCATTAAAAAAGTCATAGTATAGTATGTCATAAAAATGTGTATTAAAAAAGTCATAGTACAGTATGTCAAAAAAATGTTCATCAAAAAAGTCATAGTGTAGTATGTCATTAAAAAACAAAAAAGCTGTAGTATAGTATGTCATAAAAATGTGTATTAAAAAAAAGTCATAGTATAGTATGTCATAAAAATGTGTATTAAAAAAAAGCCATAGTATAGTATGTCATAAAAATGTGTATTAAAAAAAGTCATAGTATAGTATGTCATAAAAATGTGTATTAAAAAAAAGCCATAGTATAGTATGTCATAAAAATGTGTATTAAAAAAAGTCATAGTATAGTATGTCATAAAAATGTGTATTAAAAAAAGCCATAGTATAGTATGTCATAAAAATGTGTATTAAAAAAGCCATAGCATAGTATGTCAAAAAAATGTGTATTAAAAAAAGTCATAGTATAGTATGTCATAAAAATGTGTATTAAGAAACGTCATAGTATAGTATGTCATGAAATTGTGTATTAAAAAAGTCATAGTACAGTATGTCAAAAAAAATTTCATTAAAAAAGTCACAGTATAGTATGTCATAAAAATGTGTATTAAAAAAGTCATAGTATAGAATATCAAAAAAAATTTCATTATAAAAGTCATAGTATAGTATGTCAAAAATTTTTTCATTAAAAACGTCATAGTATAGTATGTCAAAAAAATTTTCATTAAAAAAGTCATAGTATAGTATGTCATAAAAATGTGTATTAAAAAAGTCAGTACAATATGTCAAAAAATTTTTCATTAAAAAAGTCATAGTATAGTATGTCATAAAAATGTGTATTAAAAAAGTCATAGTACAGTATGTCAAAAAAATTTTCATTAAAAAAGCCATAGTATAGTATGTCATAAAAATGTGTATTAAAAAAAGTCATAGTATAGTATGTCAAAAAAATGTTCATTAAAAAAGTCATAGTATAGTATGTCATAAAAATGTTCATTAAAAAAGTCATAGTGTAGTGTGTCAAAAAAATTTTCATTAAAAAAGTCATAGTATAATATGTCAAAAAACTTTCATTAAAAAAGTCATAGTGTAGTATGTCATAATTTTTTTTCTAAAACTTTGTGGTAAAGTATGTTATAAAAGAATTATAAAAAGACATGGTACAGTATGTCAAAAAAAAGTTCATTAAAAAAGTCATAGTGTAGTATGTCATTAAAAAACATAAAAAAGCTGTAGTATAGTATGTCATAAAAATGTGTATTAAAAAAAGTCATAGTATAGTATGTCATAAAAATGTGTATTAAAAAAGTCATAGTACAGTATGTCAAAAAAATTTTCATTAAAAAAGTCATAGTATAGTATGTCAAAAAAATTTTCATTAAAAAAGTCATAGTATAGTATGTCATAAAAATGTGTATTAAAAAAGTCAGTACAGTATGTCAAAAAAATTTTCATTAAAAAAGTCATAGTATAGGATGTCATAAAAATGTGTATTAAAAAAGTCATAGTACAGTCTGTCAAAAAAATTTTCATTAAAAAAGTCAGTATAGTATGTCAAAAAAAATTCATTAAAAAAGTCATAGTATAGTATGTCATAAAAATGTGTATTAAAAAAGTCATAGTACAGTATGTCAAAAAAATTTTCATTAAAAAAGTCATAGTATAGTATGTCAAAAAAATGTTCATTAAAAAAGTCATAGTATAGTATGTCATAAAAATGTGTATTAAAAAAGTCATAGTACAGTATGTCAAAAAAATTTTCATTAAAAAAGTCATAGTATAGTATGTCATAAAAATGTGTATTAAAAAAGTCAAAGTACAGTATGTCAAAAAATTTTTCATTAAAAAAGTCATAGTATAGTATGTCATAAAAATATGTATTAAAAAAGTCATAGTACAGTATGTCAAAAAAATGTTCATCAAAAAAGTCATAGTGTAGCATGTCATTAAAAAACATAAAAAAGCTGTAGTATAGTATGTCATAAAAATGAGTATTAAAAAAAAGTCATAGTATAGTATGTCATAAAAATTTGTATTAAAAAAAAGCCATAGTATAATATGTCATAAAAATGTGTATTAAAAAAAGTCATAGTATAGTATGTCATAAAAATGTGTATTAAAAAAAGCCATAGTATAGTATGTCATAAAAATGTGTATTAAAAAAGCCATAGCATAGTATGTCAAAAAAATGTGTATTAAAAAAAGTCATAGTATAGTATGTCATAAAAATGTGTATTAAAAAACGTCATAGTATAGTATGTCATGAAATTGTGTATTAAAAAAGTCATAGTACAGTATGTCAAAAAAAATTTCATTAAAAAAGTCATAGTATAGTATGTCATAAAAATGTGTATTAAAAAAGTCATAGTACAGTATATCAAAAAAATTTTCATTAAAAAAGTCATAGTATAGTATGTCAAAAAAAATTTCATTAAAAAAGTCATAGTATAGTAGGTTAAAAAAATGTGTATTAAAAAAGTCATAGTATAGAATATCAAAAAATTTTTCATTAAAAAAGTCATAGTATAGTATGTCAAAACATTTTTCATTAAAAACGTCATAGTAGAGTATGTCAAAAAAAATTTTCATTAAAAAAGTCATAGTATAGTATGTCATAAAAATGTGTATTAAAAAAGTCAGTACAGTATGTCAAAAAATTTTTCATTAAAAAAGTCATAGTATAGTATGTCATAAAAATATGTATTAAAAAAGTCATAGTACAGTATGTCAAAAAAATTTTCATTAAAAAAGCCATACTATAGTATGTCATAAAAATGTGTATTTAAAAAAGCCATAGTATAGTATGTCATAAAAATGTGTATTAAAAAAAGTCATAATACAGTATGTCAAAAAAATGTTCATTAAAAAAGTCATAGTATAGTATGTCATAAAAATGTTCATTAAAAAAGTCATAGTGTAGTGTGTCAAAAAATTTTTCATTAAAAAAGTCATAGTATAGTATGTCAAAAAACTTTCATTAAAAAAGTCATAGTATAGTATGTCATAATTTTTTTTCTAAAACTTTGTGGTAAAGTATGTTATAAAAGAATTATAAAAAGACATGGTACAGTATGTCAAAAAAAAGTTCATTAAAAAAGTCATAGTGTAGTATGTCATTAAAAAACATAAAAAAGCTGTAGTATAGTATGTCATAAAAATGTGTATTAAAAAAAGTCATAGTATAGTTATGTCATAAAAATGTGTATTAAAAAAGTCATAGTACAGTATGTCAAAAAAAATTTCATTAAAAAAGTCATAGTATAGTATGTCATAAAAATGTGTATTAAAAAAGTCATAGTACAGTATGTCAAAAAAATTTCATTAAAAAAGTCATAGTACAGTATGTCATAAAAATGTGTATTAAAAAAGTCATAGTACAGTATGTCAAAAAAATTTCATTAAAAAAGTCATAGTATAGTATGTCATAAAAATGTATATTAAAAAAGTCATAGTATAGTATGTCAAAAAAAATTTCATTAAAAAAGTCATAGTACAGTATGTCAAAAAAAATTTCATTAAAAAAGTCATAGTATAGTATGTCATAAAAATGTATATTAAAAAAGTCATAGTATAGTATGTCAAAAAAAATTTCATTAAAAAAGTCATAGTACAGTATGTCAAAAAAAATTTTCATTAAAAAAGTCATAGTATAGTATGTCATAAAAATGTTCATTAAAAAAGTCATATTATAGTATGTCATAAAAATGTGTATTAAAAAAGTCATAGTATAGTATGTCAAAAAACTTTCATTAAAAAAGTCATAGTATAGTATGTCATAAAAATGTGTATTAAAAAAGTCATAGTACAGTATGTCAAAAAAAATTTTCATTAAAAAAGTCATAGTATAGTATGTCATAAAAATGTTCATTAAAAAGTCATATTATAGTATGTCATAAAAATGTGTATTAAAAAAGTCATAGTATAGTATGTCAAAAAACTTTCATTAAAAGTCATAGTATAGTATGTCAAAAAAATGTGTATTAAAAAAGTCATAGTATAGTATGTCAAAAAAATTTTCATTAAAAAAGTCATAGTGTAGTATGTCATAAAAATGTTCATTAAAAAAGTCATAGTATAGTATGTCATAAAAATGTGTATTAAAAAAGTCATAGTACAGTATGTCAAAAAAATTTTCATTAAAAAAGTCATAGTGTAGTATGTCATAAAAATGTTCATTAAAAAAGTCATAGTATAGTATATCAAAAAACTTTCATTAAAAGTCATAGTATAGTATGTCAAAAAAAATTTCATTAAAAAAGTCATAGTATAGTATGTCATAAAAATGTGTATTAAAAAAGTCATAGTATAGTATGTCAAAAAAAATTTCATTAAAAAAGTCATAGTATAGTATGTCAAAAAACTTTAATTAAAAAAGTCATAGTATAGTATGTCATAAAAATGTGTATTAAAAAAGTCATAGTACAGTATGTCAAAAAAAAATTTCATTAAAAGTCATAGTATAGTATGTCAAAAAAATGTTCATTAAAAAAGTCATAGTATAGTATGTCATCAAAATGTGTATTAAAAAAGTCATAGTACAGTATGTCAAAAAAATTTACATTAAAAAAGTCATAGTATAGTATGTCAAAAAACTTTTATTAAAAAAGTCATAGTATAGTATGTCATAAAAATGTGTATTAAAAAAGTCATAGTACAGTATGTCAAAAAAATTTTCATTAAAAAAGTCATAGTATAGTATGTCATAAAAATGTTCATTAAAAAAGTCATATTATAGTATGTCATAAAAATGTGTATTAAAAAAGTCATAGTATAGTATGTCAAAAAACTTTCATTAAAAGTCATAGTATAGTATGTCAAAAAAAAATTTCATTAAAAAAGTCATAGTATAGTATGTCAAAAAAAATTTCATTAAAAGTCATAGTATAGTATGTCAAAAAACTTTAATTAAAAAAGTCATAGTATAGTATGTCATAAAAATGTGTATTAAAAAAGTCATAGTACAGTATGTCAAAAAAAATTTTCATTAAAAGTCATAGTATAGTATGTCAAAAAAATGTTCATTAAAAAAGTCATAGTATAGTATGTCATCAAAATGTGTATTAAAAAAGTCATAGTATAGTATGTCAAAAAACTTTCATTAAAAGTCATAGTATAGTATGTCAAAAAAAAATTCATTAAAAAAGTCATAGTATAGTATGTCAAAAAAAATTTCATTAAAAGTCATAGTATAGTATGTCAAAAAACTTTAATTAAAAAAGTCATAGTATAGTATGTCATAAAAATGTGTATTAAAAAAGTCATAGTACAGTATGTCAAAAAAAAATTTCATTAAAAGTCATAGTATAGTATGTCAAAAAAATGTTCATTAAAAAAGTCATAGTATAGTATGTCATCAAAATGTGTATTAAAAAAGTCATAGTACAGTATGTCAAAAAAAATTGCATTAAAAAAGTCATAGTATAGTATGTCAAAAAACTTTCATTAAAAAAGTCATAGTATAGTATGTCATAAAAATGTGTATTAAAAAAGTCATAGTATAGTATGTCAAAAAAATTTTCATTAAAAAAGTCATAGTATAGTATGTCATAAAAATGTTCATTAAAAAAGTCATATTATAGTATGTCATAAAAATGTGTATTAAAAAAGTCATGGTATAGTATGTCAAAAAACTTTCATTAAAAGTCATAGTATAGTATGTCAAAAAAAAATTTCATTAAAAAAGTCATAGTATAGTATGTCAAAAAAAATTTCATTAAAAGTCATAGTATAGTATGTCAAAAAACTTTCATTAAAAGTCATAGTATAGTATGTCAAAAAAATTTCATTAAAAAAGTCATAGTAAAGTTTGTCATAAAAATGTGTATTAAAAAAGTCATAGTATAGTATGTCAAAAAAAATTTCATTAAAAAAGTCATAGTATAGTATGTCATAAAAATGTGTATTAAAAAAAGTCATAGTATAGTTATGTCATAAAAATGTGTATTAAAAAAGTCATAGTATAGTATGTCATAAAAATGTATATTAAAAAAGTCATAGTATAGTATGTCAAAAAAAATTTCATTAAAAAAGTCATAGTACAGTATGTCAAAAAAAATTTCATTAAAAAAGTCATAGTATAGTATGTCATAAAAATGTATATTAAAAAAGTCATAGTATAGTATGTCAAAAAAAATTTCATTAAAAAAGTCATAGTACAGTATGTCAAAAAAAATTTTCATTAAAAAAGTCATAGTATAGTATGTCATAAAAATGTTCATTAAAAAAGTCATATTATAGTATGTCATAAAAATGTGTATTAAAAAAGTCATAGTATAGTATGTCAAAAAACTTTCATTAAAAAAGTCATAGTATAGTATGTCATAAAAATGTGTATTAAAAAAGTCATAGTACAGTATGTCAAAAAAAATTTTCATTAAAAAAGTCATAGTATAGTATGTCATAAAAATGTTCATTAAAAAGTCATATTATAGTATGTCATAAAAATGTGTATTAAAAAAGTCATAGTATAGTATGTCAAAAAACTTTCATTAAAAGTCATAGTATAGTATGTCAAAAAAATGTGTATTAAAAAAGTCATAGTATAGTATGTCAAAAAAATTTTCATTAAAAAAGTCATAGTGTAGTATGTCATAAAAATGTTCATTAAAAAAGTCATAGTATAGTATGTCATAAAAATGTGTATTAAAAAAGTCATAGTACAGTATGTCAAAAAAATTTTCATTAAAAAAGTCATAGTGTAGTATGTCATAAAAATGTTCATTAAAAAAGTCATAGTATAGTATGTCAAAAAACTTTCATTAAAAGTCATAGTATAGTATGTCAAAAAAAATTTCATTAAAAAAGTCATAGTATAGTATGTCATAAAAATGTGTATTAAAAAAGTCATAGTATAGTATGTCAAAAAAAATTTCATTAAAAAAGTCATAGTATAGTATGTCAAAAAACTTTAATTAAAAAAGTCATAGTATAGTATGTCATAAAAATGTGTATTAAAAAAGTCATAGTACAGTATGTCAAAAAAAAATTTCATTAAAAGTCATAGTATAGTATGTCAAAAAAATGTTCATTAAAAAAGTCATAGTATAGTATGTCATCAAAATGTGTATTAAAAAAGTCATAGTACAGTATGTCAAAAAAATTTACATTAAAAAAGTCATAGTATAGTATGTCAAAAAACTTTTATTAAAAAAGTCATAGTATAGTATGTCATAAAAATGTGTATTAAAAAAGTCATAGTACAGTATGTCAAAAAAATTTTCATTAAAAAAGTCATAGTATAGTATGTCATAAAAATGTTCATTAAAAAAGTCATATTATAGTATGTCATAAAAATGTGTATTAAAAAAGTCATAGTATAGTATGTCAAAAAACTTTCATTAAAAGTCATAGTATAGTATGTCAAAAAAAAATTTCATTAAAAAAGTCATAGTATAGTATGTCAAAAAAAATTTCATTAAAAGTCATAGTATAGTATGTCAAAAAACTTTAATTAAAAAAGTCATAGTATAGTATGTCATAAAAATGTGTATTAAAAAAGTCATAGTACAGTATGTCAAAAAAAATTTTCATTAAAAGTCATAGTATAGTATGTCAAAAAAATGTTCATTAAAAAAGTCATAGTATAGTATGTCATCAAAATGTGTATTAAAAAAGTCATAGTATAGTATGTCAAAAAACTTTCATTAAAAGTCATAGTATAGTATGTCAAAAAAAAATTCATTAAAAAAGTCATAGTATAGTATGTCAAAAAAAATTTCATTAAAAGTCATAGTATAGTATGTCAAAAAACTTTAATTAAAAAAGTCATAGTATAGTATGTCATAAAAATGTGTATTAAAAAAGTCATAGTACAGTATGTCAAAAAAAAATTTCATTAAAAGTCATAGTATAGTATGTCAAAAAAATGTTCATTAAAAAAGTCATAGTATAGTATGTCATCAAAATGTGTATTAAAAAAGTCATAGTACAGTATGTCAAAAAAAATTGCATTAAAAAAGTCATAGTATAGTATGTCAAAAAACTTTCATTAAAAAAGTCATAGTATAGTATGTCATAAAAATGTGTATTAAAAAAGTCATAGTATAGTATGTCAAAAAAATTTTCATTAAAAAAGTCATAGTATAGTATGTCATAAAAATGTTCATTAAAAAAGTCATATTATAGTATGTCATAAAAATGTGTATTAAAAAAGTCATGGTATAGTATGTCAAAAAACTTTCATTAAAAGTCATAGTATAGTATGTCAAAAAAAAATGTTCATTAAAAAAGTCATAGTATAGTATGTCAAAAAAAATTTCATTAAAAGTCATAGTATAGTATGTCAAAAAACTTTCATTAAAAGTCATAGTATAGTATGTCAAAAAAATTTCATTAAAAAAGTCATAGTAAAGTTTGTCATAAAAATGTGTATTAAAAAAGTCATAGTATAGTATGTCAAAAAAAATTTCATTAAAAAAGTCATAGTATAGTATGTCATAAAAATGTGTATTAAAAAAAGTCATAGTATAGTTATGTCATAAAAATGTGTATTAAAAAAGTCATAGTACAGTATGTCAAAAAAAATTTCATTAAAAAAGTCATAGTATAGTATGTCATAAAAATGTGTATTAAAAAAGTCATAGTACAGTATGTCAAAAAAATTTCATTAAAAAAGTCATAGTACAGTATGTCATAAAAATGTGTATTAAAAAAGTCATAGTACAGTATGTCAAAAAAATTTCATTAAAAAAGTCATAGTATAGTATGTCATAAAAATGTATATTAAAAAAGTCATAGTATAGTATGTCAAAAAAAATTTCATTAAAAAAGTCATAGTACAGTATGTCAAAAAAAATTTCATTAAAAAAGTCATAGTATAGTATGTCATAAAAATGTATATTAAAAAAGTCATAGTATAGTATGTCAAAAAAAATTTCATTAAAAAAGTCATAGTACAGTATGTCAAAAAAAATTTTCATTAAAAAAGTCATAGTATAGTATGTCATAAAAATGTTCATTAAAAAAGTCATATTATAGTATGTCATAAAAATGTGTATTAAAAAAGTCATAGTATAGTATGTCAAAAAACTTTCATTAAAAAAGTCATAGTATAGTATGTCATAAAAATGTGTATTAAAAAAGTCATAGTACAGTATGTCAAAAAAAATTTTCATTAAAAAAGTCATAGTATAGTATGTCATAAAAATGTTCATTAAAAAGTCATATTATAGTATGTCATAAAAATGTGTATTAAAAAAGTCATAGTATAGTATGTCAAAAAACTTTCATTAAAAGTCATAGTATAGTATGTCAAAAAAATGTGTATTAAAAAAGTCATAGTATAGTATGTCAAAAAAATTTTCATTAAAAAAGTCATAGTGTAGTATGTCATAAAAATGTTCATTAAAAAAGTCATAGTATAGTATGTCATAAAAATGTGTATTAAAAAAGTCATAGTACAGTATGTCAAAAAAATTTTCATTAAAAAAGTCATAGTATAGTATGTCATAAAAATGTTCATTAAAAAAGTCATAGTATAGTATGTCATAAAAATGTGTATTAAAAAAGTCATAGTATAGTATGTCAAAAAACTTTCATTAAAAGTCATAGTATAGTATGTCAAAAAAAAATTTCATTAAAAAAGTCATAGTATAGTATGTCAAAAAAAATTTCATTAAAAGTCATAGTATAGTATGTCAAAAAACTTTAATTAAAAAAGTCATAGTATAGTATGTCATAAAAATGTGTATTAAAAAAGTCATAGTACAGTATGTCAAAAAAAATTTTCATTAAAAGTCATAGTATAGTATGTCAAAAAAATGTTCATTAAAAAAGTCATAGTATAGTATGTCATCAAAATGTGTATTAAAAAAGTCATAGTATAGTATGTCAAAAAACTTTCATTAAAAGTCATAGTATAGTATGTCAAAAAAAAATTCATTAAAAAAGTCATAGTATAGTATGTCAAAAAAAATTTCATTAAAAGTCATAGTATAGTATGTCAAAAAACTTTAATTAAAAAAGTCATAGTATAGTATGTCATAAAAATGTGTATTAAAAAAGTCATAGTACAGTATGTCAAAAAAAAATTTCATTAAAAGTCATAGTATAGTATGTCAAAAAAATGTTCATTAAAAAAGTCATAGTATAGTATGTCATCAAAATGTGTATTAAAAAAGTCATAGTACAGTATGTCAAAAAAAATTGCATTAAAAAAGTCATAGTATAGTATGTCAAAAAACTTTCATTAAAAAAGTCATAGTATAGTATGTCATAAAAATGTGTATTAAAAAAGTCATAGTATAGTATGTCAAAAAAATTTTCATTAAAAAAGTCATAGTATAGTATGTCATAAAAATGTTCATTAAAAAAGTCATATTATAGTATGTCATAAAAATGTGTATTAAAAAAGTCATGGTATAGTATGTCAAAAAACTTTCATTAAAAGTCATAGTATAGTATGTCAAAAAAAAATTTCATTAAAAAAGTCATAGTATAGTATGTCAAAAAAAATTTCATTAAAAGTCATAGTATAGTATGTCAAAAAACTTTCATTAAAAGTCATAGTATAGTATGTCAAAAAAATTTCATTAAAAAAGTCATAGTAAAGTTTGTCATAAAAATGTGTATTAAAAAAGTCATAGTATAGTATGTCAAAAAAAATTTCATTAAAAAAGTCATAGTATAGTATGTCATAAAAATGTGTATTAAAAAAAGTCATAGTATAGTTATGTCATAAAAATGTGTATTAAAAAAGTCATAGTACAGTATGTCAAAAAAAATTTCATTAAAAAAGTCATAGTATAGTATGTCATAAAAATGTGTATTAAAAAAGTCATAGTACAGTATGTCAAAAAAATTTCATTAAAAAAGTCATAGTACAGTATGTCATAAAAATGTGTATTAAAAAAGTCATAGTACAGTATGTCAAAAAAATTTCATTAAAAAAGTCATAGTATAGTATGTCATAAAAATGTATATTAAAAAAGTCATAGTATAGTATGTCAAAAAAAATTTCATTAAAAAAGTCATAGTACAGTATGTCAAAAAAAATTTCATTAAAAAAGTCATAGTATAGTATGTCATAAAAATGTATATTAAAAAAGTCATAGTATAGTATGTCAAAAAAAATTTCATTAAAAAAGTCATAGTACAGTATGTCAAAAAAAATTTTCATTAAAAAAGTCATAGTATAGTATGTCATAAAAATGTTCATTAAAAAAGTCATATTATAGTATGTCATAAAAATGTGTATTAAAAAAGTCATAGTATAGTATGTCAAAAAACTTTCATTAAAAAAGTCATAGTATAGTATGTCATAAAAATGTGTATTAAAAAAGTCATAGTACAGTATGTCAAAAAAAATTTTCATTAAAAAAGTCATAGTATAGTATGTCATAAAAATGTTCATTAAAAAGTCATATTATAGTATGTCATAAAAATGTGTATTAAAAAAGTCATAGTATAGTATGTCAAAAAACTTTCATTAAAAGTCATAGTATAGTATGTCAAAAAAATGTGTATTAAAAAAGTCATAGTATAGTATGTCAAAAAAATTTTCATTAAAAAAGTCATAGTGTAGTATGTCATAAAAATGTTCATTAAAAAAGTCATAGTATAGTATGTCATAAAAATGTGTATTAAAAAAGTCATAGTACAGTATGTCAAAAAAATTTTCATTAAAAAAGTCATAGTGTAGTATGTCATAAAAATGTTCATTAAAAAAGTCATAGTATAGTATGTCAAAAAACTTTCATTAAAAGTCATAGTATAGTATGTCAAAAAAAATTTCATTAAAAAAGTCATAGTATAGTATGTCATAAAAATGTGTATTAAAAAAGTCATAGTATAGTATGTCAAAAAAAATTTCATTAAAAAAGTCATAGTATAGTATGTCAAAAAACTTTAATTAAAAAAGTCATAGTATAGTATGTCATAAAAATGTGTATTAAAAAAGTCATAGTACAGTATGTCAAAAAAAAATTTCATTAAAAGTCATAGTATAGTATGTCAAAAAAATGTTCATTAAAAAAGTCATAGTATAGTATGTCATCAAAATGTGTATTAAAAAAGTCATAGTACAGTATGTCAAAAAAATTTACATTAAAAAAGTCATAGTATAGTATGTCAAAAAACTTTTATTAAAAAAGTCATAGTATAGTATGTCATAAAAATGTGTATTAAAAAAGTCATAGTACAGTATGTCAAAAAAATTTTCATTAAAAAAGTCATAGTATAGTATGTCATAAAAATGTGTATTAAAAAAGTCATATTATAGTATGTCATAAAAATGTGTATTAAAAAAGTCATAGTATAGTATGTCAAAAAACTTTCATTAAAAGTCATAGTATAGTATGTCAAAAAAAAATTTCATTAAAAAAGTCATAGTATAGTATGTCAAAAAAAATTTCATTAAAAGTCATAGTATAGTATGTCAAAAAACTTTAATTAAAAAAGTCATAGTATAGTATGTCATAAAAATGTGTATTAAAAAAGTCATAGTACAGTATGTCAAAAAAAATTTTCATTAAAAGTCATAGTATAGTATGTCAAAAAAATGTTCATTAAAAAAGTCATAGTATAGTATGTCATCAAAATGTGTATTAAAAAAGTCATAGTATAGTATGTCAAAAAACTTTCATTAAAAGTCATAGTATAGTATGTCAAAAAAAAATTCATTAAAAAAGTCATAGTATAGTATGTCAAAAAAAATTTCATTAAAAGTCATAGTATAGTATGTCAAAAAACTTTAATTAAAAAAGTCATAGTATAGTATGTCATAAAAATGTGTATTAAAAAAGTCATAGTACAGTATGTCAAAAAAAAATTTCATTAAAAGTCATAGTATAGTATGTCAAAAAAATGTTCATTAAAAAAGTCATAGTATAGTATGTCATCAAAATGTGTATTAAAAAAGTCATAGTACAGTATGTCAAAAAAAATTGCATTAAAAAAGTCATAGTATAGTATGTCAAAAAACTTTCATTAAAAAAGTCATAGTATAGTATGTCATAAAAATGTGTATTAAAAAAGTCATAGTATAGTATGTCAAAAAAATTTTCATTAAAAAAGTCATAGTATAGTATGTCATAAAAATGTTCATTAAAAAAGTCATATTATAGTATGTCATAAAAATGTGTATTAAAAAAGTCATGGTATAGTATGTCAAAAAACTTTCATTAAAAGTCATAGTATAGTATGTCAAAAAAAAATTTCATTAAAAAAGTCATAGTATAGTATGTCAAAAAAAATTTCATTAAAAGTCATAGTATAGTATGTCAAAAAACTTTCATTAAAAGTCATAGTATAGTATGTCAAAAAAATTTCATTAAAAAAGTCATAGTAAAGTTTGTCATAAAAATGTGTATTAAAAAAGTCATAGTATAGTATGTCAAAAAAAATTTCATTAAAAAAGTCATAGTATAGTATGTCAAAAAACTTTCATTAAAAAAGTCATAGTACAGTATGTCATAAAAATGTGTATTAAAAAAGTCATAGTACAGTATGTCAAAAAAATGTTCATTAAAAAAGTCATAGTATAGTATGTCATAAAAATGTATATTAAAAAAGTCATAGTATAGTATGTCAAAAAAAATTTCATTAAAAAAGTCATAGTACAGTATGTCAAAAAAAATTTCATTAAAAAAGTCATAGTATAGTATGTCATCAAAATGTGTATTAAAAAAGTCATAGTATAGTACGTCAAAAAAAATTTCATTAAAAAAGTCATAGTACAGTATGTCAAAAAAAAATTTCATTAAAAAAGTCATAGTATAGTATGTCATAAAAATGTTCATTAAAAAAGTCATATTATAGTATGTCATAAAAATGTGTATTAAAAAAGTCATAGTATAGTATGTCAAAAAACTTTCATTAAAAAAGTCATAGTATAGTATGTCATAAAAATGTGTATTAAAAAAGTCATAGTACAGTATGTCAAAAAAAATTTTCATTAAAAAAGTCATAGTATAGTATGTCATAAAAATGTTCATTAAAAAGTCATATTATAGTATGTCATAAAAATGTGTATTAAAAAAGTCATAGTATAGTATGTCAAAAAACTTTCATTAAAAGTCATAGTATAGTATGTCAAAAAAATGTGTATTAAAAAAGTCATAGTATAGTATGTCAAAAAAATTTTCATTAAAAAAGTCATAGTGTAGTATGTCATAAAAATGTTCATTAAAAAAGTCATAGTATAGTATGTCATAAAAATGTGTATTAAAAAAGTCATAGTACAGTATGTCAAAAAATTTTTCATTAAAAAAGTCATAGTGTAGTATGTCATAAAAATGTTCATTAAAAAAGTCATAGTATAGTATGTCAAAAAACTTTCATTAAAAGTCATAGTATAGTATGTCAAAAAAAATTTCATTAAAAAAGTCATAGTATAGAATGTCATAAAAATGTGTATTAAAAAAGTCATAGTATAGTATGTCAAAAAAAATTTCATTAAAAACGTCATAGTATAGTATGTCAAAAAACTTTAATTAAAAAAGTCATAGTATAGTATGTCATAAAAATGTGTATTAAAAAAGTCATAGTACAGTATGTCAAAAAAAATTTTCATTAAAAGTCATAGTATAGTATGTCAAAAAAATGTTCATTAAAAAAGTCATAGTATAGTATGTCATCAAAATGTGTATTAAAAAAGTCATAGTACAGTATGTCAAAAAAATTTACATTAAAAAAGTCATAGTATAGTATGTCAAAAAACTTTCATTAAAAAAGTCATAGTATAGTATGTCATAAAAATGTGTATTAAAAAAGTCATAGTACAGTATGTCAAAAAAATTTTCATTAAAAAAGTCATAGTATAGTATGTCATAAAAATGTTCATTAAAAAAGTCATATTATAGTATGTCATAAAAATGTGTATTAAAAAAGTCATAGTATAGTATGTCAAAAAACTTTCATTAAAAGTCATAGTATAGTATGTAAAAAAAAAATTTCATTAAAAAAGTCATAGTATAGTATGTCAAAAAAAATTTCATTAAAAGTCATAGTATAGTATGTCAAAAAACTTTAATTAAAAAAGTCATAGTATAGTATGTCATAAAAATGTGTATTAAAAAAGTCATAGTACAGTATGTCAAAAAAAATTTTCATTAAAAGTCATAGTATAGTATGTCAAAAAAATGTTCATTAAAAAAGTCATAGTATAGTATGTCATCAAAATGTGTATTAAAAAAGTCATAGTACAGTATGTCAAAAAAATTTACATTAAAAAAGTCATAGTATAGTATGTCAAAAAACTTTCATTAAAAAAGTCATAGTATAGTATGTCATAAAAATGTGTATTAAAAAAGTCATAGTACAGTATGTCAAAAAAATTTTCATTAAAAAAGTCATAGTATAGTATGTCATAAAAATGTTCATTAAAAAAGTCATATTATAGTATGTCATAAAAATGTGTATTAAAAAAGTCATAGTATAGTATGTCAAAAAACTTTCATTAAAAGTCATAGTATAGTATGTCAAAAAAAAATTTCATTAAAAAAGTCATAGTATAGTATGTCAAAAAAAATTTCATTAAAAGTCATAGTATAGTATGTCAAAAAACTTTCATTAAAAGTCATAGTATAGTATGTAAAAAAAAATTTCATTAAAAAAGTCATAGTATAGTATGTCATAAAAATGTGTATTAAAAAAGTCATAGTATAGTATGTCAAAAAAAAATTCATTAAAAAAGTCATAGTATAGTATGTCAAAAAACTTTCATTAAAAAAGTCATAGTATAGTATGTCATAAAAATGTGTATTAAAAAAGTCATAGTACAGTATGTAAAAAAAAAATTTCATTAAAAAAGTCATAGTATAGTATGTCAAAAAAATTTTCATTAAAAAAGTCATATTATAGTATGTCATAAAAATGTGTATTAAAAAAGTCATAGTATAGTATGTCAAAAAACTTTCATTAAAAGTCATAGTATAGTATGTCAAAAAAATGTGTATTAAAAAAGTCATAGTATAGTATGTCAAAAAAATTCTCATTAAAAAAGTCGTAGTGTAGTATGTCATAAAAATGTTCATTAAAAAAGTCATAGTATAGTATGTCATCAAAATGTGTATTAAAAAAGTCATAGTATAGTATGTCAAAAAACTTTCATTAAAAAAGTCATAGTATAGTATGTCATAAAAATGTGTATTAAAAAAGTCATAGTACAGTATGTCAAAAAAATTTACATTAAAAAAGTCATAGTATAGTATGTCATAAAAATGTGTATTAAAAAAGTCATAGTATAGTATGTCAAAAAACTTTCATTAAAAGTCATAGTATAGTATGTCATAAAAATGTGTATTAAAAAAGTCATAGTATAGTATGTAAAAAAAAATTTCATTAAAAAAGTCATAGTATAGTATGTCAAAAAACTTTCATTAAAAAAGTCATAGTATAGTATGTCATAAAAATGTGTATTAAAAAAGTCATAGTACAGTATGTCAAAAAAATTTTCATTAAAAAAGTCATAGTATAGTATGTCAAAAAAATGTTCATTAAAAAAGTCATAGTATAGTATGTCATAAAAATGTGTATTAAAAAAGTCATAGTATAGTATGTCAAAAAACTTTCATTAAAAGTCATAGTATAGTATGTCAAAAAAATGTGTATTAAAAAAGTCATAGTATAGTATGTCAAAAAAATTTTCATTAAAAAAGTCGTAGTGTAGTATGTCATAAAAATGTTCATTAAAAAAGTCATAGTATAGTATGTCATCAAAATGTGTATTAAAAAAGTCATAGTACAGTATGTCAAAAAAAATTACATTAAAAAAGTCATAGTATAGTATGTCAAAAAACTTTCATTAAAAAAGTCATAGTATAGTATGTCATAAAAATGTGTATTAAAAAAGTCATAATATAGTATGTCAAAAAAAATTTCATTAAAAAAGTCATAGTATAGTATGTCAAAAAACTTTCATTAAAAAAGTCATAGTATAGTATGTCATAAAAATGTGTATTAAAAAAGTCATAGTACAGTATGTCAAAAAAAATTTCATTAAAAAAGTCATAGTATAGTATGTCATAAAAATGTGTATTAAAAAAGTCATAGTACAGTATGTCAAAAAAAATTTCATTAAACAAGTCATAGTATAGTTTGTCATAAAAATGTGTATTAAAAAAGTCATAGTATAGTATGTCAAAAAATTTTTCATTAAAAAAGTCATAGTATAGTATGTCAAAAAACTTTCATTAAAAAAGTCATATTATAGTATGTCATAAAAATGTGTATTAAAAAAGTCATAGTATAGTATGTCAAAAAACTTTCATTAAAAGTCATAGTATAGTATGTCATAAAAATGTGTATTAAAAAAGTCATAGTATAGTATGTCAAAAAAAATTTCATTAAAAAAGTCATAGTATAGTATGTCAAAAAACTTTCATTAAAAAAGTCATAGTATAGTATGTCATAAAAATGTGTATTAAAAAAGTCATAGTACAGTATGTCAAAAAAAATTTTCATTAAAAGTCATAGTATAGTATGTCAAAAAAATGTTCATTAAAAAAGTCATAGTATAGTATGTCATAAAAATGTGTATTAAAAAAGTCATAGTACAGTATGTCAAAAAAATTTCATTAAAAAAGTCATAGTATAGTATGTCATAAAAATGTGTATTAAAAAAGTCATAGTATAGTATGTCAAAAAACTTTCATTAAAAGTCATAGTATAGTATGTCAAAAAAATGTGTATTAAAAAAGTCATAGTATAGTATGTCAAAAAAATTTTCATTAAAAAAGTCATAGTATAGTATGTCAAAAAACTTTCATTAAAAAAGTCATAGTATAGTATGTCATAAAAATGTGTATTAAAAAAGTCATAGTACAGTATGTCAAAAAAATTTTCATTAAAAAAGTCATAGTATAGTATGTCAAAAAAATGTTCATTAAAAAAGTCATAGTATAGTATGTCATAAAAATGTGTATTAAAAAAGTCATAGTACAGTATGTCAAAAAAAATTTCATTAAAAAAGTCATAGTATAGTATGTCATAAAAAAGTGTCTTAAAAAAGTCATAGTACAGTATGTCAAAAAAAATTTCATTAAAAAAGTCATAGTATAGTATGTCATAAAAATGTGTATTAAAAAAGTCATAGTATAGTATGTCAAAAAAAATTTCATTAAAAAAGTCATAGTATAGTATGTCATAAAAATGTGTATTAAAAAAGTCATAGTATAGTATGTCAAAAAAATTTTCATTAAAAAAGTCATAGTATAGTATGTCAAAAAACTTTCATTAAAAAAGTCATAGTATAGTATGTCATAAAAATGTGTATTAAAAAAGTCATAGTATAGTATGTCAAAAAAAATTTCATTAAAAAAGTCATAGTATAGTATGTCAAAAAAATGTTCATTAAAAAAGTCATAGTATAGTATGTCATAAAAATGTATATTAAAAAAGTCATAGTATAGTATGTCAAAAAACTTTCATTAAAAGTCATAGTATAGTATGTCAAAAAAAATTTCATTAAAAAAGTCATAGTATAGTATGTCATAAAAATGTGTATTAAAAAAGTCATAGTATAGTATGTCAAAAAAATTTTCATTAAAAAAGTCAGTATAGTATGTCAAAAAACTTTCATTAAAAAAGTCATAGTATAGTATGTCATAAAAATGTTCATTAAAAAAGTCATAGTATAGTATGTCAAAAAAATGTTCATTAAAAAAGTCATAGTATAGTATGTCATAAAAATGTGTATTAAAAAAGTCATAGTACAGTATGTCCAAAAAATTTACATTAAAAAAGTCATAGTATAGTATGTCAAAAAACTTTAATTAAAAAAGTCATAGTATAGTATGTCATAAAAATGTGTATTAAAAAAGTCATAGTACAGTATGTCAAAAAAATTTCATTAAAAGTCATAGTATAGTATGTCAAAAAAAATTTCATTAAAAAAGTCATAGTATAGTATGTCATAAAAATGTGTATTAAAAAAGTGATAGTATAGTATGTCAAAAAAATGTTCATTAAAAAAGTCATAGTATAGTATGTCAAAAAACTTTCATTAAAAAAGTGATAGTATAGTATGTCATAAAAATGTGTATTAAAAAAGTCATAGTATAGTATGTCAAAAAAATTTTCATTAAAAAAGTCATAGTATAGTATGTCAAAAAAATGTTCATTAAAAAAGTCATA
Organism: Cephalopholis sonnerati; assembly: GCA_019142605.1. Lineage (NCBI taxonomy): Eukaryota > Metazoa > Chordata > Actinopteri > Perciformes > Serranidae > Cephalopholis > Cephalopholis sonnerati. The sequence continues at coordinate 21,985,658 of JAGQAX010000011.1, read as the reverse complement.
GTATAGTATGTCATAAAAATGTGTATTAAAAAAGTCATAGTATAGTATGTCAAAAAACTTTCATTAAAAGTCATAGTATAGTATGTAAAAAAAAATTTCATTAAAAAAGTCATAGTATAGTATGTCATAAAAATGTGTATTAAAAAAGTCATAGTATAGTATGTGAAAAAAATTTTCATTAAACAAGTCATAGTATAGTATGTCATAAAAATGTGTATTAAAAAATTCATAGTATAGTATGTCAAAAAACTTTCATTAAAAAAGTCATAGTATAGTATGTCATAAAAATGTGTATTAAAAAAGTCATAGTACAGTATGTCAAAAAAAATTTCATTAAAAAAGTCATAGTATAGTATGTCAAAAAAATTTTCATTCAAAAAGTCATAGTACAGTATGTCAAAAAAATGTTCATTAAAAAAGTCATAGTATAGTATGTCATAAAAATGTGTATTAAAAAAGTCATAGTACAGTATGTCAAAAAAAATTTCATTAAAAAAGTCATAGTATAGTATGTCATAAAAATGTGTATTAAAAAAGTCATAGTACAGTATGTCAAAAAAATTTACATTAAAAAAGTCATAGTATAGTATGTCAAAAAACTTTCATTAAAAAAGTCATAGTATAGTATGTCATAAAAATGTGTATTAAAAAAGTCATAGTACAGTATGTCAAAAAAATTTACATTAAAAAAGTCATAGTATAGTATGTCAAAAAACTTTCATTAAAAAAGTCATAGTATAGTATGTCATAAAAATGTGTATTAAAAAAGTCATAGTACAGTATGTCAAAAAAATTTTCATTAAAAAAGTCATAGTATAGTATGTCATAAAAATGTTCATTAAAAAAGTCATATTATAGTATGTCATAAAAATGTGTATTAAAAAAGTCATAGTATAGTATGTCAAAAAACTTTCATTAAAAGTCATAGTATAGTATGTCAAAAAAAAATTTCATTAAAAAAGTCATAGTATAGTATGTCAAAAAAAATTTCATTAAAAGTCATAGTATAGTATGTCAAAAAAATTTCATTAAAAAAGTCATAGTATAGTATGTCAAAAAAAATTTCATTAAAAAAGTCATAGTATAGTATGTCAAAAAACTTTCATTAAAAAAGTCATATTATAGTATGTCATAAAAATGTGTATTAAAAAAGTCATAGTATAGTATGTCAAAAAACTTTCATTAAAAGTCATAGTATAGTATGTCATAAAAATGTGTATTAAAAAAGTCATAGTACAGTATGTCAAAAAAAATTTCATTAAAAAAGTCATAGTATAGTATGTCAAAAAATGTTCATTAAAAAAGTCATAGTATAGTATGTCATGAAAATATGTATTAAAAAAGTCATAGTATAGCATGTCAAAAAAAATTTCATTAAAAAAGTCATAGTATAGTATGTGAAAAAAATTTTCATAAAAAAAAGTGATAGTATAGTATGTCAAAAAAATGTTCATTAAAAAAGTCATAGTATAGTATGTCATAAAAATGTGTATTAAAAAAGTCATAGTATAGTATGTCAAAAAACTTTCATTAAAAGTCATAGTATAGTATGTCAAAAAAAATTTCATTAAAAAAGTCATAGTATAGTATGTCAAAAAAATGTGTATTAAAAAAGTCATAGTATAGTATGTCAAAAAAATTTTCATTAAAAAAGTCATAGTATAGTATGTCAAAAAACTTTCATTAAAAAAGTCATAGTATAGTATGTCATAAAAATGTTCATTAAAAAAGTCATAGTATAGTATGTCAAAAAAATGTTCATTAAAAAAGTCATAGTATAGTATGTCAAAAAACTTTCATTAAAAAAGTCATAGTATAGTATGTCAAAAAACTTTCATTAAAAGTCATAGTATAGTATGTAAAAAAAAATTTCATTAAAAAAGTCATAGTATAGTATGTCATAAAAATGTGTATTAAAAAAGTCATAGTATAGTATATCAAAAAAAATTTCATTAAAAAAGTCATAGTATAGTATGTCAAAAAACTTTCATTAAAAAAGTCATAGTATAGTATGTCATAAAAATGTGTATTAAAAAAGTCATAGTACAGTATGTCAAAAAAAATTTCATTAAAAAAGTCATAGTATAGTATGTCAAAAAATGTTCATTAAAAAAGTCATAGTATAGTATGTCATAAAAATGTGTATTAAAAAAGTCATAGTATAGTATGTCAAAAAACTTTCATTAAAAGTCATAGTACATTATGTCAAAAAAATTTCATTAAAAAAGTCATAGTATAGTATGTCATAAAAATGTGTATTAAAAAAGTCAGTATAGTATGTCAAAAAAAATTTCATTAAAAAAGTCATAGTATAGTATGTGAAAAAAATTTTCATTAAAAAAGTCATAGTATAGTATGTCATAAAAATGTGTATTTAAAAAGTCATAGTATAGTATGTCAAAAAACTTTCATTAAAAGTCATAGTATAGTATGTCAAAAAAAATTTCATTAAAAAAGTCATAGTATAGTATGTCAAAAAAATGTGTATTAAAAAAGTCATAGTATAGTATGTCAAAAAAATGTTCATTAAAAAAGTCATAGTATAGTATGTCAAAAAACTTTCATTAAAAGTCATAGTATAGTATGTAAAAAAAAATTTCATTAAAAAAGTCATAGTATAGTATGTCATAAAAATGTGTATTAAAAAAGTCATAGTATAGTATGTAAAAAAAAAATTCATTAAAAAAGTCATAGTATAGTATGTCAAAAAACTTTCATTAAAAAAGTCATAGTATAGTATGTCATAAAAATGTGTATTAAAAAAGTCATAGTACAGTATGTCAAAAAAAAATTTCATTAAAAAAGTCATAGTATAGTATGTCAAAAAAATTTTCATTAAAAAAGTCATAGTATAGTATGTCATAAAAATGTGTATTAAAAAAGTCATAGTATAGTATGTCAAAAAAATTTTCATTAAAAAAGTCGTAGTGTAGTATGTCATAAAAATGTTCATTAAAAAAGTCATAGTATAGTATGTCATCAAAATGTGTATTAAAAAAGTCATAGTATAGTATGTCAAAAAACTTTCATTAAAAAAGTCATAGTATAGTACGTCATAAAAATGTGTATTAAAAAAGTCATAGTACAGTATGTCAAAAAAATTTACATTAAAAAAGTCATAGTATAGTATGTCATAAAAATGTGTATTAAAAAAGTCATAGTATAGTATGTCAAAAAACTTTCATTAAAAGTCATAGTATAGTATGTCATAAAAATGTGTATTAAAAAAGTCATAGTATAGTATGTAAAAAAAAATTTCATTAAAAAAGTCATAGTATAGTATGTCAAAAAACTTTCATTAAAAAAGTCATAGTATAGTATGTCATAAAAATGTGTATTAAAAAAGTCATAGTACAGTATGTCAAAAAAATGTTCATTAAAAAAGTCATAGTATAGTATGTCATAAAAATGTGTATTAAAAAAGTCATAGTACAGTATGTCAAAAAAAATTTCATGAAAAAAGTCATAGTATAGTATGTCATAAAAATGTGTATTAAAAAAGTCATAGTACAGTATGTCAAAAAAAATTTCATTAAAAAAGTCATAGTATAGTATGTCATAAAAATGTGTATTAAAAAAGTCATAGTATAGTATGTCAAAAAAATTTTCATTAAAAAAGTCATAGTATAGTATGTCAAAAAACTTTCATTAAAAAAGTCATAGTATAGTATGTCATAAAAATGTGTATTAAAAAAGTCATAGTATAGTATGTCAAAAAAAATTTCATTAAAAAAGTCATAGTATAGTATGTCAAAAAAATGTTCATTAAAAAAGTCATAGTATAGTATGTCATAAAAATGTGTATTAAAAAAGTCATAGTATAGTATGTCAAAAAACTTTCATTAAAAGTCATAGTATAGTATGTCAAAAAAAATTTCATTAAAAAAGTCATAGTATAGTATGTCATAAAAATGTGTATTAAAAAAGTAATAGTATAGTATGTCAAAAAAATTTTCATTAAAAAAGTCAGTATAGTATGTCAAAAAACTTTCATTAAAAAAGTCATAGTATAGTATGTCATAAAAATGTTCATTAAAAAAGTCATAGTATAGTATGTCAAAAAAATGTTCATTAAAAAAGTCATAGTATAGTATGTCATAAAAATGTGTATTAAAAAAGTCATAGTACAGTATGTCCAAAAAATGTACATTAAAAAAGTCATAGTATAGTATGTCAAAAAACTTTAATTAAAAAAGTCATAGTATAGTATGTCATAAAAATGTGTATTAAAAAAGTCATAGTACAGTATGTCAAAAAAATTTCATTAAAACTCATAGTATAGTATGTCAAAAAAAATTTCATTAAAAAAGTCATAGTATAGTATGTCATAAAAATGTGTATTAAAAAAATCATAGTATAGTATGTCAAAAAAATTTTCATTAAAAAAGTCATAGTATAGTATGTCAAAAAACTTTCATTAAAAAAGTCATAGTATAGTATGTCATAAAAATGTGTATTAAAAAAGTCATAGTATAGTATGTCAAAAAATTTTTCATTAAAAAAGTCATAGTATAGTATGTCAAAAAAATGTTCATTAAAAAAGTCATAGTATAGTATGTCATAAAAATGTGTATTAAAAAAGTCATAGTATAGTATGTCAAAAAACTTTCATTAAAAGTCATAGTATAGTATGTAAAAAAAAATTTCATTAAAAAAGTCATAGTATAGTATGTCATAAAAATGTGTATTAAAAAAGTCATAGTATAGTATGTCAAAAAAATTTTCATTAAAAAAGTCATAGTATAGTATGTCATAAAAATGTGTATTAAAAAATTCATAGTATAGTATGTCAAAAAACTTTCATTAAAAAAGTCATAGTATAGTATGTCATAAAAATGTGTATTAAAAAAGTCATAGTACAGTATGTCAAAAAAAATTTCATTTAAAAAGTCATAGTATAGTATGTCAAAAAAATTTTCATTCAAAAAGTCATAGTATAGTATGTCAAAAAAATGTTCATTAAAAAAGTCATAGTATAGTATGTCATAAAAATGTGTATTAAAAAAGTCATAGTACAGTATGTCAAAAAAAATTTCATTAAAAAAGTCATAGTATAGTATGTCATAAAAATGTGTATTAAAAAAGTCATAGTATAGTATGTCAAAAAAAATTTCATTAAAAAAGTCATAGTATAGTATGTCATAAAAATGTGTATTAAAAAAGTCATAGTATAGTATGTCAAAAAAAATTTCATTAAAAAAGTCATAGTATAGTATGTCAAAAAACTTTCATTAAAAAAGTCATAGTATAGTATGTCATAAAAATGTGTATTAAAAAAGTCATAGTATAGTATGTCAAAAAAAATTTCATTAAAAAAGTCATAGTATAGTATGTCAAAAAAATGTTCATTAAAAAAGTCATAGTATAGTATGTCATAAAAATGTGTATTAAAAAAGTCATAGTATAGTATGTCAAAAAACTTTCATTAAAAGTCATAGTATAGTATGTCAAAAAAAATTTCATTAAAAAAGTCATAGTATAGTATGTCATAAAAATGTGTATTAAAAAAGTCATAGTACAGTATGTCAAAAAAAATTTCATTAAAAAAGTCATAGTATAGTATGTCAAAAAAATGTTCATTAAAAAAGTCATAGTATAGTACGTCATAAAAATATGTATTAAAAAAAGTCGCAGTATAGTATTTCACACACACATGCACTGACGCATTCAACTTTTCTTCCACCAGATGGTGGACAGAAGATCCAGAACATCCAACCCTTCACCAAGAGAGATCTTGAGATCCGTAGCCTTGGTGACCGCATCCGGGACATCAACCACATCACGTACCTGTATCCTGAATTTCCTAAACATGAAGTGTTTAAAAAATTCTACACAGGTATGTGTCCTCATGCACCAAATCAAATGTGTGTTTTTAGGCTGAAGTGAGAATGTACAACTAACAAGTTCTTTTTTTACTACTGTCGTTTCAAACAGAGCCTCAACCGTCACCCGTTGATGGTTATATCCCTGTGACTCTCCATACTAAAGTCGGCACGTAAGTGACTTCTTTTTTTTTTTGTTTTACAAATAAACCATGCCATTTGATTTACTTTAAGTGAAATCATTTTAAGGGATCATGTTTGTGTATGTGCAGGGAAGCTGGCACAGCAACACCCCCAGCTGCCCTCCCTGAAAACCCTCACCTTTCTGGTAGCTTCAACGTGTAAGTGTCAGATCTACACATCTCTTCATTTCCATACCACCAACTCACTTCCTGCCATTCATACTCCCTGGTGCTGTGTTTTACCAGCTTTACCAATCCTCTGCCAACAACATCATTTGCATTGCGCTGTTGTCTGCACATTTATGTTTGATTGTCACAGGATGCCCATAGAACACCTTGAGGGAGTGATTGTGAACTTTGGGGGGGGGCAATGGATGTAGACTGTAAGAGAAACTTGACTGGTGTGTGGAGGCATACAACCACAGGGTGGTAGTTATAGTTAGTTATCAGTCTACAAAGGTAATGTTGCAAGAGGTTGGTACACTTGTGCTACTTCGTTCCATTGTCACTTTATTGGCTTGGACTTTGTTCATACGTCACATTGTACACTTACCTTACATTTTACATGCAACATGATCCTCCATAAAGTCTGATGAAGGAGAAAACGGCTGAACAAATTAAAGGTAACTCTTCTTAACACCAGCACAGCAAAATTATGTTTACAGTAAAGAGCAGGTCAAATGTACTTATTTATGGCTGCTGAAAAACAACACTGTCTGAGGATATGTGATGCATATTAGCGTTAATATTTCAGCTGTTTTAAAATAATGCCACAGATTTCTTGACACTTAAAAGTCATGAGGAAATAGTGAGGCCTTTAATTTGTAACTTAGCTTCTTATTGCTTGATTATTGAATTTATTTGATGTATAAAAACACAAATAACACTGCACTGCAGTCATTAAACATGTTACAAATCACAGAGGATGTAAACACAATAAAGCCCATTGTTAAGCCCATTGTGGTCCTCTAGTACAGCGGTTCCCAACCTTTTTCTTGCCCAAGTTTTGGAGCCCCCCCCCCCTTTACACGCACTTGTATCCTTTCGATACATATTTTAAAATGTTCTATTCTTATTTATTTAGTTATTTTAAATAAGTGAATAACCTAATCTTTAATAACCTTTAATCTAACCATTAAATGTATTTGTTTTTGACACATAAATGAAATGAATTCTGACACATTAAAATCATTACACCCCTTCAAATCAAGAGGGCTTTGCGACCCCCAGTGGCTCTTTGGCGCCCCCCTAAGGCGGTCCCGCCTCCCCGGTTGGGAACCACTGCTCTAGCAAACACTTAACACAGCAACAAGATGAAACAACACATCACCATGTCAACAAGCACAGACAATACAGTCAACACATAATAAGTGTAAGTATCAGGTAGCACAGTAGCTATGCAAACATGCTCTTATTTTGTAGGTCATTATAAGTAAAAAAAAGAATTGATTATGCTACATGGTACTTTGTAACCATTTCTTTAAAGATAAACTGATAAATTCAGGATATTCCTAAATAAACAATGTATAGACTCATAAAGAAGTAATCTCACTCAGTCATCACTTATGACCCACAGACTCTGCCCTGTGCATGTATCTTCTTGTTTCCTGTGTTTGGTATGTTTATGGATGTGTGCCCCTGCAGCGATCACGTGAGGTTGAGGCTTTTTAAAAGGTAGCGACCAGGTGCCTGACCGCAAACAGCTGACATCCAAGAGACACAGTGCAGAATAAACGCAAATATAGTGAGGCAAATTGCCAAGCGAGAGTGAATCTGGGGTTGGCTTTTACTTTCACTTTTGCCAGCGAGCGTGTTTACAGACAGTAACTGACAGTGCCTTCAGGTTATATGTTTAAGGCCACTGTAAATGAGCTCTGTGAAATACGTTTTCCTGCTGCCTCTCAACTTTGAATCCCTTGATCAAGTGACTTAAAGAAGGGTACTGTTTTTAGCTTTTATTGTGTTGACAGCGCTCTCGTTGTTTCCTTCAGGCATCAGTTCCAGCAGCCCTTCAGCCCACAGGAGTCTATCAGTCAAGACATAATGGAAACTGCACCTAACTCTGTGGAGTTCAGTCCCAGCCCTCCTGTTGGCTTCCCGGAACACATGTAGGTTTTTATTCTCTGGCCATCTCAATATTGTTTTAATTTTTCCCCAAAATAGTTTGACACAGTGTTGAGAGGTCACAATGTGTATGTGTCTGTGTTCTAGGCCCGCAGCTAGCCCGCACATGGATCTAGACTTAGACACTTTTCTCCAGACTCTGGAGAAGAACAATGTCTAGACTCCAGGAGGCAGACAATGGATAGAGACCAGAGCCCCAGTCATCTGTCTTACCATGAAAAAAAACAGCAACTTTGTTTGTGCAGACTTTCTCCCTACACTTTCATCATCCATCTACAGATTAATCTTCTTTCAAGTGACAACACATGTGATTTCTCTTGGACTCAACACGTTGAGCTGGTGCTACGTGAAAGCAGGACATCATCTTCAGGAGGTCAAACTAAGAACAAACGAAAAGAACGAAAAGTGCTGTCATGGCAGTACGTCGGCCATCTTTGTTGTGCACCTCTTTGTTGAACACCTATTGTGTCTCTGTCACCTGGTGGTAGGTTTGTTGATGTTGTTGATCGCCACAGTCAGCTACCAGAGATTGTTTCTTGCATTTTTTTTTTTTTTTTTTACATGACAAAGCAAGTGTATTTGAATCGTATTTCCCTTTTGTATATAACCCTCCCCTCTGATGGCAAAGCCTCAGCTATAGTATATCACACACCCAATCTTACAGTTATGCACAGTATGCATGGTAAAGACTTCATAGCCAATGTTTATAAGACTCAGATGTTCTGTGCTGTTGTGAGGATCTGGACTATGAAAGGAACAATAAGCTTTTCCATCACTGTTGACTGTGAAACTACACCACATTGATGGACACAGCGCAAGTGTTGATGATGATGATGGTGGTGGTAGTAAAGGCTCTTTATATACCTGCTTACTTAAAGACACCGTTATATGTATCTTCTGTTACATCTGTATATTTTTAAAGCTGTCAATTATTAATCTCAACCAGTCATTTTTGGCCCTTTTCTTCTAAGTATGCATCAAGTCCCTAATGCAAAAAATGATGCAAAAACGGTGCCTGTCCTCAGTCTTATACAGTGATACAACTCATACATACAGTGAAAGTAAGTGATCAACAGTATATTTCCATACCTATATTTCTATGCAGATTTTCAAGTTAGATATTGTTTATGTTACCACATTAATGTAATTTTGTTTTAATTAGTATTGTTATAATTTTATTCTGACAGGGGATGTGGGAGCTTTAAATCTAATTTCGCTCGATTTTAGCAGCTTTTATCTGCAGCTAAGCGTCGATGGAAATCTTTCTTTGGTTTGATGAGAAGCTTTGTATTCCCTGCCGTCACTGTCAATGCTGTGCATGTAATTATATAATGGAGTATTGGATATACTATATTGCATGTATTTTTACTGGATCATAACCTGTCATATCTTGCAGAGTGACTTTTGGATAAATCACCCCGAGGGTACTACAGTTCATATAATCTTTCAACCGTGGCGTCAAATAAAATCTCTGTTTTTCTCAAAATTTAAAAAAGTGTTTTTGTGAATTTATTTACAAGCTATTAACTATCTGTCTTAAGCCAACTTTGACTGATATCACAGATGTTTTTGGAGACATTTTTAACACTGCACACAGGGGAATATGTCCAACAAGCCACTGGAGACTGACTAACTGACTGTCCCTGTGGTGTCACAGAAATAACATCATCTGATTTGCAAATGTTTATGTAAATGGTTACTGGGTTTAGTTCTCAGACGTGGCGTGAATATGTCGTAAATTAGGGGTGTCAAACATATGAACTGTGTGCCAGAACCAACCCACCAAAGGGTCAAATCCGGCCCACTGGACGACTTTGCACATCTAATACTGATGTGTTTGTAAGGGTTAAGATGTGTCAGGTTTCAGGAGGAAGTTAGACAGCAAGTAGCCACTTCATGCAGAATGCTGCGTCAGAAGCTTTTCCAACCTGACCAGAACACAGTTCTCTGAAAATCCCGCGAATACTTATTGTGGTCATATTTAAAGATACTGAACACTGTGTGAAATGTTTTCAATCGGCAGATTCAGTACAGGACTGCCAAAACTTTTGATTTGTAAATGGTTTGTAAGGGAGGGCATAACTAAACCTGCTTCCTCAATAACTTCCACTTCAGTTTAATGTAGTGTGGTGACACCAGCATTCCTACACAAGTGGAAATGTATGGAAACATGCACATTTAATGACACTGAGTAGTAGACTGATGAAATGTGGGAAAACTGAGACATACTGTTGAAATTGCACTTATTTTTCTCAAGACATCTCAGGCTGTTCATCATCTGTTTTGCAAATAGTTTAACATATCCAGAAAGCACTTGGACGTCTTTACATTACAGGAAAGGGTTAAAAAATTAGAGGTGTTGTTATTTATAGGTTATTATGCAATGGTTTTACTGGTTCGGCCAAGTTTAGAATAAATTGGGCTGCATGTGGCTCCTGAACTAAAATGAGTTTGACACCCCTGTCATAAATGGTTGCAAACATCTAAGATCTGTTTTTTTGGTTTTTTTTTGGCAAATGTAATCTGTCCTGTGTGAGCCCATCTATTTAAACCCCATATTTTTCTACAGTCTAAAAGAAAACAGACAAAGAAATGATTGGAAACATAAGAATTTTCGGATTTTTTTGACATATAAAAATAATAAATCAATGGCATTGTGATCGGGAAGGTATGCCTGGTACCAAAAAGGCTGTCCATTGAATGAAAGCATATTGGTGTATAACATAATTGGCATCACTTCCATAATCCATCAGCCAAAGAGGAGACATTGCATAACTAGCATATTATATTTCCTATCCATCCAGTTTCAACAATCATGAAATGATTTTTTAAAAAAAGAAAACTTTACACTGTACATCACAAAGCTTTTCCATTAGAACACAAATTCTAATTTTCAACATGTCACTAAAATGTAAATTCTACTCAACCACTGCCAGGGAAATCACACTGAAAAAAAAAAGGTTATGTAGAGGAAGCAGAAAGAGAATCAGCTTACATGTCTGGTTCGATAACTGCTCGGGTGAAATTTGTCAAAATGCTAACTTATGTCCGTGCCCTGTCCCCTTCCCTCCATCCCAGCAGCTTTAGATGTCCCCTCATTAGAGCAGAACAAGATGGCTGCCTCGTAAACAAAGGGAGGAGGTAGGGTGAATGAAGGAGGGATGGAGGAGAGAGGGGACGCTGGGCAAATGTAGAGCTTCAACTTCAAAGTTCATTCTCTCTTGTGTAGGTTGTATGAAAATAAAGGTGTACATTTATCACCCTGTACAAACACACTAAAGATTTCAGTCGCCTCGCAGTGACCTTCTCTCTTCTCCCAAATCGGAGAGGGGCTTGTCCAATAAAACTATCTCACTCCCAAAGAGCCGCCCAGCTCAGCGTAGAAAAGAGAAGGCACCAGGTGTTTGCCAACACCAGCAACAAGCCACCACACCTCATGCACTCTTTCATTTTCTAACCTCGAGTTGATGTAACAAAGACCCTTCAGTCGTGTCAAACAACACAATTCAACTTAAAAAAAAAAAAAAAAAAAAAAAAAAAACTTGTTCCTCATGACAGCTTGTCAGGTTTGCTTTCTTTGTTTTTCCATGGCAGACACGCAAAAGTAAAAGCAAACCAACTATCACACACCTGTACATGAATCTGTGATAAGCGCTGCTCTAAAAGCAAAGCTCATGTCAGAAGTCATTTAAAATGTAACCCAACACAAATACTGTGTAAGTTGTCTAAATGTGGTGCAGATTTACCACTTACAAAGCAACAGATTTGGTGGCAATTAAAGCTTTTCAAGTGTAGCTGTGACGTCATTGAAGACTGAGCTCAGAAAAGACCAGATAGTTTTGTGTTTTGTGTTTATTTTAATATAAATATGAATGTGTGTGTGCTTCACTAGCTGAGACACAAACTCTTAACTGAATAAATTTGGCTTCAAGACTCGAAGGCATAAGTTATTTTCATTAGATATAAAAAGGGGATCACTCTAAACATGGAATCTGTTGAACTTTTTTGCAGGATCAGTTAGGGTGTGGGAAAGGTCGCATCTTTCCCTAAAATATGCTTGTATAATAAAAAAAAAAAATCATGATACAGACAAAATATTGTGGCAATGAAAAATGAAAAATAAAAATGATCAATTAAAACAAGCACACACACGCATACACATGCACAGAGACATGCATGCACACCCACTCTGTCTCTCTCTCTCTCACTCACACACGCACACACACACACACACACACACACACACACATACAACTGAAAAAAAAAAAGAATATGAGCCAAATAAATACTGGTAAAGTACAATACGTACATGTAATTTACCCAAAGTTCATTTAACAAAACGAGACGAAGGGCGAGATCACACCGGATCAAAATGGAAAAGCATGCAGAAGTCCACTGCTCTACTGTAGCTTCACTCCTAGCAGACTATGAAATAGGGAGAAAAACAGAAAGAGAGAGAAACTGAAAGAAAGATAGCGAGAGAGGCCCCTGTCCTGAGCAGTTATAGCCACCTGGTCAGCTAGGAGTGACTGACTCCCCACACCACAGGGCACAGGGTGCTTCCTTCAGTGGCAAGTCTTCTTCTAACCCTCCATCTTTGTCCTGCAGTCCAAGGGGGAGGAGGAGGAGGAGGAGGAGGAGGAGGAGGAGGAGAAGGAGGAGGAGGGGTGGGTAGAGGTGAAATCAGGCGAGATGGTCGGGGCTGTGGATGCCCCTTCACTGTAATACGGTAGGTCCAGTTCTGGATGCAGAACGAGGATAGCAAAGGTGTTTGGGGATCTGCGTTAAGCATGTGCGGAGGCAGGGAGGAGGTATGTGCTCAGAAATGCTGAGTGGGCTGAGGATGGACCGGGAACTGAGGGTGCAGATTGAGGGGTGAGGGATGGGGGGGTCAGAAAGCCAATCTTCTTCTCCAGGCTTATAGGGCCTGTGTCTTGAGCTCGATGGGCTCTCCCCTGGTCTCCTGCTGGCCCTCAGCCTCTGGAGGCCGGGTGCCCTTAAGTGTGGCGAGCCTCTCGGAGAGGCCGCGGACACGGGGGAACAGCATGAAGTCATACAGCAGAGCACCCATGGCACCACCAATCATGGGTCCCACCCAGTACACCTGCCATTAGATGAAAAAGAGCATGTTGTGTTAGGGAGTTTGAAGATGTCACATTACCATGGAGGAGTTTGTCGTGCTGAAAGATTTACAGATATGATAATCTTACCCAGTGGTTGACAAAATTCCTGACCAGGACAGCAGGGGCGAAGGACCTTGCTGGGTTCATTCCTGCTCCAGTGTAGTACATCTAAGTCAAAGGCAGGGAGCAGGTCAGGGTTAAGTAACCGTGTCTGTCAGATAATACAGTGATTAGATTCTTGCATGAAACCAGTGAGATGTTTGTTCTTACCCCAAGAAGATGCCCCATGAGCACAGAGAAGCCGATGGCCAGGGCAGCAGAGCCCAGGCGTCCATTGCGCCTCTCATCAGTCACAGCAAAGATGCAGACAACGAGCTGCAGGGTGAGGAAGACCTCCATGGTGGTGGCCATGCCCAGGCTGATGCCTGGCTGCAGCTGTAAGACAGGAGCGGGAAAAAAGATGAAATGAATGATATGAGTGCATAAATTTAAACCACAATCAACATGATTTAAATATTTTAATTAAATTGTTGTATACATGATGCAGATGCAGTTTTTTTTACACATACATACACACTGATTTTTTTTTCCTTTTAAAGACAATGTGTCAGACTTGTCAGGTTTTAAAGACAGAACTGGCAATCAGTTTTGTGTACTTCCAATACTAAATTTGTTATAAATATTCAGCAGTCAGTGTATGTGGAAAAAACATTTGTGACTGTCAGGTAACCTTACCGTGTTGAGTGCTAGATTTCCTCTCATGTTGTTGGGCGTGACCCCGTAGAGCACAGCAGCACCAGCCAGTGCTCCCAGACACTGGGCCATGATGTAGAAGAAGGCACGGAACAGGGACATCTGGGAGCCAATCAGGTAGGCAAAGGTAACAGCTGGGTTGATGTGTCCTCCGCTGATGTGGCCGATGGACTGGATGAAGGTGGCAGCCGCCAGCCCAAAGCAAAAGGCAACATGGAGGACATTATGGGGCCCAGTGGTCCAGCGGAGGGCTGCCCCCAGCCCAAAGAATACAAAGAACATGGTGCCGTAGAACTCGGCGAACACAGCCCGCCAGAAAGACATGGACCTGAACTCCCACATGGTGGCAAAGGGTCAAAAAGCAACCTCGAAGCAATGGAGGGATGAAAACAGAAAAACTAACTAATCAACTAAGAGGAGATGCTGTTTCTCCACAATAACGACTGTGTTTCAAACCAAAAAACACAGAGCAGATGACAAAAAGAAAATCACCCTCAAACAGAAATTGCCTCTCTAAAGCTAAATGCAACAACACGTAAACTGCTCAACATGTAACTCTCATGCAACTGTGAACAACCTGCTGCTCTGAATTCTGATTTCTGTCATAGAGAGCTCCTGAGTGGAGCAATACGCCAGTCTCTGTGCATCTATGTGCCAACCCCGCTGGTTGTTAGTAGAAGAACATGGATAGACAAACGTTAAGCATGTCCTGCAGACATTCAGCCTCTTTACCAGAGCAGGGGGAGCTCAGAGGCCTTTTTATAACTCCACAGGGGCCACAACAGCCCCGCCGGGCCCAGGGGAGGGGCCAGCGCACAATACTACAAATCAAAACAAATTCATTTAACCCTTCTCCTGCCTTGACCTGCCTCCGTCTGCTCATTGTAGAAATTACCCCACATCTAGACCACTGGGTTGCAGGTTTAAATGCCAAGCAGCCCTTAATAATTTCTTTAACTTATTTGTGTTGCAAAGCTCAACACGCTGCAGCTTAAGGGGTACTTTTAATACCATGACTTCAGGGTTAGATTATGTGGGGAGTAAACAAAATGTAAAATGCTTTGGAGCCTCTTATATTTCTGCATGGGGGCTTTCCTGTCTTGTTTTACTGGAGGGGTGGAGATCTTGTACTTGAGTACCACCAACAGTCTGGTTGAAGCATTCATACAAAGTGGTACAAAAACTAATTTATGACATCATTGGCTGATCATCCCCCCTTGAGAAACTGCACTAACCTTCAAACCTGAAAATAGAAAAGCAGTGAGAATGTGGTGTGCTGAACCTGTGATCAGGTAGAAGCTGGGTGCAGCGGGAGTTTTGCTTGATTTTCCATCATTTTGATGTTTTTACAACCGCAGCATTAATGTCATCAGAGTGTCCACCTTTCACTCATTTTCCATGACTTTCCTTTCATTGCCTCCTCTGTAACGTACCCTTCACATTCACGCTAATCAAAGCACGAGCAATTTCTCCACTGGTGCTCTGGATCGGTACAAATTAGGTTTGTGGCAGCAGAACTGATTAGGCACAGTTTTACTTTGTGTGTGTGTGAGTGTGTGCTGGTTTGGAGGCTCACGTCGGATAAAGCGGTGGAAAATCCACGGTTGGAGAGGAAGAGGGGAGAGCAGGCCTGGCATTGAGCTTCTGCACTGGAGCATCATGCTGACCAGGGCAGCCAGCGGGACGGCCGCAGCCCTCTGAAAGGATTATGCTGAGCTCACAGCTTTTCTCCTTTCAGGCATAGAGACAAAACGCTGGCCGTAACAGTTTCTGCTGGTTTCTATGATCTGTTTGTCTTGCCATCACTGTTGAATCTGTGTCCGAGAGTGGCTATATGTATTTGCCTCTGCACTCACACTCCAGAGAGCTGTGCTGGAATGGCATCAGAAGAGTATACAAATATAATCCATGCAGAATTTTATGTCTTGAAAATGTACGTCACTTTGGAAGTTGAGATTAAATGTGATTTATCACATCAGTCTCATAGCAACCTGACATTTGGATCTTTTTCACCTCTAAACATTAAAAACACAAACAAAATCTGTCACCGTTGTGCGATGAGCAATAGTGGTCGTTTACCTTTTGAATTAAAAAATAAAAGTGTTGATGATGTTGTCCTGATTCTGACAGTTTATTAGTTTGCCAGTTGGTGCACCTCTATTGTGATGAGTATTATGTCCTTCTCATGACTCCCTCAGTCAGTGGTAAGCCACCTTTTGTGGGTTTAAGCCCACAGTTTAGTTTCACAGGGGATGGTGTTGAAAAGGTGCTTGCATTGTGTTTTCCTGTTCCCTGGATCCAGACTGCTGACACGTACATAATAACATGCAGCCACTAAACATCTCACACTGGAGCAGAAACTCTGGCCTCCACTCACCACACAGTGGTGAACACATGTATTGCAGGACACATGAGGTGAAGGACTAAAACATACAGTATCTATTTATGGCTTCAGAGGTGCTGATAAAAAAATCCTCAGCAGCAGAGGATATTTATGTTCTACTTCCTTCAAATAAGCGAAACCACCAATCAAGCGTCCTTGTCATCTAATTTACAACAATCTAGGGTTCATATGCCAAAGAATAATCTACTGACTAATAATTAACTTTAATACCAGATCCACTGAGCATCACTGAATTAGGAGGTGGCATCTTTGCTAATTACTTACGAGGGAAATAAGCAATGTAGTTTTTAAAAACCACACACAGCAGTGCAAAAAATACCAAGGAAATCTACAGCATAAAGAAATTCCCTGTTTCCATTTCCCTTTTGAACTCAGTGTAAAAGCACATCGAAGATGGGAAGCCCCTGAAATACCCTGTGTAATGTTAGAGAGAAGTGAGAGTAGAGTGCTCTGAATCGTTAGCACTGCTCAGTGGCTACAAAGTAGCATTTCACATTTTCATGGGAATTGGTTAAAGGGTAGGCTCATATTTTTTTTTAAGTCTGTCTAAATACAATTTTCACATGCTCACATGTAAAATAAAAGATTGATCAGTCACTGTAATTGTTCACCCTTTCCATTCTGGCTGTGAAGAAATGTGGCTAGTTTATGGCTGTGTGTGGCTAGTACACATCACATCAATTTGCGGGTTGGAGGCAGCTACATTTAGGGCAAAAAGGTCATGGTTAGAGCTAGTACTAGCCAATCGTTGATATTCTCTGATAAAAACCAAACAAATCTACCACCAGAAAGTCAGGTGACATACTTTGAGTAGCAACAAAGTACATTTCGGCATGTATGGAGTACTGAAGGGGTAGGCCTACCGTGTCAGAGGTCCATCTGGCCTTCATCTGCAAAATGTCACTCAAGTTACACATGCCGACCAGGAAGACACTTAAACTCTCCACGAAGAGATGCAAAGTAACTGCAGTGAGACACAAAACAATGAAAAAAGACACAAAATGAGCTCATAGAGAAACAAAACCACAAAAAGATGCATAATCAGGGGTTAAGTATAGACAGCGCAGGCATAGCGGTTGCACTGGGGTCCGACTGCCACCTGGCAAGACACCCACGTTAAATCAAACATGGTGCAATTTTCTAAATATGTTCTCAAAAAGGCCAACCCATCTCCATCATGGTTTTCTGTTTTTTAAATATAGAATCTTTCTTTAACAAATTACATGCTTATTGAACATTAACCATAAAAAAAACTATTTAGCTGAACTAATAACCTTCTATTTTCTTTCTTAGTTCTTTTCATATACAGATACGTAATAATGATTGTTGGGTAATATGTATGTTGATGTTGTCCAATATCAAGTCTGTTTAATCATGTAACGGGAGAATACAATTTACAACAACAAAAAGAGGCATAACCACAAAGTCTGTGTGTCTTGCTCCTTTTTAGGAGAGGTGGTGGGGCCTTCTGCATATTTGTGCCCAGGGGTCCACTGTTTCATAATCCACCCATGCATTTAGAGAGGAAAATGTGATGTGTGAATAGGTGAAGCACAGGACGTCCACACAGGAGGCTGAGGTTGGAGTGAGTCAACACTGGTCTATTAATTACAGTAGTTATTTAGTTGACTTATCACTTTTCAGTTATTAGGATGTATAAAGCTGCTGAATGCACACTGTGTACAGAAACTTTAGCAGGATAGCTCAATAGACCCTTATGTGTAGGCGTCATGTCTCATTATTGCTAGGACGCCAAGGAGTAAATAGCCTCATTGACTATTTTTTTTTACCAGGTGCAAATAGCATAGCTGGGTATGGACACCTGGGTGCTTGCCTCTGCCATGATGCTAGATGTAGATAGCAAAATTAGCTCTTTCACCCTGGGTTCAAACAGAATGGTTCTCTATTAACTTCTATTGCTCCTGACTGTTGTTTGCTTCTCTATTTGTTTTGGTATTTTGTGTCTGTTGAGCACTTTGGTTAACTGTGGTTGTTTCTAATGTGCTCTACAAATTAAGTTTGACTTGACTAAAGACACCCGGTTGCTAATAGAAACTGCCTTGATGATTTTGTCCCCCATCACTGAAATTGGAGCTGTGTTAGGGAGGGATGTCTTTATGGCCAGTATGAACAATTACAGTGACCAATAATTATGTCAATGTGCCTTTGGACATACAAGTAATTTGTTAAGATAGATTTGGAAAAATGTGAAGCAATCTTTTATACATTGTTTGCTGCAGAGACCACATCCCCAGAAAAATATTTATTGCTTCAGTGGATTCTATCTCTGAAACTTCAGTGATGAGTTTTTTTTGTAACTTGAAATAGTGATGTTTCAATACTAGAGCCTTGTATTCAACAGTCTTAAACAGTTTATTAGAAATGTATACTCAAACTCCCACAGCATAAGACAAACGCAAAAGTGTTCAACACGTGTTGAATCAAACACACAAGCCTCCAAAGCAAAGTACTGGTGTATCTGATTAACAAACAGAACGTGTATTGTTAAACCTATCCGAGAAACTCTTGGTAGACTACATAGGATTTCTGCCCTCACCTCAGTATGCATATGGAAGAAAATTCATCTTTGTACCTGCTACAATGTGCAATGTTTTGTACACTGGCATAGAGAAACAAACTCGCCTTAGCAAAGGTATGATTATATGCAAAGATTGTACCACTCCACTACCATAATCTCAACACAAGCTGTAAGTTGCACGAGCATATGTTTATTTTAAATGCTGAAATATGTTTTTAAAAAATGAAGTTATTGTTAAATATTTGCAGATGTTGGCATACATTGGAAAACCCATTTCAAGCAGAACTCCTGCTTTTTAAATTAACAAACAAAGTAAGTGCATTTTACAATACAAACATTAAAAGGGGAAATTCTGTCATTAAAAAAATCTACTTTTTTGGAAAATAGGCATTTAGTTTGTTTTTTTTGTTTTTCATTAGAAATCACAATGTTCAATACTTCGCAAAAAAAACAAACAAACAAAAAAAAAAAAAACAGAGAAGGTGTAAGACATCAGCACATCCCATTACAGTCATTTAAGTCAACGAACAATAACATTTTCATTTGAACAGAATTGTCCATGCAGAACAGAACAGCAAAGCACAGCACTGTATGTTGCTATGGAACTCTGTGCATGTCTGTATCCCACAGTCACTCCCTGTCACTCCCTGGAGGGGTTTCGCTTTGGAAACTGCGTAGAGAGATGAGGTCTCTTCTCCAACATGGCTGCCAACTCATGTCTAGTCTCTCTCTTCAACCAACTTATAACCCGCTTTGTTTACTACTGAGGTGGCATCCATGCTTGTCTACTCAAGGTCAGGCAATTCTGGAACAGAGACAAAATTATAGATGTGATCAGATTTGAACCCAACAGTTCACCGATCAATAGTTATGACATAAAAACTAAAGCACAAAAAATACAGCATTTACAGGTAGTTCATGGGAAATCAAATAAAAGTGACGACACCACAACAAACTTTGGTCCCACAGGCTTTCTGGATGTTGTGCAGCCACATTCAAACTAATACTTAAAACATATCCATTTGTGATTTTATTCTTATGTAACTTCCAAAAAGGATTTTACTGTTGGAAAAAAACTTCATAAAACTGGGCTGTTTATGCAGCAGAAAGACACAAATTCATTTGAAAGTGGTGCTACATGACCACAGAAACCAGGAAAAGGGCTTTGGCCTTCGTGGCTGACGGAATGCAAGCTTGTCTGCTTTGAAGCAGAAAACCATATGGAGGCTGGCTGGTACCAATGATCCGGAACTACAGCTTATGAGTGCACTAAAATGCTTCTGAAAACATTTGAGGCGAGAAAAAGTCAACGCAGTAACAGAATCTTGGTTCCTATTTGTTTAGCGCTGCTTAGTTTTACCACTTGATGTCAGTATTTCCTGCATTCGTTTTTACAATACAGGAAAGAGTATGGCACCGACTCCCTGTTTGCAAATTCTCATAAAACAGCCAAACAGTGCACTTAATACATTTTAGGTGAGAAATAGGCAATACGGTAACAGAATCTTGGTTTGTATTTGGTCATCACTGACTATTTTTACTATTTGATCAGATTTGCATGTAAGAGAGATGCGAAACTCTCTCTCTCATTCTGCTTCTATACTCTGTGTCCGTGGTGGTGGCATACAAAAACACTGAAATACAATCTCTAGTTCTCTAGCAGGGAGCTCTGGGCACTGGTAAGATGGGGGGAAGGTTGCCACAGTTCATTAACTAGTCATATTGTTATGATACAACTCTGGTTGAAAATTGGTAAAAGTGAGAGTCCACTGGCACACACACAGTGACAAGGCTAACTGTTAGCATCACACAGCTACCGTTACCTCTATATTTATTAACAGGTTAACCAACAGAGTGTAGCTGTTTTAGTGTCGGTGTGAGTTTGTTGGGACGATTTAACAGGTCAGTGTGGGATGTCAGGCACTGCTGCTGTGTTAGCTTGTGCCAACCGGAGAGTGTGTTGTATGCCCAGCAATTGGATTTGAGCCAAGCCCCTACCTACCTACCCAACAGTTAGCACACGCAAATCGCACCCCGCTGAGCAGCATCCTTGTCTCCCTGACCTGCATTGGTGGACAGTCAGGTAACTACAGTGTTTGCCCTAAGGATTCGCATTCTTTGTAATTGTTGTGAAATTAAGCCACTATTAGAACATCTCAGCCAGCTTAATTTAGACAACAGCCCACAATTACACTCAACAATGACTAAGCTAGTCTGTTGTGAAATCACACAGTCTCCCTCCAACTGTCTGGCAGATTCAACAACTGCCTGGTGCAAGTGGAGATAGACACAGAATTGATTTCCCACTTCCTGGTTTCTTCATAAACCAAAACTCAGTTTGAAATAATGTTTACTTCTCCCACACTGTAGCTCTGATAATTCATTTTAACATATCTGGCATGTGGTTCTATGATGCACGAAAATGCCCTGGGCAAAGAGTGGAGGGAAGAAAAGGAGAAGTACGGAGTTGCACAGGTCCTCTCCAGAGCCCAACTGGTATTCAGTAAAGTCCTACCTTACTACATGGCACGATATCACCTTTCCCACAAACATTTTACAGCTTACTTAACAGATCCTTATGGGCATATTTGTATCCACTTGGCACTGCCTGGCATTATGTCTGCCCTCTCACCCCATGGGATCTAGTGACTACTGATTATTAATTACCTGATAACTCTTTTAGAATAGTACTTACTTTCATCGTCGCTGTCTGCAGATTCATGCTGCAAAACAAAGCAAGAACAATAAAGACAATTCTTCATACACTGCTTAAGCTGGTACATGTCAACTAAAATTTTGCAAAACACCCCATATCTGTAATAAAGGATATAAAGTAAAGTACTATATGTGCTTAAAAAACCCCATACCTCTTCTTCTGCACCATCTAAATCGGGTAGATCATCCCCTCCCATGTTGTTCATCATCTGGAGAAATGCACAGCAGACAACAATCAACACATCAGCACGACAGTTTATCTGGACACAAACTCATTTTAGGCACCATTTGTTTAATGTACCTACCTCTGAGAATTTGTCAAAACTCGACAAGTCCTCATCTGATTCATCCTCCCAGTCTTTCCAGTTACTGAAGTTCACACTCAGCCAGTTGAACTAAGAAGAGATAGATTCAAGTGTCTAAGTAAGGCAATATTTTAGTATATTTTAATCAGTTTATAGCAGCATAATGATATTTAATCAGCTGTTTAGCTAGGTGGTATATAATCATCTGAACTAAAAATGTTCTTATGCCTTCAGTCCTAATTACCAGAACAAGACAGTCAGATGCAGGTCTGTAAGTCTGTAACTGGACTGCCACATGATTTATATCTAGGGATTGACAAGTTTTTTTTTCTTAAACTGCAAGTTACCTTTGTCTTGTCTTTGGTAAGTCGTGGCCATGATTTCCCAACATCTGCTTTTCGTAAACAACACAACACAGATCTGTCAGTGCGTTTGTGTTTGGAGTCCTGTGTGGAATAGAGAGAGTCTGATGAAGGCTTTAAAGCATAAAATACATGGCAGAACTGCAACTTTGTCTACAGGTAACAAACATACTTTGGGGTCAATCTCCCCGAAAAAGTTCCACTGAATTATGCTGTTGGATATTATCTGGTCCGCTGACACAGCTGTAAGATGAAAAGAAAACAGACCATTATATTTCCTTTACAACTGCAAACCACTTCTGTTGTCATCATTCTGTTCATGTACTATGAACAGGCTCATATTTTCTTCAACGTGATTCTTGGGAAGATAAGAAATTCTCGAGAATATTCCCATGTCATGTATTATAAATGCAACTCACCTGAATTCAAATTTGGACTTGTCAAAAGTTACTTTCACATCTTTACTGTCCTCCACGCAGAACTCTACAAAAACAGTGTCCCGTCTGTCCCACCACTTGGCTGTTGCAGGCTGCCTAATGACAACGAGACACACAATTACATAATTACTAATTAAAAAGCCAAGAGTGTTGTTATTGACATTAGCTGGACAAGGGGATATTTATTATACTCTGGTGGCCCAGGTGTTTAGGCTGCAGTGTATTAATAGTCATGTTGAAATGTTGACAAAAGCGTCACTCATTCATTCAAGATGAACATGAAAGCCTCTAAAGTATTCTTTACCTCTTTGCCTAAATACAATACCGAGTTTTAATAAGAACAACCGAATAACAAGTCCTTTGATCATAAAGGTGCACCTGCTACCTTGACAGTGCAGAAAGTACATGTATCAGAGCAATAGGTTACTTAGATTATCAAACTGAGAGGGAGTCGAGTAATGCTAACGTTACATTAATAGTAAGCTGTATAGTTATTTGGTAAGGACAGTGAGAACAATATTTGACAGGATAAGGGCTGTTTGTATAATGTGTAACGCTGACAAGCATGTGTAAGTTGGCATTAGCTTACGTTAGCTTAAGTGAAATCTTCCCAGCTAATCATGACACCACGCTTTTAGGTGCCAACATTAACGTTACCCTTGTGTTGCTTGGCATTAGCCTGCTAGCAAATGATAACGGAGCTGATGTAAAAAAAAATAGATAAAATAGAGTTTAAAATCTTCTGGGACACGGTAGTGCCAAATTAAACTACACTGAGGGAAAGTTAGCTGTCAGTGGATTTTAGTATTGACAGCCGTGTATGACTGCGCAGCTAAGGCTAACTCGTGTGCTTAACGTTAGCTCGGTTAGCTAATGTTAGCTGGTTGATCCTCACACTATCAAGACTTGTAGCTAGTTAGCTACGACCGTTAACGGCTACATAGTAAACCCAAGACTTACATCTTCACTGTTTTAGCAAATAAAACTCCCTCGTCGGACCACGATATAGATAACACTACTACCTAGCTGTGGTGCCCGGCAAAAGTGTTATTGAAACCTAAATAGTTAACTCCAGCGTCAAAGACAGATGCGTTGGTGTGTCTTCAAACATCGCGTGATTTCCCATCTAATGACGTAACGTTTCACCCGCGATCTACGGGCGTGTGCACGAGCACAGACCGAGGCCGTCGGAGACAGTTCTAGAACGAGCTCAGTGTTCCAGAGCAGCCCGCGAGCTCCACCAGCCGTTTGGTTCCATAACAGACAGTAGCACAAGGTGACTGATGGTTATATTCACACTGTCATGATTACTGTGTACTGGATTATGGCTGCAAGTTGTTAACAGCAGGTTTCCTTGAATCCTTCCACTTTAGTTGTGCAGGAGCAAATATTCAGATCACTTGAAAATACTCCTAAATACTCCAAGCAAAAGTCCTGGTGTAAAAACCCTAACCCTAACCTGCTTTTAAAAAGTAAATGTATTAAAGTACTCTAAGCAAAATGCACTCATAAAGTTATTAAAGTAGGTTCCTCATTGAAGAAAATGGTCCTTGCATATGCCTACCACTAGCCTGCATTAGGCTATGGATCATTACCTTTAGGTTTCACTTACATGGTTTGGGACAACTCATTTCATCCATTTTATATTGAATAATACATCAATACAATACATCATACGTTTTCAGGTAAATTCCTAATTTGTTAAGTCGTATCTGTCAAACATGTTAAAAAGTAGGCTACAGTATTTGCCTTAATTTAGTGGAGTTTAATTATAAAGTGGCATGGAATAGACATCAGAATCAGAATCAGAAATACTTTATTGATGCCCAAGGAGAAACTGTTGTGTTACAGGTGCTCCTTACAAGTGTAGAAAGAAGATACAGTGCAAAAAGAAGTAAAAATCTAAGAAAATATAAGAAGATGATTTACAAAATATATATGTAGTGACCTAACAACGTCATTTACAAAATATATACAGGAACCTTTGATACAACATATCAAGCAAAATACAACTACCTCAAAAAAAAAAACAAACTTGAAGGTGCCCTGTAGGTTTTTGATGATGTGATGCTTAGACAGAGGTGTGTGGTGAGCAGCTTGTGAGTTGCTTGCTAGGATGAGTTAGCTGAGGAGGCTTGGTTGCTTTGTGGAACACCCACCTGATGTCCCTGTAGACTTGCTCGCACTCGTACACTCACACAAATCCATTTTGATACCATGTTCCTTAAGTCGGGTGGAAGGGACACAATTTAAGAAATGTTTCTCGTACCAGAGGGGTTGCTAGTTAGTGGCTATTGGTGGAAATAGCGGAAACAGTTATACAGCGATGGTGGTTGGACAGTTAGGCCAGCCATAATCTCTAGTAATAGATTTTGTATATATATGCAGAATCTGTAGGCAATTGGACAACATTTTTGTATTTTGTAACCGTTGAACTGTTAACCGTTGATACCCCTAGTTTGAACGGCAGGTAAAAAGTCTGTGTGGAAAGGTGGAATGCATTGGCTGAAATGCAATCTTGCAACCCATCGATGGTTTGTTAGCTTTATATTAGCTTTTCAAAAATGTATCTGCATTCATATGCAGATATTTGGTTATAGAGAAAATTGACGGCTCTCAGAAGAGAAGGTTTTGGATATCCACCTTGCCACATCAGATCAGCCTCCTTGGCCCTTGTCCCCAGAGGGGTTATCGTCATCAGACAATAGCCAGTGGGTTTTGAGATTGGGCCCATCAGTGTAGTTTAACCTGAGCAGATAACGCAGATATAATGCTGGGTCAAGCCACTGAGTATCTACTCTTTGCTGGAGTCAGAGAAGAAGGTAAAGAAGCTTAAAGATTAATAAGGTCAGGGCTAGTGAAGGACTCTTTTGTTAGATCCACCAAAGCGACTATGACTTTGGAGAAAATAAATGAGACAGGTTCATGTGGTAGCATAAGTTGCAGGAGGTCATTAATCCTTCCCAAAACCATGCTGCTGACTGAGAAAGTGTAGCCTCCTTTGACAGTGTTATGGGCACAGCAGAAGGCTGAGGGCATTCCTTCATTTAGAGATGATGAAATAGACAAGGACTTTTATTGTTTGGTTGTTGGTAATTTCTCAACAGGGACAAGCACAGATGCAGTGGTGGAAGCCACCGTGCCTCTCTGCACAGCTTGCTTCTCAGCCAGCTTATTAACAGATGCCATTTAAGCGTCGCTCTCAGCCATGACATCAGAGTGAAGCTTAGCTTTATCACTTTAGACCCCCCATAGGAGTAGAGGCTGTCAGAGGCACCTGCTGCTGGAGTTTGACTTCTAGTGGTTTTCACACACATAAGCAGCAAAGACATGGAAACTGTCAGATGACTTTAAAGACCAACAGGGTCCCTTTGGGAACAGCTTTAAGCAGTTGGACTTGGACAAGAGAGAAGATAGGCTGGAGGCAGCGCTACTAATATGAGGCTTGGCAGCTGTCGATAGAGCAAGTGAACAATAGTGTGAAGGCAGGGAAAGAGAGAGCAGCTTGGATAGAATAACAATGCAGGAAGCTTCTGAATGTGTGGGACATGAGTGGTGATGTCAGAAAGGATGGGTTGAAAATATTTAAAGAATAGGTGTTTGACTCAGGTAGGAGTGACACATGCAGTACAGAGGAGGGTTTAGTGGATGAGTTTAGGTTACTGGTGACAAATAATCTTTCTTTCTTACCAATTTTGACCACCTTGTGCTAGATGTGCGTCTCAAGGACTAGAGGTAGTGCCCAAATAATGGCAGGCCTTGGGGGGATAGTGGACACAGGGGGGAAGACAGTTGGGAAACGAGAGGCTGGAGGTAGTCAGACGGGAGTTTTTGTCAGCCACAGAAGGATTGTAGTTGAAGGACACAATAAAATTTGTTATATGGGCTGGTTATAGGCACTTGATACCTTTAAAGAGGAACTACACCTTTTTACAAAATTCATACATGTTATTCCTATGGTCTAAGATGGTCCAAAATATTAGTAAACACAAACAGTTCTCCCAAATCCAAAACGTAGAGTGCTTAAACTCAAATTTGTGATGTCATGGGGTATAAAGTCTGGAGCTACTTCATACACAATTATTTAGGAAAGATGTTATAGATCAGTGATTCCCCACTGGTGGGTCGTGGTTCAAAAGTGGGTTGCAGGTCCATCCTGAATGGATCCCAGGTGACTCACAAATATGTCAAGTTTGTAAAAAACACTTTATTTTGAAGTGCAGTGAATTTCTGGCACAGAACTTTTATGTTAAAGTGCAGTTTCCTGCTGTAGAGTGAGTGACTAACAGACAGCTACTTAGCAGAGACAGCAAACTAGCTCGACGACATGGCCGAACTCAAGTTTGATGCTGAATATATCAAACTGTGTGGACCCTGAACTAATGACTAAGGAGAAATCTGGACCCCAGGGCTGGACCAGTTGGGAACCACTGTTATAGATGACACTGAGAGCACCCAGGGAAAGGCTTTGAGTTTATGGGTACATTTTCTCTTTCAGAACTAAGAACACTACGATAGAATAATTCTGTGGGTCCACAAAATCAGGCTCCCTTTCACTGTCTATGGAGCAACTCCAGACTTTATACTTGATGACATCACAAGTCTGAGATTTACTTCTCTGGTTTCTGGCTTTAAAGTGACTCATGTTCACAAACACTGATTGAGCTTTTCTCGGCCATGGAAATAACTTACTGGAATTCTTAATTTAGGTTTGTTTCCCTTTAAGGTATCTACTGAAATAACACAGTAGAAGTATTAAAACTTCTCCTGTCAAACCATATACTGTATGTATTTGATCTTTTTTGTACCCAGATCCAGAAAAAATGACAATTTGTATGGTTTTGCTCACAGCCAATCACTGCAAGCATTCTTTGATTCACTGTGACCTGTGACTGATCAATTACCACAGCAGCTATAACCCATACAGTTGATGGTATGGCAAAGTTGAGCGCGGTGTATTTGATAAATTTGGCAGTTCAGCGTGCCGAAATGCCACCGAAATGTTTGAAAGTATGGCCATACTACATGCATGTGGTGTCAACTGAATGCTTCTATTCACATTGTGGGAATCAAATTAAGTAAAAAAAAAGGCATCAAATGAGGTACTCTCTTGGTGCTTGTATCACTTTGAGGGTACTGGTTTTGGTACTAGTGTCCTAATTTTTTAAACAATACACAGTCCCACTGCTCAGTCCCAATTTAGCCAATTTAGAGGAGGGGACATGAAACCTTGATCAGAGCGAAGGACAAGTATTAACAGCTATGGATATTATTACATGTAGAACCTCTGTAAAGCAAACCGAACTAGCAGCATCAATCTTTAAACTTAATTTCTTTCAATAATCCAACATTTAAAAAGTTGTATATCAGCATTATCTACCTTATAATGCAACATTCCCACAGATAGATGCACTGTAATTGTGTTATTTCTCTTGAAAGATTCCACCTGCACCTCAAAGCTGCTGAAGAGAGTATCTTTACAGTGAAGTAGTCTCATGAATTAGTCATCATTAAAGAAAAGAAAGACATCAGTGAAACCTGAATTACCTCCAGGAGCTTTCTGCAGCTACAATGTGATTTGAATGGGGAATTAACCATAGCTTGCTGTGCTGCTGTCTTTTCTACCAGTCACTCTGGCAGATAATAAGCCATAATTTGGATGCATTATTGTGGTCTTAAAACCTAATTTCCTTCCTCATTGTGGTCCAGTTGACAAAAGTCTCCCCACTGGCCTGACTGTAATGACGCCATTTGCAGAGTTTGTCAAGCGTACTGTTGAAACTCTGGCTGTGGTGAAGAAACAGTTTCTGTAGCTTAAGACAGCATAACTGTAAACAAAAGAAAAGATTTTATATAGCTGATTTTACATTGCACTGTGTGGCAATGACACATATTGTATACATAATTCTTGCAGATAGACTAAGAGTTTTGTTCACATGGTAATATTCGTTGTGAAATCTGTAAAATGTAATCTGAAATTTATATGTGTAGGAAAGTATCACAAACTATAACAAATATTAAGTTATTAATTACTAAAAATAACAATTACACGATTTGAATAACCACCCCAAAATAGATACCGTATCATTTGTGAAGTGATGATGTCAGCCAGACACAAATCCTAGAGTTTATCCATATACAATGAAGAATGAAGAAACCCCTGTGACTCATCAGTATATGACCACAGCCACAGGGGGGGGGGGCTTTACTGGCATATGACAGAATTTTCTGATTCACAGCTGGATGTCCTACATTTATGTAACACTCATTTGACGTAATATCTAAAAAAAGAAATCAATGAGCCTACAGTCAGTCACTAATTTGGTTTTAATGGACTGACTCCAAAAACTGTCACATGATGACGTGTCCTGTGTTCCGATTTCCAGCTTAGGGAAGTAGTCATCTCTGCATAAAGATTTAATTCCCCAACATTGATAAACATGTCGAATGTGTTATGATTGATCTTAATTTTGTGTATGGCTATAATGAAAGAGATGAGTATTAGAAATGTTTTAATGTGTAGTGCTGTCAGTAAAGGAAAGGCAAAAGACATAATAACCTCAAAGTAACTCATATAATAATAAATTGCATTCAGATAAGATGCTCTAGCTAATGTTGATTTGGGCCAAATATAAATTTAGCTGAATGCCAGGTTTGATTACGCAGAAATGAAGAAACAGTGTATGAAATGTTTTGTTGAGAAATGATGTGAAATATATGGTGTGATGCTGCTGGCCTCAGCTCCTCCAGCAGAGTGATCCAACGTCTATGGGCCTTGACAGCCAGGGCCAACTGTCACCTCCTGAATCTAACCAAAAACCAAAATAGAAGGGGAGACAGATTGTAGCAGGGCCTCAGTGAATGCCTCGCTGGTACATTTTGTACTTGCTGCAGACTAAGAGGGATTCCTACATTTTCTGATGCCCTTGTGTCAGCAGTGTTTTCTAAAGAGAAAAGGAAAAACTAATCAACCCCTTTTTATTTATTTTTCTATTTAAACCTTAAACAAGAATAACAAAAATCCACTGCTTTCTACAGCATTGATAGTGGCTTATTCATTACAGAGGTTTATATGAATCAGGCTGAAGAATTACTTTGAGAGTTCTTACGATTATTCATTTGTGGGTTATTAGACAAATTGATGTGAAATCAGCTATTAAGAGATATATTGCATCAGTAAATCTGTCCAGTGAATCAGTTTTAGACAGAGAACACGTGTCCTGTTATATGAGCTCACTTGATGCAGCTACTAATTCAGGCGTTACAGCCCTGCATGACTGTGTAGAGACATATATGTATATATAATTATTATTTTTAATTTTATTATTGTTAGTAGTACTAGTAGCAGTGGTAATACTTTTGTCTGTATTATGCACTTATTTCAGTAGTATAGTGGAGAAGTGGAGGAGTCAGTAGTAGACAGTGGAGTAGACGGTACTGATCCATTGAAAGATTCCCTGGAATACTTTCTCAGTCAGAAGTAAACTTGTGAATGCAATTCTGTTTTGCAGCCAGCTCTCAATTATGAGATTTCATGGCTTAGAGCACTATACAACAAACTGAATAGAAAGTGAAAAAAAATGTTGTTGTCCAATATGTTGTTTACAGCATCTCAAATGTATTAATATCCTGGCTGCTTGTTCAGGTTTCTCTCTACA